>JANAVB010031619.1:16681841-17297533 GCA_029216955.1 Iris pallida
CAGAACGTAACACTTCACAGAAGGTACTTAAGAGAAATTTCACTAGTGCTACACTTCACAGAAGGTGCACAGAACGTAACACTTCAGAGAAGGTCCGTAATAGAAATTCTACTAGTACTACACTTCACATAAGGTGCGCTAATAGAATTCTGTTTGTACGAAGAAGGTGATGGGCGAATGATGGTAAAACTCCTGCTGGGGTGAATGATCACCGTTGCTCAAAGCTTTATTCGCCCCACACGAATAGCTTCCAGGAACCAGCAAGTTCGTCGGAGAACTTGGAACACTCCTGCTCTTCTGACTCCTCGGATGAACACGAACACCCGTGCAAAACTCAACGCTGGTACAATACCTCTCTTCTCTCTCACAGCTTCTAAACACTTGTAAACTTTCTGTCTACTACTTGTGTATTCGTTCTAACTTGTGAGAGAGAAGGAGGAGGCCTTATATAAGCCCCAGCAACAACTGCCCGGTTAGCACAATGTTAGGGACGTGGTAATAACCACCCCGAACATGGAACAACCGCTCAGAACATGCAAAAACACGTTCTGCCACAAGTTGCGCTACTCGCGTAACCAGCGTGATTTTGCACTTTACGCACACAGCCCTTTTACGCAACCTGCACCGCGCGTAACGCGCACACTGCGTACACTACGCACTCTACGTACGCTGCGCACGCTGCGCACACTACGCACACTGCGCGTATTGGGCTGCTTAACTGGGCCGGCGTAACTGGGCTCGCGTAACGTGGCGCGTAACGAGGCTCGTGTAATAGGCCGCGTAACGTGGCCGTGCAAGTGGCTCGCGCAACGAGCGCAACTTAAGCGCACTATGCGCCTAGCGACGATGCTGACGTGCTAAGTGCAAAGTGCGCAAACAAAACGCCACATTACGCCTCATGAGCCCATGAGCCCGAGTCCGAGTCCGAGTCCGAGTCCGAGTCGCTAAGCCCCTATGGGACTTAGCTCCTATGGAAATAAATTTTCCAAGAGCAAAAAGCATGAATGCTTTAATTGTTGATTTTAGCTTTTTTTCCATTAGAAAAATAACCCACATGGCAAACCCATGTGCACCTCCACACCACAAGTGCATCTCCAATAGTAGCAAAACTAATATATAGAGATACAATCTCTTTGTTTTTTTCCGATGTGGGACTAAAGTTTTCTAAAGAAAAAAAAAAACCAAAACTCCAACAATCCCCACATATCTCTATATATGGGTATAAGTGTTCCCCACAGTAACTGTCCATCATGCATTAGGAGAGATGTCGCTGACGACTTGAATCTTCCCGCATGGGTCAAAAATCAGGCTATAATACAAGAATGAACTAAGCCTTGAATTCTGCATCATAGCTGAAATTCTTCCCACTCACATAATGTAGTTACATGTGCTTCTGGCTACACATTAAAGGCCCTGTGCCAGCCTGGTTTCAGTGTATACTTTTGGGCGTCTACAGATTTACCCTCAAGAGACGGCCTGATATCTCTATCCATACACTATAGGTGAGTTCAATATAAAGAGACATGGCATGAAGCGCTTTGCGCTTCCTTGCGGTGCTACGCCGCTATGACATGGCTTAAAGCCGAGGCCTTACCCCGTAACGGGAACCTCATCGTAGTGTCATACTACTGTAGCATGAGGCAACCGCCTCTTTGTAGTGCCAAATTACCCAGCATGAAGCCTTAGGCTCCCTTGCGGTGTTACGCCGCAACGACATGGCTTGCAAGGCCGAGGCTTTATCCCTAACCGGGTACCTCATGGCGGTGTCGTGCCACTGTAACATGAGGAACTCCTCTTTGTAGTGCTGACTACACCCCTCTTTATTTTAACATACATCATTAGGCTAACTGCCTATTTGCGGTGCTACGCCGCTGTGACTTGGCCTGCAAAGCCGAGGCTTTATCCTATTCTTGGGCAGCACCCCACATATAGGAACCTCGTCGTAGAGTCACCCCACTGTAGCATGGAGTTTCACTCCTTGTAGTGCTGCTCTACCGTGCTTCCTGTAAAGCACACCAGGCATTCACTCTGCCTGAGAACTCATTAAGGCAATTAAGCCAACCTTCCTACAGGAACCGTTTTCCGTAGAAAATAACAGTAGACAACAATAGTTATAAGTCCGTAACCTCTCCATGCCCAATAGAACATGTACCCACCGTTCCTAATATTCTTCCAGTTAATGGTCCTCCCTTAAACCAAAAGCTAGATGCCTAGTAGATAAATCTTTGAACTAATAGCATAAAACTTTATGGTAGGAATACTATACTAATATCAGAATGCCTTCAAGCCCATTTTACATGCTGAGTCATCGACCAACTGGCGCTTGAGGCCCTTGGTGAACGGATCCGCCAGATTTTCCTGACTCCGAACATCAATCACTGCAATTACACTTCTCTTAATGAGATCGTGTACCGCCTTGTGCTTTAACCGCACAGTCCTCTTCTTTCCGTTGAAAAGGTCATTTGATGTCACCGTCGCAGTCGCCTGGTTGTCGCAGTATATCGGTATCGCCGGTATTTGCGCCCCAACAACTGGAAGATCATACATGAGCTCCCGAAGCCATTCTGCTTCCTCGGCTGCGGTATCAAGTGCAAAGAACTCAGATTCCATGGATGACCGCGAGAGCATAGTCTGCTTCTTCGACTTCCACGATATAGCAGCTCCCCATTGTTAAGATAAATCCACCTGTGGACCTCTCGCTCTCCACCTCTGAGCACCAGCTGGCATCACTGAAGCCTTCCACTACTGGAGGATCTCTGCAGTAGTGCAGTGCATATGTCTGAGTCTTCTTGAGATATCTCATAACCCGTTTCACAGCTTTCCAGTGTTCAACACCTGGATTGCTCGTGAAACGACTCAGCATTCCCACGACGAAAGCTATGTCAGGCCGTGTGGCAGTAGTAGCATACATCAAACTCCCGATTACGCTTGCATACTCCAGCTGCCTGACGCTTTCTCCTGAATTAGGCTTCAGCTTCAGATCACACATGTACGGCGTATCGATCCCTGGAAGATTCCGATACCCATAACGAGTGATCATTTTCTCAATATAATGAGACTGTAACAGCGCTAGTCCAGTGTCTGTCCGGATGATCTTGATCCCTAATATCACATCAGCTTCCCCCAAGTCCTTCATACTGAACTTGCTCGAGATGAACCTCTTTGTCTCCGTGACACAGCTCATATCCGTACCTAGGATAAGCATGTCGTCCACATACAGACAAACGATCACACCTCTTCCATCAGCGAACTTCGTGTAAACACACTTGTCCGTCTCACTGACCATGTAGCCATTTGACCTTATAATTTTGTTAAATTTCTCATGCCACATCTTGGGAGCCTGTTTAAGACCGTACAAAGATTTTATCAACTTGCAGACTTTGTCTTCAAGACCCTTGGCGACAAATCCCTCTGGTTGTTGCATGTAAATCTCTTCGGTCAGCTCGCCATTTAGGAAAGCCGTTTTCACATTCATCTGATGTATCACCATCTTATGTATTGCTGCGAGAGCAATCAACATTCTGATGGTGGTCATCCGGACTACTGGAGCATATGTGTCAAAATAGTCAATTCCCTGCTTCTGAGAAAACCCCTTGGCTACCAACCCAGCCCTGAACTTGTAAATAGATCTGTCTGCTTTCATCTTCTTCTTGAAGATCCATTTGCATCCGATGGGTTTTGCTCCTTCAGGAAGATCAACCAACACCCAAGTGTTATTCGAGGTGATGGAATCAATTTCATTGTCAATCGTCTCCTTCCAGAAAACCGCGTCTCTGGTCTTCATCGCCTCATCATAGGTGAGTGGATCTGCTTCCACATGATAGGTGACAAAGTCACTTCCGAAGTCCTTCGGCCTCCTCATACGTTTAGCTGACGGCTCAGCTTGTTCTGGTTCAATCATTGTTTCAACAACATCTTCTTGGACCACATCTTCATTGAAGACTTCAGTTTCCTGCGCACCCTCATTGTTCTCCGGTACATCCGCAAGAACAATATTCTTGTGCCTTGCAAATTTGTCTTCAAAATATTCAGCGTCGCGAGATTCAATGATATGATTTGACTCAATATTAAGAAATCTCCGAGCATCACTCTTCTTGGCATATCCCAAGAAGATTGTCTTAGTAGTCCTTGTCCCAAGCTTCCGAATCTTCAGATCTGGAAGCTTGACATATGCCAGACATCCCCACACTCGAATGACATTCAAGTTAGGTCTGACCTTGAACCAGAATTCATGAGGAGTAACGTCAGAAGTTGCATGAGACACTCTATTTAAAATAAAAGTGGCCGTCAATGCAGCTTCTCCCCAGTAGCACTTAGGAAGACCCGAAGTCAACAGCATTAAGTTAATCATTTTTGTTAACGTTCTGTTCTTCCTCTCTGCTACTACATTTGATTGAGGAGAGTACGGAGCCGTAGTCTCATTGACAATTCCATGTTCTTTGCAGAACGATGTGAATTCATGAGACCTGTACTCCCCACCTCGATCACTTCTTATTCTTTTGAGTTGTCCAATCCGCCGCTCAGCTTCAGCTCTGAACTCCTTGAACTTCTCGAATGTACCAACTCCAGAAGTACTTCATCCCGGCCTTTGTAGAGAACTGTTTGAAGTCACAGATATCTGAGTGTACCAACTCCAGAAGATCTGTACTTCGATTAACCCGAGGAAAGGGTTTCTTTGTGATCTTCGTTTGAGCACAAACTTCACATTTCTCTGCCTTATCCCCACACTTGGAGATAAGTCCTAGACTAGACATTATGTTTATTCGTTTACAATGAACATGTCCTAGCCTATTATGCCACAACTCAAGAGTATAAGCAGGAGTGATTTCATTAATCACATTAATTACATTGGACTGATTTACAAGCTGAATTTTGAACATTCCTTCGGTACAAAAAGTTTTTCCGAAATATGTTTCCTTGATAGACATCACCATCCGGCTAGCATTGATGTCCATCCTGAGGCCTGCGTTGCAGAGTAGGCCTCCCGAGATCAGGTTCTTGGCGATAGCAGGTACGTGCTTCACGCCTTGAAGCGTCAAAGACTTGCCAGAAGTCAGCTTCAACACCACCGTCCCGATCCCGAGCACTTCAGCTTGTGCCTGGTTCGCCATCATAACCACTTTAGAAGTAGGTGTATAGGTGGTGAACCACTCTTTGCTGGAACAGACATGGCAGGAGGCTCCACCACCAGTCAGAGTCCGTCTCTACTGCATCAACCTGCGCAATCATAGCAACAAAGTCAGTGATCATAGATACCTTACTAGGCTCTCCTTGCTCTGATTGTTTGGTCTTTGCTTTGCATTCACTTTTGAAGTGGTCCTTCTTGCCACACTTGAAACAAGGCATCTGAGACTTTGTCTTCTTTCCCTTGAAGGAAGTCCCCTTCACGTTCAGATTGTTATGGTCCTTCTTCTTGCTGTGGGAAGCCGCCTGCTTTCCCCTTGTTTCCTTAGTATGAACCAGATTGGCGTTAGCCAATTGCTTGGACAGTGCGTCCACCTTGAGTTGAGCCCGCATCTGGTCCTCAACATAGATTTCCTGCAAGAGATCTTCAAGGCTGATCTCAAGCTTCTTCCTATGCATATTTGCATAGAACTTACTCCACCCAGCGGGGAGCTTTGAGACAATCCCTCCAACAACAAACTTGTCGGGGAGGGGCATCGCCTCGTCTTCCAACTTCTGTCGCAGTTTCAGGAACTCCTTCACCTGCGACAGCAGACTTTTTGTCCTCAAAGAACCACTTGTGATATCTTTCAACCACAAAGATTTTACTGCGGTTCTCGTCTTCTTCGTAGAGTTTTTCCAGAGACTCCCATATGTCTCTAGCGATAGTCTTCTTAGAATAGGATTCTGCAAGAGAATCTTCCATAGCATTCAGGATAAGCAGCCTGCAAATACTATTTTTCCTTCTCCATTTTCCTTGAAGTTTAGTAGCCGCAGTGATTGCGGCAGCAGACCCAGTATCTGGAACAGTAGGTTCTTCTTCAAGAAGCACGTGATCGACGTCTCTGAGTTGAAGAGTGAGATAAACCTTCCTCTTCCAGACTTGATAATGCTCTCCATCAAACTTTTCTAACTTACAGAAGTCAGTATTGAGGAGTGAAGCATTAAAGTTTTCCATCGTAGCAATAAAGCTTTGAGATTATTAGAGCCGAGGCACAATTTTCCGATGGAAAAAACGAGAATTCGTAACAATTGTACAAACAATTGTTATTACGTAACACTTCTCAAAATGTACATAAGAGAAATTTCACTAATGCAACACTTCACAGAAGTTGCACAGAACGTAACACTTCACAGAAGATACGTAAGAGAAATTTCACTAGTGCTATACTTCATAGAAGGTGTACAGAACGTAACACTTCATAGAAGGTACGTAATAGAAATTCTACTAGTGCTACACTTCACAGAAGGTGCGCTAATAGAATTCTGTTTATACGAAGAAGGTGACAGGCGAATGATGGTAAAACTCCTGCTGGGGTGAATGATTACCGTTGCTCAAAGCTTTATTCGTCCCACACGAATAGCTTACAGGAACCAACAAGTTCGTCGGAGAACTTGGAACACTCCTGCTCTTCTGACTCCTCGGATGAACACGAACGCCCGTGCAAAACTCAACGCTAGTACAATACCTCTCTTCTCTCTCACAGCTTCTAAACACTTGTAAACTTTCTGTCTACTACTTGTGTATTCGTTCTAACCTGTGAGAGAGAAGGAGGCCGTATATAAGCCCCATCAACAACTGTCCGGTTAGCACAATGATAGGGACGTGGTAATAACTACCCCAAACATGGAGCAACCGCTCAAAACATGCAAAGACACGTTCTGCCACAAGTTGCGCCACTCGCGTAACCAGCGTGATTTTGCACTTTACGTACATCACCCCTTTTACGCAACCCGCACCGCGCGTAACGCGCACACTGCGTACACTACGCACACTACGCACTCTACGCACGCTGCACATGCTGCGCACACTGGGCTGCGTAACTGGGAGGACGTAACTGGGCTAGCGTAACGTGGCGCGCGTAACGAGGCTCGCGTAACATGGCCGCGCAAGTGGTTCGCGCAACGAGCGCAACTTAAGCGCACTATACGCCTAGCGACGATGCTGACGTGCTAAGTGCAAAGTGCGCCAACAAAAAGCCACATTACGCCTCATGTGTCACCCCCAATTTTCAGAAACAAGGATATTTTTATCATTTTGTATTTTTGAATATTTTTAAAATTTTATTTTATTATTTATGATATTATTTTGGGGTTGAAATTTATTTTATTATTTATGATATTATTTTGGGGTTATTTGAGTCGGGTTCGAATTTCAACTCAATCCGACTTGAAACGGGGACCCCGGGGAGGTAGTTTGACTCTAGTGGGACCCACACACTAGTTAGGCATGGCCCACATGATATTAATTTTAGTCCATATGATATTTATTTTAGTTAGTGGTTAGTCAAATTTTTATGGATAGGGTTTGGTTAGATTAGAGACTTAAAACTAGACTAAACTAGCCCCGGCTTAAACCTTTCCCAATATATTAATAAATAGGCTAGTGGGGGGTATTTTAGACATTTCAAAATAGGACAAATCAGCCCATATGGCCAGCCATGGAGGGAGGGGATAAGGGGTGAGTCATCATCTCTTCCATTTCATTTTATCCATCCATTTTCTCTCTCATGTTCTTCCCCAAATTTCTAGAGAACAACTCCATTGATTTTTTCTCTAAATCCACCATTTCTTCCACCAAATCTTCTTCTCTTCTCCTCTACTCCATAGTTAGAGGGTGCTAGCCAAGTTTGGGAGGAATCGGAGCTCGTTCGTGTCCTTTTGGAATCTCTACGTGTCGGTGTCGAGTCGGAAGGTCTTTTCCTTTGAATCTCTCTCCCGGAAGGTATAATCTCTCCTCTAATCCATCCCTACATGCATATAAGAATATTTTGAACCCATAGGAATGACCCCCATGGTTGTATCTCCATTTGTGTCCATTTGGAGGTCTTAGGAGTGTCCTTTGTGTTGTGGTTGTGTCCATGTGGGAAAACCCCAAGCTTGGACACACTTTATATTTAAAATATTGATTAAATGAATTAATTCATATTAAATCTCAGATTTGAATATGTAGAGATGTGTTCTTGAGTACTTTACATTTCATTCATGTATCTCTTATAGATGTGTTCATGTTACATATATAGATTTGTGTATGTATATATATATATATATATATATATATATATATATATATATATATTGTAATGAGAGTGTATCTATATTTATATATGTAATAAATGGTTCATGATGATTATATAATCAAGTTTGTGAGTGTGGTTCCTCATATTATTATTGTTATTATTGTTGTGGATAATTAGGATATATATTGTGTATTCTTTTGGCTCAAACTATCTAAATCCGTCATGATTTTTATCCACGTTTTTAATTTCAGCCCTAACTTAGAAATGTCATAACTTCTAGCTCAAAGCTCGGTTTAATCTCCCGTTTTTTTTAAAAGAAGCGTATTGAAGTTAGCTTTCCAAAAACATATATTAATAGGCCTAATTCATTCTGTAACTTTCTGGAGAATTATTTGAGTGTCAGCTGTACGAAAGACAAACGCGTTCTCGGTGTTTTCGCGATTCCGGGAGTTTTCGGAAACGAAAACGCGATCCGTTTGAAGTTTCGGAAAGCTAACACATAGATCTATAACATACTTTAATCCTAGAATTTAATTCATGCTGATTTGATACAGTATTGATTATTAGTAGGAGTTACTATTCGGCATATGCATTTTGTGCACCCTTGTGTGTAATATAATGTTCTATTTGATTTTAACCCATGTTAATATATATACATTATGTAACTAAATAGAGAATGCAAGCATGAGTAAATGGTTAAATAAATAATGTATGAGGTGTAAGTATCCTATCTAATGTAAGCATGTATAAGTATGGCTTGTAATGAATATGTAGGTTCCATAGTATGTAATGTATGGTGCATATAGTAGTGCAAGAGAATAAATGAATGATGAATGAATGCAAGCATGAATGTAATGTAATAATAGATGGAATGTATGCAATATACAAGTTAATGAGATGTAATGTTCTATGTTAACACAAATCCTATATTACCTCATATACCCCTTACACTATGTGGACACTATCACACTTGACACTTTGTTCACTTACACTTTGACACTCTTTGATATGTATACACTATGTATGCCCATTTAACCCTCACTTGCCCCTTTGCCATGTTCACATACACACACATAGCCTCTTAAATAAGTATTTATGAATATAGTTAACTTAGCTATGTATGTATATTATATATATGTTAGCATATTGTATTGTAATATATAAGTTTATATAGCCATTTGAAATGCCATGATTATAGACCTAATGTTGAATACCAATATATGCATGTGTATATATGTGTAGACATGTATAGATTAAAGTAATAGATTACCTAGTGTATATCTAATGTAAATTCTTGCCTATTTGAGTATTGAATAATTGCATACTATATAGAGTTGGGTGTATGTTGGCTTGTGTAGCCTTGTATTGATGTGTGCTTGCTAGGATAGTCTTGGTTAGGCCTAGTAAGACTTGCTGGGTTAGGACATGACTTAGTTTGACCTAGTTTGACTAGTGCAGTTGACCAGAGTTGACCAAGGGTTGACTTTGGCCTAGTTTGACCTAGATTCATGTAGAATGCATTGTAGTACTTTATATTACCCTTCTGGACATGTTGTGACTTGTGCTGTTCTAAATAGGAGCCAGACACCTCTCCTCGGACAGTACATTTCCTTTGGACATTCAGATAGCAGGCGAGTACATTCACTGATAGTTTTCATTGTCTTGATATCTACTATATCCGATTCAGTCGTAGTGTCTTACATGATTCCGACACGACGGTTCACGGATTAGTATACGTCGGATCCTGTCATGAGATGTTATTCCCGGATTCCCTTAGTATATTGGTGTGTGACACCCATGTTCATGTGCTTATATAGACATCGATTTGGGAGTGGGCTGGCCCCCTGCTTTTGAATCCCATGTCATGACGTGCCATGTCCGGATCCATGATACTATTCGGGGATGGGAGAATTATTAGGAGTTATGTGATCAAAGCCCCATGTCACTATTTTGCTTGCGCCACCCTCACCTCACGTAGGGTGTAGCAGATACCCCACGCCTTTGTTATCCAGGTTGGCCGGCATGACCCCTTCCAGATTTTCATGTGATTGTCGGACCAAGTGGATAACCCTACCATGATTCCCTAGTTGATCACATAGCGTTCTAATAATTCAAGTCACATTTTATATTTATTTATCCTTGGAGGCTAAGTTCTGTTTGAAAGAAGGGTTACAACCCGGTCCTTGTTTGGTTTAAAGGTTGTAACTCGGCTTTCAAATAGTTCCTAAGTCGCCCTATATGCACCTTGTCGTCCTTTTCAGTATTCACATCTATTATACATTTCTTACTGCCTTTACCATGATATGATTTCCATTACTCACATGCTCTACCTGTTTCATACTGTACCATGATTATGGGACTAAGTTCTGTTTGAAAGAAGGGTTACAACCCCGGTCCTTGTTTGGTTCAAGGGTTGTAACTCGGCTTTCAAATGGTTCCCAAGTCGCCTATATTCTTTTGTCTTGTATTTCATTATTGCTGTCTCTTATAGTATTTGTCAATTCATATGGAACTGCTGTTGGTGTTTGTACTTGCTCATTTTCCTGACAGGATACCGTTGAAAATTTTACAGATAGTTTGGAGGTTGCCTGCTAGCCTAGAGGAGACATATTAGAGGTTGTTTAGTTAGCTATTCTCAGTTGTCTGGAGTTGTATTTATTTATGGATTACTGTATTTGAGCTTTGAGATGTATTCTGAGTTTGTACCTTAGACACTTAGACTTCTATCTGTTGTATCTCTTTTCGATTTCATGTTTTATCTATCTTCCTTTATGCTCTACCTTAGATGTGATTGAGTTTACATTCTGCTATGTCACCCCCATTCGGGGAATATAAACTGTTTAGTCTTATACTGTTAGATGCATTGAGACCTAGGACAGCGTTCTACCGCCGACACTGCGGCGTAGGCTGGGCGTTGTTACGTTCTCGTGCCCTAACTCTAGGGTGCGGGTCGTGACATCATGAGCCCGAGTTCGAGCCCGAGCCCGAGTCCGAGTCCGAGTCCGAGTCCGAGTCCGAGTCCGAGTCGCTAAGCCCCTACGGGGCTTAGCTCCTATGAAAATAAATTTCCCAAGAGCAAAAAGCATGAATGCTTTAATTGTTGATTTTACCTTTTTCCCATTAGAAAAATAACCCACATGGCAAACCCATGTGCACCTCCACACCACAAGTGCATCCCCAATACTAGCAAAGCTAATATATAGAGATACAATCTCTTTGTTTTTTCCGATGTGGGACTAAAGTTTTCTAAAGGAAAAAACCAAAACTCCAACAGTATATACAAAGTAGGATCAGAATTTTCTACTTGCAGCTATCTAAGCACATGCTTACTAATTATGATCAAGCCAATAATGGACCATAAACAGTGGAGCTTTGATGGCGCACTTTGCACTTCGCACGTACGTAATCTGGTAGCCTCTCCGTAACCATGCAAGTAGATACCCTCGTAGCTTCACTGTTGTCGCGCGGTTGGCCAGCGTATTGGCAGCGAGTTGGCCCAGGTGCGCCATTGGCCTAGTGGTGCGGTTGGCGCGCAGTTGGCTCAGTGGCACGGTTGGCGCAGCCGCGCAGGATCGACGCCGTTCTTGCGGTACTGTGCAGCTGTGCGCAAGTTCGGCGTAGTTTGTCTCCGCGCAGCTGTTCAGTTGTGTAACTGTCCAGCCCACATCCAAAAGTTACTCCTATCTAAGCACATGCTGACTAATTACTCGTATATGTTGTATCATGACCAAGCCTCTCTAAATTTCTCGTTTCAAGCTCCTCCTGAGGAACAAGACAAGTCCAATTGTGCTTGAGGGGGCATGTAAGTGGTATTATTATCATTATATTGTTACTAAAGTCAAGATAAGATTGCTAAAGTTGTTAGTCATGATAAGATCGTTAAAGTTATTAGTCATGATAATGTGGTTTTGGCTTTATTATCTGAATGACAAAGTTGTTTGATTAACCTTGTCTGTTGCTGTATGTTGTATTATTGGGACCATCATCAATATTTGAATGAAGAAAATAAATCACCAAAATCCTCTATATTTTGGCCCTATGTTATCAGAACATTATATAGCAACTATAGGGTCCTCATTCAGATGAGAACTTGCAAAATCCTCGGAAGGAAGCTATGTTTCGAGTGGGTAACGGGCAGTAAAAGGCATACCAAGGATTTCTTCCACGTGTTCAAGGGTGTGTTCCTTTATCGTCTGAAGCGCACATGCTGTCCCCCTCTCTGCAGGTTGAAAAAGAATGAACATTCTTATGGAAATTAGTAAGATTTTCTCAAAACTTTCTTCTCATATGGTGATCTTTCCCTTACCCCCCAACATTTTAATCATTGGAGAAAGAAGGATAATTCTGAGTCATTTTCATGTTACTCTTATAGGATGTGGTGATCCTTGCCCCAAATTCAGCCATGAGAGGTTCTTCTTGAGAGCAGAGTTTGAGCCTACAGCTTTGCCTCTATGCACTCCATAACATGGATAACCTCTCTAGGTGTAGGATCTTGGGAGTTATTAGTGTTCCACTGAGGGATACAGGGTGGGGACTTTATGTTGTGGGGTGTTGTGGTGGGGGTGGGGGTTTGTGTTTAGGGTGTTAGAATCATGAGGGGGTAAGGTATTCTGGCTACTAAACCCAGTATCAGAGTTTAAGGTCTTAGCAGTATCAGAGTTTAAGGTATTGACAGTATCAGAATTCAAGGGAATGGTGGTATCAAGGATATATCAATCATTTGTGGAAAGTAGGGTGTTAGAAGCCATATCCACATTGTTGACAGCAACGGTTCAGATTAGAGATTTTAAGTATCTCCTAGATTCCACCTACCTATCTAATATTCCATATGAGATAATCATCATGAACTTGGTCTGACGTGGTTTCCCCATGGGATTTGTTTTTTGTTTTTTTGATTTATTTTATGCTTCTTAGACTTCGACTTGGCTACCCTTGCAGTCATTTTTGTAATGTCCCGTCCCGATCAGTGCAACCGAAGGAATCGAAACGCAACGATGTTTGGACTTAGCCATACAACGGCTTGATCGAAGTCCCGCTCGGTCGAGGCAACTCCTCGCTCAGGTAGGTGGCTTCGGTGAACTTGCCTTAGCTTGGCCTTCACACTAATAACTGGAAGTTTCAATTGCACTCGTTAGACTTGATAATAAAAGAGACGAACCCACATATCTAAAGGGAATAATCCCACTTTGAGTCAGATTGAATAGAACATGGAAATTGTTAACTTGTTGCCTAGATATCAATCCACGATGGTTTTCAAAGTTGGTACTGGATCCTTCGATGCATGATTGAGTTAGACAAAGTTATGCCACGGACTATCAAAGTCATAGCAGGCACGTCTCCACGATCCCACTGCTTGTCATAGCAAAAACGTCCCACGGTCTCACAGTTAGTCCTATAAAAGATGCCACGGATTAAGGTGCTCAAAGAACACGGTTGTTCAAGTTGAGCACATGCATAGTCCCACGGTTTTACGGCTTGATATAACCACATGTTCATACGGTCTCAAGGCCCGCCATATAGAGTATGACTCGGACGGTAGTGTCGCACATGACACAATTGGTTTAAGGATTCGAAACACGGTTGTTTCAATGAGAAGTATGCTATGGTCTATGGCACGTATGGAACACGTTTTGTTCAAGTTAAGTAGGAAGGCTATGCAGTAGCCGTTTTCTGGGTTTCAAAAAATGGAGAGTCCAAGCGATGGTTTGGATGATCCTTCGTTTGAGAGTCTCTAACGGAATACGAAAAATATGGTAATTGAGAAGGTATGACTGTGCGAGAGAGTAAGTCGAGTCTTGCATGGTCATTGGACAAATTGTGTACAAGGTTTGGTTCCTCGAACGATTGTCGGGACACCGAGATCGATTTGTACCTAGGGGGAACTTGCTTGCGGAACCTTCAGGGGGAGTGCGACAACCTAGCTGAAGGGAGCACCGTAGAGCGGGTATGTACGGGAAATGTAGTTCGAGTTCGTGCCTCGTTCAAGCATGTACCGTCTTATCCAAAGGGTTCGGATATAGCTAGACTTGCTAGTGACATTTCATATAGATGAGTCAGCATAACGACGGCGATTCGCGTGCATGCCTTAGATTGAGTAAAGAAGTGCATGCACGACGTTGGTTAAGTCGAAAGAAGTGTAAGCACGACATGAATGAGTTAAATAAATGTGTGCACGGTTTGCAACACAAATAATAAGCCTAAGATTTAGCTATAGCAAAGACACATGCTGCGGCACGATATGTGACGTCGAGTATCAAGTCGTTGACACAGAGTTGCATAAGTTGGAATTGAGTCGTTTTCAAGTTTAAGTCAGGAAGGGCCGTAAGGCAAAATATGGTTAAGTCATGTTGAGTTGTGAGGCACGACCTCGATGTTGATGCACAGACAGAGTTTATGGCATGACCACGCCATTGCGTTTCAAAGTATGAGTAAAAGGCAAGCACGAGTCAATACGTTGATATTGTTGGCACGAGAATGGTCTAGAAGCACAAGGATAAGTAAGTTATCGGTACGAAGCACGGTGATAGTCTACATACACAAAATAGGTCAGGAGTACATGTTCTAAAACTGATCCTAAGGCATTAGAAAGACAATCGAAGGGATATGTTGCACGAACTAAATGAACGTGTTAGTTTTGTATGGGTGGACGAGGAGCTCACACCACCAGTACGGTTGTGTATTGACCACCCAACAGTTTTCATGTGCAGGTTACAGTTACTTGCTCGTCGAGGCAGAGCTCGCTTGGACGCGCTGAGGTACGAAATTCCTTGGCATTTCGAGACGTGCGACCGCGTTGAAGACTTCACCTATACGGAACATAATGTATGGACATCGCCTTCTGAAGCATCCGCTGGCTCGTTATACTGTACTGAAAGATGAGAGAGAGCAGAGTGACTTGTATTCTGAGAGAGAGCTGAGTGATTGTAATCAGAGAGAAAGTGAGCTTCAGCGACTTGTAATCTTGGCTTCGTGTCCTTGTAATCTTGGTTCAATATCAATAAAGTGTATTGTTTTCTACATGTCTTGGTGTTAATCAACTTTCCTGCTTGGGACTTCTGTGCGACGACTCCGTCGCAAGCTGCTGTAATCAGCCGTTATGGAATCCTCCTTGCATGAGCGCAACCTAGGCCCACGCGACATCACGCCTTAGTTAGGACGATCGGTTCTACGGAACCATGACGTGACATAGTGGGTATCAGAGCGCGGCTTTACGTCCTTGGACTTTTGATTGAATTCTTTCACTCTTATGGCTTCGTACTAAATGTTGTTTCCGCAATCGATATTGTTGGTGCACTCTTTCTCAATGTTCCACGGGATGTTTCATACAATAAATCTATATATTTTGTAAATTTTTACGAGGGAAAATTCGATTGAACAAAGATGGTTTCACGTAAGGCACGGTTCGCTAAGTAGGACTGGACATATACACCAAAATTGCATCGATGTTAGCAAAATTGTGTACGAGATTCAAATTGTGTCGGACAAGAATGAGTTTGACTTGATTTATAGGATGTGGAATGACTATCAATAGGGGTGTCATCGGACGATATTATCGTCGATGCGATATAGATGAACGTGCTTGAAATTTGAAAAGTGGTTCGTACGGAGATTCAAAGTGATCGATTGTAATTCGAACAATTGTTTTGAGGATTTGTCGAGTGACTTCATCCCTGAGTGGTGTATGGATAGCCTTGGGGATGTTTGATCAACTGAGGATCGGGGGTACCAACAAGTCTATCAGCAAGCGACGATTGTGCAAAGCCTTAAAAAAGTGCTTCAAAGTTAGTCGTGACTTGATAACTAATATGAGTTTGATTCGAATAATCGAGAAAACGACGTGCATCGTATTGAGATTGCGTTGAGTGTGAAATACAAAGTGATAAGAATAGATAGATTGAGTCGAAGAAAAGTTAAGCCGTAACGAACGGATGACTTAGTCGAGGAATCGATATGAATCGTATACGAAAAGTTAGCACGATTGGAAGTTAGCGTGCATGAAAATGATTCAAATATACGAGAATGACTCTTAAGGATTTGGGATATATGTTGCTTGATGACTTAAGATAGACAGATGAATATACGTAATTTTGGGTTTGAACGAATTGATCATGTAACTAGTTCGAGGGATAATGATCGAATTTGAACTTGAATGTCGAGGAGATTGTGGTATATCCAGTTCAGATGATAGCATCAGTTGCACGACTCGAAGTTCGTTGCGAAGGAAGATCGTCAGGTTATGCATATCATCGATGGTATTGAGGCGTATCAAAGATCAATGTGCGATAACTCAGGGTACTCTGATTCGAAGAATCATGATCGTGTAAAATGTTATTATTCAAATGGATGCTATACTTGAGATTTTGATAATACTAAATGTTTGGATTACTTGATTAGATGAACTTGAAATATACATAAATAAATGATAGTCGGACTATGCGAAACAAAAATGTTGACAGACTTGATGATCATTGATGCGAGAATTGTTATGACTTGAGATAATGAGGAAATGTCTGAGAATGTACTACTTGGATGAAAACAAAAGTATCTTGATTGTTTCGATGATAACCACAACGCTGACGTTCTTGTCTTGTGCGAGCGCAACTCCAGCTCGCACATGCGTCATGCCGGATTAGGGCGATCATTCCGGGAAGCGCTGGCATGGTGATTCATGTCCAGCGGGGATGATCGAACTTGCGGGAGATCAGGGCGTGGCAATTGGATTATTTTGACTTGTGGACCGTTTAATGCGAAGGTGAATTCGAGGATTGTTTGAACTTGTGATTGACGATAAAGTAAATTTGAGGATTGAGTAGATCCAATGTGCATATCGAAAATGAATTAATCTAGACTCAAAGCAAGAGTTATGTCCCGATGAGGACGATTATCTTGTGGAAATGTTGGCATGGTGATTTCATGTCCACGTGGATAATCGAACTTGCGAAAGAATGGGACGTGACATATTATTATGCTAGACGACCTTGTGATCGAATACGTGAATTGTGTTAAACGACTTAGAAAATATGGTATAAGAATTATAGTTTAGTGACAAATCATGTCGTGGTACTTGACTTGGATAGGATGGATAGGTGGATTATATCGAACATATTTGCAGAGATAGACTACACGAATTGCTAGTTTGGACGTACGATATTGATATGCCGAGAAATAGGTTTAGCAGAACTTACCGTAGGATGGCTTTGCTGAATGACTCGGACCCCTGGATTCAACGCTGCGAATGCGAATAGGAGAAAACTATGCTCGAAAGTTTAGAAATCGTAGTGATGCGAGCTTGGGTAGAAAATCCCATACTATCAACTTTGGTTTGACCTTAGAATTAGGGTCAGTGTTGATATTGTTGTTTGTGAACGGTGATTCCAATACTAAGCTTGGGTAGAAAATCTCGTACTGTCAACTTTGGTTTGACCTTAGGATTAGGGTCAGAGTTGATATTATTGTTTGGGAACAGTGATTCCAATACTGACGGTTGACTTTAGCCTAGAAAGATAGTCTAGCGGTTAGATAAGACGTTCCTGTTTCGAGAGGTAGCATCGGTACGATTGGTCTCGAGGATTGATAGGATTGGATAGTAGTATTGGTGGATAGAATGATTCAATTATGTGGATGCACTACTCACGAGGCTTGGTTGAAATACATGTATTTGGGAACGTCTTAAATATGTGCACGATCCAACTAAGTGATACGTTGAATTCAGGTGAGACTAAAGGAATGAGAAGGTATTGAGGATTTTGAAATAGTGTGTTTCAAATAAAATATTGATGGTAGTACGATTGTTGGATTCGAAATGAACTCGAATGTTGATTGATCGGATGGTTTGTCCTAGAACTAAGTTGTCCGTGTGCGCGACGAGTATAACTTATCCCGAGTTTGAGATATAGTTGTTCGAGGTAAAAAAATAAATAAGGTGCGAGCGTGGCTCGGATTGAAAAAACGCATGGGTGAAATGTGTGCGAGAATCATTGGATGTTGAATCAAAGTGATAAGTCGATGAATGTGTACTCAGTAAGTTTCGAGGACTTTTTCTGAGTGATATTATGTAATGCCCCGCCCCGCTCAGTGCAACCAGAGGAATCAAAACGCAACGGCGTGTGGACTTAACCATACAACGACTTGCTCGAAGTTCCGCTCGGTCGAGCAACTCCTTGCTCAGGTGGATGGCTTCGACGAACTTGTCTCAGCTTGGCCTTCACACTAATAACTAGAAGTTTCAATTGCACTCGTTAGGCTGGATAATAAAAGAGACGAACCCATATAACTAAAAAAAATCCCGCTTTGAGTCAGATTTGAATAGAACATGGAAATGGTTAACTTGTTGCCTAGATATCACTCCACGATGGTTTTCAAAGTTGGCACTAGGTCCTTCGACCGCACGAATGAGTTAGGCAAAGTTATGCCACGGGCTATCGAAGTCATAGCAAGTACGTCCCCACGATCCCACTGCTTGTCACAGAAAAAATGTCTCACGGTCTAATAGTTAGTCCTATAGAAGATGCCACGGATTAAGGAGCTCAAAGAACACGATTGTCCAAGTTGAGCACGTGCACAGTCTCACGGTTCTACGGCTTGATATAGCCACATGTTCCCACGGCAAGGTCCGTCATATAAAGTATGACTCGAGCGGTAGTGTCGCACAGGACACAATTGGTTTAAGGATTCAAAACACGGTTGTTTCAATGAGAAGTATGTCACGGTCTATGGCACGTATAGAACACGTTTTGTTGAAGTTAAGTAGGAAGGCTATGTAGTAGCCGTTTTCTGGGTTTCAAAACATGGAGAGTTCAAGCGATGGTTTGGGCGGTCCCTCGCTTGGGAGTCTCTAACGGAATACAGAAAGTATAGTAATTTAGAAGGTATGACTATGCGAGAGAGTAAGTCGAGTCTTGCATGGTCATTGGACAACTTGTGCACAAGGTTTGGTTCCTCGAACAATTGCCGGGACACCGGGATCGATTCGTACCTAGGGAGAACTTGCTTAGGGAACCTTCAGGGGGGGGGTGTGACTACCTAGGCTGAAGGGAGCACCGTAGAGCGGTATGTACGGGAAATGTAGTTCGAGTTCGCGCCTCGTTCAAGCATGTACCGTCTTATCCAAAGGGTTCGGGTAAAGCTAGACTTGCTAGTGATCTTTCATATAGATGAGTCAGCATAATGGCGGCGATCAGCGTGCACGCCTTAGATTGAGTAAAGAAGTGTATGCACGGTGTTGGTTTAGTCGAAAAAAGTGTAAGCACGACACGAATGAGTTAAACAAATGTGTGCACGGTTTGCAACACAAATAAGAAGTCTAAGATTTGGCTATAGCAAAGACACGTGCTTCGGCACGAGATGTGGCGTCGAGTATCAAGTCGTTGACACAGAGTCGTATAAGTTGAAATTGAGTTGTTTTCAAGTTTAAGTCAGGAAGGGACGTAAGGCAAAGTATGGTTAAGTTATGTTGAGTTGTGAGGCACGGCCTCGATGTTGATGCACGGACAAAGTTTATGGCATGATCACGTTGTTGCGTTTCAAAGTATGAGTAAAAAGGCAAGCACGAGTCAGTACGTTGATGTTGTTGGCACGAGAATGGTCTAGAAGCACAAGGATAAGTAAGTTATCGGTACGAGGCACGGTGATGGTCCAGATACACAAAATAGGCTAGGAGTCCATGTCCTAAAACTGATCCTATAACAAGATTAGAAAGACAATCGAAGGGATATGTTGCACAAACTAAATGAACGTGTTAGTTTTGTATGGGTCGGCGAGGAGCTCACACCACCAGTACGGTTGTGTAATGACCACCCAACAGTTTTCATGTGCATGTTACAGGTACTTGCTCGTTGAGGCAGAGCTCGCTTGGACGCGCTGAGGTACGGAGTTGCTTGGCATTTCGAGACATGCGACCACGTTGAAGACTTCACCTATACGGGACATAATGTATGGACATCGCCTTCTGAAACATCTGTTGGCTCGTTATACTGTACTGAAAGATGAGAGAGAGCAGAGTGACTTGTATTCTGAGAGAGAGCTGAGCAATTGTAATCAGAGAGAAAGTGAGTTTGAGCGACTTGTAATCTTGGCTTCGCGTCCTTGTAATCTTGTTTCAATATCAATAAAGTATATCGTTTTGTACATGTTTTGGTGTTATTCAACTTTTCTGCTTGGGACTTTTGTGCGACGACCCCGTCGCAAGCTGTGTAATCGGCCGTTATGGAACCCGTCTTGCATGAGCGCAACCTAGGCTCACGCAGCATCACGCTTTAGCGAGGACGATCGGTTCGGGGCGTGACAATTTTAATCAAAGCCCAAGTCATTTCCATGCCCTCGATTTGGAAGAAAAGAAAAGTTGGCTAGATTTGACGTATAAAGATTATACTTGCCTATTTTTTTCATCCTTTACTTACGCCTGATTCCTTGCAAATTGCAAATATCTATGTCTTGCACTATTCTTCCTATCTGTTGGGTTACCATTTTAATGACCTGATCGTGAAGGAACCATGGATATGGGCACAGACTAGAAATCATTCTGTGAAGGATTCCAGGATTAGTTAACAGAGATCCAGACAAAAGTTCTCCAGGTTTTATCTAAATTACTAGGAGTTAGGATGTACCATATAGGTCAACTTTGTGAAACTTATTCAAGCTGTAGATATTATTATGTTTTGTCATTCTCCTTTCCCTCTTGGTCCTTGGACACTAGAATTTTTAGAACATAATACCAACTAGAATTTCCTCTTTGGTCCGCATGCTCTCCATGTTTTCCTTCCTAGATCAATTAACAGAAAAATTCATATAAGATAATATATTATAACTAAATTGTAAATAAGATAACTAGTTTTCTCAAATACAAAGAAAGTAATGGGTCGCGATTAGCAATGGAGACATGAGTACATGACTCATGTCGCCAGTAGCAATGGCGATCTGAGCACTATATCGCCATTGCTAATGGCGTTTTGATTTATTTTTCGGTTTTATATTTTTCTTTTGAAATTTATGACGAAATGAGTGCATGCACTCATATTGCCAATAGCTTTGGCCAAGACTTGAGTACAGCAAGTTGTTTGTTTAGCCACGCATGCACAAACACTTGGCAAAGTGTTTGCTTAGCAATATATCCATGCCATGCATGCAAACACATGACAATGCAAATGCAAACTCACAATGCATGCAAATGCAAACCACCATGCTAATGGCCAACTCACAATGCATGCAAATGCAAACCAGCATGCTAATGGCGAATGCATGCAAACAAGCAAACTAGCCACGCACCATGTCACCGAAGCTATTGGCGACATGAGTGCATTATTCATGTCGTCGATGCTAATGGCGACTTGGTCCATTTCTTTTAGAAAAAAGAATTAGTGTCACCTTAAAAAAAAAAAAATAATGTCGCCAATACTATTGGCGACATGGCTGCATTTTGCTTCTATTTCTCCAATTTACTAAAAAAATGTGCTCATGTCACCATTACTATTGGCGACTTGTATTTCCGCGAACTTTTTTATTCATAATTTACTTATAATATACTATCTTATACGAAAATTTCTGATCAATTAATACTAGTTCAGAAGTTCCCAGCAAGGTGATGGTTTCTGAAATAGAGATTTATTAACAAAGCTAATGATGTTTTCAGAATTAGTGATGGTTCTTAAAATAGTCCACACTTCTACAAAACCATCCATATCTCTCTACCTTTCATGTGTGTGTATTTGTTTACGTTTAGAATCTACACTCCAAGAAAGCACGTGTGGAAGCAAGTGTTATCCATCACACCACCCAACAATTTTGATATACTTCAAAATTTTAAACAAAAAATAAGTTTTTCTTTCTTCAGAGTGGTCATTATTTGTCAGCAATGCATATATACATAATGCGTATATACATAAATAAATGTATCCAGGAAATTGAAGAGGTAAAAGAGTTTAACCACAAACTTATTCAGATAAAAATGGGAACCAATACAGAGAGCAGTACCTCTCGTCGTGTTTTGGAAATTTCAAAGCGCCAAGCACCATGGCAACATCCGCATCACAGATACACCCATGCATCACCATGTCCACATAGCTCTTGGGTCCCCAGTCCCCCATTTCCTATAATTCATTTTCACACAAAGGAAAACACTATCAGAACCCCGAATTACAAAATAAACTATTAAAACCCTATGAAAAATGTATGAAGAGGGAGGCTCATGTCAGCTAGCAGGGTGACAATGGGGCACCAGAACCCATGGCAGCAGTTACGCACATGCGAAGAGTAGGGATTATGAAGCCAGTTGAGGAGGTCTGGATTATGATGCTGGTGTTGTGATATTAGAATTGGAGCACCATGAGAGTGGACCCATCTGACTCTGAACTAAGAGCAGCCAGTTTACATCAATCCTTTGCAAGGCATAGATCTGAGACTAACAATTGCATTGCATCCTTTGGTGTACGTACCCACCTATCCGTGGAGTAGTTGGAGTAAATGGAGTAGAGAAATGAAAGACTGGGTATCGTGCAGATACTCAGCAACAAGATATTTGGTCCTCACACTTCCATCACGAGTAAATCCAGAACAAATTTTACATATTAGTTCATATATGATGTTCAACATGCTAGTGAAGCTCTCAAAGGGAACATAGTCTTTTTTCATATATATATATAATATATATATATATAATATATATATATAATATATATGAGTATACGTATTTACAGTTTCCATGTTTGCACTTAGTTGGCAGAAGATAAAGCAGCATTGTCAACATAGTTGGTGTGCTCATGCAGATATGCTTCTGCAATTGCAGTATGTAGTGCGGCTCCTATAGGAAGAACATCCTCATCAAGAAAGAAATAGGGAGAGTGAGCAGGGTGGACAATACCCAGTCTCTCATTTCGCATTCCAATACCAAACATCACACCGGGGACTAGCTGCTGATAGAAAGCGAAGTCCTCGCCTGCCATGATCTTCTTCCCCATCATCACCTTATCTGGACCAAGCAAAAGACCACCAATTCTTTGAACATGCCGATGCAGCACATCATCATTCACGACAGCAGGGTATGATGGGTATTCATCGTCTTTCATGCTAATAAAAGCTTTACACCGATGTACAGATGCCTGACCTTCTATTACCTGTGACCACCAAGAACTCATTTCGAAAGAAAATTTATTTTAAAAGAAGCAACTAAGATATGTATTAAAGTAAAACTGGTAATAATGAAAGATACTGCGTTTTAATCAGAATCAGCATCATCAACTATTGAAGTATGCAATTGATGTTTTGGACGTACAAGAACATCCAAATTGAAGCAACAGAATTTCAAGTAAATCAACCTCTATAACACGTCTCTGGAGCCTCTTCAAGCCATCGGTAGTAAGACTCCTCAATGTTCCCCCAAATTCCACAAAAGGAGGCGTGGTTCGGTATTCTGAGCCACCCTTGACGTAAGTAACCGATAATACCTTCATCAAGATAATGTTGAACAATCAGCAGAAGTTTATTGAGGTAAAAACAAAGGCTTAACATGAAATCCACCTGAACTTTACCTCTTTATAACGAAGCTACCTTAACATTATATCTTTCTTATCATAAATGAGCAGATTTGTTATGTTAGTTATTACCAATTCTTTACTTTTTAAACAGGTTTACCCTTCTTCCTACTACTTCTTTCCTTCAAATGTCTAAACCCCAAACCCTAGTTCAAACCTCCAAAACTTTAACTTAAACCACTTAATTTCTCATTCATTTCCTTCAAATCCCAACTTCCAACTTTAACAACAACAAAGCCTTTATCCAAAATTTTGGGTCGGCTATTTATCTTATATTCAGTTCTGTTAAGGGCTAAAAATCATATCGTTCTTTACAACTTCAATCCATGTTCATTTAGGCCTACTGCCTGTCCTAGCAGCTCTATCTTATCGCTCCTTACCCATGCATCTATTCCTTTCCAACTTTAACCCAAACCAAAACTCTTATTGTCGCTTCTTTTATTTTCTCCCATATGTTCTTTTTCTCTTCTTCTTTAAATAAAACCCAACACTTTTTCTATCTGCTTACCTCAATTCACGGTATAACTTTCCAAACCCAAACCCGCCTCTAACCTTCCAAATCCTCACTTCTCAACTCATTTGTTTTCTTTTCTCACAAACCCCCATCCGAACGCATATCAAGAGCACCTTCCGAACCTGAACCTGAACCTACACCCTAATCCACACTTCTTTCATCCTAATTGGGTTAAAGGAAGGAAGAGGTGTTGGCTAAAAGATTATGTTATGGAGGCTTATTGATAACCAGATATACTTCAAGGGGTTTCCTATAGTTTACCCTAAAATAAATAATAAAGGTTCATCAACATCGTGGATTCTACTTCCATACTTTGATGAATGTGCAACAGTAAAAACAAGGCCCGATAAAGACGATCCTTTGGTTGCTTCTCAGTTGCATAGAATAAACTACTGACCAATGTGGTAGGTATCCCTATCCGCCAAATGTCGTTCTTGGTTTCATGACCCCTCTCTTGCCATCTACCAAAGTCAAAGAGTGCTTTGGTAAGAGTAAGATTAAGAAAAATTGGCAATTTTTAGCATGAACCTTCTTGAGGCTAGTGGGCGATTCACTATCTACCTCGTGTTTAAGGAAGTAGTTAGTAAAAAGAAAAAGGAACCAGAAATCAAAACCCAAGAAGCTTGCTCAGCAAGCTGCCTGAAATTCATGTCAGTTAAAGATTATTCACAAATGGTAATCCAGCCTTGCATATGTTCACACCAGTGAACTGAGAAATAAAACAAGCAGGAAGAAGATAACAACCATGTCCACAATGGCACTCACAGGCATAAGTGGATCTATTAACTCTCGTTTAACTAATTGATACAGGTAATATGTCGAATTTACGACGAAATCAGAGTGATCAACATGCATGTGTTTTACCACCGCAATACAAGTTATGATGGAAACTTGAATTAGCATATCCAGAAACAATTATCAGTTAATGTTACAGAGGCCATGATCCTTAATAGAGCTGAATGGAATAAAAGGATCCAAACAGCCGACCCCAAAATTTTGGAACGAACGCTTTGTTGTTGTTGTTGTTGTTGTTGTAGAGACAATTATCAGTTTGGTAGAAATAAACAAATAGCTTATGAGAACTTTTGGCAGCGCAATAGCCTAAGTACAAACATGGGACATGACAAATTTGTAAAAAACTACAAAACGACCATACATGAATGCATCAAGTTTTCCTACATGTTTCTAATGATTTTGTTAGAGTACTATATAAACATAACGTACTTCTTAACAGATTGTTGACTAGGTAGCTATTGATTTAAGTTTTTTTTTCATTTATAGTAAGTATGATACAGTTTGTTAGCTTTAAGTGATTCATTAAATCAAGATACAAAACGTTTTGTTTGGAGATCAATATTGCAAACCAGTCTTGTGATTCCTTACTTATTGGTGATTGTGTTATAATGCCTATTCTTGGTGTGCTTCGCACGAAAGAAATCAGATAATTTTTAATTCAAAGTCTGTTGATATGAATTATTTTATAATATCATGTGCGAAATCCAATCATTTTGAGTAGAAGTTGGGTTCAAGATTCGAAAATCTCAACTAAAAGTTATGATGAACTCTCAGAATATGGAGGCAAATATGTCTACGGATGTTTCTAACGGCTCTTACTTGCCTGTCTTGACGAGTCACTCATTTCCGGGTTCTATCTTCTCAACTTTGACCTTTTTATCTAGTTATTGTATTGTCCATAGTTGCTATTTGTACTACTGAATTTATTGACCTACTATGAATGAATTAATTCTCTCTAAAAAATAATAATAAATGAATGAATGAATGAATAAATAAATAAATAATCCAAGATGGTAGCAACATACCTGGCTATGCAGAGGATCATTTTCTCCAGATATAAGATGTTGTATCGCCAAAATGGCAAATGATGTAGCAACTACAGGATCCACATTTAAATGAGGACTTGCAGCATCTCCATCTTTTCCCTCTATTTTCGCTTCAAAGAAGCATACAGCAGCTTGGGTAGGTCCTGGGTGGGAAGATATAGTTCCAATAGGGTTTTGATAGTCGACATGCATACCAAAGATTGCTTCTATGCCTTCTAGAGCACCATCCTTTATCATATGATACGCGCCAGCTCCACCCTCTTCTGCAGGTTGGAAAATAAGCTTCACTGTTCCCTATAGCACACAGTAAAAGAATTCAAATTCAGAATGAAAACTTCATGCAACCAGAAGCAATAATTTAGTTAACAACCATCTAAGCGAGTTCTGGATTTGCATGATCTAGAGCATAATAGAGAGACATCTAAAGAGGTTAACTAGGTAGAATTGGATCTAATTTGAGTAGCATTATTAAAATCTCTGCCACTGCACCAAGGCTGGGTTTGGAATAGCTTATGAAATTTGGTCCTGCTTTTTTTTGTTGAAAAGTTATTTCAAACTGTTTTTGGTAAAAGTTGCTTCTGCTTACTTTTTGAAAAGTGTTTTTTTTTCACGGTCTGAGGATGTTGCTGTCAAAAGCCACCCACTATCATTTTTTTTGTCCGATAATACCCTTTACTTTTTCTACAATTTTATCTCACACTTTTACATATTTATTAATAAATGTCCAGTGATCAATTTCAACAACATTATCAAAAAGTGGATCAATATTGAACACCTCATCGCATTCAACTTCAACTTTTAGCATGTAGTTACAAAACATGTCTGGTCATCAACTTACAAAAGCAACTCATAACCAGGGGTGGACCCATATGTAAGTAAAAGGAGGCGGGGGGGGGGGGGGGGGGGGGGGGGGGGGGGGGGGGGGGGGGGGGGGGGAGATGGTTTCTAAATTTCTGGAAAATAAATTTTTATATAGTTTTTATTGATTGATTGATAAGTTTTCTAAAATGTAGAAGTAACCAAGGGTCTCCACTTCCTGAGTCATTATTACTGCTGGCTCAACTCAATTGGTGAAGTGAAGATGTTTAATGATGGAGGTCTAAGGTTCAAAACTTAGACTCTCACATTGAAAGAATTTTACATTTTTCTTCTACTTATGAAGCCCCCTTTCTAACAATATTATGAGCACCCACTAAGTAAATTTCCTAGATCAACCCCTAACCCTACTTACAACAACACTTTTTGATAAGCTTTTGAAAAGAATTTTTTCTATAGGGCACATGTTAGAAAGTATTTAGTGTTCGTTTATTACCACTGCTTTAATTATTGTTTATATTTTTGGTATCTTTTTTACTGCCACCTATCCATTTAATACTGAGGCCACGTTTGGTTCGCAGAATCACAGCCTTCGGAAAGAAAAGTCATTTGTTTTCTGTGTTTGCATGCCAAAGGGAAAGAGTAGGAAAGAAAAATGGTTCCCAAAGGAATGGAAAATAGGGGGGAAATGGTTCCCCCCCACCCACGTCAAGGATTCACTTTCCATCCCAATTTCTTGCATTTTTTACAAAAATTTAGGACTAAACTATCCCTGCTCAAGATGTATTCTGACTATATTTCTGGCCTTTCTAGACACCGAAAAGAAAATTTTATGGAAATTGCAATTTCTCATGCCCATGGAAAGAGCAAGGAGTTTATTTCCTTTCATTTTCTTTTTAGCGAACCAAACGAGGCCTATATACCATGATGCATTTGCACCAAGTGCCAACTAAATATAGAATGTTTCAATTAACTGTACACTAATTGGTAGACAAGTGGAGCACTAATTGTTCCTTAACATGTGCCATGAGGGCACACGACACTAAAGGTGTCTTAAGGGTCATTTATTTGAGTTATTAAAATCCCTCACCACCACCCCCCCCCTCCCCCCCCGCACCCCCCCCCCCCCCCTTTGAATGTATGTCAGAAGCCATTGAACGTACGGTTCTCTAATCCCAAGTTAAAGTCCGTACCACAAACCAAAACTTCAAGTAGGGGTGTTAATAAGCTGAGGTATCTGCGAGTCGGCTCAAGCTCATGACCAGATCTTTTTAGGCCCAGAGTACGAGTTCAAGCCTAAGAATAGGCTCGCTACATAAACAAGTCCAAGCTTAGAGCCCTTTTTATTTATATAATAAAAACATTTTCAATTTGTTATGAAGTTCATATAAGAAATTCCAATTTGATATTAAGCTTACAGAGATGGATTTTTTTTGTTTGGAATAAAGCTCATAAGCTCATAAACAAACTCAATTTAGGCTTAAGCTAGGTTGTCAACTCGTGTATCGTATTGTTTATTGATTTGCTTGTGTATCATTTATCGTATCGTGTACTGTATGATATATTAACCCTAGGAGTTCGGGTTTGCACTTCATAATCTATATAGGAACATGATTTAATATAAATTGCTCACAAATTTTTATTTGTTTTATCTTACTACATGTCAGCCTATATGTATTGGCTGATCTTGTATGTATCGTATAGGATCAACCAATAGTCTATAATGAAATTGTAGTATATCGAATCGCATCTTAAGATACGTTTCGTGTATTGTGAGATACAAACAACATAGGACTTAAGCTTGTCCTTAATTCAAGCTCAAACCGAGCTCACGAACATTATAGAGAGTCGAGTTTGAGCTCAATTATTAGCTTGTCATAAGCTCGAACCCAACCTCGAGGAGGAGGGTGCTCCCCTACTCCAGAGTTGCAACAGGAATTGAGATAAGTATATAAATTTTAGGGGCCGGCTATACACACGCCATGACCTGCTAAGGACACCCCACATAACTTAAATGTTATGTTAAAAGACCAATATACCCCCAAGACTTTCTAAGAACACCCCACAAAAAAAAATCTGCGACAAGCACGACAAATACTTGTCGAACGGACAATGGTCTGTTCGACAAGTATTGGTCGAACATGTCTTATTCTGTTCGACAGTCTGTTCGACAAGTATTGGTCGAACATGTCTTATTATGTTCGACAAACACTGGTCGAACGTGTCTTCTTGTGTTCGACAACACTGGTCGAACATATTATAATCGAACATGCCATCTTCTGTTCAACATATTCTGGTCGAACGTACACACTATAGTTCGACTGTCGCGGGTCGAACATTGCTCTGTGAGTTCGACAAAACCAGGGTCGAACCTACCCGTGAATACACCCAAATTTTTTTCTTTTTTTTTTTGTTTTAACAACAATTTATGGTCGACGGAGGGGGGATCGAAAAGCGGGGGGAGGAGGAGGAGGAGGAGGCGGCGGGTCCCGGGGGGGTCGGCGGAGGCGGGTCGGGGGAGGAGGCGGCGGCGGCGGGTCGGAGGAGGAGGAGGGTCGGCGGAGGGGGAAGGGAAGGGGAGGGGGTGTGCTCAGCAGCAAGGGTAGAATAGGAAAAAGATTTTGTTTTTTGTTTTTTTTTTGAAATGGGGTGTGGGGGTGTGTATAGCCGGCCCCTAAATTTTATTATAGCACTCCAAAATACACTAGAACAAGCCGAAAACATGGTGTAATGTCCTTCTTGTGCCTTGGTCGTGTCTGTATCCGTGCAACATACTCGGGGACACGATACCTTGAGCTTGTCCTTCCGCTGAGAGAGCAATTTGGCGGCGCCGAGCAGCATTGTGACGTGCGCGTCGTGTCCGCAGCCGTGCATCACTCCGTCCACCTTGCTCTTGTGCTCCCACTCCACCATCTCCTGCAAAATTCTCCCCAAATTACAAAAAAAAAAACCCCAACAAAAAAAACTCGGGGGCAAAGAACTTGAAGTACAACGGACTTGGAGGGGGAGGGCGTCCATGTCGGCGCGGAGGGCGATGACGGGGGGGGGGGGGCGCCGGAGCCGACGGTGGCGACGACGCCGGTGCCGGCCAGAGGGAAGGAGTACGGGACTCCCAGATGGTCGAGGTGGGCCCGGACGAGTGCGCTGGTGTTGTGCTCCTCGAACCGGAGCTCCGGGTGGGAGTGGATCTGCCTCCGGACCGACACCAGCCACTCCGCGTCGTTGTTCGCCAGCCGGAGCAGGTCGCGGTGATCTCCACCGGTTTCGAAAGATTCCCCGCGGGTGAACGTACCGCCACTGAGGAGGAAGAAGAAGGGAGGAAGAAGAAGAAGAAAATGGTCCATTTTTGACGCTTCCGACGAAAGACACGGAAGAATATAAAGACTTAGTTTTTTACATAACGACCCCTGTAAAGGAAAAAATCAGGCTGTTGTCGGGGATCGAACCCGGGTCGTCCGCGTGACAGGCGAAAATACTCACCGCTATACTACAACGACTTTATTGTTGTATAGTAAAAAAGACTGTTAATCTAAATAGTGAAGGTAATTTTCGGCCAATTATAAGGACAAATATCTTTTTGATCGGGGCTAGCCAGGATTAGGGCTAGCCAGGTTGGGAGGAACTTTTACTAGAACTATCAAAATATTTCACTCAGGGGGCTGTCCAAAGCCCACAGCCCCCCAAACCCAAAAAAGCACTCTCATTTCTAAATTTCACTCTCTCTCTTCACAAACCCTAACTTTCTTCTTCTTCTTCTATCCATCTTCTTCTTTTCCACCATTTCCATTCTCACATCTTCATCAAAACTCTAATTTTTTTCTCATCATCATCTTCTTCTTCTCTACCATTTCCATCATCACCATCTCCATCGAAACCCTAGTTTCCTTCTCTTTTCCAATTTCGATGGCACCCAAAAAATTAAATAAACCCTAAAATGTATGGAAATAAAGGTTAAATACTTCTTTCCTCACAAAGAATGCATGAAAATAAATCATAAAATGCATATTTCACTCTATTATCAAGAGTGAAATAAACCCTAACATGTTTTTTTCATTCGGGAATGTCGACTTTAGGACTGTCAGAAATTGTGGCAGTCCTGAAAGGAACTTGTTGTACAGCAAGTATCTTTCAGGACTGCCTCAATTTCTGGCAGTCCTCAATATGTTTAGGACTGCCAAAAATTGTGGCAGTCCTGTTGTAGAGCATGTCCCTTTCAGGACTGCCACAATTCCTGGGAGTCCTCGTTACTTCTAGGACTGCCAGCAATTGTGGCAGTCATGTTGTACATCGAGTCTATTTCAAGACTGCCACAATTTCTGACAGGCCTCAATACTTCTAGAACTGTCAGAAATTGTAGTAGTCCTGATATGAACCCAATTATTCTACAACTAGGATTTTTTCCATAGTTTTCTTCTACAACTAGGATTTCATGCATAATTCTTCTATTAATCAAGAAAAATTGGTTAATAGACTAATAGATTAATAGATTTGATAGATTTGATAACCCAATTTCTTCTACAACTAGGATTTCATCCATAATGCCCAAACAAGAAGAAGATAAATAAAGTTGGGTTTGGAGAAAGAGATCTGAGAAATTAGAAGAGAGCAAAAAATCAAAATAAACTAGGTTTGCAAAAATTGATGTTCTTGTTCTTTTTTTTTTTCTTGTTCTTGTTCTTGTTCTTTTTCTTCTTGTGAGGAATGGAGAGTGAGGAAGAAAATAAAAATTATAACACTTATCTTTTATACCTACCACTTGGATAGCCCTGAGTAATTTTTTCAGTAGCAAACTTGTAAATAATGGAAAACTAACACTTGGACAGCCCTGATCAAAATGTGTTGTGCCCTTATAATTTACCTAATTTTCTTATGAAAAGTAATTGGAAGAAATGATGTAATATAATATAAAAAAATATTATAAGAAGGTATACATTAGTAGGGCATATCTCGAGTCAAGGGCTACATTTGGGATCATTACCTAAAATTTCACGAGCTACCTATTTGCCACTTGAACTCTGGACTTTGAATTTTGAGACCCGAAACGAATTCTTAAAATTGTGCCTTCAAAGCTTAATGTTCATATTATTATTTTTTCAACAATGATACAACAATATTATCAACCAAAATTTCAAGAAATAAAACTATAAACAAAATAAAATATCCAAAATAATATGTCATAATAAAATACTAATAAAATTGAAGATGTTTCAAACCAAAAAAATAAAATTAAAGTCCTAAATATATAGATTCAAGAATAAAATTACAACTTGTTCTGTTGTTCAATTACCTCCAAGAAAACACACACAGAGAGATTGAGAGACCAATAGAGGAGATTGACAACCACAGAAGGTAGAGAAGATTAAGAGCGATGAAAGGGGAGATGATTTTGACAGCGACTGTACCAACAAAAAAAATCTATGACTAACTAAATGTCTCTTGGTATTCTAGTATATGATGTTTAGATATCGTATAACAACAAAAAAAATTATGCCGACTAAAAAGATTAGAATGAGTCTGTTGGATTTCAGTTCAAACTAGATTTACATACATTAAGGGAAATTCTAAAGGCATCTCAAATTACTTAGGCTAGCCCAATTTTTTTCTTACTTATTTACAAGTTTGCCACCAAAAAAATTGCTTCATGATAGCCCAATTTTTTTCAGGACTTTAAAAAAGTTATTGGAAGAACTGTCAAAACTTTGACAGTCATTTCTATTGGAAGGACTGTCAAAATTTTTGATAGTCCTAATTCTTTAGGACTGTCAAATATTTCTACAGTCCTGATGATGGTGTTGATGGATGCAATGGTTGTGGTGGTTGTAGGATCGATGACACCTCTAGAGAGGGGTGAATAGAGTGCAACGAAAAATAATTACCAATTAAAAATTATCTAAGCAGGTGAAGTAAATGATCAATCAAATATAATGCAAGTAAAGCAGTAAAATAGTAGAGGCAAGAAAGCAATACGCAGACACAGCAGGTTTATACTGGTTTTCCTCTGAGAGGATTAGTCCAGTTCCTGAGAACTCTTGCTCACTATAATCCACTATTTTGAATAGAGATTACACCGCGTGCTTTACTCCGAAGAACACACCAACTTCAACACTGTCGTATTTTTATCCGAAGTCCACGATCAAACTTCAACAACACCTTTTCTGAGAAAAGCTGTTATACGTCAAGCTTTGTACAACTCGAATACTCCTAGTTGGAAACCACCGACACTTAGAAGAATCGGGTTGTTCTTGGAGATTTGAAGATTGAAGCTTTGTAACTTGAATAGAAAGCTTAGGAATAGATAGAGAAGATGAAGAATGAATGAGTGAATAGAAATGGAAATTTCTTCTCTTTTATAGGTTTTTCTAGGACAAAGTTTGGGCAGAACTCGGTAGCCTAACGTTCATAATTTTGAACGTTGGTGATCCAAAAGAATAGGTAATGCTGCTGACCAGGAGAAATTCCAGGGGACCGAGTTCGGTTGCCTTGGTTTCTGGTCAACCTGAGTTAGTTTTTGGATGGGTTTGGTTTAAGTGAATCAAGTTTTGGTTTAGAAGAAATGGATCAGGATAGGTTTTAGGATTTGATCTTTCTAGATGCCAGTGATCCCAACGCACAAGTCAATCTAGACTCAATAAAAGAAAAATACAGAATAAATGTGAAACAATTACGAAGATGAATTCTGCACACTTCTTGTTTCTTTTCATATCAAGTTTGGAGTTTAAGTCAATTGTCGAAATCGGTTTGACTATGGCTTAATGGGCCAACAATCTCCCCCATTTTAATAATTTGACAAAACTACGATTGATACTTAAGAATGTTCAGCTTGATTTGGAGGTAGACTTGATGTAGTACTTCAGGTAGCTGTTAATATTGGTAGAATATAAATGGTCCCCTGTAATGTATAGTCAAGTCTTGTTACTCCCCCGTAACAAAACATATTAGCTGAATCTGTCTAGATAAGAAAGAAATTTCTCCAAACAAACTTTTAGCAAAAAAAATTGTGAATAGCATGGTTGTGAACAATATGTAGCAACAGTATATTTATTTTAAGTTAAGTATCCAATTACTCCCTCGTTTTGTCACATGAATAAAATTAGGAATATTCAGCACAGATAACAGTAAAAACAGTAAGATTTAACTGAAATAAAATGAAATAGTGCTAAAAATGAGAAATACTTGCATAAACTGATATAAAGAAAGAGTTCATACATCACAAATATAACATATAATGCTTGAAAGAAGCATTTATCATCACTAATACAAAGTCACAAAAAAATATAACTAGTGGTGAACTATCATGAGGAAACATATCCTCAATCATCGTCCTCATCATCATCAGCAGCATTGGAAGGGCCGGTCTCAGCTGAACGGTTGGGATCATAACGGGCAGCAGCAGGGTCAAAGTATCGCTGAGCCTGTGGATCATCAATCCGATAGCCATGTCGGGTCGGATCACGAACCATAGGGACGGATCCACTAGGGTTGTGAGCAAGACTGTAAGACATATCCCATATAGTGTTGGACATGGCCTGGAGCTGAAGAGTGGTACAAAAATCCATGGAGCGAACTGGTCCATCATAAGAGTCTGAAGTGACTCAAAAGTAACACCACTGGAAGAGTGAGTAGGAGGATGAGTACCAGTAGCTAATGGGTCAACTAGAGGAGGAGCCGAAACAATACAGGCATGAGTAGAAGGACGATGCTTATGAAGATAAGCAGGAGCACCATCCTCAACGCAATCCTTGAGTCCAACCTCAAAGTGCTTAAAGATGTAAGGGAGATACATCACATAAAGAAGACGTCGCGGTTTCTTGCGACACCGTTCCATAGCGGCGATAATAGTCTTGGGTAGACTAAAGGGGATGTAAAAGTGGAGATGGTAGATAGTTGAAAGCTCTAAGAAGGAAATCTCATCAGTGGATGTATTCTTTGGAATGATAGTGGAGATTACCATCCTATGAAGATCATAGAAATAGTTGTTCAGATGCCTAAGGCAAAGGGTGCCTTTGGGTCGAGGGTTTGGTGTACATAACGAGTCACGAAAGGAGTCAAAAGTTGTCCCTTCGGAAAACTGAACAGAAGAGATATCCATCAGAGCTTCTCCAGTATTTAGAGTGTTGAGTATGATGGCTAAGTCATAGCTATCAAACTCAATATCGATTCCACCAACTTTTGATTTTACTTTCTCATTTGTGACCGATAAGTTGCAATAGAACATTCGAATAGCATTGGTATAAATAGGAAAACTATATTGAACTAAATCTAGCAATTGATGATGTTAAAAAATGTTCACATGATCCGAAAATATTATAAAATTTATGGGAGCACCCGGACAAAGTTTTCTTTGATGGAAATCGTTGAACCACTCATTTGATGTCGCTTGAGACACAAATATAAAGTCATCAGAGAAATCTTCATTGGGTTTGGAAGGAGAGAAAAGAGAAAATGAAGCCGTCTCATGAGGAGTAGAGGACGAGCCTTCATCGACCTTCCTTTTCTCGAAGAAAAAGGAATTTTAGGAGCCATGAAAAAAAATAGAAGGGAGTGTAAATAAAGAATTTATACCGAAATCGAAGGTAGACAACCGAAGAGAACTTCGAGAGAGCTCCGAATCCGAAGTTTGAAGACTTGAGAAGCTTGGAGGAAGGAGATCCAAGGAGCTAGGGTTAGGGTTTCGGTAGATTTTGGTGGCTGTTGTGAGGTTGAAGACGATGAGAGGGTGTTTAAATAGAGGAGAGGCTCGGCTATCCAGCTTTTACTTGAATTCACCCAGACCGATTTCGGTCCGAGTTCGTCCAGAACTCTGACCGAGTTCGATCACCTGGGAATCAAAACAGATGTTGGAAAGTGTGTGATAGTTTTTAACATAATGTCACGACCCGCTCCCGAATAATCGAACACGAGTCAGACACGTCCAGCCTTCGTCGTTAGACACGACGAAGTAAGCTGTACCAAGCTAGGAAAATCTAGCCAGATAAACATAAATATGTACAAATCACAACACCTATAACGTATCCCAGAAAGATCACCATAATCCACAAATCTAGATATCATAAGTTACCAGAATCAACAGGAATGAAAAGTGCTATGAACTCTAAAGTCAAAATCTAAAAGTAAAGCTAAGTAGTCTAAACCTGAAGCCTCAAGCTAAGTCTCATCCTGCTCAACTAATATCCTGGGCTCTGGCCCATAGAGTAGAACAATATCCTGCAAGCACCTGCAACATATCCTAGTCAGGAGCGGAGCTAAGTATATCCAAGAAAATAAACATTAACATTATGGTATGAATCAAGAAACAGAAAATATATATAAGTACAGGAAATGCGACAAGACATGAAACTGAGCAGAAAATACTGAAAGTAAAACAGGAAACATGGTATGAGTCCTGAACATGAAATACAACTTGAACATGAAGTACAACCTGAATCATGAAATACAACCTGAACATGAAATACAACCATAAATCCTGAAATACAACCTGAATCCTGACATGTGCAATATTGAAATACATCTAGATTGTGATCGGCTTGGGTAGATGCAATGAACATGAAATGGTACGGCTTTGGTCCCTTGTGCACGGTATAGGACCCAAACTATTCACATGAGTAGTAACAGGGTTTGATCACATATCTATAGTATTTCTCCTCCCAGACACAAGTAATACATGAAACATGAAACCAGACAATATCGTGATACATCGTGTCAATCAAGGAGATTCAACAATGAACATGCAAGACATGAGAAAATGAACAAGTCCGAGGAGTATACTTGCCCTTGCTCCGGGTGATCGAGAAAGGGTAGTAAAGCTGGAAGTCCTCCTGTTAAATGATTTACAAGTTGATTAACTTCTAATCATGTTCTAGCTAGTTATCTTGTAACTTCTAACCATGTTTAACTATGAAGTATTTTATAAGATATACTAGATGGTTACGATTACATCCACATTACTAGTCTAGTCTACTACTATCTAGAAATTTAACTAGTAAACTGACTATTTGATAAAAATAATTCATTCCAATATTTAGGTATAGTTTATCTTAATATTAGCTCAATAAAGAAATTAGTGAGGCAACATGACAAGATATACATAACACTCTAGAGCCATCTGTTCACTCAAAAACTTACTGGACACCATGCTCAACTGGTAGTCTTCCCAACCTACCCTTGCATCAACACAGTCCAAAGGACCCAAGCTCAGCACCTACTTACGAAGCCGAAACCAACAAAGTCCTATACCAACCTAAATCCAGCATACATATCACCCACAACAAAATCTCCATGAGGATTAAACTACTACTTCATAGATTTAAATAGTCAAGATATCAAGGGTGACTACACAGCAGGTCTTCACTGAACCTGAGATCCAAAACTGAACAACATTCTAGCAATACTCAAAATAGGAATAAATACCCACACAAACCCAACACTTCACCAAACGTTTCAGGAAACTCAAGTACCCAACCAGAAGGAAGAATGATACAACCAAATTGACCCTGCAATGAAACCACAACCAAATTGACCCTGCAATGAAACCACAACCAAAATGAAACAAGGATTGAAATCAATATCCTTCTTCCCAATATTCCCATAAAATTCAAAATAATACAAATAGAATGTGTAGTACACCTTTAGAGTTCAAAAAGTCCAATTTATACAGGTAGACCTACAAATATTCAACCAAAGTCTAATTGAACATAATACCAATCCAAAAGTCTACACAGAAGATGAAACAAAATTTACCAATTGAATTTTTTTTTGAAAACTAACGGCTACTAAAACCTCATTGAAAAATAATGTCCATTTAACAACTAAATTAAAATGTATTTAGAAAGAAATTGAATCAAACTGTACAGCCCCAAGCCTTGAGTACGACTCCCTCTGGTTCATATCCCTGCTATCGCCCATGGACACACACCAAGGCCGGACACGAACAATATTAGGCACGCACAAAAGTGGATACGAACGAATCTACAAACCTCGGTCCGATCCCGCACAGCTCTACAACAATTTCTCAAACACAACCTATACAAGAACAGTGAATACCCCTTCCAGATTAATTCGAACACGATTTGCAAAAAAATAAAGAAACACTCCAGAAATTAAAAGGATTAGATCTCGACTGACTTCTAGGTCCTTGATATTAGTTCTCTCGAGATCAAGCTCGATTCTTGAGAACTGTTCGCCCCAACTCGTCGTTCAATCACCAAGAAGCTCGTCGTGCACATGGACGATTCGTAGTACCCCCGTCGGTCATCGAGATCGTTCTTGAAACTAGCGCTGGAAGAGACCGAAGTAGAAGAATCCGCAGCTCGCCATGGACTCGTCATTGAACAGGTCACTGAAGAAAGAGATCGAACAGATCAATCTATGCCAGATCTGAAGATTCGAACCCTCGATGAACAAAATTCTCAGAGAATTGAACTAACTAACCATAAATTGTCGTTGAGAAATGACGAGCCGTGGCTGTTGTGCGCCGCTGGCGAGAATGGGATCCGGTCGTTGCTGAATCCCGCCGCTGAGATCAAGGCTTGTCACCATCGTCGGAGTCGGTTGCGCCGGTGAGGGTGGTTACTGATGCCGGAGGAGATTACGGTCGAGCACCGCCGCTGCTGAGAATCCGATGTCGGAGAGTACGCTGCCGAACCTGTCGTCGAGGCTCAAACGTCGGAGAAATAGTCGGCCACCGCCATGGCCACCGGGATGAAGTCGTATGCAGTCATCGGAGTCTCCGTCACCGGAGAGTAGGCACCCATCGCTGAGCTAGGGCCATCGTCGATTGTCGACCCGAAGAGGTGGCTCCACCGCGGTGTCTTGGGTGGTTGTCGCCGGCCATGGATGATGTTGTCGTCGCTCGCCGTCGAGTCGGAACCACCGTTGCCGTCGTAGGTTAGGGCTTGGACGAAGGAATTTGGGGATGGAAGGAGAGCTCAGAGAAAGAAACGGAATGAAAAATAACTGGGTTCTCTCTTTTTCCAGACTTGATTTTAAACGAAAAGAATAAAACTTTATCAACCCCCCCCCCCCCCCCCCCCCCCACTCGAACATAATTTGTATAAGCCCCTCCGCTCAGGAAATTTTATAAAAACAACCTCTACCTTTTCATTATTTACAAAAACTGTTGAAAATTAGTTAGAAAAATAAGGGGACCACTAAATTGGTTGTAACAACTTTTCAAATTTGAAATTGCTCCCAATTTATTTCCCTCCAAAATATCAATCGCCATATTATTAATTTAAAATAAATAAAAATTAACTATTTATTTGAAACCCAAATAAATTAATTGCTATTATTAAAATCAAATTTATTTTCTCAAAACCGGAAGTGGAGTTACAAATCTCCCCTCCTTAGAATAATTTTGTCCTCGAAATTCGAGAGACAACAAAACAATCTCAAAGCAAAATCTCAAGAAGGTTCAAACATAATTCATTTTTATTGTATTTAAAATTTTCAATATCAAAGTACACTCAAACAACAAACTGGGATAGCGCTCCCGCATCTCGTCTTCGCACTCCCATGTGGACTCTCCCGGAGAGTAGTGTCTCCACATAACGCGGACAAGTGGAATGGTCTGGTTCCGCAGTTGTTTCTCCCTCCTATCCAAGATCTCCACTGGCTGCTCCTCGTAGGTTAAGCTCGGACCCACCTCTAGCTCTGAATAGTCCACCATATGGCTCGGATCTGGAATGTAGCGTCGAAGTTGGAACACTTGGAAACCATCATGCACTCCCTCCAAGCTGGCTGGAAGCGCTAGTCGATATGCCACCTTGCCAATCCGCGCCGTCACGTTGAAGGGCCCGGTGTACCTCGGACTGAGCTTCTCGCCTTTGCCGAAACGAATAACGCCCCTGATTGGTGAGATCTTTAGGAACACTCTATCTCCAACCGCGAACTCCAGAGGCCATCTGCTGTTGTCCGTCCAGTGCTTCTGTCGATCCTGTGCAGCTCTGCGACGCCCTGAGCCTTGAGGCCCAGTACTATAATTAACCACAAGAAGTTGAAATAACATGATCTAACAACAATCAAGGATTAAATAAGCACGAGATAGAATGAAATTTCAATTACAACTTAGAGGAACAAAATCATGAAGACACAACTATTAAGTATGATAAAAAAATTGATAGTTTAACACAAGTGGACTAGGACAAGATAGGAAAATCATGGTCAGATAGACATGATTTAATATCGAAGTTTAGACAAGTCACAAACGAAGTACGAAATCACAATCTGGTAATATACAATTTTGAGGAATTCAATGATCTAACGATAAAATGCTAGAAGGAAAATTTAGCAAGGGTTGATTGAGGAGACGTACGCAATACTCAGGAGATACAGTATCAAATCAGGATGAACGTGTAAGGATCTATGATTCTCGAAAACCAATAATCATATAAAAAGGAATATAATTTCTATGGTGTCCGGGAATATATAGCTATTTGAAATCACTTTGCCTAGAATCCCTACTCCGCCAGTATATATCTCACTGCACTGGACTTTCGGCTCCGTGACTCAAATAACAATATATCACCGAATAATCTATCAACCTTATCCATTTTCCAACAATCATTAACGAAACAACCCAAGAGATCAAGGTATGAAGAATATGACAAGTCTCGACAGTACTCGAAAACCTATGATTGTCTGAAATCACTTCAACTTTAAGTTCCTGCCTCGCCAGTGCGCTACTAGCTGCAGTGAACCCTCAGTCTCCATAATCCAGCTAATGGCTGCAGCGCGCAACTGTCATGCCATAGTAGGTCATCGAATAGCCTCTCGACCTTATCCCTAGGAATTTCAAAAGAGTTTTAAGGAATTCAAAATGAGTTTCAATAGTCCAAGTCACGAAAATGGTGAAGTTACCTGACTGTTAGAATACAAGGATTTATTAGGTATTAAGAGATGACAAGGAATCCCATCGGCGAGTACAAAGGGCAACCAGAGAGATTTAAAATTTCAGACAGGGCGAAGTTTCAAATTATGACGGAATATCAACTGATATCTGGAATGGTAACAAGATTCCATATATGGGACGTTATCCCGAAAGGATAACAGAGTCTCGAAGGATGAACTGAGGCAAGGTATTAGATAGGAGACAAGTTTCAAAATAAGAAATAAAATCCCGTACTGGAAACAAGGTTCAACAACATCTCAATTAACAACGAAACCTCAGACAAAATTTTGAAAGAAAAACAACCTCCCGTAGGATACAAGGTCTCAATTAGAGAACAATATCAACAAGGTCGTGATTAGGAAATAAAATCTCGACTAGAAAATCTTGATGAGGAAACAAGGTTTAGAATAGTGACTAGAAAACAGGTTCTAATAGGAGACAAGGTATTGGATTGTAAATATGAAACAAGCGAATCTCAATAGCAACAAGATCGTAAATAGAGAACAAGTCCCGAATAAAGTCAAGAATAGGAAATAGAATCTCAAACAAGCATCAATAGAAGCGAAGGTTCAAACAAGGTTTCAGAATGATATTTCAAGTAGGAATAATTCTGGAATAGTACAAGTTCGATTAGCGAACAGAATATTAATAAACGAGTAGGAACAAGTATCCATGAAACAAGCAAGATCTTGGATAGGAGACAAGATCGAAACAAAATAGTGGACCAACAACTCTCGAATAGAAAATCAAAGTCATGAATGAAGAAACAAGTCTCGAATAGGAAATAAAATCTTCAAAACCCTCAAAGGAATTTGCAACAATGTCTTGAATAGGACGGAGCTTAAACAAATTTTTGAATGAGGAACAGGATTTAGAAATGAAGTTTCGAGTAGGGATTAAATATCAATTAACACGAAGTTTGATAAAGAAACAAAATTTACAAATAGGTGCCATCACTAGAAAACAAGGTCAGGAATGATGAATATGCAAACGGTATCGATTAATGGATTTCAAATAATTATCAAATTGTGGATCTGAAACAAGTTTACCGAAATAGAAAATAATATCTCGAAGTAAGTTTCGAATATCCACCAAGGTTCCAAAATAGAAAACAAGAAGTTCCAAGAAATGGTCCAGATGCTAAAAGAATTTTAAGAAAAACTGGATTGCTAATCAAGATACATGGTTTTTCCAACCCTGCAAAAGAAATCTTCTGTCTTCAGTCTATCTTCATTATTCCTCCCGGGCTGGAATCTATTCAATCTTCTTCAACTGTCCTAACGTAGACTGGTCCATGCGGTAGTGCTCCATGTGATTGCTGAATTTGGAGAGGTGAGTCCTTCTTCTGTAGTCCAATGCTCCTCGTGCTTGTTCTTGGGCAATGCGACCAACGATCTCCGGACAATCTTTGACTTGATGGGCAGACGATCCGTAGAACAAGCATAGCCTCTGCCTTTTGCGACACTCCTCGAAACGATGTCCTGGATGGCGGCAGAAAGCACAATTGGTCATTGTCTGAATCTGATGATGCGATTGAAGGAATACTGTCCGAGTCTGATGACGCTTTGCGGATCCACAGTAGTTGTTGTCTTCGTCATAGGTAGGGGTGAGCATATAACGGTTGAAAACCGAAAACCGAACCGAATCGAACCGAAATATGACAAACGGTTCGGCTTTTCGGTTATCGGTTCGGTTTTCGGTTTGAAAATTTAAAATTTTAAAATAACGGTTCGGTTTTCGGTTCTTGATCCGGATAACCGAACCGAACCAAAAACCGATTTAGATTTAATAATTTATCAAACTATTCTCAATCTACATATACTAATGTTTTGTAACCCTTAGCCGAGGGCACTCTCCTCTTATTCTCTGTCGGTACTTTTTTGAGCACTCTCTCTCTACCCTCAATCTATATATATACTGATATTTTTCACACTATGTAATATATAATTCATTAATACAATAATACCATATTTTTAAAATAAATTGTTATTTAAATAGGCATATTTTGCTAAAAAATTGAAGGTCCGGCACATTGGTCCATGAAACCGAACCGACCGAAAACCGAACTGAATTAATTCGGTTCGGTTTTGTTTGGTTTTTATAAAAACGGTTCGGTTTTCGGTTTTGAGAAGTACGGTTTACGGTTATTTCGGTTTTCATATGTACGGTTCGGTTTGAACCGAACCGAACCGTTGCTCACCCCTAGTCATAGGTCTTCATGTCTCTCCTGGACTTTAGCTTCTGGTCTCGTTCTATTATCTGTGTTATATTCTGGATCTCCTGGCTCGTGGCTCCAATCTTCAGAGGAATCAGATCCTCTAAGACTTGGATGATCTTTAGTGGCGGCTCCAGGCTCCCGATCTGCTCTTCGGTGCAGGATATGCGCTCGGTGTCGAAAAAAATCCAAGGTTTGGGAGTCTGGAAGTCAGAAGTCCTTCTTGGCTCGGAATGTATCCACGAATCTGGCTTGGAAAAAAGGATGGCCTGCTCCCTCTAGGTGTCAAGGAACTCTTGAAACGTCTTCGTCAACTGCGTACTACCCATGGGGATAGTAGAGTGATAGAAGGTAGTGGAAGCTCGAAACTCTCAAATCAACTGTTCCGGGGTCGCGTGCTTTTGAACTATCAGAAAAACAAACAACTATTAAAGTAACCTAGACCTAAAACAACAAGTGTTTATAGAATATCAATATACCCGATGTACCTGATATACCATTATTTCCCGATTTTCTTATGCTGTGATCAAGTTCCCTAGTGTAATCAAGTCCCCCAATAGGACTCTAATACCTAGGTACCATTAGGATAGACCTGCATGGGCCACCACTAAAAATATGTCACGACCCGCTCCAAAATAATCGAACACGAGTCGGACATGCCCAGCCTTCGTCGTTAGACACGACGAAGTAAGCTGTACCAAACTAGGGAAATCTAACCAGATAAACATAAATATGTACAAATCACATCATCTATAACGTATCCCAGAAAGATCACTATAATCCACAAATCCATATATCATAAGTTACCAGAATCAACAGGAATGAAAAGTGCTATGAAATCTAAAGTCAAAATCTAAAAGTAAAGCTAAGTAGTCTAAACCTGAAGCCTCAAGCTAAGTCTCATCCTGCTCAGCTAATATCCTTGGCTCTGGCCCATAGAGTAGAACAATATCCGGCAAGCACCTGCAACATATCCTAGTCAGGAGCGGAGCTAAGTATATCCAAGGAAATGAACATGAACATCATGGTATGAATCAAGAAACAGAAAATATATATAAGTACAGGAAATGAGACAAGATATGAAACTGAGCAGGAAATACTAAAAGTAAAACAGGAAACATGGTATGAGTCCTGAACATGAAATACAACCTGAACATGAAGTACAACCTGAACATGAAATACAACTATGAATCCTGAAATACAACCTGAATCCTGACATGTACAATATTGAAATACATCTAGATTATGATAGGATTGGGTAGATACAATGAACATGAAATGGTACGGCTTTGGTCCCGCATGCACGGTACAGGACCCAAGCTATTGACATGAGTAGTAACAGGGTTTGATCACATATCTATAGTATTTCCCCTCCCAAACACAAGTAATACATGAAACATGAAACCAGACAATATCGTGATACATCGTGTCAATCAAGGAGATTCAAGAATAAACATGCAAGACATGAGAAAATGAACATGTCCGAGGAGTATACTTGCGTTGCTCCAGGTGATCGAGAAAGGGTAGTAAAGCTGAAAGTCCTCCTGTTAAATGATTTACAAGTTGATTAACTTCTAATCGTGTTCTAGCTAGTTATCTTGTAACTTCTAACCATGTCTAACTATGAAGTATTTTATAAGATATACTAGATGGTTAAGATTAAATCCACATTACTAGTCTAGTTTACTACTATCTAGAAATTTAACTAGTAAAATAACTATTTGATAAAAATAATTCATTCCAATATTTAGGTATAGTTTATCTTAATATTAGATCAATAAAGAAATTAGTGAGGCAACATGACAAGATATACATAACACTCTAGAGCCATCTGTTCACTCAAAAACTTATTGAACACCATGCTCAACTGGTAGCCTTCCCAACCTACCCTTGCATCAACACAGTCCAAAGGACCCAAGCTCAGCACCTACCTACGAAGCCGAAACCAACAAAGTCCTATACCAACCTAAATCCAGCATACATATCACCCACAACAAAATCTCCATGAGGATTAAACTACTACTTCCTAGATTTAAATAGTCAAGATATCAAGGGTGACTACACAGCAGGTCTTCACTGAACCTGAGATCCAAAACTGAACAACATTCTAGCAATACTCAAAATAGGAATAAATACCCACACAAACCCAACACTTCACCAAACGTTTCATGAAACTCAAGTACCCAACCAGAAGGAAGAATGATACGACCAAATTGACCCTGCAATGAAACCACAACCAAAATGAAACAAGGATTGAAATCAAAATCCTTCTTCCCAATATTCCCATAAAATTCAAAATAATACAAATAGAATGTGCAGTACACCTTTAGAGTTCGAAAAGTCCAATTTATACATGCAGACCTACAAATATTCAACCAAAGTCTAATTGAACATAGTACCAATCCAAAAGTCTACACAGAAGATGAAACAAAATTTACCAATTAATTTTTTTTTTGAAAACTAACGGCTACTAAAACCTCATTGAAAAATAATGTCCATTTAACAACTAAATTAAAAATGTTTTTACAAAGAAATTGAATTAAACTGCACAGCCCCAAGCCTTGAGTACGACTCCCTCTGGTTCATATCCCCGCTATCGCCCATGGACACACACCAAGGCCAGACACAAACAATATTAGGCATGCACAAAAGTGGATATGAACGAATCTACAGACCTCGGTCCGATCCCGCACAGCTCTACAGCAATTTCTCAAACACAACCTATACAAGAACAGTGAACCCCCCTCCTTCCAGATTAATTCAAACACGATTTGCAAAAAAATAAAGAAACACTCCAGAAATTAAAAGGATTAGATCTCGACTTACTTCTAGGTCCTTGATATTAGTTCTCTCGAGATCAAGCTAGATTTCTGAGAACTGTTCGCCCTAACTCGTCATTCAATCACCAAGAAGCTCGTCGTGCACATGGACGATTCGTAGTGCCCCGTCGGTCATCGAGATCGTTCTCGAATTCTTGAAACTAGCGCTGAAAGAGACCGAAGTAGAAGAATCCGCAGCTCGCCATGGACTCGTCATTGAACAGGTCACTGAAGAAAGAGATCGAACAAATCAATCTATGCCATATATGAAGATTCAAACCCTCGATGAACAAAATTCTCAGAGAATCGAACTAACTAACCATAAATTATCGTTGAGAAATGACGAGCCGTGACTGTTGTGCGCCGCTGGCGAGAATGGGATCCGGTCGTTGCTGAATCCCGCCACTAAGATCAAGGCTTGTCACCATCGTCGGAGTCGGTTGCACCGGTGAGGGTGGTTACTAATGCCGGAGGAGATCACGGTCGAGCGCCGCCGCTGCTGAGAATCCGATGTCGGAGAGTACGCTGCCGAACCCGTCGCCGAGGCTCAAACGCCGGAGAAATAGTCGGCCACCGCCATGGCCATCGGGATGAAGTCGTACGCAGTCGTCGGAGTCTCCGTCACCGAAGAGTAGGCACCCGTCGCTGAGCTAGGGCCATCGTCGGTTGTCGACCCGAGGTGGATCCACCGTGGTGTCTTGAGTGGTGGTCGCCGGCCATGGATGATGTTGTCGTCGCTCGCCGTCGAGTCGGAACCACCGTCGCCGTCGCCGTCGTGGGTTAGGGCTTGGACGAAGGAATTTGGAGATGAAAGGAGAGCTCGGAAAAAGAAACAGAATGAAAAATAACTGGGTTCTCTCTCTTTCCAGACTTGATTTTAAATGAAAAGAATGAAACTTTATCAACCCCCCCCCCCCCCCCCCCCCCCCCCCCCCCCCCCCCCCCCCCCCCCCACTCAAACATAATTTGTATAAGCCCCTCCGCTCAGGAAATTTTATAAAAACAACCTCTACCTTTTCATTATTTACAAAAACTGTTGAAAATTAGTTAGAAAAATAAGGGGACCACTAAATTGGTTGTAACAACTTTTCAAATTTGAAATTGCTCCCAATTTATTTTCCTCCAAAATATCAATCGCCATATTATTAATTTAAAATAAATAAAAATTAACTATTTATTTGAAACCCAAATAAATTAATTGCTATTATTAAAATCAAATTTATTTTCTCAAAACCGGAAGTGGAGTTACAAATCTCCCCTCCTTAGAATAATTTTGTCCTCGAAATTCGAGAGACAACAAAACAATCTCAAAGCAAAATCTCAAGAAGGTTCAAACATAATTCATTTTTATTGTATTTAAAATTTTCAATATCAAAGTACACTCAAACAACAAACTGGGATAGCGCTCCCGCATCTCGTCTTCGCACTCCCATGTGGACTCTCCCGGAGAGTGGTGTCTCCACATAACGCAGACAAGTGGAATGGTCTGGTTCTGCAGTTGTTTCTCCCTCTTATCCAAGATCTCCACTGGCTGCTCCTCGTAGGTTAAGCTCGGACCCACCTCTAGCTCTGAATAGTCCACCATATGGCTCGGATCTGGAATGTAGCGTCGAAGTTGGAACACTTGGAAACCATCATGCACTCCCTCCAAGCTGGCTGAAAGCGCTAGTCGATATGCCACCTTGCCAATCTGCGCCGTCACGTTGAAGGGCCCGGTGTACCTCGGACTGAGCTTCTCGCCTTTGCCGAAACGAATAACGCCCCTGATTGGTGAGATCTTTAGGAACACTCTATCTCCAACCGCGAACTCCAGAGGCCATCTGCTGTTGTCCGTCCAGTGCTTCTGCCGATCCTGTGCAGCTCTGCGATGCCCTGAGCCTTGAGGCCCAGTACTATAATTAACCACAAGAAGTTGAAATAACATGATCTAACAACAATCAAGGATTAAATAAGCACGAGATAGAATGAAATTTCAATTACAACTTAGAGGAACAAAATCATGAAGACACAACTATTAAGTATGATAAAAAAATTGATAGTTTAACACAAGTGGACTAGGACAAGATAGGAAAATCATGGTCAGATAGACATGATTTAAGATCGAAGTTTAGACAAGTCACAAACGAAGTACGAAATCACAATCTGGTAATATACAATTTTGAGGAATTCAATGATCTAACGATAAAATGGTAGAAGGAAAATTTAGCAAGGGTTGATTGAGGAGACGTACGCAATACTCAGGAGATACAGTATCAAATCAGGATGAACGTGCAAGGATCTATGATTCTCGAAAACCAATAATCATATAAAAAGGGATATAATTTCTATGGTGTCCGGGAATATATAGCTATTTGAAATCACTTTGCCTAGAATCCCTACTCCGCCAGTATATATCTCACTGCACTGGACTTTCGGCTCCGTAACTCAAATAACAATATATCACCGAATAATCTATCAACCTTATCTATTTTCCAACAATCATTAACGAAGCAACCCAAGAGATCAAGGTATGAAGAATATGACAAGTCACTACAAAAAAATAGCTAAATAGCGACTGAAATTTCAGTCGCTAAAACAGACATTTCAGTCGCTAAAGCAAATTAGCGACTAACCCACGACTAAAAAAGTTAGTCGCTAAATGCATCGTTGCTGATCACTTTTAGTCGCTAGTTAGTCGCTACAGCGACTAACTACCGACTGAAATAGCGACGAACCATAGCGACTAATCAGCGACTGCTAAGTTAGTAGCTGCTTTAGCGACTAACGAGCAACTAACTGACGACGTATTTACGATTGTAATGATTACAGTTGTTTACTAGCGACGAACAACTTTAATCGCTGCTTGGTCGCTGGTTAGTCGCTGGTTAGTCGCTTATTTTGTTTCTCCAGATATTTAGTCGCTGAGTCGTTGCTAGTTACATGCTAGGTCGTCGCCGGTTAGTCGCTGTTCCGTTGCTGCGTCATTTATATTTTCCAGATTTACAGGATTCATGCTAAACTATCCTGTAAGATTAATATATATAAACAAGTCCACAACAGATACAGTGCAAATAGCTTTTAGGATCACAATAGTTATCAATTATATGAACAAAAAAAATAATAACATGCACAATACACAAACAGTATATATATATATATATATATATATATATATATATATATATATATATATATATATATATATATATATATATATATATATATCAGTCATGTTCAATCATGTCCAACCATTTACCATCGATCATCCATATAACAAAAAGATATTACCATCGATCATCCATATAACAAAAAGATAAACTAATGTAACAAGCACAAAATAGTATATCTCTGGTGATACAAAAGCATAGAAAGTCAAGACGATGGTGGCTGCATGCTGCCCATAAACTGTGTCATGAACGTAACTAATGCTGCTTGTTGGCTCGTCGTAAAAACAGGAGCTGGAACAGAAGTAGCCGAAGGAGCAACAAATGGAGACGTAGCCGGAGGAACAAAAGATGGAGACGTAGCCGGAGGAGCAACAGATGGAGACGTGGCCGGAGGAGCAACAGATGGTACAGTAGCTGGAGTAAAGGAAGGAGGAGCTGCAGGAGGAGGAACAGTCGGACTACCAGAATGAGCAGCGGTACCATGATGAGCACTAGTAGAAGACACCAACTCCGTAATATGTCTCAGCTGTCTCTGAAAGTCGAACATCATGGTGGCCATCTGCTCCATAGTAAGAAATCCAGTAGAAGTAGTAGCATGTGCAGGACCGGTAGTAACTGTACAGGTGGAAGAGCTCTGGCGTATCTCGACGGTTGCGATGCTAACGACCCGGTACTGTACACGCTACCGCCCTTTCCTCTCCCAACAGCCTGTACCCACAAGTCATTTCTTTCAAAGGACATACGTGGCATACTAGTACCAGCGGCCCCCCCTTCCTGATCAGCTGCTTGAGAGGCATGACTTTCCAATTTCTCGTAGGCCTCCTGTATATATAATGGTATCATGAGTATATAAAATTACAACCAAACTACGTGTTGCCTCAACTTTATATATAGTAAAAAGAAATGGTAATATATTGTACTTGAGAAGAAAGAAGAATGTTGGTTTCTCAAAAAGTCTCCTAGAAGTTACATTTGCCCAGACATCTAGCAGAACGCAGTATACATAGCATATCAGCTTGCAGTTGAACATATAGCAGGCAAACTCTTATTAATGTTCTCACATCATCATACACTATACCATGTTCGACATCACATTTTACATGCTGCTAATCATTAATTACATTTTACGCTTTTATATTACGTGTCAAGCCATCGTGTCCGTGTCTGTGCAATATATTTGTATAACAGTTTGTCACATCTGTAACCATAAGTTATATAACACCTATCATCCTAGTTGAACAACAATTACCAACACTTGTCATAGCTATAAGCATATCATTCACTAGCTGAACTATGCATAAATTTGGTGATACTAACTAAATAGGTCTATTTTGGACATTCAATGCTCATGAGCAGGGATCTTTTCCCCTCGTTTTGGGAATAATTCTACGAATTATGTTCGATTATAAATATCCAGGATTTAACAAAAACCATGCAGGATCAGATATAATGCAGAAGACTCACCAGATGACATCCTTCAGGATAGCTTCATTAAGTACCTAAATATAAGGGATAATTTTTTTTTTTTTAGTTGAAGACCTAGTATAGAACTAATCAGAACTCGATCCATCCACCAATTGCAGATATAGAGAAAGCAACCCACCGACAACTTTTGGATAGCATAGCAAATTAATTATAATATATATATACGCCATCCTTGGATGCGAAGGGCTCAACATCTTCTTCTTCTTCTTCTTCTTGGAGTTATTGAGCTTCTTCTGTTTTTGTATTGTAGTTTCATAATGGAGCCACCGACAGCTGGTTTCTATGTGATTAAGTGGAAACTAAAGCTACCACCAGTGAATGAAGTTCGACTGAGAAACCTGTTTGACGGCATTACTGATATAGTAGTAAGTTATACATATTGTTGCTAAGTTTTTATATATATATAACATGAAAAAATATATATAAGTATATGAACTATGCAGATATACAAGGAAAAAGGAGAAGCATGGGTCAGATTCAGTACCATGTTCTAACGACCAGCGTTTGGCATGCTTTCTCTAGAATGGACTGCATGTACTTTCCTTGTGCTTCAATCCTCATCTTCAGATGTTTCTGCACCTGTTTAATCCATAATTCACAACAACCAAAAAATCAGCAAAATTGACAATATAAATTGACAATATCAAGCAATTAATTTCATATATATATATATATATATATATATATATATATATATATATATATATATATATTACATGCACCTTTAGTTGTTCATGTAATCTTCTTTGCACTTCCATCTGCATCCGAAGGGCTTCCGAGAGGTGGACGTTCCTACTATATATATAGATAGACATCACAAAATTCTTGCACAAGAACTTCGATAGAAGAAGAATTGTTCCTCTACTTGAGAACTAAAAATTAAAAATGGTATCATAGTCGATCGATCGTGACAAGTTACTTACTCGTTCATGGTTCAACCCATGATCCCTGATGAAGAAGCAACACTTCTTTGAAGGTCCATTGCAACTGAAATCAATGTTGAACACACATATATAATTAATATTAATTAGGTATTCTTTGAAGGAAATTACTCATAGAAATTAGTATGTCATTCTTATATATATATATATATATATATATATATATATATATATATATATATATATATATATATATATATATATATATATATATATATATATATATATATATATATATATGGACTTCCTCACCATCCTAGACTGATTGGTCATTGAAATCCTTGTGTGGTGCTTCCCAAGTATGAATTTCTACAGAAATAAAAAAAAAACAAATACTAGAGCAATCCATGTCTCAAGAAATTATATATTGACCAGCTTAGTAAAGGAAGTGATGCTGCAGTACTAATCAACCCTAAATACCTGGAGGTGGCTCTTCAGGTGATAGAGAGCGAGACCCTTCACTCCCATAACCCTCATGATGGTCTTAGGTGTTGCCTCTGCAATAATCAAACATATATAGATATTTTGGTCAGCTAGCTAGCTAGCTTGACACAATTCATGCTTGATCAATGTTAGTTAATACCTAACAGAAGAATAATTCAGCCCCAATTCAACAAATTCACCACCAACCCACACAATATGAAACAAGCTATAGAAACCTGCAAGTATTTGCAAGTAGATATCGATGGTTAGTTGAAGCATATAGATTGCTTGCTACTTCTAGCATTTTAGGCTTCATGTTTACACGTCGCGTGTTCTCTGGAAGAGTGTCAATATCTTCTGGACTTACTATTGTAAAATCTGATCGAAACTGCTTTGCTCCTTCATAGCTATAGCAAAGATTATTATACTAGATAGTGAATGTTCTACTCTGCTTAGTTTTGATAACTTTGTTACCTAAATGTCATAGAAATGTACACATATGGCGAATGCATGGGACGATGAGCTCAACAATGTAATCCAGATGACCATCGATGCAAGTCCCTCCCTCAACGCCACAGACCTAATCACTAAACCTCGCGACAGCTTCCCCCTGTGATCTACCAGCGACGCACCCCAAGGCTGATGGATCCGAAGCTCCGATCGTTAGCCTTTAAGGGGCCTGAAGCTCGGCTGCACACTAACTCTAGAACCTGAAGCTCTCCACAGAACCAAAGTTTGTTGCCTAAGGTTTTCTTGTTTGTACAGCCAAATGGAGTATTAACTAACATTGATCATGAAAAAAAAAGATCATGAAACCAAAACAGCAGTCTCATGGATGATATCACCTTCTCTCTCGCTACTGGATTGGAATAAGTATGCATCGACTATTACCTGAAGAGCCCAGCCAAGATTTTTTGGAGTCAATCTTCCAGAAACGGGAGTTCAGCAAATGCAATTATATATCTCAATAAGTAAGTCCATGGATTATGAGGCTTGTACGCCAAACTACTTTGGCATGGTTCCACTACCTGCCAAGGTACAATTATGTCAAAAAATTGAAAATTATAAAAACAGTCGAGTGTATGGAGAAAAACAACTCAAACAACAAGGTCCTCTAACCTTCGAGGTAAATGAAATCACTGCAATAATCAACCCCCTTTCATATGCCTAGCTAGAAAGAAACCAACAAAAATCAACCAAGTCTTCATAGACGTTTTAATAAACACTTTCATATAAAAGGCATGCATAACTTCGTTAGCTGATAGATGTAAATAAATAAATATGCAAACTTTACTGAACATGAAAACTAGTCCAAATTCTCTACTGTCGCTCAATCAAATGGTCTAGAATTAACTTGAGACACACGAGTAAAAAAAACTTAAGTATGGTAGAAAATATTAAAAGACATACTACTGCCTTCCCTAAGGCTCAAGCAACTACAGGAGCATATTAACTCTACCACTAGCTAGTTATTAAATTCGAAGATAAGAAAACAATGATCACATTTCCTATCAAAAATTATTTCAACATTATAATGCCATCAAACTATATGTTAGATAGCCGACTATATGTATGCCTTTCAATATGTAGTCACTTTGAAATAGAAAAGAAATACACAATTCATGCATCAAGAATGATGAGGACCCTTCATGATTAGCTCTCATGATCTAGAACAATTATAATTCTCAACTTAATTGTTTTACAATTATTAAAATTGGTAGCTTTGTTATTGTTTTTTGAGTTAAAAGGGTAAATCTACATCCAGGAACTCAACCTGAATTAATGCTCAACCTAATTGTTTTACATTTATTAAAAACTCTACAAGTACATCTGTTGCATGCATGTTTCAAAACAACTTACTAACTCCATGATTAATATAGACGTCGATCTTGAAAAAACAGTAAAAATTAAACAAACCTTTGGGCCTTCCTCCCTTGCCCCTTGAAAACTTGGTAGTATCATTGCTTTTTGTTCTTTTTCTTGATAGCATCCCCGGTCTAAAAATAACACAGAACATAAACATTAATAAATAATATTCGTCATAGTTTTAAACTCGTATGTTCAAAAATCCTTTTGTTTCTATCAGACCAAATCAACCAAACAAAGGCTGCCATTTTCACATTGAAGAAAAGTATGTTCTGCAGTGTTATTACTATTAACATATAATGTACACAAACTATCACAAGGAATATGCTTACTATGAAATATAAGAGCACTGTAATTTATTATGAAGCATAAGCCGTATTAAAATTTAACCTTAAAGGACATCCCAACTAGCATATAATAGTGCTAAATGGACATCCCATCCCAGAATTATTTAGAAACTATAGAAAGATCTTATTGTGAAATTCCATTAGCATTCCATCTCCAATTATTATTATCTTCATTATTAATTAACAAGTGAGATATACATGGTTGGCTTCCTTAATAGTGCAAAATATATTTGCATCTTGGTTTCAATTATGCATGTAAAATAATTAAAGTGCACTTTATTTGAAAATATGCACTTTATTTTCACACATAAATCCAAATCCAAAGCCTATATTTCTTCATTTCAATGCAACCAAATCCAAAGCCTATAGTTCTTGTTCAAAGAAGCACGAATAAATCCATATTGATATTTATAGTTTTTTTGTATTTTTTTCCATCCCAGGCCATCCTAAATTTTCTTAAACAACAACATCAAGAACAAACGACACTATAAATATAATCATATGTACTGTAGCAATTTTCTTAAATCCTAGACCAAGCCTTAAATTGATGTAATTAAAAAACTAAAAATAAAAAAAAATTACAGGAACTTATTTTTTTTTTACCAATGACCGGCATCAAGGAGGCGGCGGAGGGAGTCGGGAGGAGGAGATGGTGCCAGCGTCGACGTCCAAAGGAGAAGACAGGCATCAAGCATCGATAAGAGGGACAATTCTAATTCTTGTAATGAAGTACATCTATCCTTATCATGCGTTCCATATAATCTTCTCGTGAAAATCCAAAATTCAATTCCGAAACAAACAGCCTGAAGAAAACCCTTATGTGACATGAATGAATATTTTGACAAACCCATTGGTAAGAGAATTCCACATCAACATAATAAAACAAATGGAACTCAACCAACACCTACTCAAAGGATCGAGTACAAACCCTTCAAAATTCCACTTCTCCTCTTTATCCAAAATTGCTAACATCATAATAGAATCAGCTAGGCTACATTTTGTTGTTTTTCAGTTATGGAGACTCGAATCGTTTGAATCAGAGACGAAGAATCTAACCTGGAATTAAATTAAAATACAAATTACGATAAATTTAGGGCAAATTTTTGGTTGAATTGAATTAAAACTAGCTTATTGCAGCAGAATTAATGAATATGAACAAGGATTCAAATTAAATCAAACCTAGGGACCAGAACAAGGAAATATTTGCCAAAAAATCCATAAAAAACAAATGGAGAAGAAACGAATGTTTCATCTAATAAATAAAAAATCACAGACACAAATTTGTCCAACATCCACCCTTCCTCAAATCCAATTCTAAACAGAAATCACGAAGAAAATCTAAGTCGAGGGATTACTCAGAATCCAGCTGCAATAGACTACGAGCAAAACCCACACGAAGAAAAAGAAGAAAATATATATATCAAAGAGGGGCGTCAGACGTCAAGCGTTGAGAGGATGAGGGGCCTCGAGAGGAGGAGGATCGATTTGGGAACGAAATTTTTTGGAGGGGATCGATTTGGGAGGGAACAAAAATATTTTGAGGGGTCGATTTTGGGGGAGGGGGGAACAAATGAAAAAGGGGATTGCTACTAGCCATGCTGAATATATTTTATCCAGTGACTGAAATATCCCTCACTAGACAGTTGATGTTCTAAATTTCAAAATAGCGACTAATTACCCATGAAAATATTCGGTCGCTAGAAAAATTGTTATATAGTCCCGACGCTTTAGCAACGAAAATGCGACGTCAAGTTAATTGAATTACCAATTCGTAGACTTTCAGTCGCTGTTTAGTCGCTAGACTAGCGACTAATTCATTTCAGTCGCTAGTTCAGTCGTTAATCTGCCATATTTTTATAGTGAGTCTCGACAGTACTCGAAAACCTATGATTGTCTGAAATCACTTCAACTTTAAGTTCCTGCCTCGCCAGTGCGCTACTAGCTGCAGTGAACCCTCAGTCTCCATAATCCAGCTAATGGCTGCAGCACGCAACTGTCATGCCATAGTAGGTCATCGAATAGCCTCTCGACCTTATCCCTAGGAATTTCAAAAGAGTTTTAAGGAATTCAAAATGAGTTTCAATAGTCCAAGTCACGAAAATGGTGAAGTTACCTGACTGTTAGAATACAAGGATTTATTAGGTATTAAGAGACGACAAGGAATCCCATCGGCGAGTACAAAAGGGCAACCAGGAAGATTTAAAATTTCAGACAGGGCAAAATTTCAAATTATGACGGAATATCAACTGATATCTGGAATGGTAACAAGATTCCATATATGGGACGTTATCCCGAAAGGATAACAGAGTCTCGAAGGATGAACTGAGGCAAGGTATTAGATAGGAGACAAGTTTCAAAATAAGAAATAAAATCCCGTACTGGAAACAAGGTTCAACAATATCTCAATTAACAACGAAATCTCAGACAAAATTTTGAAGGGAAAACCTCCCGTAGGATACAAGGTCTCAATTAGAGAACAATATCAACAAGGTCATGATTAGGAAATAAAATCTCGACTAGAAAATCTTGACGAGGAAACAAGGTTTAGAATAGTGACTAGAAAACAAGTTCTAATAGGAGACAAGGTATTGGATTGTAAACATGAAACAAGCGAATCTCAATAGCAACAAAATCGTAAATAGAGAACAAGTCTCGAATAAAGTCAAGAATAGGAAATAGAATCTCAAACAAGCATCAATAGAAGCGAAGGTTCAAACAAGATTTCAGAATGATATTTCAAGTAGGAATAATTCTGGAATAGTACAAGTTCGATTAGCGAACAGAATATTAATAAACGAGTAGGAACAAGTATCCATGAAACAAGCAAGATCTTGGATAGGAGACAAGATCGAAACAAAATAGTGGACCAACAACTCTCGAATAGAAAATCAAAGTCATGAATGAAGAAACAAGTCTCGAATAGGAAATAAAATCTTCAAAACCCTCAAAGGAATTTGCAACAATGTCTTGAATAGGACAGAGCTTAAACAAATTTTTGAATGAGGAACAGGATTTAGAAATGAAGTTTCGAGTAGGGATTAAATATCAATTAACACGAAGTTTGATAAAGAAACAAAATTTGCAAATAGGTGCCATCACTAGAAAACAAGGTCAGGAATGATGAATATGCAAACGGTATCGATTAATGGATTTCAAATAATTATCAAATTGTGGATCTGAAACAAGTTTACCGAAATAGGAAACAATATCTCGAAGTAAGTTTCGAATATCCACCAAGGTTCCAAAATAGAAAACAAGAAGTTCCAAGAAATGGTCTAGATGCTAAAAGAATTTTAAAGAAAACTGGATTGCTAATCAAGATACATGGTTTTCCCAACCCTGCAAAAGAAATCTTCTGTCTTCAGTCTATCTTCATTATTCCTCCCGGGCTGGAATCTCTTCAATCTTCTTCAACTGCCCTAACGTAGACTGGTCCATGCGGTAGTACTCCATGTGATTGCTGAATTTGGAGAGGTGAGTCCTTCTTTTGTAGTCCAATGCTCCTCGTGCTTGTTCTTGGACAGTGCGACCAACGATCTCCGGACAATCTTTGACTTGATGGGCAGACGATCCGTAGAACAAGCATAGCCTCTGTCTTTTGCGACACTCCTCGAAACGATGTCCTGAATGGCGGCAGAAAGCACAATTGGTCATTGTCTGAATCTGATGATGCGATTGAAGGAATACTGTCTGAGTCTGATGACGCTTTGCGGATCCACAGTAGTTGTTGTCTTCGTCATAGGTCTTCATGTCTCTCCTGGACTTTAGCTTCTGGTCTCGTTCTATTATCTGTGTTATATTCTGGATCTCCTGGCTCGTGGCTCCAATCTTCAGAGGAATCAGATCCTCCAAGACTTGGATGATCTTCAGTGGCGGCTCCAGGCTCCCGATCTGCTCTTCGGTGCAGGATATGCGCTCGGTGTCGAAAAAAATCCAAGGTTTGGGAGTCTGGAAGTCAGAAGTCCTTCTTGGCTCGGAATGTATCCACGAATCTGGCTTGGAAAAAAGGATGGCCTGCTCCCTCAAGGTATCAAGGAACTCTTGAAACGTCTTCGTCAACTGCGTACTACCCATGGGGATAGTAGAGTGATAGAAGGTAGTGGAAGCTCGAAACTCTCAAATCAACTGTTCCGGGATCGCGTGCTTTTGAACTATCTGAAAAACAAACAACTATTAAAGTAACCTAGACCTAAAACAACAAGTGTTTATAGAATATCTGTTGGCACATTTTATTTTGAGTAATTAACAGCTTCTTCGTAGTTTAGTCTTCTGTTCTTCAGATTCATTTTTTCTCAGAAGATCAAGGGCTTCCTCCTTCTTGAAGACTGTAGCAGTCACCGACGTTGCATAAAGTCGGCGTCTTCCTGCTTAGTGTCGTCGAGTCTGTACTGGTCTAGGTATTTCTGTAATTATTAAAGGATGGATGATAACTTAAAGCATAAATCGAAAATCAAGTCATTCAGAACGGCATACCGGCGGTATGCTCCGGCATACCGGCGGTGTACCGTTTTCGCGTCCAGAAAAGTTTCTGTGACAAAAAGCGGCATACCGGCGGTATGCTCCGGCATACCGGTGGTATACCGTTTTCGCGTCCAGAAAAGTTTCTGTGACAAAAAGCGGCATACCGACGGTATGCTTCGGCATACCGGCGGTATACCGCTTTTGGACTCCAGAAAGTTGCTGTCTCGAAATGTCGGCATACCGACGGCATGCTGCGGCATACCGGCGGCATGCCGTTTTTAGCAACACAATAGTTGCTGTGATTTTTTGTCGGCATACCGACGGTACGCTACGGCATACCGGCGGCATGCCGTTTCTAGCAGCTCTAAAACTTTCTGTGACTTCTGTCGGCATACCGGCGGTATGCTCCGGCATACCGGCGGTATACCGAATTTTGAATACTCAGTTTTCGATTTGATCTGACATGCATTAATGGCCGCATTTAATGCTCTTGAACGGTCATAAATATGACCGTTACTATTTGGACGGCATACCGGCGGTATGCCGCGGCATACCGACGGCATGCCGGTCTGCGTACATTCAGAAGCATTAAATGCCACCCACTCTTGGTTTTCTTATAAAAGGAAGCTCTCTCTCTCTTGAGCTTCTTTACCAACTCCTTCATAAATTTTCCAACAACCAAGAGCTCCACCATTAATACTCTCCAAAGCTTTTCATTGTCATCCTCTCCCTAAGTGCTAGAGTATTAAAGAGTTGTACACTTTCGATCTTCAAGTGTTAGAAGATCAACAAGCTTTCATTCTCTGTTGTTTGAAGTTGGCGAGCCTTCGTAAGAAAACTCGTGTGTAGAAGTTGGCGAGTCTTCGGATCCAAACTCGTGTTGAAGTTAGCGAGTTCTTCGGATCCAAACTCGTGTGTACTATTTGGATAATAGTGGATTAAAGCCGGAGAGAGTTCCGGGACTGGATTGCCTCAAAAGAGGATACCAGGATACATCCTTGTGTTTGCGTTTGATCTTTCTACTCTTTACTTTAAATTGCCTTTATTGCATCAATTGTTGTAGTTTATATTTTATTTCCCTATTCACCCCCCCTCTAGGGTTTCACAATTGGTATCAGAGCTTTGTTCTCTTGATTTGGATTTACTTCCTTGAGTGATCCATGGCCTCTAACCCTAGCGTCAACACGTTTCACAATGAGGGACACTCCACAAATAGGCCTCCCCTATTTGATGGTACCAACTATAACTACTGGAAGATTAGGATGGGCATTTATCTCAAGTCCATAGATTTCGACTTATGGGATTGCGTGATAAATGGCCTTTCTACTCCTTCCAGAGCTATTGAGGATATTGCTTCTGACACCCTTCGGGAAACACTTGCCGAAAACATTAAGAAGCTTGCTTGTCGAGATGCCAAGGCAATGAATGCTCTTTACTGTGCCCTTGACAGTAGTGAATTCAATCGGATCTCTACTTGCAAGACTTCCAATGAGATTTGGAAGTTACTTGAAGTCACTCACGAGGGAACTTCACAAGTGAAGGAATCCAAGATTAGTAGACTCACGCAAGAATATGAGTCTTTTAAAATGAAGCATGATGAATCTATTGCTAGCATGTTTACTCGTTTTGGTGACATTATTAACCCTCTCTCTTCTCTTGGAAAGGAATATCCCGCTCATGAAAAGATAAGGAAAATTCTTAGAGGATTGACGAAAGCTTGGAGTCCTAAAGCTACCGCAATCATTGAGGGGAACGATCTAACTGTCATGAACCTAGAGACCCTCATGGGTAAGCTAATGACTCACGAGCTCGACATGAAGGATCAAGAGGAATCCTCCATTCAAGAGAAGGAGAAGGAGAAGACCAAAGAAAAAGAGAAGACTCTCGCTCTCAAAGCTTCAAGGTCCTACTCCAAGGATAGCTCCGACGACAATGAGTCGGATGACGATGAAGAAATAGCTCTCACAGCTAAGCACTTCCGGAAGTTCTTAAAGTTCAACAAGGCCAACCGCTCTAGACGGGACAATGAAGAAGACCCGGCGTGCTATCAATGCAGAAGACCCGGACACATCAAGAGGGATTGTCCGATGATACGAAAAGACTCAAGCAAGTACGAGAAACCTAGCAAGGGAAGCTCATCCTCTAGAAAGTTCGCCAACACTAGCATTTGGTGTGAAAGCGACGCAAGCGACTCCGACAACGACAAGGAGTGCAAACACAATGCCAACGTCTGTCTCATGGCAACCGATGAGGTACTTGATGATTTTTCTTTAAACACTCTTACCTATGATGACTTGGAGAAAGCCATTCTTGAATTACATGAAGAACACAAAGGTGTTCGGAATAAATACAAGAAATCTCTCAAGGAGGTTGAGGCTCTTCAACTTGAAGTAGAGAGGCTCTCAAACATCATCATTGATGTGAAGGGAAAATCTCCTATTTCCGACACGGATGAAATGGAGTCTTTGCGACTCAAATTTCAAGAGTCTCTTGACACCATCAAGAAAAAGGATGATGAGATTCAATCCATGAGAAGCTCCTATGAATTTGCCATGCGCAAATGTCAAGATGCTAATAGAAGAGAATATTCCACCTCTATTAAGTATAATGATCTTCTTACACGAAGTAAGAATTTAGGTAATAAGAATACCACTCACATGCATGCTCCAAGACACCCTCACACTCATCACAATGCTAGGCACAATCATTACATGAACACTACACACAACTCCTTTTCTAACACAAGAAAAGGACCCTTTGTTAAGAAGAACACCTCTCATCATGCTTTTTACTATCATCATAACACTCATGGTAGAACTTCTTACACTAGTAACTTACACATGCACAACACTCACACTTCTTCTTCTAAATCTTCCTTGATGTGCAATTATTGTGGTTTGGTAGGTCACACTTCTAACTTTTGTTATACAAGAAAACAAGTTGACATGAGAGTTCTTAAGTGGGCTCCTAAGACTAATACTCAAGGACCCATAAGATCATGGGTACCAAAATGTTCATCTTCAACTTATGTTGTAGGTGACGAATCCTTCTCATGCTAGAAGCAAATGGATTCTCGATAGCGGTTGTTCACGGCACATGACCGGTGATGCTTCACTTTTTACAACGCTATCGATGAAGAAAGAAGGACACGTCTCCTTCGGTAACAATCTTAAAGGTTATATTATTGGAAATGGTAATATCGGTTCTCCTCCTTACCCTTGTATTAATAATGTTTGTCTTGTTACTAATCTCAAGCATAATCTTTTAAGTATTAGCCACCTTACCGATAATAGTTATGATATCAAGTTTGTTAAACTCAAATGCTACATTACCGATAGCTCCAATGGAACTATTGTGTATGAAGGCATTAGAGAAAACAATATTTATGTTCTTTATCTTGTTGAAGGTACTAACAATGACAGGTGCCTAGTTGCAAAGAACGATGAGAGTTGGCTTTGGCACATGAGGCTTGGACACGCCAACATGGATACCATCTCTCGCCTCGCCTCCAAGAAGCTTGTACGAGGACTTCCTAGCATCCCTTTCAAAAAGGATATGGTATGTGAAGAATGCGAGAAAAGTAAGTTGACCAAGTCATCCTTCAAATCCATCAACTCTGTGAGTACCTCTAGACCCCTCCAACTTATTCATATGGATCTCTTTGGGCCTAGTAGAGTAGCTAGTCTTGGTGGCAAACTTTATGCTTTTGTTTTAGTTGATGATTTTTCGAGATTTACTTGGGTTATTTTTCTTGCTTGCAAAAGTGATACCTTTCGTAAATTTGTTGCTTTTTGTAAACGTGTTCAAAATGAGAAAGGTTTTTCCATTAACAAAATTAGGAGTGATCATGGAGGTGAATTTGATAATGTTGATTTCAAAAGATTTTGTGAAAAGAATGGTTTTGGACATGAATTTGCTTGTCCCCGTACTCCTCAACAAAATGGTGTTGTGGAGAGAAAGAACAGAACCCTTGGCGATATGGCCCGGGTCATGTTAAACCAATACAAGCTCCCCCAATATTTTTGGGCGGAAGCCGTTAATACGGCGTGTCATGTTATTAATAGGGTCTTAATTAGACCTATTACTAAGAAGACTCCTTATGAGCTTTGGTTTAACAAAATTCCTTCTATTGAATATTTTAAGGTTTTTGGTTGCAATTGTTTTATTTTGAATACCAAGGATAACCTAGGCAAGTTTGAAGAAAAAGCCTATGAAGGAATATTCCTTGGATACTCTACTCATAGCAAAGGTTTTCGTATTTTTAATAAAAGAAGTCTTGTTGTCGAAGAGTCAATCAATGTCTCTTTTAATGAGCTCAACTCTTCTACATTCTCCTCTTCCGAGGATATTGATGACATCTCGTTTGGATTGGAGAACTCTATTGAGGATCGTCCTTCTTCATCTAACAATGAAGTTGTGACCCCATCAAAAGAGTCTCCTCCTCTCGAGCCTCCTCCAAAGGATCTCCCAAGAGAATGGAGATTTGTCACCAATCATCCTAAGGAGCTTATCATTGGGGATCCTTCCTCAAGTGTTAGTACAAGATCCGCCACACGTGATCTTTGTGCCAATGTGGCTTTTATCACTCAAATAGAGCCTAAAAATGTTAATGATGCTTTTCTTGATGAATTTTGGATGATAGCTATGCAAGAGGAGCTTAATCAATTTGAGCGAAGCAAGGTTTGGCAACTTGTTCCAAAACCTAGCAATCATCCCATTATTGGAACTAAATGGGTGTTTCGCAACAAGCTAAATGAAGATGGGTTAGTGACTCGTAACAAAGCCCGATTGGTTGCTCAAGGCTATAACCAAGAGGAAGGCATTGACTACGACGAAACCTATGCTCCGGTTGCACGTCTTGAATCCATTCGTATGCTTTGTGCATTTGCTTGCTTTAATGACTTTAAGCTATTTCAAATGGATGTTAAGAGTGCTTTTCTTATTGGTATTATTAAGGAGGAAGTTTATGTTAAACAACCTCCCGGTTTTGAAGACTTTCAATTTCCTAACCACGTTTTCAAACTCCATAAAGCCCTTTATGGCCTCAAACAAGCTCCACGTGCTTGGTATGAGCGTCTTAGCTCTTTTCTTGTCTCTCACGATTTTTCAAAGGGAAAAGTTGACACCACATTTTTTATTAAATTCCATAATGGAACTCTCTTATTAGTTCAAATTTACGTTGATGATATCATCTTTGGTTCTACTAATAACACACTTTGTGTAGAATTTGCCAAAGTTATGCAGGAAGAGTTCGAAATGAGTATGATGGGTGAACTCTCCTTCTTCTTGGGGTTACAAATCAAACAAGGGCCTAAAGGAACCTTCATCAATCAAGCAAAATATACAAAGGATCTCCTCAAGCGTTTCGACCTTGACTCATCCAAATCAATGAGGACCCCTATGGCTACAACGACCAAGCTTGACAATGATGAAGATGGCACATCGGTCGACATTCGTAAGTATAGAGGTATGATCGGTAGCTTACTTTATTTAACGGCTAGCCGTCCGGATATCATATTTAGTGTTTGCTTGTGTGCACGATATCAAGCCAATCCAAAGGAATCACATTTGAGTGCCGTTAAGCGCATTTTTCGTTATCTCAAAGGCACCATTAACATGGGTCTTTGGTATCCGAAATCCTCATCCTTTGAGCTTCACGGCTTTTCGGATGCGGATTTTGCCGGATGCAAGATTGACCGAAAAAGCACTAGTGGCACATGTCAATTCCTCGGGAAGTCCTTGGTATCGTGGTTCAGTAAGAAGCAAAACTCTGTCGCTCTCTCCACCACTGAGGCAGAGTATATTGTGGCTGGTTGTTGTTGTGCACAAATTCTTTGGATGTCACAAACACTTTTAGATTACGGCATTTCTCATTCTTGCACCTCTATTAAATGTGATAACACTAGCTCTATCAATCTCACGAAAAACCCGATTTGTCACTCACGCACGAAGCACATAGAAATTAGACACCATTTTCTTCGTGACCATCAGCAGAAAGGAGATATTCGTCTTGAATTTATTGATACTACTTATCAATTAGCCGATATCTTCACTAAGCCTCTCCCGAAAGACCGCTTCTCTTTCCTTTGCCGTGAACTAGGCATTTTATCCTTTGATCCATAACCTTTCCTTTTGTCCGGCACACCGACGGTATACTGCGGTATACCAGCGGCATGCCGTTTTTCGAAGCAGAATTTTGTTCTGTTTCGATTTTCGGCATACCGTCGGTACACTACGACATACCGCCGGCATGCCATTTTTCGAACCAAGATGATGTTCTGTTTCGATTTTCGGCATACCGTTGGTACACGTCGGTATACCGACGGTATGCCGGATGGCGGCAGACTTGAATCCGGAACTGATATGCGGGCCCACTCCTTTATCTTTATTCCCTCCATCCTATCTTTATTCCCTCTCTTCCATCAAATCCCTCATTAACTACCCATCTCCTCAACTCCCCTCCTCTTAATTACCCTTCTTATCACCCTCCCCTTTTCTCTCCTCTTTTTACTCCACACATCAATTCACCCCATCACCCTTTCAACTACCCCATCACCCTTCCTCTTTAACCGTTCCCTCCTCCCCACCCTTTTTTTTTAAACTCAACTCTTCATATTCCCCCTCTTCTTTAAAAACCCTCCTTCTTCCTTCTCCTCCACTACTACTTCTTCCTCTCACACCAAAGCCCAAAATCCTTCTTCATGGCCAACCCTAAGCGCCCCCGATCCTCTTCCTCATCTTTCAACCCTTTCGTCCCGGTGGCGCTACCCTCCGGCTTTGACCAACGCGTTTTCTCCAACGCTTTGGCGGCTGAGCTTTGGTTCCAGCACTTCGTCAACCAGAACGTGTTCAAAGGACGGGCTATCAACTGGAACCTCTTCCCCGGTCACGTCCCGTTGTTTGACGATGCCGGTCTCTCCTCCCTTCTTCGGCGGCAAATTCCTGTCTACTCTGCTGCTGTCCGCCTTTTCTACTGCAACATGCGAGGGGATGACGACGACCCTACCGCCATCCAATCCATGGTCAATGACCGCCACTTCCGTCTCACATCCAAGGAAGTGGGGGCCATCTTGGGCGTCCCGGACAGAGGGGATGCGTTACCTCTTTTGGGTGCTCTCACCTCATCGGCGGCGTCTCCTTTCGACGACTTCTGCCGTATCATCTGTAAGGGTCCCAACCCTCCTGCCATTCCGGCCCTCTCAGCCCAGCTGGAGCCATTCTACTACGAGCTCCATCGTATCGTGTGCCACACTCTGTTCCCAAAGGGTGGGAACTATGACGCAATCACCGGTGATGCTCTTGTCCTCATGTATCATCTCTATGCCCGGAAGCGTTTTTCCTTCCCAAAGACTCTGCTTTTGCAATTCCGGCGTACCTTGCCTTCCGGGAAGCAGAACCTCTACTATGGCTCTTTCATCACCTTGCTTATGGAGGCCAAACAAGTTGACTTGTCTCTCTGCTCCTCAGATGGGGTCCCCTCATTTCTTGCTGTTTCCCGTACCCTAGCTGGCGCCTCTTCTTCCCGTGCTTCCTCTTCCCAAGAGCAACCGGGTTCCACTCCTGCTGCCCCTACATCTACCCCTCCATCTACGGGCCGCTATATGCCACTTACTCAGCACCACTTTGATCTGAGGATGGCCTAGGCGGAGGAGCAGATGCGGACCCACACTCGTGGACTTGGCGCCCTTATCCAGTCTCGCTTCCACGATCAGGGCTACTTCATCCAGCGCACTCTGCAAGACCGGGATGCCTTTCTGGATCTTAATCTTCAGGATCCCATGTACACGGCCCCGCGTTTCTCTGACCCCAATGCCTATGGGTTTATGTACCCGGACGGCATTTATCCTTTTGGCACCCTCCAGCAGGCTCAGGATGATGATGGTGATGATGATCCGGCAGAGGATTAGGGATGGGTTTCCTTTGGTGATGGTTACGGTGTTTTAGTGGTTCTTTTTTTTATGTGTGTTTTCTGTTTGTTGTCTTTAGTGGTCCTTCGGGGACCGGTTTATGGTTGTTTTCAGTGTTTGCTGTCCTTCGGGGACATTATCTATGGTTGTCTTTGATGTCCGACTCTCATGATGGAGAGTCTTTTATCTTCTTGCTATGTATGGGTCAAGCATGTATTATCGTTCTTACTTCAATATATTCCTGCATGCTTTTATCTATACTCTCGTTTTTTTTTATGCACTGTCTCCTTTAGTTATCCCCATCTTTGACTAAGTGACAAAGGGGGAGAAATTGTATTGAGGGGGAGCTGTCTACCTACGGGGGAGATACTCCCTGAAGATGCTATCTCTCTATTTTGTCAATTATCAAAATGGGAGAGTTTGTTGGCACATTTTATTTTGAGTAATTAACAGCTTCTTCGTAGTTTAGTCTTCTGTTCTTCAGATTCATTTTTTCTCAGAAGATCAAGGGCTTCCTCCTTCTTGAAGACTGTAGCAGTCACCGGCGTTGCGTAAAGTCGGCGTCTTCCTGCTTAGTGTCGTCGAGTCTGTACTGGTCTAGGTATTTCTGTAATCACTAAAGGATGGATGATAACTTAAAGCATAAATCGAAAATCAAGTCATTCAGAACGGCATACCGGCGGTATGCTCCGGCATACCGGCGGTATACCGTTTTCGCGTCCAGAAAAGTTTCTGTGACAAAAAGCGGCATACCGGCGGTATGCTCCGGCATACCGGCGGTATACCGTTTTCGCGTCCAGAAAAGTTTCTGTGACAAAAAGCGGCATACCGACGGTATGCTTCGGCATACCGGCGGCATACCGCTTTTTGGACTCCAGAAAGTTGCTGTCTCGAAATGTCGGCATACCGACGGCATGCTGCGGCATACCGGCGGCATGCCGTTTTTAGCAACACAATAGTTGCTGTGATTTTTTGTCGGCATACCGACGGTACGCTACGGCATACCAGCGGCATGCCGTTTCTAGCAGCTCTAAAACTTTCTGTGACTTCTGTCGGCATACCGGCGGTATGCTCCGGCATACCGGCGGTATATCGAATTTTGAATACTCAGTTTTCGATTTGATCTGACATGCATTAATGGCCGCATTTAATGCTCTTGAACGGTCATAAATATGACCGTTACTATTTGGACGGCATACCGGCGGTATGCCGCGGCATACCGACGGCATGCCGGTCTGCGTACATTCAGAAGCATTAAATGCCACCCACTCTTGGTTTTCTTATAAAAGGAAGCTCTCTCTCTCTTAAGCTTCTTTACCAACTCCTTCATAAATTTTCCAACAACCAAGAGCTCCACCATTAATACTCTCCAAAGCTTTTCATTGTCATCCTCTCCCTAAGTGCTAGAGTATTAAAGAGTTGTACACTTTCGATCTTCAAGTGTTAGAAGATCAACAAGCTTTCATTCTCTGTTGTTTGAAGTTGGCGAGCCTTCGTAAGAAAACTCGTGTGTAGAAGTTGGCGAGTCTTCGGATCCAAACTCGTGTTGAAGTTGACGAGTTCTTCGGATCCAAACTTGTGTGTACTATTTGGATAATAGTGGATTAAAGCCGGAGAGTTCCGGGACTGGATTGCCTCAAAAGAGGATACCAGGATACATCCTTGTGTTTGTGTTTGATCTTTCTACTCTTTACTTTAAATTGCCTTTATTGCATCAATTGTTGTAGTTTATATTTTATTTCCCTATTCACCCCCCCTCTAGGGTTTCACAATATCAATATACCCGATGTACCTGATATACCATTATTTCCCGATTTTCTTATGCTGTGATCAAGTTTCCTAGTGTAATCAAGTCCCCCAATAGGACTCTAATACCTAGGTACCATTAGGATAGACCTGCATGGGCCACCACTACAAATATGTCACGACCCGCTCCAAAATAATCGGACACGAGTCGGACACGCCCAGCCTTCGTCGTTAGACACGACGAAGTAAGCTGTACCAAACTAGGGAAATCTAACCAGATAAACATAAATATGTACAAATCACAGCATCTATAACGTATCCCAGAAAGATCACTATAATCCATAAATCCAGATATCATAAGTTACCAGAATCAACAGGAATAAAAAGTGCTATGAACTCTAAAGTCAAAATCTAAAAGTAAAGCTAAGTAGTCTAAACCTGAAGCCTCAAGCTAAGTCTCATCCTGCTCAGCTAATATCCTTGGCTCTGGCCCATAGAGTAGAACAATATCCGACAAGCACCTGCAACATATCCTAGTCAGGAGCGAAGCTAAGTATATCCAAGGAAATGAACATGAACATCATGGTATGAATCAAGAAACAGGAAATATATATAAGTACAGGAAATGAGACAAGATATGAAACTGAGCAGGAAATACTGAAAGTAAAACAGGAAATATGGTATGAGTCCTGAACATGAAATACAACCTGAACATGAAGTACAACCTGAACATGAAATACAACCATGAATCCTGAAATACAACCTGAATCCTGACATGTACAATATTGAAATACATCTAGATTGTGATAGGCTTGGGTAGATACAATGAACATGAAATGGTACGGCTTTGGTCCCGCATGCACGGTGCGGGACCCAAGCTATTCACATGAGTAGTAACAGGGTTTGATCACATATCTATAGTATTTCCCCTCCCAAACACAAGTAATACATGAAACATGAAACCAGACAATATCGTGATATATCGTGTCAATCAAGGAGATTCAAGAATAAACATGCAAGACATGAGAAAATGAACAAGTCCGAGGAGTATACTTGCGTTGCTCCAGGTGATCGAGAAAGGGTAGTAAAGCTGGAAGTCCTCCTGTTAAATGATTTACAAGTTGATTAACTTCTAATCATGTTCTAGCTAGTTATCTTGTAACTTCTAACCATGTCTAACTATGAAGTATTTTATAAGATATACTAGATGGTTAAGATTAAATCCACATTACTAGTCTAGTCTACTACTATCTAGAAATTTAACTAGTAAAATAACTATTTGATAAAAATAATTCATTCCAATATTTAGGTATAGTTTATCTTAATATTAGATCAATAAAGAAATTAGTGAGGCAACATGACAAGATATACATAACACTCTAGAGCCATCTGTTCACTCAAAAACTTATTGGACACCATGCTCAACTGGTAGCCTTCCCAACCTACCCTTGTATCAACACAGTCCAAAGGACCCAAGCTCAGCACCTACCTACGAAGCCGAAACCAACAAAGTCCTATACCAACCTAAATCCAGCATACATATCACCCACAACAAAATCTCCATGAGGATTAAACTACTACTTCCTAGATTTAAATAGTCAAGATATCAAGGGTGACTACACAGCAGGTCTTCACTGAACCTGAGATCCAAAACTGAACAACATTCTAGCAATACTCAAAATAGGAATAAATACCCACACAAACCCAACACTTCACCAAACGTTTCAGGAAACTCAAGTACCCAACCAGAAGAAAGAATGATACGACCAAATTGACCCTGCAATGAAACCACAACCAAAATGAAACAAGGATTGAAATCAAAATCCTTCTTCCCAATATTCCCATAAAATTCAAAATAATACAAATAGAATGTGCAGTACACCTTTAGAGTTCGAAAAGTCCAATTTATACATGTAGACCTACAAATATTCAACCAAAGTCTAATTGAACATAGTACCAATCCAAAAGTCTACACAGAAGATGAAACAAAATTTACCAATTAATTTTTTTTGAAAACTAACGGCTACTAAAACCTCATTGAAAAATAATGTCCATTTAACAACTAAATTAAAAATGTTTTTAGAAAGAAATTGAATTAAACTGCACAGCCCCAAGCCTCGAGTACGACTCCCTCTGGTTCATATCCCCGCTATCGCCCATGGACACACACCAAGGCCAGACACAAACAATATTAGGCATGCACAAAAGTGGATATGAACGAATCTACAGACCTCGGTCCGATCCCGCACAGCTCTACAGCAATTTCTCAAACACAACCTATACAAGAACAGTGACCCCCCCTCCTTCCAGATTAATTCAAACACGATTTGCAAAAAAATAAAGAAACACTCCAGAAATTAAAAGGATTAGATCTCGACTTACTTCTAGGTCCTTGATATTAGTTCTCTCGAGATCAAGCTAGATTCCTGAGAACTGTTCGCCCTAACTCGTCATTCAATCACCAAGAAGCTCGTCGTGCACATGGACGATTCGTAGTGCCCCGTCGGTCATCGAGATCGTTCTCGAATTCTTGAAACTAGCGCTGAAAGAGACCGAAGTAGAAGAATTCGCAGCTCGCCATGGACTCGTCATTGAACAGGTCACTGAAGAAAGAGATCGAACAAATCAATCTATGCCATATATGAAGATTCGAACCCTCGATGAACAAAATTCTCAGAGAATCGAACTAACTAACCATAAATTGTCGTTGAAAAATGACGAGCCGTGACTGTTGTGCACCGCTGGCGAGAATGGGATCCGGTCATTGCTGAATCCCGCCACTGAGATCAAGGCTTGTCACCATCGTCGGAGTCGGTTGCACCGGTGAGGGTGGTTACTAATGCCGGAGGAGATCACGGTCGAGCGCCGCCGCTGCTGAGAATCCGATGTCGGAGAGTACGCTGCCGAACCCGTCGCCGAGGCTCAAACGCCGGAGAAATAGTCGGCCACCACCATGGACATCGGGATGAAGTCGTACGCAGTCGTCGGAGTCTCCGTCACCGAAGAGTAGGCACCCGTCGCTGAGCTAGGGCCATCGTCGGTTGTCGACCCGAGGTGGATCCACCGTGGTGTCTTGAGTGGTGGTCGCCGACCATGGATGATGTTGTCGTTGCTCGCCGTCGAGTCGGAACCACCGTCGCCGTCGTGGGTTAGGGCTTGGACGAAGGAATTTGGGGATGAAAGGAGAGCTCGGAAAAAGAAACAGAATGAAAAATAACTGGGTTCTCTCTCTTTCCAGACTTGATTTTAAATGAAAAGAATGAAACTTTATCAACCCCCCCACTCAAACATAATTTGTATAAGCCCCTCCGCTCAGGAAATTTTATAAAAACAACCTCTATCTTTCATTATTTACAAAAACTGTTGAAAATTAGTTAGAAAAATAAGGGGACCACTAAATTGGTTGTTGCAACTTTTCAAATTTGAAATTGCTTCCAATTTATTTCCCTCCAAAATATCAATCACCATATTATTAATTTAAAATAAATAAAAATTAACTATTTATTTGAAACCCAAATAAATCAATTGCTATTATTAAAATCAAATTTATTTTCTCAAAACCGGGAAGTGGAGTTACACATAAATGCAAAATTAATTAGAAATATCAGATTAGGTGAAGTAAATGATCAATCAAATATAATGCAAGTAAAGCAGTAAAATAGTAGAGGCAAGAAAGCAATACGCAGACACAACAGGTTTATACCGATTTCCCTTTGAGAGGACTAGTCCAGTTCGCGAGAACTCTTGCTCGCTATAATCCACTATCTTGAATAAAGATGACACCGCGTGCTTTACTCCGAAGAACACGCCAACTTCAATACTGTTGTGTTTTTATCCGACGCCCACGATCAAACTTCAACAACACCTTTTCTGAGAAAAGTTTTTATACGCCAAGATTTGTACAACTCGAATACTTCTAGTTGGAAATCACCGACACTTAGAAGAATCGGGTTATTCTTGGAGATTTGAAGATTGAAGCTTTGTAACCTGAATAGAAAGCTTAGGAATAGATAGAGAAGATGAAGAATGAATGAGTGAATAGAAATGAAAATTTCTTCTATTTTTATAGGTTTTTTTAGGACGAAGTTCGGGCAGAACTCGGTAGCCTAACGTTCATAATTTTGAACGTTGGCGATCCAAAAGAATAGGTAATGTTGCTGACCAGAAGAAATCCTAGGTGACACGATCTGCACCCGCTTTTCGGGATACGAGTGCGTGTGCAAACTAGCCTACGCCACAAAGTCGACGGTAGAACGCTGTCAAGGCCATAATGCTCAAAGTCACATAAATATTAACCTTATTGCTCATTCACATTTCTAAATTGATTACAACATTTACAAGAATTATATTTGAAAAGAAATACAAAGTCTCACCATCTATTACAACAAATTTAATCTAACTATCTAGCTTCTAGGTTTTGGCCTACAAGTATACCCGCGTCTCCCCAATGCTAAGAATAGTCGCAGCCAACCTAAAAAATATTGGTTATCCAGTCATGAAAGGAACAAACACACAGACCGACGGCAATCCGAAAACACAATAGAATTTATAAAACATGAAAATAACATATGTGAAATGAAGAAAGATGGTAAACTAGTAACATGTCATATCTAGAATAAACTGGAGAGATATAGGATATATGGACTAGAATAAAATATGTAAACAGGGTGACATGGCAAGTAGTGACGTCTGCAAGAAGAGATACAAGAAACCACTATCTACGTGTGTTGAAGTATCGGGTTCGACATGTGAACGGCTAGGGGTAAATCCGGTACCCCGTACGTGAATTGTATGACTTTTATCTGACACAATCAGACATTTTAGGATGTTGCTGGGTAGTCCACATGTCTACTAAGATATTTCTCCTCCCGACTAGTACTCATGGACTCGAACAAGTCACGAAGCACGGAAACACGATAATCAAGAAATATAGTATGTAGAGATCCATGATACTAATCCGTGCAACAATGTGTCAGCAAACAAGAGAGCATATGTATAAATATGAAATGAAAAGACTACTTTGAATCGAAAGCAATCAGAAAGTGCACTTGCCTGTGGTCCTTTGCTGGTGAAGCCGATAACACTATACCACTCAGTGGGCTACAACAGTCAAACTTATACAACAGTCTCTGGATGCTGAAACAGATATTACCAACATATTCAGAATAGTCTTATTAGCTGGGATAGCCTACCCATAAGTTCAATTCTGGGTACAAGAATAAAACAGTAATTTAGGACCAAAACGATATCTGTCGTTGGATTCGCTTTGTACCGAAAAGCGTGCCATAGTTTATGGTCTCTAAAGTTATCAACTATACGTCTACGAGTCCGATTTTATGAGACGAACCCAACCGTATGTCCAAAGTTAGATTCCGGCGGGCCGTGCACAAATTTGTCCGTTGGATCGGGTCGCTGGCCCGCTAAAATGGCATTCCGGTCGACCTTCTCAGAATTGGACCAAACTTGGCATACAGGACCATAAAAATGATACGATCATGCTGGCACAAGTTCGTCTCGAGAAGATGAACGTGCACAAAGTAATTGACTAGTTTGTAAAGAGGTCGATACGGTAAATTTTGACGGATACACATCAAATTCATCGTGCACACGCAACCAATTTGAATTCCGTCAAAGTCCACACGTCTGCGAAGTCGATACGCACCTTTTGATGCTTTCCATTCGTGACCACGTCGCCCGGGTTGTCGGAACGGACTCCGTATCGTGGTTTTTGAAAATAGATTTTTTGCCAACTTTGATCTAATTTTCAACAAAAAATAATACATGATTAAATAAACTAATTGTTGGATTTTAATCTTGGTTATGTTGTCTATGACTCTGTTTAAGTGGATTTCAAAACTGTCGATGATTTGGCCACAAACTGCCTTCCAATTTAGGGTTTTGCACTTATATTCTGTTTTATTTGGGACAGATTTTTGGTCAAATTTGGGTCAATTTTCTGGGAAATCTAGAGCAATACGTTTAAATCTATTTGAAGTAAAATGAACTCGTATATGTAGTCAACGTACCAAAGAAAACAGATGGGTCAATGATCGATCGAGCGCAGCAAAATGTCTCTGCGAAAACTGCTCCCCACGGTACTTTTCCTACTGTTGCTCTCAGCCTGGCGTGCTGTGCGCGTGCGGCGCACGTCTGCCGGCACTGCCACGACAGTGCAACGGCTCTGGTGACGCGCGTGGGGGTAGGGTGGTAGTGCGGCCAGGTGGGAGTCGTATAAGGTGAAGAGAATGTGCGGTTAAGGTTTAGTTTAGGTCGCTCCCTTACTTTCTTTCTAAATATATATACATATACCTATTTTTTCGTTTTCAAAACTTAGGAAAGGTCGGGTTTGCCTAGGTACCGTGCTGGTGAAAGGTTCTGCTGGGCTTGGGCTTCTGTGGTTGGTTTTTTTTTATTTACTTTTTATTTCTCTTTGTTTTCCAATTTCCTTTTTATATCTATTATAACTTTATATATATGCATATATATAACCATATAGCTATACAAATCTATGTATATGAATAAATACTCCATAAACCAAAAATCATAATAATAATAATTTCCTTGTTTGTGGTTTACAAAAATATTCACATATAACATATACAATTCATTTGATAATGAATAATCAAATAAACGAATACTATTGATATTATTTAGGAACAATATAATAATAACCATATAATAATAATAATACCAATAACCCACTAAAATAACCAAAAAGAGTCTTGGTGAACATATCACTCCCCATCTTTATCTAGCCCTAAAAATTGTACAAATATTCTAAAACACCATTTAAATATTAATAATACCCATTTTGTACGAATAACCAAATATTTAGAAAATATTTGTTAAGTCCTCAGAATAATTAGGAAGTATTTGTACACACCTAAAAGTATGACTACATGGCCATCTTCGGTCTCACTACATGCCTATATGGGCTTGGATTTGGTACAGGTCCAGTTTGAACTAAATTGGCACAACCGGGCCTCCTAAAATCATAATTTTAATTAATATATAATTAACTTGTCTATAGAGGTTAAATCGTAACTTGGTCTGGTTTTCCTAGTTAGAACACACCTATGGCTCTGTCTTTCCTATCATAGCTAATACACTAGTCAAAACACGCCACTACACTAGCCGTGCCATGATTGCTAGTCACATTGTACTCTAAAACTTAACTATGGCTAAGGCCTCCTATAATAATAATTAATTAAATAAATAAATATTTATAAAAATTCCAAAAATCCCAATTTTAATTCAAATAAAATAATAATAAAAATATTTCAAAATTTTGGAAAGAGGGGTTACAAATTTACCCACCTTAGAAATAAATTCATCCTCGAATTTAAGGACTAGGATGATCAGATATTTCTAAGATTTAAATAAATATTGAATCTAATAAATCAAAATAAATCCTTAATGATTTAAAAATAATTCAAAATTTTATTAAAATGCTTTTGACCAATTCTAAATATAACACAATAATAATTAAGTGAGTGATAAGTCTATCAAATGACTTGTAAAATATTGTATATAATATCGAAGCAATACATATATTTGTTAGTCCAAGTCTAAATCAAACTAGTTATAATATAACAAAATGAATTTTATTAATAACTAATATTAGCAAATAATTTAAACATTATTTTATAAATTTTAAATTTAAAATAGTTTGATAAAACTTATGTTGTCATTAAATATCTTCTATAGAGGTAGAAGATAAAATCCATTTTCTAACTAGAAATTATTTAAATAAAACAAAACATATTTTCTTTTCAAAATTTAGGAAGTTGGCTTACAACCTACCCACCTTAGAAATATTTTATCTTAGGAATTTTAAAGGCCATGATTAAGTATAACAAAGAATATAGTTAAGAAACGAAGTTTCAAGCAATATGAATGAGAACGACAACCAGGAGAATGATACGATTCCTCATTAAGTTAGTCACGCGTAATCATGGATAAAATCAATATACTAAACAAAATAAAAATATGATTTGGCACGATCAACCTTTGGTCAAAATGGTCTAGTCAACGACCAAAAAAGTTTTGAAGAACGATAAAAAGTTAAAATGGTTTGGCACGACAAAATTATAGTCAACATGGTCTAGTCATGACCAAAATTGCTGAGGAAAGATCAAAATTCTAGATGAAATCTAAACATGGTTATAATCTCTTAGAGATAATTTAAGGTACAATCACGATCTAGACTAATTGTGTAAGTCATCCAAGCATAATTGAAATTGGATGCTGGCACGAGCATGAATAAGGTCAACATTGTCATGATCATAGTGGAAATTTAGCTATTAGCAATAATTGAGTCGCAGTATAGGCACGATTAACTAGTTAAGCTAAATTATTTAGGCACGATTATAGAATCGAATTTTAGGAAAACATGCGAGTTGGCACGATCAAAGTATAATCGAACCGTCTAGTCGTAATCAAAGGGTCATTAAGAAAATCCGTCAGAAACTTTGGCACGATCCGTCACTAAACCAAAACTGTTTAGACACGATCATAGATTCAAAAATTTAAGCATGATTATGAATCTAGTGGAAGGATTTCAAAAGTAGGTTTAAAAGATTGCTAGAAAGACAGATAGCAATATTATAATAATGATATGAAGAATGAAAGGATAAAGGCTAAATCAAAATTTCAAGTGAATGCATGAAATTTGCAAACCAAGAAACCAATAATCATATGCCAATAGGACGTAGTCTCTATAATATTTCAAGAACCATATGTATACGCAAAGTCACTTTGCCGAGAATTTATGCCTCGCCAGTGTACACCTGGCTGTAGTAGACCCTTGGTTTTCGTGACTCAATTACAATATGATATCGAATATTTTATTGACTCTATCCAATATTGACATAATAACTCAAGATCGAATAGGGCAATTAAGGCATAGTTTTTAATAACATTCGATAACTTATACTTACTCAAGATTACTTCAACTCAGGGATCATGCATCGCCAGTGCGCTGCTAGCTGTAGTAAACCCACAGTCTCCATAAGTCAAATAAGTGGTAACAGTACGCTGCTGTCTTGCCATTATAAGTCATCGAAAACTATTCCAACTGTATCCACAAAATTTCAAAGGGCTTCAAAAATTCTTAAACAAATTGATCATGATAGAGAAAGTTAGAATTTTAACCAATTAATATGATAAGAAAAGTGTACGTATCTGTTCTTGAAGCGGAAGTATTCGTTTTGAAAATCAAATGATTGGTTCGGACAAAAAGGTCAAAGACGAGAGGAATATAAACCTTGAATTCTATTCCTCTAATATTAAAGATCGAGGGAAAAACATATATATTTTGGATGTCAATCGAGCTAACTCGGAGTAGAGATATGGGTAATAGATAGGCTCGACCTAATGGATGGAAATAGAATATTGGCTCTTAGGAAAATAATCTAATGAGAACTAAATAAGTAATATAGACCGTACATTATGACGATGTTAGACGAAGTAGAAAAATAAAATTGCATATTTAGGATAGAAAAAGTGTAAGTACCTTCTATATGAGTCCCAATTTCTTAAAAATAAAAATGATCGATCAGGGAGGGAAGATTCTAATCTCTTATTTCATGGATACTCAAATGATTGAGGAGGAAACCTTGAATCAGAAACTAACTCGAGATATGGATAACATAAAAGAAATTATAGAATAATTCCTTATTGGCAAAATGGAAAATAAATAAGCATTTTGGACTTATGATATGATGATGATATATAAGAGGGCAAAAGAAAAAAATTGAGCAATTTATCAATGTTAGAGCATTAATTCTAGGAAAGCCTAGTTTAAGTGAATAGTCTACCCACCTTTGGTCCTACCATCACACCAAAACAAAATTAACATATTCACCTATGATTTTTTTTCAATTTATCTAATAGGTATATAATTCAATAGTTCCTACCGAAATCATATGGCCTACGTTGCAACCTTAACTACCTAACGGTCACCTTACACAAGGGACTCCTAGTCCTAGTCATTCTTCTAGAATTAATCCAATCCTAATTGTGAATGAGCATTTCCTAGTCAGAGGCTCGCAACAGTATGACTAACTTAAGTACTATCACGAGTTCACATAATTTGTAAAAACTGACCTGCATGGGCCACCAAAAAACTTGTCGCGACCCACACCAGCTTTTCGGGATACGAGTGCGTGTCCAAGCCAGCCTACGCCGCAGATCGACGGTAGAACGCTGTCAAGGCCATGATGCTCAAAGTCACATAAATGTTAACTTTATTGCTTGTAACGCCCCAGTCCCAAAATACGTAGGACTAAGTACGTAAACATGCCAGCTGTATACATACGAAGTACAGGGGCCTTGTATGTATACATAAGCTGTAAAATGCAGTAATCTAAGACAAACTAAATCTCATCCACAATAAAAAAATAATAATATAAAATTAACTTGAATATTTATGGTACAATCGTTGGGCGAAGACAAAGTCCACTATAAACTATCTCAATGAAAGAAATGTACAAGAATTGATCCATAAAATGGCAAGACGAACCAAGCGCAATCGTCTTCGAAGAAATGGAAAGAATCACAGCCTTGGCTAGAACACTTGCAGTGAATCATGAAAGCACACACCTGGGGAATAACCAGGTCCTCAGAGGGACGTAGCAAGATACAGGAAGAACAAGCTAATATGAAATGTCAAAATAATAGTAATATGCAAGACTCTCCTAGACACCAATATGCAAAAGGGAATGCTAACCATCTATTGTAAAATTTAGAGGACAACTTTTATGCACATGGGTAGGATTTTAGGCTACATGTACGTAACTGGCATCCAGTAATCCGTAGCCGCCCGTAACGTCCAAAACGTCAGAGGGCAACTGCAAATATATTGCCATAGTTCCTTTCGAAAACTATGGGTTACCTGTTTGGCTTCCCATACACATTAGCGACTGACCTCCCCCAATATTTCCTATATTGTTCAAGTCATGTCCATGGCTAGTCCAGGTTTTGTAACTGCTTGAGTCTCTAAAACCCTAGTCATAGCAGTTACGATCATCTACCGTCACACGACTTCAGAGATGGCCAGTCCATAAGTCGTACCCTTAGCAAACTGTCTCAAACCGTGTAGTGTGTGTCATGGCCAAAGGAGATATAAGGATATCCCCCAACAAGAAGGTAGTCCGCTAAAACTAAGTTAACATGCATATAGTAAAGTAAAACGACTAATAGAGTCGCTTGCACCCAAGTGTGGCTTAGACGCACAATTTATAACAAAGGAAACTAACAATATAAAACAAAGTAAATAATACGAAAAATAAATAACATGGCAGTAAATTAGCAAGGTATACTTGCCTGATGGGTCGCCTGGTGAGCTGCCTGGTATGGTGCTATGATCATGTGGCATGGAGTATGTCGACGATGTTACAACTATGCATGACTGCCTCGGATAATGGCATGGACTGTTCCATCGGGTCAAGAACGGTCAATTTAGCTAGGTTAGGCATAAGGTAGTACATGATTGGCAATGGAATAGGAGTTGTGGGACTAGCCATGGACAAGATTTAATCGAAGGAAAAATATAATTCTTTATTAATAAAATATATTTAGAAAATATTTAGAAATATTTAGTAAATTATTATTAATACTTGAAAACTGTATTATCTAAAATAATTTAAATAGATATGGTTAAAATCTAATAAATCATCTATGACTAAAATTCTAAATTTGTCAATCATAAAACGTTTTAGTTTAAAACCACCTTTTAAAATATCATAAAATAATATTTCTAAGAATTTAAACCCGAATTTTTGAAATTATATTTTGGTAACCCACTACTATAAAATAATTTCTTGGAAATTATTTATTATACATATGTATTAAAATATTTAGGATAAATAACTAATTAATAATTTATGATAGTATTAATTCTACAATATCATTATATAATGTATGTATAGATATACTTGGGGCAATTACTATAATGTATAATAATAATAATAATAATAATAATAATAATAATAATAATAACAATAATAATAATAATAATAATAATAATAATCCTGAACTCCCAATGCATAAATAATCACAGAAAGCACATAGCTGTCTCTCCTTAAAAAAGGAAAGGATAAAGAAAGAAAGAAGGAAGAGAGGGAACAGGCGAGAGAAAGAGAGAAAGGGAGAAGGAAGGCAGAGAGCGAGGATCTGGGAGGTCGGAAAGGGACTCGGCGAGGGAAGCGGTGCCGGCGGAGGGAGGCGGACATGCGTGGGGGGAGGCGGCGGACAGGGATCTCAGCGGCATAGGCGGAGGAGGGGTACGCGAGCGCGACGCCATGCGAGGGTCGGTGACGCGCCGGCCTGGGAAGGAGGTGGCGGAGACGAGATCGGGAGGGGTGGAGTTAGGGCGGACGACGTCGGCGCCGGTGCAGCGGCCAGGGCGGAGGAGTTTGGCTCCGGGCGGAGCTCGCGGCCAGGCGAGAGCGGCTAGGCGGACTCGGCTAGCGGCATGAGGAGGGTTTGGAGGAGGCGGCTCAGTGCTCGCCGGCGGTCAAGGCTGTCGGAGGCGCGTGGGAGAACGACGCGACGGTGCTGCTGGCTCCAGATCGATGGCGACGACGTGGCGTGATGGTGGCACGACGTCGGCAGATGTAAGGTTGGTGGTGGTGATGTTTTCTTTTGGAGAAATTTGGATTTTTCTGGCAGGTTTTGGTGGCTTTTGGTGGTGACGTCGGCCGGCGATGGCCGTGGTGACGTCGGCCGGCGATGGCCATGGTGACGGTGGTGTTTGGAATTTTGGGTGGCGGTGGTCGTCTGGTCGTGGTGGGGGAGATGCTGGCTGATCGTGGTGTGGCGGTGTGAAGTAGTGGTTGGTAGGGACGGTCGGGGAGGCCCGGGCTTGGCACCGGTGGTAGGCGATCGTGGTCTCCGGTGGTGGTTGGCGGACCGCGTGTCGGCCGGCGCGGTGGCTCTGGAGGAGGAAAGGCGCTAGGGCACTGGTGGAGGAGCTGTGGTTTCGGAAAGGAGCTGGGAAGCTCCGACACGGCGCTGTCGGCAACGGCGGTCGCCGGCGCGAGCTTGGGGATGGCGGTCGGAGGAGTGATGGAAAGGAGATCCGACGCGGCGCGGCTGTGCGGAAAGATGGTGATGCTTAGATTGAGGTATGGAGGAGGGAAGGCGCGGTGGATCGGTGACCGGCCTGGCTTGTGCTCGGCGGTGGAGGCTCCGGTCGCGGCTTGGCAGGAGGAGCGCGGGGAAGTGGAGTCCCGTGGAGGAGGAGGCGAAAGAGGAAAGTCGGTACGGCGGGAAGTCGAGCGGGGTGGCGTGTGCGGGCGGCCGCTGGCCGATCCAAGCGGCGGGCGGTCGGGAAACGCCGGGATGCGGCGATGGAGGCACAGGTTAGGGAGTTCCCCCTCTTCTTCTTATTTTTCTTCTTCTGTGATGGTGATGGTGGCGACAGGATGGTAGCGATGATGGTGGAATGGGTAGGGAGCTATCGTCGTGTCGGGGAATGTCCGACACGACCTGGATGGGTGTCCGGTGCGGCACGAGATAGTGGTATCCGGCCTGTCGGACACGAAAACTATGTTGTATATGTACTGGAAAATATAGTGAATATAGGAAGGCACAGACATGATGAACAATTTTAGGTTGTGGAGTATTTGTGGATTTGAGGAATTATGGAGGAGTACCTGCCTATTTATAGGATGTGGGAATTTCCAGTTGGATAGAGATTCGAATTGATTTAAAACCCCAATAGATAAATACCATATTAATTTAAATAGTTTTAAAGTGAATTCAATCCAAATTTGAATCAAATTAAATCTAAATAAATCCATCTTTACATTAAAAATAGGATCTATAAAAATATATTCGTATTTATAATTAATTTAAACACCAATCAACAAATTTTAAAAATATTTTTTTATGAACACTAAAATTTATAATAATAAATAAATTTCAAAAATTCATATATTTAAATATTAATAGAAAGTAACTTACAATACCTTTTGCAAATAAAATAAATAAAAAATAATATCAATTAGTTTTTGAAACTCAAAATATGTATGGAAATAATTTCCATGCACCTTGCATGTAAAATAGAATAAAAGTATTATTTCTCTAAAGCATTACTTCTACTTGTATAAATCATTTTTATAGTAATGAAAATAAAACATTTGACTAAATAAAAATGTTTATATACAAATTATTTACTCTTTATATATTTCGAAATCAAACTATTTACTATATTTACGAAACCTATAATAAACTCTTTATGTAAAATAACTAAATGAATAAATATCACGTATGTACGTACTTGCACTCGTCGTGTAATTACCAAAATCAATACTAAAAATAAAATTCAAAATCGTAGTAAAAATTTAGGGATTTTACATCCTACCCAACTTACAAGAATTTTGTCCTCGAAATTAAGAATAAGTAGGGGGTGAGAAGGTACAAGGGTATATCGACGAGGAACAATCAAATCACGACGTTCAAAACATACATTAGAAATCGTGATTTCGATAACTACGGAAATAAATCATGAATTTAATTTAGAGAGTAATTGATGGTCGCGTGTTAACGCAAGAAGAGACAAAGATTAATGGTCAATAAGGGGTGGCAAATTGATTTGAGATCAAGGACAGGTGGTTTCCTAGGGAGAAAATACTCGTCTAGGTTTAGAAGTATGGTTAAGGAAAAGGGTTCCAATCCTTCCTAAGTTTTAAACAATTTAGAAAGTCATGACAATAGATTGAGAGTTGAAGGAAATGGCCTGTAACTTTAGACGAGATTGGAGTCATCGGGTTGGTCCATGGCTAACTATCTCGGCAATAGATGGTGGGCAACTAAGGTGATACTTTGGGTTTATCTATTAAGTATGAGTCTTCGTCTAAATAAGTGAAAGACGAAAACCAATAGGAGTCCAAGAAGTTTGTTTTCGAATATCAATATGTGGTTCAAAGGCAAGTGAGTAATTCAAAAAGAATTTCCAAGGCTATTGCGGATGGGACTTTAGAGGACAAGTTTAGCTATGTCCCCATCCACGTAAAACGATAGATAAAAGCGAACCAAAGTGCAATAGGTTGATCAGACCATCATGCACCGGTTCTGATTAGACAATATGTTAGTGGGTGCGCACCCAACATGTCATGATCAAGATCGATAAGGGAATAAGCTTGAAAAACTTAAGCTAAACTAGCAGCATAGGATAGTCAAAACTAGTAAAAACATAGGCACGATTAATATTAAAAGAAGTGGAACTAGTTCAAACTTCTTAAGAACCTAGTAATATCTTATATTGGTGCCTATACAGTCGTCCTACTGTCTACTTGCTTAAGACTTGGTTAAGGTCACAAGGAAGGTTAGGCCGTAAGTCATTCTACCCAACTTACAAGGGTTAAACTAGTAGGCTGATGGGACAATGGGTCATGTCCACCTAGTATGGGTTACCTTATTAATCTCTATCAAACACGAAAGAAGGGCACGAATCACGATAGAAGGGATCAAACAAGATGCAACTCGAGGAGTCAAGCGAGAAGGCGGTCAAGTATGTGGATGAGATCCTAGACTCTAATCCTATACGCAGGCTTGCTTGGCACGGTAAAGTAACCAAACAATTTATCTTGACCTGCATGGGCCACCACAAAAATATGTAACACCCCAGTCCCAAAATACGTAGGACCAAGTACGTAAACATGCCAGCTGTATACATACAAAGTACAGGGGCCTTGCATGTATACATAAGCTATAAAATACAGTAATCCAAGACAAACTAAATCTCATCCACAATAAAAAGAATAATAATATAAAATTAACTTGAATATTTATGGTATAATCGTTGGATGGAGACAAAGTCCACTACCAACTGTCTCAATGAAAGAAATGTACAAGAATCGATCCATAAAATGGCAAGACGAACCAAGCACAATCGTCTTCGAAAGAATGGAGAGAATCACAGCCTTGGCTAGAACACCTGCTGTGAATCATGAAAGCACACACTTGGGGAATAACCAGGTCCTCAGAGGGACGTAGCAAGATACAGGAAGAACAGACTAATATGAACTGTCAAAATAATAATAATATGCAAGACTCTCCTAGACACCAATATGCAAAAGGGAATGCTAACCATCTATTATGAAATTTAGAGGACAACTTTCATGCGCATGGGTGGGATTTTAGGCTACATGTACGTAACTGGCATCCAGTAATCCGTATCCGTCCGTAACGTCCAAAACGTCAGAGGGTATCTGCAAATATATTGCCATAGTTCCTTTCAAAAACTATGGGTTACCTGTTTGGCTTTCCATACACACTAGCGACTGTCCTCCCCCAATATTTCCCATATTGTTCAAGTCATGTCCATGGCTCGTTCAGTTTTTGTAACTGCTTGAGTCTCTAAAACCCTAGTCATAGCAGTTACGATCATCTACCGTCACACGACTTTAGAGATGGCCGGTCCATAAGTTGTGCCCCCAGCAAACTGTCTCAAACCGTGTAGTGTGTGTCATGGCCAAAGGAGATATAAGGATATCCTCCAACAAGAAGGTAGTCCGCTAAAACTAAGTTAACATGCATATAGTAAAGTAAAACGACTAATAGAGTCGCTTGCACCCAAGTGAGGCTTGGATGCGCAATTTATAACAAAAGAAACTAATAATATAAAACAAAGTAAATAATACGGAAAATAAATAACATGACAGTAAATTAGCAAGGTATACTTGCCTGATGGGTCACCTGGTGAGCTGCCTGGTATGGTGCTATGATCATGTGGCATAGAGTATGTCAGTGATGTTACAACTATGCATGACGGCCTCGGATGATGGCATGGACTGTTCTATCGGGTCAAGAACGATCAATTTAGCTAGGTTAGGCATAAGGTAGTACATGATTGGCAATGGAATAGGAGTTGTGGGACTAGCCACAGACAAGATTTAATCGAAGGAAAAATATAATTCTTTATTAGTAAAATATATTTAGAAAATATTTAGAAACTATTTAGTAAATTATTATTAATACTTGAAAATCGTATTATCTAAAATAATTTAAATAGAGATGGTTAAAATATAATAAATCATCTATGACTAAAATTCCAAATTTGTCAATCATAAAATGTTTTAGTTTAAAACCACCTTTTAAAATATCATAGAATAATATTTCTAAGAATTTAAACCCGAATTTTTGAAATTATATTTTGGTAACCCACAACTATAAAATAATTCCTTGGAAATTATTTAATATACATATGTATTAAAATAATTAGGATAAATAAGTAAGTAATAATTTATGATAGTATTAATTCTACAATATCATTATATAATGTATGTATAGATATACTTGGGGCAATTACTATAATAATAATAATAATAATAATAATAATAATAATAATAATAATAATAATAATGCATAAATAATCACAGAAAGCACATAGCTGTCTCTCCTTACAAAAAAGGAAAGGATAAAGAAAGAAAGAAGGAAGAGAGAGGGAACAGGCGAGAGAAAGAGAGAGAGAGAGGGAGAAGGAAGGAGGAGAGCGAGGATCTGGGAGGTCGGGAAGGGACTAGGCGAGGGAAGCGGTGCCGGCGGAGGGAGGCGGACACGCTTGGGGGGACGCGGCGGACAGGGATCTCAGTGGCGTAGGCGGAGGAGGGGTGCGCGAGCGCACGGCCAGGCGAGGGTCGGTGACGCGCCGGCCTGGGAAGGAGGCGGCGGAGACAAGATCGGGAGGGGTGGAGTTAGGGTGGACGACGTCGGCGCCGGCGCAGCGGCCAGGGTGGAGGAGTTTGGCACCGGACGAAGCTCGCGGCCAGGCGAGAGCGGCTAGGAGGACTCGGCCGGCGGCACGAGGAGGGTTTGGAGGATGCGGCTCAGTGCTCGCCGGCGGTTAAGGCTGTCGGAGGCGCACGGGAGAAGCGACGCACGCGCGGCGGCGGCTCCAGGCTGTCGGAGCTGTCCTGCTGGCCGTGGGAGAACGGCACGACGACGCTGCTGGCTCCAGATCGACGGCGACGGCGTGGCGTGACGGTGGCACGACATCGGCAGAGGTAAGGTTGGTGGTGGTGATGTCTACTTTTGGAGAAATTTGGGTTTTTTTCGGCAGGTTTTGGTGGCTTTTGGTGGTGACGTCGGCCGGCGATGGCCGTGGTGACGGTGGTGTTTGGAATTTTGGGTGGCGGTGGTCGTCTAGTCGTGGTGGGGGAGATGCTGGTCGGTCGTGGCGTGGCGGTGTGAAGTGGTGGTTTGTAGGGACGGTCGGAGAAGCCCGGGCTTGTCACCGGTGGTGGGCTGTCGTAGTCTCCGGTGGTAGCTTGCGGACCGCGCATCGGCCGACGCAGTGGCTCTGGAGGAGGTAAGGCGCTAGGGCACTGGTCGAGGAGATGTGGTTTTGGAGAGGAGCTGGAAAGCTCCGACACGGTGCTGTCGGCAACGGTGGTCGGCTGCACGAGCTTGGGGATGACGGTCGGAGGAGTGAGGGGAAGGAGATCCGGCGCGGGACGGCTGCGCAGAAAGGCAGTGAGGCTTAGATCGAGGTACAGAGAAGGGAAGGAGCGGTGGATCTGTGACTGGCCTGGCTCGTGCTCGGCGGTGGAGGCTCCGGTCGCGGCTTGGCAGGAGGAGCGCGGAGAAGTGGAGTCCCGCGGAGGAAGAGGCGGAAGAGGAAAGTCGGTGCTTCGGGAAGTCGAGCGGGGTGGCGTGTGCGGGCGGCCGCTGGCCGATCCAAGCGGCGGGCGGTCAGGAAACGTCGGGATGCGGCGGTGGCGGCACAGGTTAGGGTCTTCCCCCTCTTCTTCTTCTTCTTCTGTGATGGTGATGGTGGCGACGGGATGGTGGTGATGATGGTGGAACGGGTAGGGTGCCGTTGTCGTGTCGGGAAATGTCTGATACGACCTAGATGGGTGTCCGGTACGGCACGAGATAGTAGTGTCCGGCCTGTCGGACACGAAAACTATGATGTATATGTACTGGAAAATATAGTGGATGTAGGGAGGCACAGACACGATGCACAATTTTAGGTTGTGGAGTATTTGTGGATGTGAGAAATTATGGAGGAGTACCTGCCTATTTCTAGGATGTGGGAATTCCCAGTTGGATAGGGATCGGAATTGATTTAAAACCACAATAGATAAATACCATATTAATTTAAATAGTTTTAAAGTGAATTCAATCCAAATTTGAATCAAATTAAATCTAAGTAAATCCATCTTTACATTAAAAATAGGATCTATAAAAATACATTCGTATTTATAATTAATTTAAACACCAATCAACAAATTTTAAAAATATATTTTTATGAACACTAAAATTTATAATAATAAATAAATTTCGAAAATTCATATATTTAAATATTAATAGAAAATAACTTACAATACCTTTTGCAAATAAAATAAATAAAAAATAATAACAATTAGTTTTTGAAACTCAAAATATGTATGGAAATAATTTTCATGCACCTTGCATGTAAAATAGAATAAAAGTATTATTTCTCTAAAGCATTACTTCTACTTGTATAAATCATTTTTATAGTAATGAAAATAAAACATTTGACTAAATAAAAAATGTTTATATACAAATTATTTACTCTTTATATATTTCAAAATCAAACTATTTACTTTATTTACGAACCTATAATAAACTCTTTATGTAAAATAACTAAATGAATAAATATCACGTATGTACGTACTCGCACTCGTCGTGTAATTACCAAAATCAATACTAAAAATAAAATCAAAATCGTAGTAAGAATTTAGGGGTTTTACATTGCTCATTCACATTTCTAAATTGATTACAACATTTACAAAAATTATATTTTAAAAGAAATACAAAGTCTCACTATCTGTTATAACAAATTTAATCTAGCATCTAGGTTTTGGCTTACAAGTATACCCGTGTCTTCCCAATGCTAAGAATAGTCGCAGCCAACCTGAAAAATGTTAGTTATCCAGTCAGGAAAGGAACAAGCACACAGACCGACGACAATCCGAAAACGTAATAGAATTTACAAAACATGAAAATAACATATGTGAAATGAAGCAAGAGGGTAAACTAGTAATATGTCATATCTAGAATAAACTGGAGAGATATAGGATATATAGACTAGAATAAAATATGTAAACAGGGTGACATGGCAAGTAGTGACGTATGTAAGAAGAGATACAAGGAACCACTATCTACATGTTGAAATATCGGGTTCGACATGTGAACGGCTAGGGGATAAATCCGGCACCCTGTATGTGAATTGTGCAACTGCTATCAGACACGACGATCAGGCACTTTGGGATGTTTTTGGGTAGTCCACATGTCTACTAAGATATTTTTCCTCCCGACTAGTACTCATGGACTCGAACAAGTCACGAAGCACGGAAACACGATAATCACGAAATATAGTATATAGAGATCCATGATACTAATCCATATAACAATGTGCCAGCAAGAAAGATAGCATATGTATAAATATGAAATAAAAAGACTATTATAAATCGAAAGCAATCAGAAAGTGCACTTGCCTGTAGTCCTTTGCTGGTGAAATCGATAACACTATACCACTCAGTGGGCTACAACAGTCAAACTCGTACAACAGTCTCAGGATGCTGAAACAAATATTACCAACGTATTCAAAATAGTCAAATTAGCTAGGATATCCTATCCATAAGTCCACTTCTGGACATAGGGACAAAACGGTAATTTTGGGCCAAAACAATATCCGTCGTTGGATTCGCTTTACACCGAAAAGCATACCAGAGTTTATGGTCTCTAAAGTCGTCAAATTATGTGTCTACGGGTTCGATTTGATAAGACAAATCCAACCGTATGTCCAAAGTTAGATTTCGACGGGCCGTACACAAATTCGTCCGTTGGATCGGGTCGCGGGCCCTCCAAAATGGCATTCCGGTCGACCTTCACAGAATCGGACCAAACTTGGCATATAGGACAAAAAATGATACGGTCCTATTGGCATAAGTTTCATCTCGAGATGATGAACGTGCACAAAATAATTGGCTAGTTTGCAAACAGACCGATACGATGAATTTCGATGGATACGCATCAAATTCGTCGCGCACACACAACCAATTCGAATTCCGTCAAAGCCCACATGTCCGTAAAGTCGATATGCACCTTTCACTGCTTTCGATTCGCGACCATATCACCCGGATTGTCGGAACGGACTCCATATCGTAGTTTTTTGGGTCGTTGAAAATAGATTTTTTGCCAACTTTGATCTAATTTTAAACAGAAAATAATACATGATTAAATAAACTAATTATTGGGTTGTAATCTTGGTTATGTTGTCTATGACTCTGTTTAAGTGGATTTTCGAAACTGTGGAAGATTTGGCCACAAACTGCCTTCCAATTTAGGGTTTTGTACTGATATTCTGTTCTGTTTGGGACATATTTTTGGTCGACTATGGGTCAATTTTTTGGAAAATCTAGCGCAATACGTTTAAATCTATTTGAAGGAAAATGAACTCGTATATGTAGTCAATGTACCAGAGAAAACGGATCGATCAATGATCGATTGAGCGCAGGGAAATGTCTCTACAAAAACTGCTCCCCACGGTACTGTAGTTGTTGCTGCTCTCAGCCTGGCACGCTGTGTGCGCACGGCACACATCTGCGGCTCTGCCACGGCCGTACGGCGGCTCTGGTGACGCACGCGAGGGTAGGGTGGTGGTGCGGCCAGGTGGGAGTCGTATGAGGTGGAGAGAATGTGCGGCTAGGGTTTAGTTTAGGTCTCTCCCTTCCTTTCTTTCTAAATATATATACATATACCTATTTTTTGGTTTTCAAAACTTGGGAAAGGTCGGGTTTGCCTTGGTACTGTGCTGGTGAAAGGTACTGCTGGGCTTGGACTTTTGTGGTTGTTTTTTTCTTTTTATTTCTCTTTGTTTTCCAATTTCCTTTTTATATTTATTATAGCTTTATATGTATGCATATATATAACCATATAGCTATAAAAATCTATGTATTTGAATAAATACTCCATAAACCAAAAATCATAATAATAATAATTTCCTTGTTTGTGGTTTACAAAAATATGCACATATAACATATACAATTCATTTGATAATGAATAATCAAATAAATGAATACTATTGATATTATTTAAGAATAATATAATAATAACCATATAATAATAATAATACCAATAACCCGCTAAAATAACCAAAAAGTGTCTTGGTGAATATATCACTCCCCATCTTTATCTGGCCCTAGAAAATTGTACAAATATTCTAAAACACCATTTAAATATTAATAGTACCCATTTTGTACAAATAACAAAATATTTAGAAAAATTTGTTAAGTCCTCAGAATAATTAGGAAGTATTTGTACACACCTAAAAGTATATCTACATGGTCGTCTTTGGTCTCACTACATGTCTACATGGGCTTGGCTTTGGTTCCGGTCCAGTTTGGACTAAATTGGCACAACCGGACCTCCTAAAATCATAATCTTAATTAATATATAATTAACTTGTCTATAGAGGTTAAATCGTAACTTGGCCTGATTTTCCTAATTAGAACACACATATGGCTCTGTCTTCCCTATCATAGCTAATACACTAGTCAAAATCCACCATTGCACTAGCCGTGCCATGATTGCTAGTCACCTTGCACTCCAAAACTTAACCATGGCTAAGGCCTCCTATAATAATAATTAAATAAATAAATATTTATAAAAATTCCAAAAATACCAATTTTAATTCAAATAAAATAATAATAAAAATATTTCAAAATTTCGGGAAGATAGGTTACACCAGGGGACCGCGTTCGGTTGCCTTGGTTTGTGGTCAACCTGAGTTGGTTTTTGGATGGGTTTGGTTTAAGTGAATCAAGTTTTGGTTTAGGAAAAATGGATCCGGATGGGTTCTAGGATTTGATCTTTCTATATGCCAATGATCCCGACGCACAAGTCAATCTAGACTCAATAAAAGGAAACTACAGAATAAATATGAAACAATTACAAATATGAATTCTGCACACTTCTTGTTTCTTTTCATATCAAGTTCGGAGTTTAAGTCAATTATCGAAATCGGTTTGACTATGGCTTAATGGGCCAACAGTGGTAACAGAGAGGAGCTCGGCGACGAAGGCGAGGAGGGAGTCATTACCGAGGAGTTCGACGACGAAGACAGGGTCGCCGACGGAGGTGGCGGTGTAGAGGAGCTAGCCGACGTAGCTATGCGCAGAGGAACGAGGAACCACAATCGCGGATAAGGTGCGAACGATAGAGGATGTCACTTCCCGTTCCTGGTATATGTATTTTACCTACATTATTCATGTACATGATTATTTGTTTTATTTTAATTTCTTATAATCAAGTGGCATGAACATTTAGACTTGACTTGGGTTAGACATCGGAATTGGGTTAGGGTTTAGTAAGGCCAACCCCCACCCCTATATATATTCTCTTCTTCTTCTCTCTCTCCCCCCTCATTCACTGATATTTATTTTCTCTACCAATCCTAGGCAAGTACATCTTGCACTAATGGAGAGATCACATGCTCATTTTTGTTTCTTTAATTTTTTTGTATATTTTTATCCTATATTATGCATCCTTACTTCCTCTACATGTTTAGAACTTGGTGATTTTGTTTTTGATAGCTAGTTTGGTGTAGATCTATGTCACGACCCGCATCCAGTGTAGGGGCACGAAAAGTGGGTACGTCCAGCCTACACCGCAGTGTCGGGGGTAGAACGCTGTCCTAGGTTACATACAACTAACATTTAAAGGTACTTGCACAGTTTATACTCTTCGAATGGAGGAACAATATAGAATGCACAATCTCAATCACAACTAAGGTTTAGAAGTACGATAAGGTAGATAGATAAGATCTGAATCCTCAATAAAACACAAAATAAGAGAGAGAATCTAAGTGTCTAAGATAACAACTCCATAATATCCAATCATCACAAAATCTCAGATATATACAATGAGTATCCAAATGAGATAACAACTGAAAATAAGATGCAGCCTAGTCTATGGAGGTATCAGTATCTACTGCTAATGGATCCTGCTGGAGGTCCAAGTCGCAAGTGTCGTCTAAGGCTGCTTCATAGTATGTAGGACAAAACTCCTCAACGTCATCTGTAATATTTTAACAGGTCCAGTCAGGACAGGAGCGAGCACAATACATCTCACGCAGTTCATAATATGACATGATATGTAAATATGCTATAGAGTAAGATACATAAAATGCTGCAGAATATATATGAAGTAAAAGAGATGACTGTAAAGAAATATCTACTATAAGTAAAGAACTAACAGTGGCTAGTGATGTAGAGTACAAGATAGACATGTGAACAACTTGAATTTGTACATGATTATTCTAAGAGTTTGCACATGATTACACTACTTTGGAATTGTTCACATGACCATTTATACTCCCCCGTACCCTAATCAATACATAAGGATCCTGACAAGTTATGTTATTGCACATGATATCACATGAAGGCCCATAAATGGGTGCACATGAATATATACATGGGAGCTCTATGAACATAAGAGTACATGAATCACAAGAGTACACATGGATGGTGAAAGCACCGAAGTACATGATGAAAGTGAAACGAACATGACATGACGTAACCCGATGCTCCCGAGGGGGATAACATCTCATGAAGGGATCTATATAGTACCAATCCGTGTTAACAACGTGACAATATCAAGTAAAGTAATCTAGAGCATAAATGTAAATTCTATCAAGTATGAAACGGTCAGAAAATGTACTTGCCTGGTATCCTGAGTATCTGGTAAGTATAGATGTCCAAACAAATTAGATGAGTCCTATTTAGAGCAACACAGGTCACAACATGTCCAAAACGGTAATATTGAAGATTACAATGCATTCTATATGATTTCTAGGTCATCTAGGCCAAAGTCAACTCTGGTCAACTTATAAAGTCAAACTAGGTCAACCAAGCTATTCTAGGTCTAAACCTAGTCTAACAAGTCATTCTAGACTAAAGTCAACCCTTGGTCAACTCTAGTCAACTACACTAGTCAAACTAGGTCAAATCCTAGCCCAATCAAGTCTCACTAAGCATAACCAAGTCTAGCCTAGCACTCACACACAAATACAATGCCAAGGGCAACACACACACACACACACACACACACACATACAATATATATATATATATATATATATATATATATATATATATATATATATATATATATATATATATATATATATATATATATACATACATTGCATTCATATATCCACACATTACATACATGGATATATAACATACATGTATACATCCATACATGCTTACATTACATACATGCATATTACATACATACATTATTCATGCATTGCATTATATACATGCATTCATACATTCAATGAATGAAAAGAAGGAAGGAGAAAAAGTGAAGGGAGGCAAGGAAATGGAATGTAAACAAGTGTGAGTGACAAGTGAGTGGTGTCAAAGTGTTAATATTGATATGTGTACATGGCATAATAGACTCTGTGTGTGTGTGTGTGTTGTGATATGGTGTGGCATCAAGGGGGTTTTCAAGTGCATTTATGCAAAGGGGGTTGAAGTGTACTCATGTAATGTGTGTGTGCATGGATGCATATATATGAGTGTGTGTGTGTTTTGTATTAGGAAAACAAGGGATATAAGGGTTCAGGTGTGGCATATATATAGGTGTGTGTGATCTAGTGTGAGGGTGAAAATGTGAGTGAGAAGGGGCTGTTCTTAGATTTCAACCTAGGTTGACAGTGAGAAATTTCCAGGTTTATGTGTGTGTTTGTGAATAGTCAAGGTAGGAGTGTGTGTGTGTGCAGTGACAGATAGTGATGTGTGGGTGACTGTAAGTGGCTGCTGTGGAGGGACTGTGAGAGGGGTATGAGTGAACCACAAACAATCTAAAAACTGGGATTAGTCTCAGGTGACACTTTCAAAGCTCACAAATAGTTTACAAAATATATGCATACATATATATAAGATACATACATTGATATATATAACCTGAGATTAACAATCCACTCAAAACAAATCTCATGAACATGAAAACTGAGTTAACAGTTCATGTAAAAATCTGTGAACAATTCATAAAAATCTGAGAATTGGATTAGCCAAAACCTGAGAATTGGAATTACCAAAACCTGAGAATAGGATATAACTTCAAAAAAACTGAGAATTAAAATACTCAAACCCAAAGCCATTTCAACTTGGAATCAACTCGATACTAAAGCTAATTGTTTTGAAATCAAATCAAATCAAACACAACATAAATAACCTGGAAATATATAAAACATCAAAATATTCATTCAAAATCTCAAAAATAAATAAGTCAAAATTCAAACTTATCAAAACTCAAAACTGGAAATCAGGAAATGACAGTTGGAATGAAAAGTGTATGCAAGTTAAACTCAGTTATCCAAAACCATTTTTATTTTCAGCTTAACATGAAATCCCCAAATTTGTGAATCATGATTCAAACTATAATTTGTGAATTGAAAACAAAAAGGAAATCCCAACATCCAAACTCAATATCAAAAACCAAATTCCATATTCGATATCCCATTTGAACCCATATATATACATTATGAAAATCAAATCGAACCCAAATCTTATGAAAACACCTAACCAATACTACATGTCAGAGAGGGGTCTTGTGTGTGTGTGAAACACACGTGTCCAAGGGTACCTGATTCGTGTCCAAAACATGTGTCCAAATACAGTGTCAGAAGTGAATCAAAGGCTGTGCTCAGCACAGCCTCGTGCTGATATGTCGTGTCCACTAGGACACAACACAAGCCACTAGAGGTCTCGTGGTCAAGTGTATAGGTAGCCTAGGTCTAGGTGGTCGTGTCTAATACCTTGATATATGTCTAAGTGTCACCGTGTCCGAGATATGAACACGTATCAGAACGTGTCTATGCACGTGTGTGCGTGTGTGCGTGTGTGTTAAATCAGTGCGGGTGGGTTTTCTCCCAATCCACTCGATAAAACCCTATGAAACTTTGTCAGTATAGTGTAAGACATGTTTCCTAGGAGTCCCAAGTTTCATGTGTAGACGTGCTGTGTCGTGTCCGCTACAGTGCCCGAGAAGTAGGGGACAACATGATCCTCGTGCAGTGTCTCGTGCAGCGTGTCCGCGATCATTTCCGACACAAAAATGACACGAAATCGTGTTCAGTCCTAGGGGGAATGAAAACACACATATAGATCTACATTTTTGTAAAATTAGTTTTTAAAAACATCAATAAAAACTTCATTGGGGTATTTCATCAAACATCTAAGCAATGACACTGATACGTGTCCGATACGGATACCAAATCAATTCTAATTCCTACCAAACTACACCTACAACTAGGGGACACCTAGATGGATGCATCTATGTAAAGAAATCAAGATTTTAAGGTGATTTGTATAGATTACCTATAGGGATCCAATCTCCAAGAAAAAGTCCCAAATAGTGAAGTCTCCTTCCTCAAGCTATATCCCAATGAGCTCCCCTCCTTGCAAGCTAGCCTCCTTCTTCTACTCCAGATTTGAAACCCAATGCAAAATATTGGGATCAATTTGGTGGAGGAATGGGGAGATTTGATGAAAGGGAAAAGAAATTAGGGTTTCCTACAAGGGGGTGTTCTAAAATAGGCAAGTGGTTATGAAGAGAGACTTTATAGGATGAAATTAGGTTTAATTTGGGCTTTTGTGGCTATCTTGATTAAGGGCTAGGGTTTGGGTCTCTCATGGTGGGCTTTGGGCCAAGATTGTTAATTAGCTAGTTCAACTCCTTAACCAAAAGTCTAATGCACTAAACTCTCTCAATCCTCTCATGAACCCTAGTCACACTCAAGTCAACTAAAACCAATTTAAGTTAGATTAGGGTCCCACACCATGTTAACTTAGTCACCAAAGTCAAAGTCAAACTCTAGGCTAGTCTCTAAAGTCACAACTAGCAAAAGTCAAAAATAACAACCATCAATCAATAATTAATAAATAATTCCAAGAACCAAAATGACCAAAATACTCCTAGGCCAAAAATGATAATTAATACAACCTAATCACATGGTTAGGCTCTAGGTCAAGTAGTATCTAGGATTTTACTAGCAAAATATCAAAATCACAAGTCATAGAATTAAATAGTTTTAAAATGATTAAAAATCATCAAAAAATCATAACATGATTTAAATACCATTAATAAATAATTAAAATTATAAAATTTCAAAATTACCCTCATTTAGAAAATTGGGTGTTACAATCTAGGTTTTCAATACTAGGATTTTATGGGTTTTTAGGAAAATGATCTATCAAAGCTTGTTATTTTGAAAACTAGTTGTATCATCATTATATGCGAGTTCCTATTTTTCATTGTACTCCCACTGTGCATAGTTTATTATCCTTTCTTGCATATATTTTTACGCTAGGGCCCTTTTGTGCATATTTTGTCCCTCTTTCTTATTGTGCATAAAATTGCACAGAGATCCCTGTTTTGTGCATATTTGCGTAGAGACTCTTCTTGTCTCTAGAATTGTGTGGAAGCCCCTGAGATCATATTTTTATGTGTAGAAAGACTATCCCTGATTGTTTGGTAATGTTCCTGACTCGATTACCTGAGTTTCTGCTAGTGCTATCCTAAGTGTGTACTGAGATACAATCTATATGAGTGTACTGAGGTATGACGGCTCGTACTACCTGATCATATTGTTATATGTCATTACATTCCTAATCTTAGCACAGTCATGGTAAATGGTCAGTAGCATTGACATGGTATAATAATTGTTGCTTGATACATTACACTAAGAATGAATCTAGATTTGGGACTCTACGAGCCGATGTGGATTGATACTTAGGATACACGTACTATAGTATGACATCTGGGAGGATGAACATATGACCACGGCATGTGATTCCAAGACCAATACAGGATAAAAATAAGCAACTTGAATTGGTAGAAGCATTGGACGGAAATAGAATCTCGAGATCGTGCATGACAAGTCACCCCAGGCTTTGTCCTGACATGCAGGTTGGCACCACATATACTGTATATCATCCACCATAATAGAGTGCAATGTCTGACTATTGTACTGACCGAGCCAGCCTCTCCCTATAGGACGGTTGGAACTATTACTGACTTTATTTAGCTTAGTACCCTGACAAGGGACCAACGCTTACTATTTTCTGTTTACTGTCACTGTTATATATTTGGTTTGGCTAGCCCTGCTTGGATACGGCATGATCTAAATTTTTTTATGAATAAGCATTACTGGGATAACCCAAACAAACTATAGAGAGCCGTAGGATTGATTGGCCGCTTGTAAACTGACTTGCTTGTGATTTGTTTCTTCTGTTAGTAGTTAAGGACATGGATTGTCGTGGTGCGTGATTCAACCCATGTCCTTGTTTGGTTGTTGGGTTGGGACATTGTGCTACGATAGGCTATGAACCAAATTTGTGACACAGAAGTCTTTAACTTGATCATGATCATATGACATATTTTACTATGGCATGATACGATATCTCTTGTCCTTGTTTGGTGTAGTGATGCCACATTGCCTCGATGATAGGATATATGCCTATGCTTATGTTTATGCCTTATTATGTATAATTGGGTTTTATCTCTTTCATTGTGCTTCCTTGTGCTATTCGATATTCGGGACTTGAATCCACTGGTTTTGTTTGGCCATATCTCATAGCAGAGACTGAGGATCAAGCTTTCTACCAGAACTATGGTGCGCACCAGGAGCATGGATGTCGGGGACCCTGAGTGGGTTTCTTTTCCACAATTTTGATATCTTAAATTTTGTACTGGGCGTCTAACCACCGAAACCTATTAGCCGGTTGTTCTGGGTATTTACTTTTCTTTTATATAATTGTAACTAAATCAGACTGCAACTGACTATGGTTATGTACTTTTGAATTTCTGTGCTAACTGACAATCATAAAGCTAGATTCATGAATCATTTTGACGAAGTGTCGGGGATGCCTTACTGCTTTGTCTTGTATGATCATTAATTACTACTTCTTGCTTTGATTGATTGAGACATAGATGCTCTGTGAGATCATAGGAGACTTGATTGTAGCATGCACCCCTTTATCTCTATATAGCCGTAATCGTCGTATGACGTCTTCGTACCTCATGTGGGATAGATGGCCATGTCCGTCTCCGTATTTTGGTACTGGGGCGTGACAGAGGAGCCACAATGGCAGACGGCAGGGTCGCATCAAAGGGAGTTGAGGCGACGGAGGAGCTCACGAATGAGGTCGTAGTAGCCGTTGGCGGTGGTGAGGTCGACGGGGGAGGCGTACCTAGCTTCCACTAGCTCCAAGTAATTTGGGATATGGATAGCCACAAAGAAAACTTGGATTATTGTGAGTAAAAATTGGGTCAGCCTGGACTAGCACCAAGTAATGGGCTGTCCCAAGTAAAAAATGAAGTGCCTATAGAATTTTCCTACATTAAATAGTATAAAAAATCTAGTGCCCTTTAAAAATTTGTGCCTGCGGTGTTGCCTCATGAGCTTCATATCAAGTTCGGGCTTGCTTGAACTAGGAGTAGGGCTGTAAACTGATTCAACCAGCACACGTTCGGCTCGCGTTCGGCCCGGGCCAAGCTTGGTTTGAAGCATATTCGTAGGCAGGTCGATATCGAGCTCAATCGATTTTTTTTCAAAGTGGTGTTTGATCCGAGTTCGACCATAGGTTGTTCGATTCGCTCTTGTTCGCAAATAGGTTCAAACTCGGCTCGGTTTCTCGTATTATGATTTTTTTTCTAGTATATGATATATTTTTGTATGAATGTGTAAAAAATTTCTCTTAGAATGTTTACTCTTTTTTTGTTATTTATATGACAGTAAATTTATGATGTAAACTATACAAATAATTCAACAAAAAAGTCTTTAAGACTTGAGAGTAACCGTACAACAAGTTTAAGCTTTGGTTCGGTCTTAGCTCCGGCTCGGTTCGTGTTTATCCGAGCTCGAGAGCTAAATCGAGTCGAGCTCGATCGTTTTGTGCCTATAATCAAATCGAGTTCAAATACTATTTTTGAGCTCGACCTTAAGCTCGGCTCGAATAATGCTCGTTCGATAGTTTAGTCGAACAGAGTTCGAATATAGTTTGTTCGAATTCGATCGTTCGATTTTCTGTCCTAACGAGGAGACATTGATGCCATAATACTTCCTACTCACATGAATGCTTATCTATGTCCTTAGAAGAATTGATATTGTAGTCACATAGAATGTTTAAAAGTTATGACGGTTAGGAATGGACATGGAACTAGCAGAATGAATATCATTCTTAAACTAAAAGAAACATTGAGAAACGAAGAGATACCCACAACATTTATACAATGTTAAATTTTCACACATACAAGAGCACAACACAAACAGAGTGATGTGAAAAAATTTGATGAAAAAAAATCATGGAACGATTTGAGTCCAACACCAAAAAATATTAATTAGAAAAGTATATCGACTCATCTACAAACAATTTTCAGGGATCCAACATGAACCACCACAACTACTCAACTTAGAAAATTGATTACAATAATAAAAAAATATATTTACCGGAGCGAACAACACAAAATGAAGAAGCGATATGGATCCCTTGAAACGAACTCCTCGAGATCAAATCCTAAAACTCTCTCCAAATCCTTCTACTTGAAAGTTGTAACTCTTGAGAATCTCTCTCATTGGCGAATGGGTGTCGTAATTAGGATTAGTAAATCCTAATTTATGTCCTACTACTCTTTGAACAATCATGGTCATTCAGATCGAACTAAACGACCAAATTAAAAAATAATATCTTCCAACTTATGCCTGAGGGCATACCATTGACATATCGTGTGAACACAAATTTTCATACAAAAGTTGTTGGACATCTCTTTTGCACCTTTAAGCATGACGATGGTATGCCGACAACATTACTGTCAGTATATTGTTGGCTCTGATAGTGCTATAATATGAGCAATATCCAACTTTGAATCAAACTAACCTTTCGAAACGAGTTGTTACCAACTTTGAACAGCCTTAAAAAGAATTTAATAAGTTTATTATTATAAATTTCTCATAAGAAAATTATCTGTTTTATCTTTACAACTCTATCAAGTTCGAGAATCATGATTTAATATACATTACGTGACTCAAATAAAAACCAGATACTACCTGTCAACCTATTTGTATTGTATATAATCAATCGATACATAATGAAATATTATTATATCCAATAGAATCCTAAGATACGTATCGTGTATCCTAAGTTACTAACAACATAGGGCTTAAGCTCATGCCTAGCTCACGAACATTATAGAGAGTCGAATTTGAGCTCAATTATAGGCTCGTCTTAAGCTCGACCTCTACTCTTTCTTAGAGAGCCGGGCCCAACCTCGAGCAGGAGAGTGCTCCCCTACTCCGAAGTTGACTATTTCCAATAAGTATATAAATTTATTCTAGCACTCCAACATACTTGGGGACAATACAAGACTTTACATATCGCCCCCTCCCAAACAGAAATGTGGCATAAAAATGTAATTAAAAAAATTAACCTCGAATCAGAAATTTTGAATAAAATGTAATTAATTTATAAAAAATAACACTGTTGCCGGGGATCGAAGCCGAGTCGTTAGCGTGACAGGCAGAAATACTCACCACTATACTACAATGACCTTCTCGAATAATTTATTTGAAGCATTTGGATTTAAATAGTTGTCACGACCCGCACCTAGTATAGAGGCACGAGAAGTGGGTACGTCTAGCTTACGCCACAGTGTCGATGGTAGAACGCTGTCCTAGGTCACATACATCTAACACAGTATAAATATACCTATACAAGATATACTCTCCAATCAGAGGACAATACATAAGGTACAACTCAATCACAATTCTAAGGTAGAAATAGTATGAATAGATAGATATGAAATCTCAAATGAAGATACAAACAGAAGGAAATAAGTCTAAGTGTCTAAACGACACAACATCTCAACATACAAGTGTCGTCTAGATGTGCTCCATAGTATGTAGGGCAAAACACTTAAGTATCATCTGTAATATTTTTAACAGGTCTAGTCAGGACATGAGCGAATACATAACTCTCACGCAGTTCATATCATGACAGAAAATGTAAAATAAGCAATAGAATAATATACATGAAGTGCTGTAAGAAATGTACATGAAAGATAAGAGAAATATTTCTAAACTGGAGATATCTATATGGTAAGTAAGAACTGTAAGTGACTAAGTGATTTAGAGCCCAAGATGGTTATGTAGTCGGCTTTGGTTGCACATGCCTAAGTTAACTAAGTTGCACTTGAATAAGTAACATGATTGCACGTGATAGGAAAAGATCATATAACCATTTATACTCACCCTTACCCCCAATCAAAACACAAGGATCCAGTCAAGTTATGTTACGTACATGAGTTTTTGGTTATACACGAGGCACATGTGAGAACATGGCGTACATGAGAGCACATGAAAGTACATGAGAGCACATGAGCATACATGATTGCACATGAGAGTACATGAATAACAAGAATGCATAGAGCACAGGATGTACATAAAACACATGACATGAAGTACGTACCCCATGCACCCGTTAAGGGGGATAACATCTCAAGAAAAGATCCATATAGTACCAATCTGTGATAACTATGTGTCAGCATCAAGTAATGTAGTTGTCATGCCCCAGAACCAGAATACTGGAGAGCGGGGGCGAACATAGCCAGCTACGTATAATGAAATGGGATCCATCATACCATACGGTCACGGCTGTCTAGATATATGAGGGTTTAACTACAAGCCATCAGTCTTTTATGGTCATGAACAAGCCTATTGTCTCAATCACAAGCAAGTAAGTAAATGTTACAAGATGTAAGATCACCAAATATACAATAATAAGGCATCCCAAACATTACATATTCAGCTGATCATGAAGCTAGTCGTTACAAAATATGAGGACTAGCAAGAGTTTTAGTCATACATGATCAACCCTAGGATCTGTCAATCATGTTACAGCCCGTAGGCAGACAGTAAATAAATATGCAATACGAGCTAACACGTGCTCGCCGGCTAAACGCCTCAAAAGAATATTTTTACAATAGAGTGGGAGAGCCAAAATAATCTACTCGTTGCCAGGATTCCTTCTAGTGGTCACTATCTGGCTGGAAGGTCGGTAGATCCTCTGGAGCTGCTCCGAAATCTGGCCATACAAAACCAGCTGGGTCAGATCCCAGAAAGAGCAAGTGCCACAAAGGAAGCTTCACTTAGGAACTAAAACCAGCAATTAGCACAAGCATATAGTTATATAATAAAAGACAGTAATTAAGGAAAAGTATGACAGGTGATATACGATGAGATAACCATAGGACTATTCAGATAACTAGGTTACAACCCGTAAACCAAATAAGGACCGGGGTTGTAACCCTTCGTCTGAACAGAACTTGGGTTCTCCCACCATTTATCAGCAAGATAATATAAGAAATCAGGTCATGTAACAATCTTGTACAGGATCAAGACAAGACTAGACTAGTTATGCCTCATCCATCAATCACGACCAAGAAATAAGTATGACTTGATACTTTAACTAACTAGGGTTTTCACAGACCTAGTTACTAGCAAGATGCAATGAGATGTTCCTCCAGCCACAAGCCCTGCAGCTAATCCAGGTTATCCAGGCGACTTGGATTCATTAAGCAATGTCTCGTTCTTCTCCACATATCAGTGAGTCTAGACTTGTGCCCTACTCGTCGGCAGGCTGCAATTCCAACAATGGTGGCCGGGATAACGAGATCGCCTGTAACTGGGGAAATCTCTCATGACTACTGAATTATTCTAGTTATTAGTCTTAGTCAACTTTAGTAGGGTACCCCTGACCATGGTACTCAAGGGTCCCTGTCATAGACATGATGCAAGACAAGACATGTTCATTTGCACAAGCACAATCGTCCACAGTGTCCAGGTCATTTATTCTTGTCATGTCAGGTTAGCCGTCGCAACAACATTTCGAGAAATATCATGTCAGGTTCATCATGTCAAGAGTGCGCCACGGGGGCCACTATCAAGAATTATCATGTCCAGTTTATCATGTCAAGTTATCATGTCAAGTTCACTTGTCAGGAGTGCGCTACAACGGGCCACTATCAAGTCGTGTCATTTGTCAAAAGTGCACCACAACAGGTCACCATCATGTTAGAGAACCATTAATAGGGCACAAACATACATGTAGTAATTAAATATTAGCAGGAGCAAGGGCCGTGGGGGACTCATGTGGCTCAGAAAAATTCTCATGCGGCCAGCAAGTCACTAGGCCATATGCGGCTCAGACAAGTTGCTTGTAATTAAATGCAAGTAATTAATTTAATGCTAATAATGCTTGCAAGCAAATGCATGCAAGGCCATGCAAGCAAGCAATTAAAGTTAATGCACGTGCATGCAAGCGGCCATACAATTAGTAGGAAGGCCATGCGGCCAATAAATACAGTGAGCCATATGCGGCTACAATAATTCATGCGGCCATAATATAATGGCCATGCAAAATAATTCATGCGGCTCAATGGATTGGTCCATGCGGCTCAATGGATTGGTCCATGCGGCCAGCAAGTACTGCATTGCACGTGGCCATGCAAGCAAAGACTTTGCAAAAGACTTGCATATTTAAACATGCACATGGCCGTGCATTATCATGCAAGCAAAGTCTTGCAAAAGGCCATGCGGCCAGGAATTGGGTAGTGGCCATGCGGCCAGGAATATGATTTAAAAACCATATGCGGCCAAATATTTATTTCCATGCAAATATTTGTAGGCTGCTTATGCGGCCAAAGCTTGATATATTAATGCAGCTACCAGCTACTTGTAAATGCATGCGGCCAAGGCTTAAATATATACATGCGGATACCAGCTTGCAAGCTAATGCATATAGCATTAAATAAACATGCACTAAATATATATGCAGATGCATTTGATTGAGCCATATGCAAATGCATGCATTAATGGCTAATGCATGCAGTAAAATACTAAGGCATGCAAATGCATGCATTATTGGCTAATGCACGTAATTAATTACTAATGCATATAATTAAGTAAAGGGACAAGCAAACAAAAGCTAATGCATGCAGCACATGCGGCCAAGCTTTTTAGCTTGCGGCCAAGCTTTTAATTGCTTGCATGTGGCCAGCAATTAAATTGCTTATGCGGCTAACATATAAATGTTTATGCGGCCAACAATACTTCATGCGGTCAAGCAAGTATTTGATGGCCTATGCGGCCAATGCATATGTTTTCCAAGCAAGAATGCATATGCTAATGCATTTTGCTAATGCATGTGCTGATGCATTAATTGCTATTGCACCTGCTAATGCATTAATTGCTAATGCATTCAAAAATGATTAAAAGGCCATGCGGCCAGGATTGTTTCCTTATGCGACCGAGCTACTGTATGCAAGCAAAAGGGGCCATGCAATTAATGCAAAAGCTAATGGCCATACAATTAATAAAGGGCCATGCGGCCAACTATTTTAAAATTAAATGCAAGCACAGTGCATATGCGGCTACATATATTTAATGGCCATACAAACAGCAAATGCCATGCGGCTAAGTAAGTGATCGGCCATGTGACCAATTCAATTAAATGGTCATGCGGCTCAACACAAAATATTGCATGCGGCCAAGAGTGCAATTAATGGCTCCCACAGAGGACATGTCTATGGAAATACCATGGCCTCCATGCTCCACCAAACAACGATAGGAACCCAAATCCAGACTTCCGCAGGTCAATTTTGGATAAATGGAATTCTCTACAACATGGAACCATCCAAACTTGGAAATAACAAGGTTAGATAGATCAAAATCCAAAAAATCCGAAAATAAAATAAACTTAGATCTACAAGCAATGAGCCATGGAATTAAAAATGCTAAGTACTAAAGTGGGTTAGAATCTTGAGAGGAAGAAAATGGAACAATAAAATCTAGGTTCCTCCATGAAGCAAGATGCACTTGCCTAAACCTTCCACACTCTCAGATTGGTGGAGAAGTAATGGTAGGGAAGAAGAAGAGTTAATAAGGAGAGAGAAATGTTTGGTGGGATATAAATGAGGGTGGTGGTGGTAGGTAGGGTGGGTTCACAACAAAATCGAACCAAGCCCAAACAAAACCAAGCCACTAAACTAGGATCAAGACAAGTATGACAAGTCTAAATACAGGTCGGAATTTCGTACACGTATACAAAATACGTAATACGAACCACGGGCATTACAACTCTACCCACCTTAAAAGAATTTCGTCCTCAAAATTTAATCAAGAGGCTAGAGATGCAAGGACAAGTTATACTAATCAATCAATCAAACAATCAATCATGCAAGCAAGGAATTTGAAGGTATGAGGAAGAGGGAAGACATCCTGCTAGGAACCTCTCTGCCGATTTCGAATCTGAGCTTGGACCAGGGCATACTGCTGGGGTCTCTGCTGCTGGAATACTCTGGAGGCTACTCCTGAATACTGGGCCTGATCTTTTGGTTGCTGCTGGTCCACGGGAGGTGCTCTGCCTTACTGATTGGCAGGTCCAGGAACAATGCCGCTGAAGAAGACGACATAGGAAACAATAAGGAAGGACCAGGACAGATCAAAGATACAAGCATGTGATCTGGACAAGAATTTCAGGAATTCAGAGAATACGAACATAGATCAAGGACGAGTACTGATTGAGACATCTATTCGGTAAACCCTAACATATCTTGATTTACAAGACCTGTATGAGCCACCACTTAAACCATGTCACGCCCCAGAACCAGAATACTAGAGAGCGGGGGCGAACATAGCCAGCTACGTATAATGAAATGGAATCCATCACACCATACGGTCACGACTGTCTAGATATATGAGGGTTTAACTACAAGCCATCAGTCTCCTATGGTCATGAACAAGCCAAGTGTCTCAATCACAAGCAAGTAAGTAAATGTTACAAGATGTAAGATCACCAAATATATAATAGTAAGGCATCCCAAATATTACATATTCAGCTGATCATGAAGCTAGTCATTATAAAATGTATGGACTAGCAAGGGTTTTAGTCATACATGATCAACCCTAGGATCTGTCAATCATGTTACAGTCCGTAGGCAGACAGTAAATAAAAGTGCAATACGAGCTAACACGTGCTCGCCGGCTAAACGTCTCAAAAGAATATTTTTACAATAGAGTGGGAGAGCCAAAATAACCCACTCGTTGACAGGATTCCTTCTAGTGATCACTATCTAGCTGGAAGGTCGGTAGATCCTCTGGAGCTGCTCCGAAATCTGGCCATACAAAATCAGCTGGGTCAGATCCCAGAAAGAGCAAGTGCCACAAAGGAGGCTTCACTTAGGAACTAAAACTAGCAATTAGCACAAGAATATAATTATATAATAAAGACAGTAATTAAGAAAAAGCATGACATGTGATATACGATGAGATAACCATGGGACTATTCAGATAACCAGGTTACAACCCGTAAACCAAACAAGGACCGGGATTGTAACCCTTCGTCTGAACAGAACTTGGGTTCTCCCACCATTTATCAGCAAGATAATATAAGAAATCAGGTCATGTAACAATCTTATACATGATCAAGACAAGACTAGACTGGTTATGCCTCATCCATCAATCACGACCAAGCAATAAGTACGGCTTGATAATTTAACTAACTAGGGTTTTCACAGACCTAGTTACTAGCAAGATGCAATAAGATGTTCCTCCAGCCACAAGCCCTGCAGCTAATCCATGTTATCCAGGCGACTTGGATTCATTAAGCAATGTCTCGTTCTTCTCCACATATCAGTGAGTCTAGACTTGTGCCCTACTCGTCGGCAGGCTGCAAGTCCAACAATGGTGGCCGGGCTAACGGGATTGCCTGTAACTGGAGAAATCTCTCATGACTAATAAATTATTCTAGTTATTAGTCTTAGTCAATTTCAGTAGGGTACCCCTGACCGTGGTACTCACGGGTCCCTGTCCTAGACATGATGCAAGACAAGACATGTTCATTTGCACAAGCATAATCGTCCACGGTGTCCAGGTCATTTATTCTTGTCATGTCAGGTTAGCCATCGTAATAAATTTTCGAGAAAATCATGTCAGGTTCATCATGTCAAGAGTGCGCCACGGCGGGCCACTATCAAGAATTATCATGTCCAGTTTATCATGTCAAGTTATCATGTCAAGTTCACTTGTCAGGAGTGCGCCACAACGTGCCACTATCAAGTCATGTCATTTGTCAAAAGTGCACCACAACGGGTCACCATCGTGTTAGGGAACCATTAATAGGGCACAAGCATACATGTATTAATTAAATATTAGCAGGAGCAAGGGCCGTGGGGGACTCATGTAGCTCAGGAAAATTCTAATGCGACCAGCAAGTCACTAGGCCATATGCGACTCAAACAAGTTGCTTGCAATTAAATGCAAGTAATTAGTTTAACGCTAATAATGCTTGCAAGCAAATGCATGCAAGGCCATGCAAGCAAGCTATTAAAGTTAATGCACGTGCATGCAAGCGGCCATACAATTAGTAGGAAGGCCATGCGGCCAATAAATGCAGTGAGCCATATGCGGCTACAATAATTCATGCGACCATAATATAATGGCCATGCAAAATAATTCATGCAGCTCAATGGATTGGTCCATGCGGCTCAATAGATTGGTCCATGCGGCTCAATGGATTGGTCCATGCGGCCAGCAAGTACTGTATTGCACGTGGCCATGCAAGCAAAGACTTTGCAAAAGACTTGCATATTTAAACATGCACGTGGCCATGCATTATTTAATCATGCAAGCAAGGTCTTGCAAAAGGCCATGCGGCCAGGAATTGGGTAGTGGCCATGCGGCTAGGAATATGATTTAAAGACCATATGCGGCCAAATATTTATTTTCATGCAAATATTTGTAGGCTGCTTATGCGGCCAAAGCTTGATATATTCATGCAGCTACCAGCTACTTGTAAATGCATGCGGTCAAGGCTTAAATATATACATGCGGCTACCAGCTTGCAAGCTAATGCATATATCATTAAATAAACATGCATTAAATATATATGCAGATGCATTTGATTGAGCCATATGCAAATGCATGCATTAATGGCTAATGCTTGTAGTAAAATACTAAGGCATGCAAATGCATGCATTATTGGCTAATGCACGTAATTAATTACTAATGCATATAATTAAGTAAAGGGACAAGCAAACAAAAGCTAATGCATGCAGCACATGCGGCCAAGCTTTTTAGCTTGCGGCCAAGCTTTTAATTTCTTGCATGCGGCCATCAATTAAAATGCTTATGCGGCTAACATATAAATGTTTATGCGGCCAACAATACTTCATACGGCCAAGCAAGTATTTGATGGCCTATGCGGCCAATGCATATATTTTCCAAGCAAGAATGCATATGCTAATGCATTTTGCTAATGCATGTGCTGATGCATTAATTGCTATTGCACCTGCTAATGCATTAATTGTTAATGCATTCCAAAATGATTGAAAGGCCATGCGGCCAGGATTGTTTTCTTATGCGGCCGAGCTACTTTATGCAAGCAAAAGGGTCCATGTAATTAATACAAAAGCTAATGGCCATGCAATTAATAAAGGGCCATGCGGCCAACTATTTAAAAATTAAATGCAAGCACAGTGCATAAGCGTCTACAATTATTTAATGGCCATGCAAACAGCAAATGCCATGCGGCCAAGTAAGTGATCGGCCATGTGACCAATTCAATTAAATGGCCATGCGGCTCAACATAAAATGTTGCATGCGACCAAGAGTGCAATTAATGGCTCCCACAGAGGACATGTCCATGGAAATACCATTGCCTCCATGCTCCACCAAACAACGATAGGAACCCAAATCCAGACTCCCGTAGGTCAAATTTGGGTAAAATAGAATTCTCTTCAACATGGAATCATAAAAACTTGGAAATAACAAGGTTAGATAGATCAAAACCCAAGAAATCCGAAAATAAAATAAACTTAGATCTACAAGCAATGAGCCATGGAATTAAAAATGCTAAGTAGTAAATTGGGTTAGAATCTTGAGAGAAAAAAATGGAACAATAAAATCTAGGTTCCTCCATGAAACAAAATGCACTTGCCTAAACCTTCCACTCTCTCAGGTTGGTGGAGAAGTAATGGTAGGGAAGAAGAAGAGTTAATGAGGAGAGAGAAATGTTTGGTGGAATATAAATGAGGGTGGTGGTGGTAGGTAGGGTGGGTTCACAACAAAACCGAACCAAGCCCAAACAAAACCAAGCCAAGCCAAGCCACTAAACCAGGATCAAGACAAGCATGACAAGTCTAACTACAGGTCGAGATTCCGTATACGTATACAAAATACGTAATACGAACCACGGACATTACAGTAGTCTAGAGCAAGAATATAAATTCTAGCAAGTATGAAACAATCAGAGAATGTATGCCTGATATCCTGAATGACTGGTGAGAACAGATGTCTGAACTGGAGTCACAGAGTCTTATTTAGAGCAATACAGGTTATAAAGAGTTCAACATATATAATAATTGAAGTTATGCAATCTACATGATACTAAATCAATCTAGGTCAAAGTCAACTCTTGGTCAACTCTAGTCAACCATCTTAGTAAGTCAAATATAGTCAATGGTCAACTACTGGTCAACAGCTAGTCAAATAGTCAACATCCAAGTCCTTGGTCAATGGTCAATTAAGCTAATTCTAGAGTTTGGATAGAAGACTACCTAGTGTTATGATAATGGGGTGTTAACCAAAACTTACATTATCTAACTCAACCTTGACCATAAACCATGTTATATATATAAGGATATCACATATGCATAACAGAACCACTTACCCTTTACTCTCAACTCCAAAACCTAGCATATATATATATATATATATATATATATAACCAAAATATATATATATATATATATATATATATATATATATATATATATATATATTAAAAAAAAAAAAATATATATATATATATATATTAACCAAAACTATATATATATATATATATATATATATATATTATATATATATATATATATATATATATATATTTTATATATATATATTTTTTATATATATATTTTATATATATATTTTATATATTTTATATATATATTTTATATATTTTTATATATATATATATTTTATATATATATATATATTTTATTATATATATATATAAATATATATATATATATATATATATATATATATATATATATATATATATATATATATACAAACTTACATTATCTAACTCAACCTTGACCATAAACCATGTTATATATATAAGGATATCACATATGCATAACAGAACCACTTACCCTTTACTCTCAACTCCAAACCTAGCATATATATATATATATATATATATATATATATATATATATATATATATATATATATATATATATATATATATATATATATATATATATATATATATATATATATACAACATATCAACTCTTAAGAGATCAACCCATAATACCATATCCTTATATATATACATATCCACATATCCCATACTCTAAGATACCGCATATATAGCATAACATATATACACCCAATATGTAAGAGTAACATTAAACCATTCAACCATGTGTATGACCACATGGTAAAATTTGAACCTAAACTCTACCCAAGCCTTCTCTTAGCCAATATACATTGTAGTATACTATGGCCATAAACTAACTTGTATCTATACCATGCCCTTACCACCTTCATCAATTATCTATCTACATAACTATCCATACAATAACTCTTACACTATCACTCATGCTGTATACTTACACCTGTGTATGCATGACACAACCCTCACTAACAGCTCATCATATATATATATATATATATATATATATATATATATATATATATATATATATATATATATATATATATATATTTTATATTAACCTCACTATATTAACTACTAATATACATGTATGAAGTTTACAACTGATATATATTTATATATATGTATACATACTGGCCTATACAAGGATTGAATTGAAAAGGTAAAAAGGGGACAAACCTATACAGGTAATTGTGAGGTCTGCACATTATTAATCGAGTAGAATAGATCAAGGGTTGATCATAAGATGAGGAGTCTGAACACTACATGGCAATTGTGAGGTCTGCACATTACAAATCTGTGCTTCACTTGTCAAATGAGGCACAAGCAAGATTGACATGGCCAAACAAGTATACAAACTGGGACTAAAAGGAATGCAGTGTTTAGTGAATGCATGAGTGTTTGTAGACATGAATTAATGTAGTGCAGTAGATGATAAAGTGTAGGACAGTGTACAACTCTGAAAGAGGGATGCATGACAAGATGAAATGCAGGTAATGAAATAGGTTTGCAATATGGCATGTGACATGCAGTATGCAGGAATGCAAGGATATGTGAAGGTGCATTACTCGACCCAAGTAAATGAACCTCAGCATGACAGGTATGCATTACTTATACAGTGGCTAAGTAGGCAATGCAGTAGAGTAAAAAGTGAGTGCAGTACACTAAGTGGTCGGACGTGTCATCTTCTTACAGGATATGTATGACCTCTGATACCCGTGTGTATCCTAAATGCAGGCAATTTAGTGTAGTGCAGTATGAATACATATGGGGCAGGAAGGAGACGGTAGAACACACATGGCAGATTTGTTGGATGCAGGTAGCACATTATGAGGGTAGGGATAACCAATAAGTGAATGATATCAAGTGTCCAATGTTTGACACTTACAAAGGACTGAACTAATAGTTGATACCTTAATGTCTGTAGGGCAAGGTAAGTTGGGGTGAGGACTAGAACTCAAGGTTTGGTCTGAGCTTAGTGAACATGTCATGAACCAAAAAGGAACTCCAGGATCTGATCATGAAGCAGGTCAATGAATACTTTATGGTCTGAACACCAAGCAAAGGGGTCAAAACTATAGGTGGAAATGCAGGGCAGTGCACTAGAATATAGTGGCAACAAAGTATTCTAATACCAGACTTACTCAGCATACAATTTGGGAGCAGGACATGTATTAAGTGAATGAGAACTGAGCAAATTATAATATCTGATACCAGGGTGATTGGGTCTGCTCTTGATGAGTGAGTGTTAAATGGAATGGGACAGAATGTAATGGCCCATACTATCTAAGGCTACATATGGGAATGAAGTGGAGCACAACTAAACATGGACTTGAACATCCAGATGTAGGACAACTATGAAATAAAAGGAGTGGTAGTAGATCAATTATGCAGGACATGTAAGAAAGTATAGGGTGAGTGCAAGGTTTGTGGGTCTGATACTCAAAGAGTATCAGAAACTTGATATCTACAGTGATTGGGTCTCAAGGTAGTGTAATAGCTAACCTATTGAACATCAAGTCGGGTACTTTATGAGTGCAGGGGATAGCACTTCATGAGATGTACTGAACAAAGTAGTGAAGGCGATTGACAGAGCAGTGAATTGGAAATGGTTGTGTGGACCGTGGAATATGAATGCTCGATTGAGCAAGGTAGTATACAGGCAAGTGATGTGATATAGAGGATTGAAATATTGTAGTATGATGTGAATAGGTATATAGATATGTCACTAAGCAGTGAACAATAGGTTATGCAATGGACATGACAGAGGTATGCAATGCAATGAAAACATGTTGTGCCTGACTACACAGAACATGGATCTGTCGATCAAACCATAACTCAAAACCACCATGGTTCGAAACCCAACTCTCCTAATCCGCTATCAGTCGTTGCCCCAACCTAAAACATCTATTAGATTGTGAATTGATCGAGTATCAGTCGAGAACAGAGGCTATGGCAGCAGGGGAATACTGTTCCCTGGCCAAACTCAGGGTATAGTGTCCCCGTGACAAAAAACACACATCAAGACATTATGAATTCAACTCAGTCACACACCATTGCAATCTACATATAATTAGCTATCCAAATATTTAATTTATTAGAAATTGGAGAACAAAACATCCTATGGGATAATTTATCGAACACTTGAGACACGTATCCGATATTCTTGCGATACGCACCCCAAATGGATTCGAATTCAAACCAAACTTAGCCTAATGCTAGAGGAACCCTAAATGAATGTATCTATGGAAAGAAAACAGAAATTAGAAAGTTTTAGAGAATCTTACCAATTGGGAGTTGGAATCTCAATGAAAATTTTCTTACAAAGTTCTCCCACCAAATCCAATGGTTAAATTGCTCCAAATCCTTCCTAGCTAGCCAATATAGACCTATACCTAAGGGGAGTAGAATGCAATTGATTTGGTTGAATTTGGAGGTGATTTGATAAAAAGGAGGCAAATTTGGGGAAGAACACAATTAGGGTTAGGGTTTCTTTGTAGGAGAGTTGAATGGAGGCTAATGATGATCTATATAGGGGTGGGAATCAAGGTGTGGCCGGCCAAGGGTGGTAGGCTAGGGTTTGGTTGGGTTACATTAGTCCAAAGGTCTGAGACTTGTCTCACTTTACCAATATTTATATACGTATACGTATTTTTGTACTGTATTTTGTATTTTCTTGGTTTTCAGAATGTTTTAAAATTTTTCCAACTTATAGATTTCCTCCTTGACCGTCATACCGCCAGTATACCAGTGTATATCGACGACATGCCTGTTACTCCTATTTTTTTATTATACGTATTTTCAGTATACATGTACGGGATTTTGACATTAGTCTGGTGACCCGTGTTTTGACTTATATTTCTTAGCCTTACCTTGGTTTAATCTTGTATAGTTTATTTTGGTTTGGTTCAACTTGGCATGAGTTGGTTTGGGTTTGGTTTGAGATGAGAAGGGTTTTATATAAAGACCAACTTATCTCTCTCTCTCTCTCTCCTCCATTCTTCATTTACTTTTCATCATCTTCTTCTCCATTTACTCCTCCAAACTTAGACAAGTACATCTTGCCAAATCTTGAATAATGTCATTTTTGTTTGTTCTATTCTCTTCCTTTCATGATTCTAAGCCTCTTTAGAACTTGAAGTTTTTGGTTTTGATGGTTACATTTTTGTAAATCTAAGTTTGTAACTTTCTTATTTTTCTTGGTTTTAATCTCTTAAAGTTTGATATTTTCGAAATCTAATGGTTCCATGTTGTAGGCGATTCAATTCTACCCAATTTTGGCTTTTGAACCGCTTGATTTTGATTAATTTTGAATTAGTTATGCTTTTTGTGCTGTCGGGACGAGGAATAGTGACGCGCGCAGTATTTTCGCTGCCGCGCGCCGTGCTTGCGCGAAACATGCGCCGTGGGCACTTATGCCTGCGCGCGCTACGCAACTTGCGTGCCGCGCGCCCACGTATTTTTCTGCCGCACGCTCGCGCGCCGTGCTTGCGCACAACGTGCGCCGTGGGCACTTTTGCCCTCGAGCAAATTGCAACTTGCGTGCCCGCGCATTTTTCTGTCGCGCGGCCGAGGGCTGTGCTTGCACGCAACGTGCGCCGTGGGCACTTTTGTCCTCACGCTCCTTGCAACTTGCGCACCGTGCGCCCACACATTTTTCTATCGCGCGTCCGTGCGTCGTGCTTGCGCGCAACATGCGCTGTGGACCGTTTTGTTATCGCGCACCTTGCAACTTGCGCACCGTGCGCCCGCACGCCATGCTTGTGCGCAACGTGCGCCGTAGGCGATTTTGCTCGCGCGCAATGCACAACTTGCGCGACCGTGCACCCGCGCGATTTTCTACCGCGCAACGTACGCCGTGCTTGCGCACAACGTGGGCCATGGGCAGTTTTACTCGCGCAACTTGCACAGGTCACTCCAAATGACTGTTTTTGCCTCTTTGAGCTGTTTTGTAGCTAAAATCTTAAAAAACTTAAAAGATGAAAGTTGTAGATCTTTGTCTTGCCTTCATGAACATTCTTGTTTCACTTTAATCAGAGTTTATATGCTATAATTTCAATTATAGTTTTGATCTTTTTGGTATGTTTTCTGTACTTGACATTTTTTAGGTTTCCTTCGATTGTAATAAATTCATATCATGATTAGATGACTTTGTACAGTTAGAAAATAATTGTACACCCTTTGCACACCTAACACTAGCACATATTCAATTATTGTTTTATGCCAATTAGTTACCTTTACTTATCCCTTCTCGTATGTCAGGATATGTCTTTCCTTTCGAACATTTTAAAGTGATATGATATGTATTTCCATGCTTTTCTGGATTTATTGTACTTTACAATCTATGCCATATTTAGAATTTCTTTATAGTGACCCGTTGTGGTGCACTCAAGATTTATGTCTTTCTTGCCTTACATGATAGTGACCCGTCGTGGTGCACTCTTGAACATGTCTTTCTTTGCTTTATATGATAGTGACCCATTGTGGTGCACTCTTGAACATGTCTTTCTTTGCTTTATATGATAGTAACCCATTGTGGTGCACTCTTGAACATGTCTTTCTTTGCTTTACATGATAGTGGCCCGTCGTGGTGCACTCTTGAACATGTTTTTCTTTACCTTACATGATAGTGGCCCGTCGAGGCACACTCTTGACAAGTACTCTTTACATGACAAGTAAACCTAACATGACATGCTTAATCAAGATGCTGTTGTGACGTCTATTCTTCTTGTTAATGTAACTCTTTTGGACATCGTGGTTGAATTCTTTGTGTATGCGTGAACAAGATACATGTCTCGTCTTGCATCATGTCTAGGATATGAATTTCTGGTTACCACGGTCAGGGATTCATACTGAATCTGACTAGGTTAATGACTAGATTGATCAAGTAGTTCATATAGAGAGATTTTTCTGTCACAGACGATCCCGTTATCTGGGCGCTTTAATTGGACTTGTAGCCTGCCGTCGAGTAGGGCGCATTTCCAGCACACTGTCATGTGTTGCACCCCCAAGTCACCATGGGATACATTTGTCTCCTGGGCGATGTATCCACCTAATACAACTTTCAACCTGCGAAAGGATAGCTGGATAGCTGCAAGGCTTGTGACTGTAGGAATATCTCGTTGCATCTTGTTAGTAACTAGGCTTGTGATAACCCTAGTTAGTTAACTTATCAAGCCGTACTCATTTCTTGGTGATTGATGAATGGAGTCAATCTAGTCCAGTTTAGTTTTTTCTAGGCAGTGTTTGTATGTTTATTTTAGTACATTATTGTTTACGTCTTACTTTTGTTGACAAATGATCAGAGGCTGAGTTCTGTTCAGGAGAAGGGTTACAACCTCGGTCCTTGTTTGGTTTACGAGTTGTAACTCGACTCCAAAATAGTTCCTAAGTCATCCTATAATTATCGTTCTATATAGTTCTCATATGCTCTCATGCTCTAGTTATCCCACATCCTCACATGTTAAGTTATCTCACAAGCTATACATGACCCCTATGCCGAGTCACCATGAACTCATGACCTGGCTATTTCGTAATTTCACATGTTCAGTTTATTTTTACTTTCAAGCTTTTGTTTACTTAACATGTCTACATTTTAGATTATGTCACATGTTAATTACCTTTTGCTCCAAGATGCTTTATTTATTGTCTTTCTAGGTTCGGGATAAGTGCATTGGTAGTGCACGAGTCTCGATTTGCTTTTACTTATTTGTATCTCTATCCATTGCTATGTTAGTTATCGCTGGTTTTATTTCATAAGTTTGGCTTCCTTTGTGGTATTTGCTATTTGGGGTCTGACCCCACTGGTTTTGTTTGGCCAGATCTGATAGAGGAGCCGAAGGATCTTCCGTACCATCTACTCGACGGTGACCACCGGAGCACCAGAGTACCTGAGTGGGTTTCTTGTTTCATTCTCCCACTTGATATGTACATTATTCTTTTGTTGCGTTTAGCCTCCGAGCATGTGTTTAGCTCATGTTTTGGTTCTTGACATTTAGCCTACGGGCCAAAACATGATGTGCGTATTCTAGACTATAGCTAGAGCTTATCATGTATGACTATTACTTTTGCTAGTTCTCTATTTTGGTATGACTAGCTTCATGATCAACCATGTATAAATGGTTTGGGACGCTTAACTATTGTATGTCTGATGATCATACTTCTTGTACTTTGTATAATTACATGTGATTGATATACCTAGGATTGTTTGATCTAGGATCGACTGATGCCTTGTTGTCACGACCCGATCCCAAATAATTGGGTCGAACCGGATCATGTCCAGCCTGCACCGTTGTTGAGACGGCGGCAGTAAGCTGTTCCATTAGCAGGTAACCATACAACAACATCTATATTTGTCACAACTCAATTTCGGAAAATAAAACTTTATTAGCTTTGAAATTAAATACAACTGGAATTTAAATGTACTGAAATAAATATTGAATTCAAATAAACAGAGTTTTAAATAAACAACAAAGCTGGAAAAGAAAAGCTATCTAATCAGCCGGCTCATCGGCCTCAGTCCCAACGTCCTCCAATGGGGACTCTGGTAGCACTACATGGTACAGAACAGGATCGTAGTAGCTGTTGTATAACAGCTCAGCATCCTCATAGTCCCCTAAAATATATCTCCAGTCAGGAGGGAGCAAAGACAATTCATGCTAATTTAAACAGTTAAAATGAATAATAGAATTATGCACTTTTAAATAGTTTAGAATGAACAGTTTTCTCGCAGTAAAACAGTGTGATTTGAATATGCAATGAATATGACCGGCTTGGGATGATTCAGTAGTATCCTATTGATACGATACGGCTTATCCCCGTATGTAAGAGGGGTAAGCTCGCACAGTTCTAAGTTACAGTGGATGTGGTCATAAACATTACTCTATTCTCCCAGTCCCCAATCAGTTACAGTAGTTGCAGTCAGTACTCTCAGGGAGAGTTTCGTGTTTGCATCGTGCTTTAAACTTGCAGTAAAGCGATTATTAAAATAACTGTAAAACTAACACAAACTATACTTGCCTCAAAATAGACTGGACTGGAGAGGATGAAGACTTCGGGATGGGAATTAGGATCGTCCTCGAATTCCTACATTCAAGAAATTGACTCAGAATCCAGGGTTACCAATCTAACTACGCTAGTTGAAATATCTAATTGTGTCCTAATCCATTTTAATTCTTTATTAATAAAACACGAACAAAACACGATTATCGGTGCGTTGAATTTATAACGAGGGAAAGATCATTTAAACTTTGTATTTTAGAAAACTCGTCGATACCAGATTAATTGATTAAAACTTTGTATTTTCGTAATTATAAATATAAAACTAAATTTCTTATTTTAGTGAGAAATACATGATCGTTATTAATTATTAAAACTTGTAGATTTTATGTGAGAAAAACTTATTAATTTTTATATGAAAATAACTATTATTAGATTTATGCGTATGCTACAAAAACTCACAAAATCAGCAAATAACCAAAATCCTACACTACCAATTTATAAGTTACAGAGCCAACAACCAGCTGGGCTTATGCCCATTACAATTTATTTACATAAATTGAAATAAGACAAAAACGATCGTTAGTTCTAAACTTTCTATAAATTAAATATAAATATATAGTAATAATAAAATAAGTTAAATATAAATATTTGATGAGTCTTAGATATGGTCCAATCGTCAACTAGGCTAATGCCTCAACGTCCGGGCGAAGCCGGTTTCGTTTGTACTTAGCCGGGGCCCATTGACCGATACGGTCATCGCCCAAAATCCAAAATATTTAATACATTTCCGAAATCCATTTTAAGATCATTTTTAAAATATAATTAAATTTACGGAAAAATCCAGCAGCATTTCCTCTGTTTTTGGTCAACCCAAAAACTGGGAAATATGCCAACATTTTCCTGCAAATCCCAAACCAGGGAATCCCAAAATATATACACATAAAAATAACCATAACATTTTCAATATTAATTCGGAATGACCCGAAACGAATTCGGGAGTCCGAATCCAACCAGAATCGTCACAGCACAACATCGAAATATTCCGAAAACCCAAATTATCTAGAAATCCATTTTCCGAAAAGCTTCGGAAAATCAAAACAACCAACAGAACTTTTTCGAAGGTTCCGACACTACGACGTCGCTAAAAACCGAATTCCCGGGAGGGAATCGGGGACCAATCTCATTACAGTCCAAAAGAAAATGGGACGGGACAGGGGTTATACCTTGGGTTGCTCGGCTAGAGCTCTCAGATGCAAAATTATAGAAATAAAGAGATCCGAAATGCGACGAAAATCCGAGACTCTGCTGGACAGGGCTGTCCAGAATAGCGGACACGTCTCGGGGTGCGCCGGGGAACAGCGTCTGCGTGCTACGGCACAAGAAACCGCGGGGTCAGCGCTGATGGGGTCGGCGCGGAGGCCAGGAGGCGCTGGAAGGGAGCGGGCCGGACAGGGGGTTGCCGGGCTTGGCGAAGCTCGGTGCTGGAGGCGCCGCGAGAGCGCGGGGAGGCGCTGCGGGGACGGCGAAGGGGCGCTGGGGGTGCACCGACGGGAGGCCGAAGGGGGTCGGGACGGGCGCGGGGAGCCGGGGGCGTCGGGGTCGGTCGCCGGAGGGGTCGCGCGCCGGGGAGGGCGCGGCACAGGGTCGCGCGTCGGGCTTCTGGGACGGCGCGGCTGGAGGAGGCCGGCGGTCGGGAGTCCGGGGGCGTCGGGGAGTTTCGGGAGGGAAGGGGGTTTGGTGAGAGTGGGAGTTCGGGAAGGGTTTTCTCTGGTGAAGAGTTGAGGGAGAGGGAAGAGTTAGGTGAGGGAGTGGGTTTTCTTGTGAGGAGAAAGAGATGAGTTGGTGGTGGTGTTGTTCTCTGCTGTGGGAGAGGGAATTTGGACGTGGGGGTGAGTGAAATAGGTTCTGGTGTTGGGGGGGTATTAAAAGAGAAGTGGGGAAATAATACGTGGGGGTGAGTGAGAGTAGGGAGATAAATGGGGGAAGTTAAGAACGTGTAATGAGGGGTTGCTGGTCCAACTTGGACCAGCACAAAATATTATTATTATTATTATTATTATTATTATTATTATTATTATTATTATTTTAACCAAATCAGAATTTAAGAAATAGGATTAGGTCCAGGTCTGGGTTCGGGAATCGGGTCCGGGCTCGAGTCTGGTCTGATAAACAAAAAACCATGTTTAATATTTTCGAAATTGATTTTAACACTCAAAATGATACTAATAATTAAAATATAAATATAATATTAATATAAATATTGCTCTACAAAAATTGGGTTTCATAATCTTTCCTCCTTAGAAAATTTCGTCCTCGAAATTAAAGTCAGGGTTAGGGGTTACCTTAAGTCTCAAACAGGTACGGGTACTGCTCCCGCATCTGGTCTTCTCGCTCCCAGGTCGACTCGCCTGGTGAATTGTACCGCCACATGACTCTGACTATCGGCGTCACAGAGTTCCTGGTTCTCTTATCGCCTCTATCCAAAATTGCCACTGGCTTCTCCGGCACTGTGAGGCTGGGTCCAATCTCCAGCTCCGAGTGGTCCAAAATATGGCTCGGGTCCGGGATGTAGCGTCTCAGCTGCGAAACGTGGAAGACGTTGTGGACGCCTTCGAGACTTGGGGGTAGAGCCACCCGATAAGCCACTTCTCCAATCCTGTTAAGTACTTCAAATGGACCAATATACCTGGGGCTTAACTTTCCTGCTCTGCCGAAACGAATGGTTCCTCTGGTAGGAGAGATCTTCACAAACACACTGTCGTCTTCTTCAAACTCCAAAGGCCGTCGGCTGCTTTCGGCCCAATGCTTCTGTCTGTCCTGGGCAATCCTGAGCTTGTCTCTGATCATCCTTACCTTCTCTGCTGCTTCGGTCACCATCTCAGGTCCAAGCAATACTCGTTCTCCGACGTCGTTCCAAGCAAGTGGAGTGCGGCAACGACGTCCATAGAGTGCCTCGAACGGTGTCATACCGATGCTAGCTTGGTAGCTGTTGTTGTAAGAGAACTCTACCAAGTGCAAATGGTCTTCCCAAGACCCTCCAAATTCTAGGACGCAGGATCTCAGCATGTCTTCTAGCGTCTGGATTGTTCTCTTTGATTGCCCGTCAGTCTGGGGGTGGTAGGCGGTGCTGAACTTCAGTTGGGTTCCCAAGCTGTCATGCAAACTCTTCCAAAAGTGAGAGATAAATCTAGTATCTCTGCCAGATACGATACTTACCGGTCCATGAATCCGGTAGATGTGCCGCATGTACAGTGCTGCCAACTTCTCGGTGGATAGACCAACCTTGAAGGGGATAAAGTGAGCTGACTTCGTCAGTCGGTCCACAATAACCCAAATGGCATCCTTCTCTCCTTGGGATCGATGCAGTCCCGATACAAAATCCATCGTTATGTGCTCCCATTTCCACTCCGGAATGTCAAGCGGCTGCAATAATCCTGCTGGTCTCTGTCTGCTAGCTTTAACTTGTTGGCAAATTAAACATCTAGCCACATACATGGATACGTCCTTCTTCATTCCGTACCACCATACTATTGTGCGTATATCCCGGTACATTTTGTTGGCTCCAGGATGTATGGAATACTGCGACTGGTGCGTTTCTTGCATCAGCTCGTTCCTCAGTTCGCCAGTTGGTACGCAAAGTCTCGTACCGTTCTTCAGTGCTCCGTCGCTGGCGATTGAGAATCCTTCAAGTGTTCCTGCCAGCACTTGATCTCTAAGTTTGCAAAGCATCTCGTCTTGGAATTGTGTCTCCTTGACTCTGTCCATAAGACTCGAACGCACTTGCAACTGCATCAATGATGATTCATCTCCTGGTACGATGGCTTCTCTTCCAAGTTTCTTCATCTCTTCTTCGGGCAGTACAATCTCCAATCCAAGCTTCTCCATGTCCTCCAGCAAATGGCGCTCCTTGGTCAAGAACATTGCCATCGGGTATCGACTAAGTGCATCTGCAACAACATTAGCCTTACCCGGATGATACTGCAGGTTGATATCAAAATCCTTCATCAGCTCCAGCCATCGTCTCTGTCTCATGTTCAGCTCCTTCTGAGTGAAAACATATTTCAGACTTTTGTGGTCTGTAAATATTTCTACTCTCTCTCCATACAGGTAGTGCTTCCATAGCTTCAAAGCAAATATCACAGCTGCAAGCTCCAAATCATGTGTGGGATAGTTCTTCTCATGAGTCCGTAATTGCCTAGATGCATAAGCAATTACTTTTCCGTGTTGTTGAAGAATGCAGCCCAATCCCTTACTGGAAGCATCACTATAGATTGAGAAACCGTCGGTACCTGCGGGTAGCGCAAGTATCGGCGCTGTTGTAAGCCTCTTCTTCAGTTCCTCAAAAGCTGACTGGCAAACTTCAGACCATATGAATTCCTCATTCTTCCTGGTAAGCTTCGTCATTGGTTCAGCAATCTTGGAGAAATCCTTCATGAACTTCCGGTAGTAGCCAGCCAAACCCAAAAAGCTTCTGATCTCTGCAACCGAGCTTGGTGCAGTCCACTTCTCAATAGCAGCTATCTTCTTCGGATCCACCAAAATTCCCTTTCCTGTGACAACATGGCCTAAAAATTCTACTTTGTCTAAAAAGAATTCGCATTTGGATAGCTTACCATAGAGCTTCTCCTTCCTCAAGGTGCTCAGTACTTTCCTCAGGTGCTCTTCATGCTCTTCCTCAGTCTTCGAGTAGATCAATATGTCACCAATGAAGACAACAACAAACTGATCCAGATATTCATGAAAAACCTTGTTCATGAGGTTCATGAATATCGCAGGAGCATTTGTCAGTCCAAACGGCATGACCAAGAATTCAAATTGTCCATACTTGGTGTTGAACATCGTCTTGGGAATATCCTCCTTCCTGACCTTGATTTGATGGTAGCCTGATCTGAGATCTATCTTTGAAAATACCTTGGCTCTACTCAGTTAATCAAACAGGTCGTCGATCCGGGGCAGGAGGTACTTGTTCTTGATGGTGATGTTGTTCAGCGCCCGGTAGTCAATGCACATCCGCACGGTTCCATCCTTCTTGGGCACGAACAAAACTGGTGCTCCCCAGGGTGAAGCCCCGTCTCTGATAAATCCTTGTGCCTTCAGCTCGTCGATCTGATCCTTCATCTCCTCAGCCTCCTCAGGGTTGACTCTGTAGCATCCCCGAGAAATAGGGTGTCACGCCCCAGAACCAGAATACTGGAGAGCGGGGGAATGACTCAGCCAGCTACGTATTACGGGTAGATGAATACCGTATAATACGATCAATGCTGTCTAACCAGACGAGGGGGTGCATACTACATAAAGTCTTACTATGGTCATTACACCTCTATTGTCTCAATCATTCAAATAAGAAACAGAAATAGAGAACATATAAGATAAAGCAGTAAGGCGTCCCAAACGCTCTGTCAAAATGTTCTTGATATCTGGCTTTACAAAACATAGCCGGATTGATGTAGCAAAAGTATACACAATTGTTATCAGCTGCAGTCTGACTTTAATTACAATTATGTGAAAGTAAGTACAAGACAATCCGACTAACATGTCGGTGCCAAACGACTAAGTATAAAGTAGATAACAAAACGAGCGGGGAAGTAAGAAACCCACTCGAGTCCTCCTGCGATCATCCCTCTAGTGTTGACCATCTTGGAGGTAGAAGTAAGCTGGATCCTCGGGGACTGGCTCTAAATCTGGCCATGCAAAACCAGAGAGGTTAGACCTCTAATAGCAAGTACCACAAGGAAGCACGACATGAGAACTAAAACCAGTAATGTAAGAGAATAATACTAATAAATCTCTGCTTGCTACTAGGATTCACATCACATCACGACACTTCGAACCAACCTCCCAACCAAACAAGGACAGAAGTTGGCCCGTCATGTCCTGACATTCTGATCATCCCAGTTAGGTAACAGAGTAGTACAGTACACAAACAAATCAATTTAAACGGCCATTCAACTACTACGGCTTGCTATTGTGAGTCCCAAGTTATCCTGGAATAATGTAATTAGGGATTCCGTAGTTCTTACTATGTGCAAGCAAGGCTAGTCTATCCAGTCAATCATGTGCGCCATGCATAAATTAGACGAGTCCTAGCAGGACGCCCGTCATCAATATACAATATACAATAATAATATAAGCAGATACTGTTCCCTGCCCGTGTGGCAGTTTTACAGTATCTGTGGGAACCAGCCAGCCCGTCGGGTACTACTTGTCCCAAGGGGGCTGCCATGTAAGAACTCGAAAATCCATTCTCTCCATGCAATCATTATTTTATTTAACTTAATAGTCCCTACGTTGAGTGAAATCCCATGCCGTGGATCATGGTCATTCAAATGAGTACTTTCGTACGGGGTACGATATGCACAACTCTACAACGATACTAGTGCGGTTAGGTTGCAGGTCTTACATAGCGTAATGCAACAATCAAATCTAACCACGGAATCATGCCTTGACCATAAAGTACACATGCTTCTTTTGTAGAAAATAAATAAGTAAATAAATAAATAAATAGATTGAAGCCTGCATGTGCATGTAAGACTATTCGGGATCAGCCAGTCGATTACAATAGTCCATAACAAGAACGTGTCTCATTCATTCAATTCAATAAGACGACTAGCCAGTCTCTTAGTTCCAACTAGGAACGCATAATCAATTTAGTCAAGATAACCATTATTATCAATGGTGACAAGGCATGAAAGTCAATTAGCATTAAACGGGGGTCGAGTCTATAACTCTCATGGTCAAGTCCCAGTCATACTGGGTATCCCAAAAATCAATCGGGACACAAGGCACATTCCACATAACAATTGATATTAACAATATTATCATATCATGATTATATCGAGTTTATGCCAAAAAGGCGTAAGGATATAAAATGGATGTCAAATATCTAATAAAATATCAATATACAGGGCTATAGAAGATCCAGGGTAAGTAGGCTACACTCATGTCAGCCTACGCTCAAGTCAGGCTACGCTCAAGTCAAAGAGGCAGCGTATGGGCTCCATACGACTCCTCACTATCCAAGTGAGTGTATGCAAGTCATACGCTCCCAAAAGGTAGCGTATGAACTCCATACGACTCCTGACCATTCAAGTCAGCGTATGCAAGTCATACGCTCCCAAAAGGTAGCGTATGAACTCCAAACGACTCCTGACCATTCAAGTCAGCGTATGCAAGTCATACACTCCCAAAAGGTAGCGTATGAACTCCATACGACTCCTGACCATTCAAGTCAGCGTATGCAAGTCATACGCTCCCAAAAGGTAGCGTATGAACTCCATGCGACATACGCTTCCAAAAGGTAGCGTATGCAAGACACACGCTTCCTAAAAAGGTAGCGTATGGACTCCATACTGCAATGCGCTAAAGAGCGCGCACAGCTCAGTGACGCAAGCTAAAAAGCTAGTGTACACTGCTCACTGTCTTCTCCAAACAGCAAGAACTCCATGGTTGCACCCCAAAGCTTCAAAGGTCCATAACTTGGTCCAAACAAGTCCAAATCCAACTTTCCAAAGGTCAAAATTGGACAGAATAAAACTCTCTACAACATAGAACCATCAAAACTTGAAAACAAAGAAGTTTGATAGATCAAAACCACCAAACTCCGAAAATAACTCATATCTAGATCTACAAAGATTAAGACTACGAAATGAAAAATGCCAAGTTCTAAACTCTCTTAGGATCTTGCGAGGAAGATAAATGAACTACAAAAACATGGGTTCTCATGGAGAGCAAGTTGTACTTGCCTACGGTTGGTAGGTGGAGAGACTAATGAAGAAGAAGAAGAGGAGTAATGGTGAGAATGTGAGTTTATGAGGAGAGAGAAAGAGATGTAAGCTTTAAATAGAAAAGGGGGTGGTAGGTGGGAGTTGGGCCGGGTCCAATGGGTCCAACCCAAACCCAAAGCCTAGCTAAAGCAGAAAATAAAAGCAGGAAATAAAGTGCAGAAATAAAATTGCAGAAAATAAATTAACATGAAAATTAAAGAGCAGATTAATTAATTAACATGAAATTAAAGGAATTTAAATACAGAATAATACATGATAAATATTAAATAAATACTCATGAGTTGTACATGTATAAAAATATGTATTCTGGGAACGAGGAGTGACATCTCTACCCTCCTTCGAAAAATTCTGTCCTCGGAATTTCAAATCCAAGCAGGATAGAAACATCGGGGCTAAACTAATCTAAGTACAAGCAATTCAATGAAGCAATCATTTTACAATGTCTATAGCAAGTAACATATCTATATTTAACAATCTACGACATCAAGCAATTCTACCCATAAGGTGATAAGCATGAGGAATCAAGACAATCAGGTACACAGAAAAAGATATACCTTGTGAGTCAAACAGATGTGGATACCGTGATCGGATATCATCCTCACGTTCCCACGTTGACTCTCCCAAAGAGTGATGACCCCAAGCAACCCGGACAAGGTTAATTGTTCGGTTCTTGAGTATCTTCTCTCTTCGGTCCAAGATGGACACAGGCTGCTCCTCGTAAGACAGGTTGGTACCAACAACCAGTTCTGAATGATCGAGGATATGGCTGGGGTCCGATACATACCTTCGCAATTGAGATACATGAAACACGTCATGCACCTCTCGTAACGAAGGTGGAAGTGATAAACGATAAGCAACATCGCCTACCCTATCAAGAATAGCAAATGGGCCTACGTATCGCGGACTCAACTTCCCGCGAACGCCAAATCTAATGACCCCACGGGTAGGTGAGATCTGCAAGAACACGTGGTCCCCAACAGAAAACTCTAGCGGCCTACGATGCTGGTCCGCCCAATGACGATGTCGATCCTGCGCAACACGAAGTCGCTCTCTAATTCCCTTAATCACTTCAACCGTCTGAATAATCATTTCTGGGCCTAGCATCTTCCTCTCCCCAATATCATCCCATGCAAGCGGCGATCTACACTTCTTACCATATAGTGCCTCAAATGGCGCCATCTGGATACTAGCATGATAACTGTTGTTGTATGAGAACTCAATTAAGTGCAGGTGGCTTTCCCAAGATCCTCCAAAATCCAGAGTGCAAGCTCGCAACATATCTTCTAAAGTCTGAATTGTCCTTTCTGATTGCCCGTCCGTCTGCGGATGGTAAGCCGTGCTAAATCTTAACTTGGTGCCCAAACTACGATGCAAGCTCTTCCAGAAATGTAATATAAAGCGGGTATCTCGGTCTGACACAATACTGACAGGGACTCCATGCTGTCTGACTATCTGTTGCATATACAACTCTGCCAACTTTTCTGTAGATTGCCCTACTCTGAAAGGAAGAAAATGTGCTACCTTTGTAAGTCGGTCTACTATCACCCAAATAGCATCTTTACCACTTGGTGATCTCGGTAAACCGGTCACAAAGTCCATTGTGATGTGTTCCCACTTCCATTCCGGGATAGGAAGCGGCTGCAATAATCCAGCTGGCCTCTGCTGTTCTGTCTTCACTTGCTGACATACCAAGCAACGGGAAACAAACCTAGCTATCTCCTTCTTCATCCCGTTCCACCAGAAGTGCTGCTTGATATCTTGGTACATCTTGGTCCCTCCAAGATGTACAGAATACTGGGAACTGTGAGCTTCTGTCATAACTTCCTGTCTAATATCTCCACTAGGCACGCATAAGCGCGATCCAAACCTAAGGGTACCATCTTCATGAATTTGCATCTCCTTTCTGAGCCCTGACTCACATTCTGCCCTAAGCTTCTGAATCCTTGGGTCTTGTGCCTGAGCTGCCTTGATCCTATCTACCAAGTCAGATTGGACTTGTAGACTTGCCAGAACTCCTACATCGCTAGGAAGTATAACTTCGATGCCCATCTCCTGAAGGTCTTCTAAGATGTGCTTCTGCGTTGTCAACATAAATGCGCCGCCCCCTCTGCTGAGAGCGTCTGCTACCACGTTAGCCTTGCCTGGATGACACTGAAGCTCCACGTCATAATCCTTGATCAACTCTAGCCATCTTCTCTGCCTCATGTTCAGCTCCTTCTGAGTAAAGATGTACTTCAGACTTTTGTGGTCTGTGTACATGTCCACTCGGTCACCATATAAGTAATGCCTCCATAGCTTCAAAGCAAATACTACTGCTGCCAACTCCAAATCATGAGTTGGGTAATTCTTCTCGTGGTCCCGAAGCTGCCTAGATGCATATGCTATCACCTTCCCGTGCTGCATGAGGACACATCCAAGTCCTTTACCTGACGCATCACAATATACTGTAAAACCTTCGGGTCCAACTGGCAATGTAAGAATGGGTGCTGATATCAATTTCTGCTTCAAATTCTCAAATGATGACTGGCATTCTGCCGACCAAACAAATGGCACATCCTTCCGTGTCAAGCGGGTCATGGGTGCTGAAAGTCTTGCAAAATCTGACACAAACCTTCTGTAATATCCCGCCAATCCCAAGAAACTCCGTACATCAGCTACGGTCTTGGGTACTGGCCAACTATCTACTGCTTCTACCTTCTTGGGATCCACTGCTACTCCAGCTCCTGATACGATATGACCCAAGAATGAAATATGGTCCATCCAGAACTCACACTTGCTGAGCTTGGCATACAACTGGTTCTCTCTCAGAACCTGCAACACTTTTCTGAGGTGGTCTTCATGCTCCTCTTCACTAGCAGAGTATACAAGAATGTCGTCAAGAAACACTACGACAAACTGACCTAAGTACGGCATAAAGATACGGTTCATCAAATCCATGAATATAGCTGGAGCATTGGTCAAACCAAACGACATTACCAAGAATTCATAATCTCCATACTTCGACCTGAATGCTGTCTTGGGAATGTCTTCCTTCCGAACCCTCACCTGATGGTACCCTGAACGAAGATCTATCTTGGAGAAAACTCTAGCCTTGCTCAACTGATCAAATAAGTCGTCGATCCTGGGTAATGGGTACTTGTTCTTCACTGTTGCCGCGTTAAGCTTCCTGTAGTCAATGCATAATCTGGATGACCCATCCTTCTTTCCCACAAGTACCACTGGTGCTGCCCATGGTGATACGCTAGCTTGGATGAACTTCTTCTCCTTCAGTTCCTCTATATGCTGATATACCTTGGCCTGCTCCGAATCCGCCATTCTGTAAACCCGATCTGATATCGGTTTAGTTCCTGGTGCCAATTCTATACTGAACTCAATATCTCTAACCGGTGGAAGACCGGGAAGTTCTTCAGGAAATACGTCTAGAAATTCTTCAACTACCTTCGGAACTTGAACTTCTTCCATTGCCGTTACTACTCCCTGCTCTTGTTGAGTTGCCCCTGATCTGACTAAGGTGAATCTCTTCATGCCTGGAATATCAAAAGATACACTCCCACTACGACAATCTATTGTCGCATGACTGTCTTTCAGCCAGTCCATGCCTAAGATAACGTCAAAATTTCCAACAGGAAATTCTATCAACTGGGCGGGTAAGGAATGCCCGCAAACTACAACACTACACGCTAGAATAACTCTACTAACTCCTACGAGCCCATTACCAGTGAGTATATTCAACCTCCCTGGCAATGCTTCGAACTCCATTCCTAGCCGTGTCGTAAATCGTGCAGATATAAATGAGTGCGATGCTCCCGAATCAAACAATGCTACTGCGGGATATGAGGCGACGAGAATGTTACCTGCCACAACATCTCCCGATGCCAATGCCTCTTCTAAGGACAGAGTGAATGCCTGCCCTCGACCTCCTTGCTGGTTCCCATGTTGCGGCCTGGCCTGGTGCTGCTGCTGGCCCCTTCCCTGATGATGCTGGGGTGGTCTATGCTGGTGTTGCTGCATCGGTGGTCCCTGCTGCCGAAACATCTGAGCCTGCGGCATTAACGGACGCTGGGCCAATGGTCTCACTGCCATTGCTGGTCCTCGATACTGCTCTGCCCCTGGTGCTGGCAGAGCAGGAAACTGCTGCCCTGGTCCTCCTGACCTCGAATTCATGGGACATGTGGTAACCCGATGGTCTGGATTTCCACATATCAGACATAGTCCATTCAATGTCCGACACACATCTCTAGTGTGTCCCATCTTCCCATAATAAGTGCAGCCCGCCGGGGGTTGCTGGTTCTTCCTCTGTTGCTGTTGCCTTGGTGGTGCTGGCCCCCGTATCGCCACATCGTGGATACGAATGCCAGGGGTGGTGCTGTTGTTCGGGGCGCTGCTCCTCCTCCTCCTTTAATCTGACTGTGGGATCTCTTCTGACCCCCAGTCCTTGCCGCAAGCCTCTGAATGGTGATCTCATGCCTTCGGGTTGCCGTCAATATCTCATCAAAAGTCTGGTAATTGTGCCCCTCTATCAATTGCAAGAGCTCAAGATGAAACCCTTGCTGGAACCTCATCGCCCTCTGGCGCTCCGTTGCTACCATCTCTGGGGCAAACCTACTCAATCTGCAGAACTCCGCTGCGTACGCATCTACAGTCTTGCCAGCCTGTCTGAGGTTGATAAACTTCTGTTGTAGCTCAAACTGCGCCACAACTCCATAATACTTCGTCTTGAACCTTGCAGTAAAATCGTCCCATGCAACAGGACGTCTGATGCCTACTTCCTCTGCTTCCCACCAATCACGTGCGAGATCCTGAAGTAACAACTTCACTAGATCCACACGCTCTTCTGCCGGCACCTTAGCGGCTGTCAGAATAGCCTCAATGTCCTTAAGCCATGCATCTGCTGAGATGGCATCCTCCGTGCCCTCGAAACGACGGGGGTTGTACTTGCAAAACTGGGCTGACGCTCCTGAATCTGGCCTCGCCCCTCTTTCCAATGCCGTCTGTAATCCTTGGTTGAGTAGTACATTCTGCTCTTGCAACTGAGCGTGCATGCGCTGCTGGGCTAACATCTGGTGTTGCTGAGTAGCCATCATCCCTCTCATGATCTCCAGAAGGGCTGGTGTGTCCACTTGGGTAGGTGGAACTGTCGGTGGGGGTGGAATGTCCGGATACTGCGACCCAGCTGCTGGTTCCACTACCACTTCTTCCTGGGTAGCCTCCTGAGTTAGTACCGGCCCTTGTTGCTGACCAACATGGTCAGGTTGTCCATGCTGCTGTCCATGTTGTTGCTGTCCAGCTCTGACAGATGCGGACGAGGTGCCCCTAAGAAAAGGGACAAGAGAACAATCAAATGACCGGACATGAAGGATCAATGAAGTCAAAGGATATGAGAAGGTCAAGCTAGGATTGAGAACAACGAATCATGAGATCAAGGGGGAACATGTGTGATTGAAACATCCTAAAATTAAAACACCCCACAAGTCTGAAATCAGACCTGCATGGGCCACCACTAAAACCTTGTCACGCCCCAGAACCAGAATACTGGAGAGCGGGGGAATGACTCAGCCAGCTACGTATTACGGGTAGATGAATACCGTATAATACGATCAATGCTGTCTAACCAGACGAGGGGGTGCATACTACATAAAGTCTTACTATGGTCATTACACCTCTATTGTCTCAATCATTCAAATAAGAAACAGAAATAGAGAACATATAAGATAAAGCAGTAAGGCGTCCCAAACGCTCTGTCAAAATGTTCTTGATATCTGGCTTTACAAAACATAGCCAGATTGATGTAGCAAAAGTATACACAATTGTTATCAGCTGCAGTCTGACTTTAATTACAATTATGTGAAAGTAAGTACAAGACAATCCGACTAACATGTCGGTGCCAAACGGCTAAGTATAAAGTAGATAACAAAACGAGCGGGAAAGTAAGAAACCCACTCGAGTCCTCCTGCGATCATCCCTCTAGTGTTGACCATCTTGGAGGTAGAAGTAAGCTGGATCCTCGGGGACTGGCTCTAAATCTGGCCATGCAAAACCAGAGAGGTTAGACCTCTAATAGCAAGTACCACAAGGAAGCACGACATGAGAACTAAAACCAGTAATGTAAGAGAATAATACTAATAAATCTCTGCTTGCTACTAGGATTCACATCACATCACGACACTTCGAACCAACCTCCCAACCAAACAAGGACAGAAGTTGGCCCGTCATGTCCTGACATTCTGATCATCCCAGTTAGGTAACAGAGTAGTACAGTACACAAACAAATCAATTTAAACGGCCATTCAACTACTACGGCTTGCTATTGTGAGTCCCAAGTTATCCTGGAATAATGCAATTAGGGATTCCGTAGTTCTTACTATGTGCAAGCAAGGCTAGTCTATCCAGTCAATCATGTGCGCCATGCATGAATTAGACGAGTCCTAGCAGGACGCCCGTCATCAATATACAATATACAATAATAATATAAGCAGATACTGTTCCCTGCCCGTGTGGCAGTTTTACAGTATCTGTGGGAACCAACCGGCCCGTCGGGTACTACTTGTCCCAAGGGGGCTGCCATATAAGAATTCGGGAATCCATTCTCTCCATGCAATCATTATTTTATTTAACTTAATAGTCCCTACGTTGAGTGAAATCCCATGCCGTGGATCATGGTCATTCAAATGAGTACTTTCGTACGGGGTACGATATGCACAACTCTACAACGATACCAGTGCGGTTAGGTTGCAGGTCTTACATAGCGTAATGCAACAATCAAATCTAACCACGGTAATCATGCCTTGACCATAAAGTACACATGCTTCTTTTGTAGAAAATAAATAAGTAAATAAATAAATAAATAGATTGAAGCCTGCATGTGCATGTAAGTTAATATTCGGGATCAGCCAGTCGATTACAATAGTCCATAACATTAACGTGTCTCATTCATTCAATTCAATAAGACGACTAGCTAGTCTCTTAGTTCCAACTAGGAACGCATGATCAATTTAGTCAAGATAACCATTATTATCAATGGTGACAAGGCATGAAAGTCAATTAGCATTAAACGGGGGTCGAGTCTATAACTCTCATGGTCAAGTCCCAGTCATACTGGGTATCCCAAAAATCAATCAGGACACAAGGCACATTCCACAAAACAATTGATATTAACAATATTATCATATCATGATTATATCGAGTTTATGCCAAAAAGGCGTAAGGATATAAAATGGACGTTAAATATCTAATAAAATATCAATATACAGGGCTATAGAAGATCCAGGGTAAGTAGGCTACGCTCATGTCAGCCTACGCTCAAGTCAGGCTATGCTCAAGTCAAAGAGGCAGCGTATGGGCTCCATACGACTCCTCACTATCCAAGTGAGTGTATGCAAGTCATACGCTCCCAAAAGGTAGCGTATGAACTCCATACGACTCCTGACCATTCAAGTCAGCGTATGCAAGTCATACGCTCCCAAAAGGTAGCGTATGAACTCCATACGACTTCTGACCATTCAAGTCAGCGTATGCAAGTCATACGCTCCCAAAAGGTAGCGTATGAACTCCATACGACTCCTGACCATTCAAGTCAGCGTATGCAAGTCATACGCTCCCAAAAGGTAGCGTATGAACTCCATGCGACTCCTGACCATTCAAGTCAGCGTATGCAAGTCATACGCTCCCAAAAGGTAGCGTATGAACTCCATGCGACATACGCTTCCAAAAGGTAGCGTATGCAAGACACACACTTCCTAAAAAGGTAGCGTATGGACTCCATACTGCACTGCGCTAAAGAGCGCGCACAGCTCAGTGACGCAAGCTAAAAAGCTAGTGTACACTGCTCACTGTCTTCTCCAAACAGCAAGAACTCCATGGTTGCACCCCAAAGCTTCAAAGGTCCATAACTTGGTCCAAACAAGTCCAAATCCAACTTTCCAAAGGTCAAAATTGGGCAGAATAAAACTCTCTACAACATAGAACCATCAAAACTTGAAAACAAAGAAGTTTGATAGATCAAAACCACCAAACTCCGAAAATAACTCATATCTAGATCTACAAAGATTAAGACTACGAAATGAAAAATGCTAAGTTCTAAACTCTCTTAGGATCTTGCGAGGAAGATAAATGAACTACAAAAACATGGGTTCTCATGGAGAGCAAGTTGTACTTGCCTACGGTTGGTAGGTGGAGAGAGTAATAAAGAAGAAGAAGAGGAGTAATGGTGAGAATGTGAGTTTATGAGGAGAGAGAAAGAGATGTAAGCTTTAAATAGAAAAGGGGGTGGTAGGTGGGAGTTGGGCCGGGTCCAATGGGTCCAACCCAAACCCAAAGCCTAGCTAAAGCAGAAAATAAAAGCAGGAAATAAAGTACAGAAATAAAATTGCAGGAAATAAATTAACATGAAAATTAAAGAGCAGATTAATTAATTAACATGAAATTAAAGGATTTTAAATACAGAATAATACATGATAAATATTAAATAAATACTCATGAGTTGTACATGTATAAAAATATGTATTCTGGGAACGGGGAGTGACATAGGGGAAGAGCCGGGTACTAGATCGATGGTGAATTCCACACCTCGATCTGGCGGCAATCCTGGAAGACTATCTGGAAAGACGTCCATGAATTCCGCTATGATAGGGTGAGGAGGCCCGGGTTCTTCGGTGATTGAGGAGTAGGTAATACTCTTCATATCTTCCGGAGCCCGAGAGATTTTAAACTCCGGTTCTCCTGGTGGGCTGAAGATTACACATCCCCTGTGACAATCTATCAGCGCATGCTGTTCACTTAACCAGTCCATCCCTAGGACTACATCATAGTTGGGCAGGGGCATCACTAGTAAGGGTGTTAAGAACTGATGGCCAAAGATAGTTATGGGACAGTTACAAGCCTCAGTGATGGGTATGGGTCCACCACCGGTCATAACTCTACTAATCACCTTGCTAAGTCCCGAATCTATATGGTGTGCAGAAATAAACTTTGATGATATAAAACTATGTGATGCACCCGAATCAAATAATGCTAGAGCAGGATGTGAAAACACATAAATGGAACCTGTAATGACATCAGCGGTGGGTTCCTGCTCATCAGCTGCTAGGGCAAAAGCTTGCCCGGTCTTCTGCTGGTGCTATCCGAACCGTTGTTGCTGAGTAGGTAGGGGAGCTCTTTGCTGATTTGTTCCGGTCCGGTAGACTGACGAGGGGCAGTCCCTCACTTGGTGGGCGGCAGACCCACAGACTAGGCAGTGTCCTAGCCTCTTCCTGCATATGTTCGACTGATGTCCCGGCCTCTTGCAATATTCACAGACAGGGATCTGCCTCTAAGGCGACTTGTCATTAGTCCTCGCCTGATGGTGCTGCTGCTGGTGGTGCGAAGGCCTGTTGTTGTTGTTGTTGGGCCTCTTCTGGTTATCCTGGAAGTTGCTAGTTCCAGGGTACTCCCTCTTGGATCGAGAAGGCTGGCTTTTCTCCACGTCCTGAGCTCGTATCAGGATCCTCTCATATGTTTTAGCGCCACCTGCGATCACAGGGGTGCGAATCTCTTCTCTTAATCCATACCTGAATCGTTCAGCACGATCCTTGGGGTCAGCTACCAGGTTCTGGGCAAAGCGGCTAAGTTGGCCGAACTCTGCCGCATATTCGCTGACCGTCATGTTCCCTTGCTTCAGGTCCTGGAATTGCCTTTCCATCTCCCGCATCTCAGATGTTGGGAAGAACTTCCTGCGGAACAGCCTCTTGAAGGTGTCCCAGTCGAGCTGCTTGTCCTGGAGTCGGGGTTCATTCCGATACCAGGTGCTCGCCACATCCTGTAGTTGGAGTCCTACAGCTTCGGTCTTGAGGTCCTCTGGGAGTCGAGCGACGCTCAAGAGACGCTCCATACTGTCTAGCCATTCATCGGCGATGATACCCTCGGTTCCTTTGAAAGGTCGAGGGCCTTGCTTCTTAAAGCTCTCTATATCTCCAATCTTCATGAAATAATACGCCTCTAATCAAAAGATTGGCCTTAATGAAATATAACTTAACTCCTGAATCATGCTTACCTTGGCAGGTCGTGGCTCCGATGACGTGGTTTCTCCTCTCTCGAGGGCAGCCATAGCCACGTTGTGGGCATTCTCCATGCCTTCTCTCATAATCGCGGTTTGCTCGCGATGGACTTCAGCTTGGGCTGCAGTCTGCTCTCGGTGGGCTTTTGCTTGAGCTCTGTGGGCTTCAAGCACTCCTCGTAGCATACCCACTAGATTAGTGGGATCCACGGGCACTGGTGGGGCAGCTGGTGCGGGCACTACCGCAGGGGTCTGCGGCTCAGCCCGGGGAAGTGTCGGTTCCTCCGTTTGCGCTGTAGTAGCGTAAACGGGTCGGGGTGCCGGTGCAGCATGGGGACGGTCTGTCAGCTGCAAGGAAGGTCGGTCCCGGCGTGCTTGAGGAGGGGTGTGATCAGTTGATGACACCTCATCATCAGCAGGGCCGGATCGGGTAGTCTTTTCTTTGGCCATAATTTGGAAGGTTTAGGTACAAACATAAGCGAGGTATCCTACCAGTCTATAATCAAACAAAAATATTTATGTATATATAATTCGGACCTATGTTGTGACAAATCAATGTTCTAGTGTTCTAATTGTTTCTAGGTATGTTTTTCTAAGTTGTTGTTATACGGACCTGCATGGGCCACCACTAAAAATATGTCACGACCCGATCCCAAATAATTGGGTCGAACCGGATCATGCCCAGCCTGCACCGTTGTTGAGACGGCGGCAGTAAGCTGTTCCATTAGCAGGTAACCATACAACATCTATATTTATCACAACTCAATTTCGGAAAATAAAACTTTATTAACTTTGAAATTAAATACAACTGGAATTTAAATGTACTGAAATAAATATTGAATTAAAAAAACAGAGTTTTAAATAAACAACAAAGCTGGAAAAAGAAAAGCTATCTAATCAGCCGGCTCATCGGCCTCAGTCCCAACGTCCTCCAATGGGGACTCTGGCAGCACTACATGATACAGAACAGGGTCATAGTAGCTGTTGTATAACAGCTCAATATCCTCATAGTCCCCTAAAAATATATCTCCAGTCAGGAGGGAGCAAAGTACAATTCATGCTAATTTAAACAGTTAAAATGAATAATAGAATCATGCACTTTTAAACAGTTTAGAAATGAACAGTTTTCTCGCAGTAAAACAGTGTGATTTGAATAGGCAATGAATATGACCGGCTTGGAATGATTCAGTAGTATCCTATTGATACGATACGGCTTATCCCCGTGTGTAAGAGGGGTAAGCTCGCACAGTTCTAAGTTACAGTGGATGTGGTCATAAACATTACTCTATTCCTCCAGTCCCCAATCAGTTACAGTAGTTGCAATCAGTACTCTCAGGGAGAGTTTCGTGTTTGCATCGTGGTTTAAACTTGCAGTAAAGCGATTATTAAAATAACTGTAAAACTAACACAAACTATACTTGCCTCAAAATAGACTGGACTGGAGAGGATGAAGACTTCGGGATGAGAATTAGGATCGTCCTCGAATTCCTACATTCGAGAAATTGACTCAGAATCCAGGGTTACCAATCTAACTACGCTAGTTGAAATCTCTAATTGTGTCCTAATCCATTTTAATTCTTTATTAATAAAACACGAACAAAACACGATTATCGGTGCGTTGAATTTATAACGAGGGAAAGATCGTTTAAACTTTGTATTTTCGTAATTATAAATATAAAACTAAATTTCTTATTTTAGTGAGAAATACATGATCGTTGTTAATTATTAAAACTTGTAGATTTTATGTGAGAAAAACTTATTAATTTTTATATGAAAATAACTATTATTAGATTTATGCGTATGCTACAAAAACTCGCAAAATCAGCAAATAACCAAAATCCTACACTACCAATTTACAAGTTACAGAGCCAACAACCAGCTGGGCTTATGCCCATTAAAATTTATTTACATAAATTGAAATAAGACAAAAACGGTCGTTACTTCTAAACTTCCTATAAATTAAATATGAATAAATAAATAGTAATAATAAAATAAGTTAAATATAAATATTTGATGAGTCTCAGATATGGTCGAATCGTCAACTAGGCTAATGCCTCAACGTCCGGGCGAAGCCGGTTTCGTTTGCACTTAGCCGGGGCCCATTGACCGATACGGTCGTCGCCCAAAATCCAAAATATTTAATATATTTCCGAAATCCATTTTAAGATCATTTTTAAATATAATTAAATTTACGGAAAAATCCGGCAGCATTTCCTCTGTTTTTGGTCAACCCAAAAACTGGGAAATATGCCAACATTTTCCTGCAAATCCCAAACCAGGGAAGCCCAAAATATATACACATAAAAATAACCATAACATTTCCAATATTAATTCGGAATGACCCGAAACGAATTCGGGAGTCCGAATCCAACCAGAATCGTCACAGCGCAACATTGAAATATTCCGAAAACCCAAATTTTCTAGAAATCCATTTTCCGAAAAGCTTCGAAAAATCAAAACAACCAACAGAACTTTTCCGAAGGTTCCGACACTACGACGTCGCTAAAAACCGAATTTCCAGGAGGGAATCGGGGACCAATCTCATCACATACCAAAAAAAAATGGGACGGGACAGGGGTTATACCTTGGGTTGCTCGGCTAGAGCTCTCAGATGTAAAATTATAGAAATAAATAGATCTGAAACGCAACGAAAATCCGAGACTCTGCTGGACAGGGCTGTCCAGAACAGCGGCCACGTCTCGGGGTGCGCCAGGGAACAGCGTCCGCGTGCTAGGGCACGAGAAACTGCGGGGTCAGCGCTGATGGGGTCGGCGCGGAGGCCGGGAGGCGCTGGAAGGGAGCGGGCCGGACAGGGGGTTGCCGGGCTTGGCGAAGCTCGGTGCTGGAGGCGCCACGAGAGCGCGGGGAGGCGCTGCGGGGACGGCGAAGGGGCGCTGGGGGTGCGCCGGCGGGAGACCGAAGGGGGTCGGGCGCCGGCGACGGGCGCGGGGAGCCGGGGGCGTCGGGGTCGGTCGCCGGAGGGGTCGCGCGCCGGGGAGGGCGCCGCACAGGGTCGAGCGCCGGGCTTCGGGGACGGCGCGGCTGGAGGAGGCCGACGGTCGGGGGTCCGGGGGCATCGGGGAGTTTCGGGAGGGAAGCGAGTTTGGGGAGAGTGGGAGTTCGGAAAGGATTTTCTCTGGTGAAGAGTTGAGGGAGAGGGAAGAGTTAGGTGAGGGAGTGGGTTTTCTTGTGAGGAGAAAGAGATGAGTTGGTGGTGGTGTTGTTCTCTGCTGTGGGAGAGAGAATTTGGACGTGGGGGTGAGTGAAATAGGTTCTGGTGTTGGGGGGGGGGGGGTATTAAAAGAGAAGTGGGGAAATAATACGTGGGGGTGAGTGAGAGTAGGAAGAGAAATGGGGGAAGTTAAGAACATGTAATGAGGGGTTGCTGGTCCAACTTGGACCAGCACAAAATAATAATATTATTATTATTATTTTTAAACCAAATCAAAATTTAAGAAATATGATTAGGTCCAGGTTTGGGTTCGGGAACCGGGTCCGGGCTCGAGTCTGGTCTGACAAACAAAAAACCATGTTCAATATTTTCGAAATTGATTTTAACACTCAAAATGATACTAATAATTATAATATAAATATAATATTAATATAAATATTGTTCTACAAAAATTGGGTTTGACACTTGTAGAAGTAACCTCCGTGTCTTGACAGCTTATACGTGATTTCAGATTACTGGCGTACTTTGGTATCACGTAGCTGGCCTTGTCCGTCCTCACTTGCCAGTATTCTGGTTCTGGGGCGTGACACAGGTTTTAGTGGTGGCTCATACAGGTCTGATTTATCAGATTAGTGGGGGTTACTGATTTGGATATCTCAATCACAATTATCCTTTATTGATGTCCTTCGTATTATTCTCTATCGCTGATCCTTTGACCTGATATCTGCCTTGATCGTTGATCTCTTCTGTTCCCTCGATTTGATCCATGTGTCCTTTAACTTTTAGGGACACTGTTCCTAATCCTTCCGATTATCTTGTTTAGGTTCTGCCGATGGCAGGTCAGCAATCTTCTGTCAGGCCAGTTGTGGAGGATCAGTCCCAGCATTCAAGTACAGAGTCGAGAGTTGACTCGAGGGCAGAGATGTCAGTCCATCCCGATCATCCAGCTGTGCCCGTACAGTCAGCAGTCCGGGCAGAGGTAGTTCCAGATCAGCCCGATGTACCAGCACTCATAGGGATTATCAAGGAAATGATGGAGTCACAACAACGGCCAGATCTCATTCTCCAACAGAGTATCCAGATTCAGTTATGACCTTTGGATCTGTCTTTCAGTAGCAGGCCAGGTAGTGGTATTATATCTTGGGTTCTTGTCGGCGGCCTTGTGTTCCCCCGATATTAGGAGTACAACGGTCGGCTTGACTTATTCGATGAGTGAATGAGAGTTTCTCGTCCCACTCTTCTATCCTCGTATTTCGAGATACATGATATCTATCACGTGTTTCGACTACGACGATACGTCCAGGGTAGAGTCCTATTTTAGATTAAGTCATTGGTACCGACTTACTTTGAGACTTGACCCCTATCTATTTTGGAGTCAGCGTAGGCCAGCAAGGACGTTGGTCCCAACTCTACTGACTCAGGAGACATATCTATTCATATGCCTCCAGCTCTTTTTGATTGTGTTTGTGTTATTGCTTACGCATTTATTTATATTACTGTTGCCTTCATTTACTGATATGTCATGCCTTGTTTGATTTAGATAAGTTGTATTTTCTTGAACTTTTATTTTGGTTATCATGCTCGACTAGCTTTAGGAAATTCCGAGGACGAAACTTTTCTAAGGATGGGAGAGTTGTGAGACTCGTCTCACTGTATCGGTATTTATATACGGATATATATTTTTGTACTGTATTTTGTATTTTCTTGGTTTTCGAATGTTTTAAAAAATTTTCAACTTATAGATTTTCTCCTTGACCGGCATACCGCCAGTATACCAGTGTATATCGATGGCTTGCCTGTCACTCCCATTTTTCTGTTATACGTATTTTCAGTATACATGTACGGGATTTTGACATTTGTCAGGTGACCCGTGTTTTGACTTATCTTTCTTAGCCTTACCTTGATTTAATCTTGTACTTGGTTTATTTTGGTTTGGTTCAACTTGGCATGAGTTGGTTTGGGTTTGGTTTGAGATGAGAAGGGTTTTATATAAAGACCAACTTCTCTCTCTCTCCTCCATTCTTCATTTACTTTTCATCATCTTCTTCTCCATTTACACCTCCAAACCTAGACAAGTACATCTTGCCAAATCTTGAACAATGTCATTTTTGTTTGTTCTATTCTCTTCCTTTCATGATTCTAAGCCTCTTTAGAACTTGAAGTTTTCGGTTTTGATGGTTACATTTTTGTAGATCTAAGTTTGTAACTTTTCTTATTTTTCTTGGTTGTAATATATTAAAGTTTGATATTTTCGAAATCTAATGGTTCCATGTTATAGGAAATACAATTCTACCCAATTTTGGCTTTTGAACCGCTTGATTTTATTTATTTTGAATTAGTTATGCCATTTTCTTGTTCATGGGTTCCCCACACCTTTTGGTGTTGTCGCGACGATGAACAGGGTCGCGCGCAGTGTTTTCGCTGCCGCGTGTCATGCTTGCGCGCACGCGTAATTTTCTGCCGTGCGCCCATGCGCCGTGCTTGCGCGCAAGTGCGCCATGGGCACTTTTGCCCTCGCGCAGATTGCAACTTGCGCGCCGCACGCCCGCGTATTTTTCTGTCGCGCGCCCGAGCGCCGTGCTTGCGCGCAATGTGCGCTGTGGGCACTTTTGTCCTCGCGCACTTGCGTGCCGTGCGCTCGCACATTTTTCTGCAGCGCGCCCGCTCGCCGTGCTTGCACGCAACGTGCGCCGTGGACACTTTTGACCTCGCGCACCTTACAACTTGCGCGCCGTGCGCCCGCGCATTTTTCTGTCGCGCGCCCGCTCGCCGTGCTTGCGCGCAACGTGCGCCGTAGGCAATTTTGCCAGCGCGCAATGCGCAACTTGTGCAGCCGCGCACCCGCGCAATTTTCTACCGTACAATGTGCGTCGTGCTTGTGCACAACGTGCGCAGTGGGCAGTTTTGCTCGCACAACTTGCGCAGGTTACTCCAAATGACTGTTTTTGCCTCTTTGAGCTGTTTTGTAGCTAAAATCTTGAAAAACTCAAAACATGAAAGTTGTAGATCTTTGTCTTACCTTCAAGAAAATTCTTGTTTCACTTTAATCAGAGTTTATATACTATAATTTCAATTATAGTTTTGATCTTTTTGGCATATTTTCTGTACTTGACATTTTTGAGGTTTTCTTTGACTGTAATAAATTCGTATCATGATTAGATGACTTTGTACAGTTAGAAAATGATTGTACACCCTTTATACACCTAACACTAACACAAATTCAATTATTATTTTATGCCACTTAGTTACCTTTACTTATCCCTTCTCACATGTCAGGATGTCTTTCCTTTCGAACATTTCTTAAGTGATATGATATGTGTTTCCACGCTTTTTCTGGATTTATTCTACTTTACAATCTATGCCATGTTTAGAATTTCTTTATAGTGACCCGTTGTGGTGCACTCATGATTTATGTCTTTCTTGCCTTACATGATAGTGACCCGTCGTGGTGCACTCTTGAACATGTCTTTCTTTGTTTTATATAATAGTGACCCGTTGTGGTGCACTCTTGAACATGTCTTTCTTTGCTTTATATGATAGTGATCCATTGTGGTGCACTCTTGAACATGTCTTTCCTTGTTTTACATGATCGTGGCCCGTCGTAGTGTACTCTTGAATATGTTTTTTTTTGCCTTATATGATAGTGGCCCGTCGAGGTACACTCTTAACAAGTACTCTTTACATGACATGTAAACCTATCATGACATGCTTAATCAAGATGCTGTTGCGACAGCTATTCTCATTGTTAATGTAACTCTTTTGGACATCATGGTTGAATTCTTTGTGTATGCGTGAACAAGCTACATGTCTCGTCTTGCATCATGTCTAGGACATGAATTCCTGGTTACCACGGTCAGGGATTCATACTGAATCTGACTAGGTTAATGAGTAGAATGATCAAGTAGTTCATATAGAGAGATTTTACAGTCACAGGCGATCCCGCTATCTGGGCGCTTTAATTGGACTTGTAGCATGCCGTCGAGTAGGGCAAATTTTCAGCACACTGTCATGTGTTGCACCCCCAAGTCACCATGGAATACATTTGTCTCCTGGGCGATGTATCCACCTAATACAACTCTCAACCTGCGGAAGGATAGATGGATAGCTGCAGGGTGACTGTGGGAATATCTCGTTACATCTTGTTAGTAACTAGGCTTGTGATAACCCTAGTTAGTTAACGTATCAAGCCGTACTCATTGCTTGGCCTTGATTGATGGATGGAGTCAGTCCAGTCCAGTCTAGTTTTGTCTAGGCAGTGTCTGTATGTTTATTTCAGTACATTATTGTTTACATCTTACTTTTGTCGACAAATGATCAGATGCTGAGTTTTGTTCAGGAGAAGGATTACAACTCCGGTCCTTGTTTGGTTTACGGGTTGTAATTCGACCCCGGAATAGTTCCTAAGTCATCCTATAATTGGCGTTCTATATAGTTCTCATATGCTCTCATGCTATAGTTATCCCACATGCTCAGTTATCTCACAAGCTATACATGACCCCTATGCCGAGTCACCATGCGCTCATGACCAGGCTATTTCGCAAGCTCACATGTTCAGTTTATTTTTAATCTCAAGCTTTCGTTTACTTAACATGTCTACATTTTACATTATGTCACATGTTAATTACCTTATGCTCCAAGATACTTTATTTATTGTCTTTCTAGGTTCAGGATAAGTGCATTGGTAGTGCATGAGTCTCGATCTGCTTTTACTTATTTGTATCTCTATCCATTGCTATATTAGTTATCGCTGGTTTTAGTTCATAAGTTTGGCTTCCTTTGTGGTACTTGCTATTTGGGTTTGACTCTACTGGTTTTGTTTGGCCAGATCTGATAGAGGAGCCCGAAGGATCTTTCGTACCATCTACTCGATGGTTTCCGGAGCACCAGAGTACCTGAGTGGGTTTCTTGTTTCATTCTCCCACTTGATATGTACATTATTCTTTTGTGGCGTTTAGCCTCCGAGCACGTGTTTAGCTCGTGTTTTGGTTCTTGACATTTAGCCTACGAGCCAAAACATGATGTGTGTATTCTAGACTATAGCTAGAGCATATCATGTATGACTATTACTCTTGCTAGTTCTCTATTTTGGTATGACTAGCTTCATGATCATCCATGTATAAAATGGTTTGGGACGCTTTACTATTGTATGTCTGATGATCATACTTCTTGTACTTTGTATAATTGCCTATGATTGAGATACCTAGGATTGTTTGATCTAGGATCGACTGATGGCTTGTAGAAGTAACCCCCATGTCTTGACAGCTTATACGTGATTTCAGAGTACTGGCGTACTCTGGTATCACGTATCTGGCCTTGTCCTTCCCCACTTGCCAGTATTCTGGTTCTGGGGCATGACAAAAGACCCTTTCTATGTTGTAAAATTAAGCCCTTAAGCTAAAGGCCCAAACTAGCACCTTAATTTAATTCTCCAAATTGTTTCTAAGTCATTCCTAGCTAGATTAGAGCTTAATTGCTAATCCAATTATGTTAGCTGGTCTCCATAGTCATGGTTAGTCTCCAGGCAAAGTAGTTCTAAGGTTTCACTAGCAAATGACAAAATCACAATACACCAAATTAAATAATACTAAAATAATCAAAATTCACCAATTTATTATTAACGTTTAAATCCATTATTTAATAACTAACATGATCAATTTTTATAAAAGTTCAAAATTATCCTCTTTTTAGAAAAGTGGTAGTTACAATCCTTCCCCCTTAGAAAAATTTTGTCCTCGAAATTTAGGTTGGTCGTACTCCTCTTAAGGTCACATCCCACACAATCATGGTCTAGGAAAACTTATCTAACCATACAATTTAGAAGAATAACATACAGGGTCATGGCATGCAGTATCAGTCTGGAGTCTCATCTAGCTATACTAACCATACTACAACACAAAGCAATCACAAGGTATCAAAACATGCAAGCAATGGTAGGGTGCATCAATTATCTCAAAGACATGCTAAGGTCTAGGCTGAAAATCTGGTACTCCTGAGGCTGTAGGTGGAACTAGATACTGCTCCCTCAAGATCTCAACCAGAACTCTCTGTGTCTCCGACACATCCCAGAGAAGTCCGAATACCTGAGCTTCATCAGGAAACAAACCTCCCGAAAATATGGTATGGGGCACCACTCTAGGAGGCAGAGGAAGACTCACAGTCTCAAGCGAAACTGCCGCTCTCGACCGAATGATAGGATATGGAGAAAACTCTCAAGTGAGGCTGCTACCACCTCCTTAGTGGCAGGATGTGACACTACCCTCTGGTCAGCCGGAGGGGTCACTACCTCCTGAGAAATAGTTGGTGGAAGCACGCTCTCGATCGTATCCAGAACTGCAGCTACGCTCAGGGGACAGACTCAGGTCATGGGTGCCATACTGGAAATGATAAGGAAAACAATAAATTATCAAGGCTGAGGCAGTCTATCAACCTATATGAAAACTGGTAATTATGAGAAATAACTACAAAGGGTTACTATTCTAATGTCAAAGCTAAGCTATCATTTCTAAGATACAAATACTATACAAGTCATCAAATCATTATACTATGAAAGAATTATAACTAAATGAAGTTCTACAAGAATTAGACTAAATAACTGAATTATTCCTACTCCTAAGTTAATTGATGATGGAATACAATTTTATAATACAGAAGTGAAAATGCAGAGGTGATACTTTAAGAACCTTCTCAAGATACAATACGATAATCATATGCGTCTGTCCAAATCATGATACTTAAAATCCTCGCCACGCTAGTAAGCAAGGCTGCGATAAACGGTAGGGTCCATAACTGGGGTATGCCCCTCTATAATCATGTCGTTCGGAATCCTCGCTACGCCGACTAGTATAGCTGCGAGAAATCCCAAATCTCATGATCAAGATATATACATCCGAAGTCAGGTCTCTACGTTCTCGCCATGCCGGCTAATATAGCTGCGATAAACTCTAGGCTCCATAATCAAGTAGACATTTTACCATCCCTGTTATTCCCGTCAATATATGTTATCAGAAGATATCATAGCTTAGGTCATAAAATGCATCTCGATGGGAAAATCAAAATCAACAATGATCCATCAAAATCAAATTCAATAACAAGGAGTAAGGGTGATAAAAAACAAGAGAAAATGATTTCAAATCAAAGTTCAAAATAAGACTCTCAAGGGTCATCCTAGGAATCTCTCAAGGAATTCTAACTGTGATTGAGTATCCTCTCATTCTAACACCTTACTTCCTATATTCTGTCGCAGGCTCGTGGTAGTACAACTAAGTCGCTGTGCTACTACGATATCGCACTAATACGAATCTCTACCTGCATGGGCCACCACTAAAAACGTGTCACGACCCGCCTCCAGTATAGGGGCACGAGAAGTGGGTACGTCCAGCCTACGCCGCAGTGTCGGCGATAGAACGCTGTCCTAGGTCACTTATATCTAACACAGTATAAATGTACCTGTACAAAATATAATCTCCAATCGAAGGACAATACAAAAGGTACAACACAATCACAATTCTAAGATAGAAATAGTATGAATAGATAGATATGAAATCTAAAATGAAGATACAAACAGAAGGAAATAAGTCTTAAGTGTCCAAACGACACAACATCTCAACATCCAGAAATAATACAACTCATAAAGTCAAATACAAGACATAAAAAAAATAAGATAAAGCCTAGCTATCTAGCCTAGGCAATAGGAATGATGTCCTCAGCTAGAGCTGGATCCTCCTGTGGGTACAACTCATAAGTGTCATCTAGATGTGCTCCATAGTATATAGGGCAAAACTCCTCAGTATCATCTGTAATATTTTCAAGAGGTCTAGTCAGGACATGAGCGAATACATAACTCTCACGCAGTGCATATCATGGCAGAAAATATAAAACAAACAATAGAATAATATACATGAAGTACTGTAAAAAATGTACATGAAAGATAAGAGAGATATTTCTAAAATGGAGATATCTATATGGTAAGTAAGAAATGTAAGTGACTAAGTGATTTAGAGCACAAGATGGTTATGTAGTCGACTTGGGTTGTACATGCCTAAGTTAACTGAGTTGCACATGAATAAGTAACATGATTGCACATGATAGGAAAAGATCACATAACCATTTATACTCACCCTTACCCCCAATCAAAACACAAGGATCCAGTCAAGTTACGTACATGAGTTTTTGGTTATACACGAGGCACATGTAAGAACATGGCGTACATGAGAGCACATGAAAGTACATGAGAGAACATGAGAATACATGATTGCACATGCATGAATAACACGAATGCATAGAGCACAGGATGTACATAAACACATGACATGAAGTACGTACCCGATGCACCCGTTAAGGGGGATAACATCTCAAGAAAAGATCCATATAGTACCAATCTGTGATAACTATGTGTCAGCATCAAATAATGTAGTCTAGAGCAAGAATATAAATTCTAGCAAGTATGAAATGATCAGAGAATGTACTCGCCTGATATTCTGAATGACTGGTGAGAACAGATGTCCGAACTGGAGTCACAGAGTCTTATTTAGAGCAATACAGATTATAAAGAGTTCAACATATATAATAATTGAAGTATACAATGCAATCTACATGATACTAAATCAATCTAGGTCAAAGTCAACTCTTGGTCAACTCTGGTCAACCATCTTAGTAAGTCAAATATAGTCAATGGTCAAGTACTGGTCAACAGCTAGTCAAATAGTCAACATCCAAGTACTTGGTCAATGGTCAATTAAGCTAATTCTAGAGTTTGGATAGAAGACTACCTAGTGTTATGCTAATGGGGTGTTAACCAAAACTTACATTATCTAACTCAACCTTAGCCATAAACCATGTTATATATATAAGGGTATCACATATGCATAACAGAACCACTTACCCTTTACTCTCAACTCCAAAACCTAGCATATATATATATATATATATATATATATATATATATATATATATATATATATATATATATATATATATATATATATATACAACATATCAACTCTTAAGAGATCAACCCACAATACCATATCCTTATATATATACATATCCACATATCCCATACTCTAAGATACCTCATATATAGCATAACATATATACACCCAAATATGTAAGAGTAACATTAAACCATTCAACCATGTGTATGACCACATGGTAAAATTTGAACCTAAACTCTACCCAAGCCTTCTCTTAGCCAATATACATTGTAGTATACTATGGCCATAAACTAACTTGTATATATACCATGCCCCTACCACCTTCATCAATTATCTATCTACATAACTATCCCTTACAATAACTCTTACACTATCACTCATGCTGTACACTTACACCTGTGTATGCATGACACAATCCTCACTAACAGCTCATCACACACACACACACACACACACACACACACACACACACACACACACACACATATATACAAGTATTGAATTGAAAAGGTAAAAAGGGGACAGACTTATACAGGTAATTGTGAGGTCTGCACATTATTAATCGAGTGGAATGGATCAAGGGTTGATCATAAGATGAGGAGTCTGAACACTACATGGCAATTGTGAGGTCTGCACATTGCAAATCTGTGCTTCACATGTCAAATGAGGCACAAGCAAGATTGACATGGCCAAACAAGTATACAAACTGGGACTAAAAGGAATCCAGTGTTTAGTGAATGCATAAGTGTTTGCAGACATGAATTAATGTAGTGCAGTAGATGATGAAGTGTAGGACAGTGTACAACTCTGAAAGAGGGATGCATGACAAGATGAAATGCAGGTAATGAAATAGGTTTGCAATATGGCATGTGACGTGCAGTATGCAGCAATGCAAGGATATGTGAAGGTGCACTGCTCGACCCAAGTAAATGAACCTCAGCATGGCAGGTATGCATTACTTATACAGTGGCTAAGTAGGCAATGCAGTGGAGTGAAATGCGAGTGCAGTACACTAAGTGGCAGGACGTGTCATCTTCTTACAGGATATGTATGACCTCTGATACCTGTGTGTATCCTAAATGCAGGCTATTTAGTGTAGTGCAGTATGAATGCATATGGGGCAGAAAGGAGAGGGCAGAACACACATGGCATATTTGTTGGATGCAGGTAGCACATTATGAGGGTAGGGATTACCATTAAATGAATGATATCAAGTGTCCAATGTTTGACACTTATAAAGGACTGAACTAATAGTTGATACCTTAATGTCTGTAGGGCAAGGTAAGTTAGGGTGAGGACTAGAACTCAAGGTTTGGTCTGAGCTTAGTGAACATGTCATGAACCAAAAAGGAACTCCAGGATCTGATCATGAAGCAGGTCAATGAATACTCTATGGTCTGAACACCAAGCAAGGGGGTCAAAACTATAGGTGGAAATGCAGGGCAGTGTACTAGAATATATTGGCAACAAAGTATTCTGATACTAGAGATACTCTGCATACAATCTGGGAGCAGGACAGGTATTAAGTGAATGAGAACTGAGCAAATTATAATATCTGATACCAGGGTGATTGGGTTTACTCTTGATGAGTGAGTGTTAAATGGAATGGGACAAAATGTAATGACCCATACTCTCTAAGGCTACATATGGAATGAAGTGGTGCACAACTGAACATGGACTTGAACATCCAGATGTAGGACAACTATAAAATAAAATGAGTGGTAGTGGATCAATTGTACAGGACATGTAAGGAAGTATAGGGTGAGTGCAAGGTTTGTGGGTCTGATACTTAAAGAGTATCAGAAACTTGATATCCACAGTGATTGGGTCTCAAGGTAGTGTAATAGCTAACCTCCTTAACATCAAGTCGGGTACTTCATGAGTGCAGGGGATAGCACTTCATGAGATATACTGAACAAAGTAGTGAAGGCAATTGACAGAGCAGTGAATTGGAAATGGTTGTGTGGACCGTGGAATGTGAATGCTCGATCGAGCAAGGCAGTGTACAGGCAAGTGATGTGAAATGGAGGATTGAAATGTTGTAGTGTGATGTGAATAGGTGTATGGAGATGTCACTAAGCAGTGAACAATAGGTTATGCAATGGACATGACAGAGGTATGTAATGCAATAAAAACATGTTGTGCCTGACTGCACAGAACAGGGATCTGTGGATCAAACCACAACTCAAAACCACCATGGTTCAAAACCCAACTCTCTCAATCTGCTATCAGTCATTGCCCCAACCTAAAACATCTATTAGATTGTGAATTGATCGAGTATCAATCGAGAACAGAGGCTATGGCAGCAGAGGAATATTGTTCCCCGGCTAAACTCACGGTACAGTGTCCCCGTGCCCAAAAACACACATCAAAACATCATGAAATCAACTCAGTCACACACCTTTGCAGTCTACAGATAATTAGCTATCCAAATATGTAATTTATTTAGAAATTGGAGAACAAAATATCCTATGGGGCATTTCATCAAACATTTGAGACACGTATTCGATATTCTTGTGATACGCACCCCAAATGGATTCGTATTCGAACCAAACTTAGCCTAATGCTAGGAGGACCCTAAATGAATGCATCTATGGAAAGAAAATAGAAATTAGAAAGGTTAGAGGCTCTTACCAATTGGGAGTTGGAATCCCAATAAAAATTTTCTTGCAAAGTTCTCCCACCAAATCCAATAGTCAAATTGCTCCAAATCCTTCCTAGCTAGCCAATAGAGATCTCCTCTACCCAAAGGGAGTAGAATGCAATTGGTTTGGTTGAATTTGGAGGTGATTTGATGAAAGGGGACAAATTTGGGGAGGAACACAATTATGGTTAGGGTTTATTTGTAGGAGAGATGAATGGAGGCTAATGATGATCTATATAGGGGAAGGAATCAAGGTGTGGCTGGCCAAGGGTGGTAGGCTGGAGTTTGGTTGGGTTATATTAGTCCAAAGGCCCTTTCTATGTTGTAAAATCAAGCCCTTAAGCTAAAGGCCCAAACTAGCACCTTAATTTAAATCTCCAAATAGTTTCTAAGTCATTCATAGCTAGATTAGAGCCTAATTACTAATCAAATTATGTTAGCTAGGTCTCCATGGTCATGGTTAGTCTCTAGACAAAGTAGTTCTAAGGTTTCACTAGCAAATGACAAAATCACAATACACCAAATTAAATAATACAAAAATAATCAAAATTCACCAATTTATCATTAACATTTAAATCCATTATTTAATAACTAACATGATCAATTTTTACAAAAGTTCAAAATTATCCTCTTGTTAGAAAAGTGGTAGTTACAATAGTAAAGATAATTTTATGGAAAAGTAAATGGAAGAAATTATCTAATGTACTACAAGAAAAATATGATAAGGAGACATTGAGGCCATAATTCTTCCCAACCACATGAAAGTTTGCCTAGTGTCCTTGGAAGAATTGATGTCGTAGTCATGTAGAATGTTAAAAGGTTCTGAGTATTGGGAACAGACACGAAACCACTAGAATGAATCCTTTTCAAACAAAAAGAGAAACAACTGAGAAACGAAGTGAAATGCTCACCTTTATGCGATGAGAAATTCCTGCATACAAGAGCAAACTGAAAATATTCCAATCTACGTTTAACGACATACCATCGATATAGCAACGATATACCGTATGAACACATAATTTCACGCAAAAGTTATTGAACAATTTTGTCACTTTTAAGCGTATTGACGGTATGCCGATAATATTATAATCAGTATATTGTGTCATGTCCCGGTCGCGAAGAAACGATCATCCTAGCTAAGGCATGATATGCGTGAGCCTAGGTTGAGATCGCACAAGGCGGGTTCCATAACGGTCGACTACAGCAGTTTGCGACGGGGTCGTCGCATAGAAGTCCCAAACAGAGAAGTTGAATAACACAGACATGTACAAAATGATAATCTTTATTGATATTGAAAATAAGATTACAAGACATGAAACCAAGATTACAAGTAATTCAAGCTCACTTTCTTTATGAATACAAACATTCAGCTCTCTCTTTATACAATTATAATCGCTCATACCCGAAGGCTTATAACTTTGCGGATGCTTTAGAAGACGAAGTCCATACATTATGTCTCATATAGGTGAAGTCTTCAACGTGGTCGTACGTCTCAAAATGCCAAGGAACTCTATGCCTCAGCGCGTCCAAGCGAGCTCTGTCGCGATGAGAAAGTACATGTAACATGCACATAAAAACTGTTGGATGGTTAGTACACAACCGTACTAATGAGTGAGCCCCTCGCCCACCAATACAAAAAGCCAACATGTTCATTTAATGAGTGCAACTATTCCTTTGATTGTCCTTCTATTCTTGCCTTATGATCAATTTGATGACTTAGACTCCTAGCCTATTCGTGTTGCAACCAACGTAATCGTACTATCAATTCCTTGAGACTGTGCTACAAAACCCAGTTATACAAGCATTATGGTCGTGCCATAAGATTTATTTGTGTGACAAACATCAAGGTCATGCCTCGCAACACAGTGTGACTCATTCATACTTGCCTTACGGTCTTTCTTGTTTCAAGGATGATCTAATTTTGAAAGAATTTAGATGTTATTTTTACTAACTCCTGATATATTTTATTATCTTATGAAGGCCAAGTTACTGAATTTAGAATCCAAAATACATAGAAGGAGACTATAACTACATGAGATGATAATACGAAATTGAGTAAAGGATTGGTAGGAGAATGATTAGGAATTGGTAGGACATAAGATTTTTGAATTATAGGAAAATTTAGAGACTTGGGTAAGACTTATAAATTTTAAGAAGGAAGATAGTTGAGGCATGAGGATATGTGAAGGTTGATTTTAAATAATGACGAATAAATTTTATATGGTATTGACATTAATACGAGGAGTATAGATTTGGATAGTATCCAAGGATTTTATAAACCCTAATACAAGGATTCGAATTTAAATTAAGGACGAGGTGGGGGAATTTGGACTCTCAAGATGACTAAGTTGAAAAGGATCACAAAATCAAGAAGAAAAAAAGAAGAAGATTTGACTTCCGACAACTTGGTAATAGATATAGTAGAGTGAGATGACTATGCATATTAATTTTACCCCTGAATCATGCGTAAAATTTGATCTTCGATCACAACTATCTGATTTGATTACGAACTTAGTCCTGTCAGAATCGAATTTGATCATATCTGAATAAATTTTCTTGTCGTGCCTAAATTTTGATTCTCTAGTCACTCGTGCTCAGATTTCATACCTAATCATGACTTGGTTTAAAAAAATTTGTAGCTCTATCCTAAATCATGCCTAAGCGATTTAAGTTATTTTCAGGATCTTAATCGCGTTGGAGCGTCGATTGTTGTCATTCGTGACCTAACTATAATTGTGATCCTGAGATTCTAAACCGTGCCTATAAGATTGTGGCTTCGAATCTCAATCATCCCAAAATTTTTGTTTTTGGTCATACCTAAGTTCTATTCCTTGATCGTGCCTGTGCGACTTTGAGTCTGATTTTCATCAAACCTAGGCTACTGATCATTCTATACTTGAATTTCGATTATACCTTCGATTCTCCTAGCCATGACTGAGATCGTGACTAAAAAACTTGAATTTATTTCTAAAATTGTGCCTATATAATGTCGTCCATATTTCGATTTATCGTGCAAAAATCATTAGTCATGCCTAAGTGATTTTGAATTCGATTATCTTGACCGCGTCAAGTCATCATTCTTTGATCGTACCTAAGGTATTAACTAAACTATCTATCATATTTTGATCTCTCTGCCAACCTTAAATTTCGAGGACAAAATTTCTTTCAGGATGGTAGATTTGTAACTTTCGTTAACCGAATTATGGAGTTTTTCCAAAATTTTGTATTTTGTATTTTTCTAAATTTTTAAAAATTGTTAATTTCATTGAGTATATTTTCGATCATAATATGCTATTAGTAATGCTGGGTATTGGTTTTGTAAAACTATTATATGTCAGGTTTTATCCTAATTGATTTTCCTGCTTATTTTCTTGAATATATATAAGTTATAAATATTACTTTTATACAAAGAAAAGATTGGTCAAAATATTATTGTAAATAAAAATACTTTTATTACTATTTTGTTTTAATCCTAAAGTTTATATGAAATTGTAAATAATTCTGTTTTTCTCTCGTATCGGTTTAAGGCCATTTCGATCTTAGTTCTAGCCTAACAAGTTTGACTTGGATCATGGACTAGGTCCTTTGGGTTTAAGTAGTAATTGATAGTAGTAGCTAAATTATAATTAGCTAGTGGTTAATTAGTATTAATTAATTAATTATTAACTGTTAGTGTTAGTAGCTAGTAGTTTTTTTTTACTAATTTTCTAGTTGTATTACATTTACAATTCTGCCATTAGAGTTTCCTACTCTATCCTATATATATTGGGGACTCCCCAATATTACACATAGCAAATCCTAGACACCTAAAATTCCTACACTGCAGCCGTTACTGCCTCTCCTCTGCCCACTCCTCCACGGCAACACCCACCATTTCAACCACCCGGCTATCGCCGGAGCTCCGCTCCTTCTCCCTGCTGCCCCGACACTCTGGCAACCGCAACCATCATCACCACTATGACTGGCCAGATTTCCTGGCCACCCTCTTTTCCCACGACAACACCACCAGTCCCGACCCCAGCCTATCTTGGCCAGTGGCCGCCCGTACCCCCGCTCCACCATTACAGCCAACACCACGCCATCACAACCACCCCTTACATCCCGATCCTCCACCGCCTACCAAGGCCACCCTCGCCAAGATCAATACCCCACCTGCATTGTCATCACCATTATCACAGAGCAGAGGGGGAGGGAAACAATTACTCACCTGAGCTGCGCCATCGCCCTGCCTTCCCGAGCTGCCCTCCTGTGCACGACCGCGACTCCAGATCTAGTCGACCCCGGCCTCGACCACCGCGACCCCGGCCCTTCCATGCACGGACGCCAGATCCAGCGCCAAAGGGAAGCTATGCTCCAGTGATCGGCCCACCATGCTCCGGCGAGCTCGACGCTGTGCCACCGACGCCTGCTCCGGCCTTTCACCGACGAACGTTATTGTCGCACCATCAGCCGCATCGCATCGCTCCTTTGTCGACCACGGCAGCACCGTGCTCCGGCAAGCGGTCGTCGCTCTGGTAATGACGCACTCCTCGCCCTTCACTTCTCTCTTCAATTTCGATTTACGGATTTGGAATAGATTAGAGAAGTTAGCAGCTCTTTCCCCTCTCTATATCCCTATTTCCCCCTCGATTTATTTTGGGAAGTTAGGGCACAGAAGACCCTCCCTCCCCTCTCTAGTATATGCTTAGTAATAATTATTGTTTCTAATTATTGATAATTCTTTATTATTGAAAGTAGGATACGATGGGGAGAGATTCCTGCCCAAATGCTTCCAAATATTTATCTTCCATTTTTTTTTAAAAATAAATTGGTTGAGTATTTATTAACTGTTTGGACGGATAAGATGGAAGTTGATTTGAGATTTTATTTATCTCCCATAATCCACCGAGAAGAGTAGGTTACAGATGATTAGAAGGAAGTTGGTTTTAGATTTTTTAAATCTTCTGCTTTTTTTTTTGTTAATTAAATTGAAGAGTGGGTTAGGAATGATGAGAAGGAAGTTGGTTTTAGATTTTTTTTTTTAATCTTCCGTTTTTTTGGTTAATTAAATTGGTTACTGGGCAGGGAAATAGGATTGGCTTCAAGTCTGTCCATATTCATAAAGCCTTTTCCTCTCTTTTTTTCTTTGTCACTTTTACTATTCTATTTCAATTATTACTCCCCAGGAAAAAAAACCTAGAGAGAGAGTGAGGAGGCAGTATCGAGGAAGAGGAGTCTGACTTCATCGCCATTGCCAACGTTTATTCGGTCGAGGTATCGATATTCTTCCTCCTCTCGCGATTTTGATTCTTATGGTTAGGATTTTGTGGTCTTTCATTTTGAAATGAATATATGGGTTTTAGAGTAGGCGAAACTCATACATTATAAGATCATACCTATAAACTTTACCAATCTTCTGTGCATTCATCCTTTATTTTCGTTATGGATTCACTACCTACATAGGTAGTGATGACAAACTGAATTTCTTGATATCTTTTTTCCTTTTCACTGACATGAACTATATAGAGAGGAAATGACCTTTAAGATCTGAATGTAAAAGGGATTCATAGAACCAAGGCAACTCCAAACATTTGGTAATACCTATGCTTGCTCGAGCATTATCAATCAATTACCGGAATGTAGGATACAATGAGGAGGGATTCCCACACAAATGCTTCCAGATATTCATCTTCCATTTTTTTTAAAATTAAATTGGTTGAGTATTCATTAACTGTTTGGACGGATAAGATGGAAGTTGATTTAAGATTTTATTTATCTCCCATAACCCACGGAGAAGAGTGGGTTACCGATGATTAGAAGGAAGTTGGCTTTAGATTTTTTAAATCTTCTGATTTTTTTTGTTAATTAAATTGAATAGTGAGTTATGGATGATGAGAAGGAAGTTGGTTATGAATGATGAGAAGTAAGTTGGTTACGCTTTTTTTTTAACTTGCGATACTTTCCTTACAGATGATGAGAAAGTAGTTGGTTTTAGATTTTTTTTTTAATCTTCCATTTTTTTTGTTAATTAAATTGGTTGAGTATTTATTATCAGTTTGGACGGATAAGACGGAAGTTGATTTAAGGTTTTATTTATCTCCCATGACCCAAGGATGATGAGAAGATTAGGTTACGGATGATTAGAAGAAAGTTGGTTTTAGATTTTTTTTTTTACTCCTTTATTACTGAAAGTAGAATACAATAGGGAGGGATTTCCGCACAATGCTTCCAAATATTCATCTTCCATTTTTTATATTAAATTGGTTGAGTATTTATTAATTGTTTGGACGGATAAGATGGAAGTTGATTTAAGATTTTATTTATCTCTCATAGCCCACGGAGAAGAGTGGATTACAGATGATTAGAAGGAAGTTGGTTTTAGGTTTTTTAAATCTTCTGATTTTTTTGTTAATTAAATTGTAGAGTGGGTTACGGATGATGAGAATGAAGTTGGTTATGGATGATTAGAAGGAAGTTTGTTACATTTTTTTTTTTAAACTTGTGATACTTCCCGTAACAAAAATAAGAACATATTAAATTGAAGAGTCGGTTACGGATGATGAGAAGGAAGTTGGTTTTAGATTTTTTTTTAATCTTCCATTTTTTGGTTAATTAAATTGGTTACTGGGCAGGGAAATAGGATTGGCTTCAAGTCTGTCCATATTCATAAAGCCTTTTCCTCTCTTTTTCTTTGTCACTTTTACTATTCTATTTCAATTATTACTCCCCAGGAAAAAAACCTAGAGAGAGAGTGAGGTGGCAATATCGAGGAAGAGGAGTCTGACTTCATCGCCATTGCCAACGTTTATTCGGTCGAGGTATCGATATTCTTCCTCCTCTCGCGATTTTGATTCTTATGGTTAGGATTTTGTGGTCTTTCATTTTGCAATGAATATATGGGTTTTAGAGTAGGAGAAACTCATACATTATAAGATCATACCTATGAACTTTACCAATCTTCTGTACATTCATCCTTTATTTTCGTTATGGATTTACTACCTACATCGGTAGTGATGACAAACCGAATTTCTTGATATCTTTTTTCCTTTTTACTGACATGAACTATATAGAGAGGAAATGACCTTTAAGATCTGAATGTAAGAGGGATTCACAGAACCAAGGCAACTCCAAACATTTGGTAATACCTATGCTTGCTCGAGCATTATCAATCAATTATCGGAATGTAGGATACAATGAGGAGGGATTCCCACACAAATGCTTCCAAATATTCATCTTCCATTTTTTAAAAAATTAAATTGGTTGAGTATTTATTAACTGTTTGGACGGATAAGATGGAAGTTGATTTAAGATTTTATTTATCTCCCATAACCTACGGAGAAGAGGGTTACGGATGATTAGAAGGAAGTTGGCTTTAAATTTTTTAAATCTTCTGTAACAAAACTAAGAACATATAAAATTGAAGAGTCGGTTACAGATGATGAGAAAGTAGTTGGTTTTAGATTTTTTTTATCTTCCATTTTTTTTGTTAATTAAATTGGTTGAGTATTTATTATCAGTTTGGACGGATAAGATGGAAGTTGATTTAAGGTTTTATTTATCTCCCATGACCCAAGGATGATGAGAAGATTAGGTTACGGATGATTAGAAGAAAGTTGGTTTTAGATTTTTTTTTACTCCTTTATTACTGAAAGTAGAATACAATAGGGAGGGACTTCCGCACAAATGATTCCAAATATTCATCTTTCGTTTTTCTTTTATATTAAATTGGTTGAGTATTTATTAATTGTTTTGACGGATAAGATGGAAGTTGATTTAAGGTTTTATTTATCTCCCATAGCCCACGGAGAAGAGTGGGTTACAGATGATTAGAAGGAAGTTGGTTTTAGGTTTTTTAAATCTTCTGGTTTTTTTGTTAATTAAATTAAAGAGTGGGTTACGGATGATGAGAATGAAGTTGGTTATGGATGATTAGAAGGAAGTTCGTTACGTTTATTTTAAAACTTGTGATACTTTCCGCAACAAAATAAGAACATATTAAATTGAAGAGTCGGTTACGGATGATGAGAAGGAAGTTGGTTTTAGGTTTTTTTTAATCTTCCGTTTTTTGGGTTAATTAAATTGGTTGAGTATTTATTATTTATTTGGACGGAGAAGATGGAAGTTGATTTAAGGTTTTATTTATATCACATAACCAACGGATGATGGGAAGAGTGGGTTAGGATGATTAGAAGAAAGTTGGTTTTAGATTTTTTTTTAAATCTTCCGGTTTTTTGTTAATTAAATCAAAGGGTGGATTACGGATGATGAGAAGAAAGTTGGTTACGGAGGATGAGAAGTTAGTTAGTTATGCTTTTTTTATAACAAAACTAAGAACATATTAAATTGAAGAGTGGGTTATGGATGATGAGAAGGGAGTTGGTTTTAGATTTTTTTTTAATCTTCCGTTTTCTTTTATGAATTAAATTGGTTGTGTATTTATTTTTTTTGGAGAAATTTTTAGGATTTTAAAGCTGTAGCAAATAGTATGTGTAAATTTATTCAATATTTTGTGAACATGTTATTGTCTTTCATTATGTAGCACCAAATAATTTTCATTTTTGAATATGTGACATGACATATATATATATATATTTTTTTTTGAATATGTGATATGACATGACATGACATATATATATATGTGTGTGTGTGTGTGTGTGTGTGTGTGTGTGTGTGTGTGAGAGAGAGAGAGAGAGAGAGAGAGAGAGAGAGAGAGAGAGAGATTGCATTATTAACCACTAATTAATATTCATCCAAAAAAAAAACTAAATGACACTTTATCTGTCCCGTGCGACGCACGAGTACACGCACTAGTTATTATTATTGTTATAAGTAATGGAGGGATTTAGCTGTTAACAGGTCGGGTCCATCAATAATGGACCGGACCGACTAATGGGTTTTAAGGTTATAAAAGATTTCATAATTATTATGTTTTGGGATTTGTTATATTTAGTTGGATATAGGCTGTGAATTTAAGTAAATAAGAGATTTTTTTTTATTTGGGCTGGTATAGTGTAACGGGCTGTTGGGCTCTGATTTACTATAGTTAATGGGAGTAGAATAGAATTTCTAGATAATGGTTATATTTATATTTTAGGATTTTTAGATTAATTAGTTAATTATTGGGCCTCAAGCCTACAATAATAATTAAGTTTAGACTCAATAGAATATTATTTGAATATTTTAATCGGGCATAGGCCCTATATGATTTAAAGGAATTTTGACCTTAAAGGTTATTAAATAATTATGTAATAAATATATTTAGAAATCAGTTATAGAATGACTTTACACCTAATTAGTTTCAAAATAATATTTTTGGCATCTAAAATATTATTAAGATATTATCTATTTAAAACATGATTTCTACCTATAAGTTATATTTATCAAAAATTAAATATTTATCTATAAAAATATTGATTATTTATTATATCTTCAAAATACTTATTTCAAATATTTAGATTAATAAGTTTTAGTTTCCAAAAATATATATAATCATATTTCTAAAATCTCTCTCCCTCCCTCTATATATATACTAGTGGATAACCCGTGCCATAATGGCACGGACACGAACCCGGCCTTCTCGACGTAGGCGTGCAGGTACCGGGCCAGCGCCAGGGCCCGAGCCCGGCGGAGGCGGACACGACAAAGACCACAGTGGCGGCGTTCGGGGCGACGCGAGACCTCATAGAGGCGAAGACGCGCAGGGCCGTCGCGGGGCATCCGAGGGCGACGAGGCCCGAGATGGCGGTGGTCCAGGAGACGACGTCCCTGTGCGACATTCCGTCGAACACCCGCAGGGCGTGGTCGGCGGAGCCGCATCGGGAGTAGGCAGTGAGAAGGACGGTCTGCACGAAGGGGTCGGACCGGAATCCGAGGAGGAGGGCGTATGCATGGAGTGACCTGGTAGCGACGGCGACGACGGTGTGTTGAGCAAGGAAGAGAAGGTGTGGGAGTCGGGAGGGACGCTACGACGGAGCATTTGGGAGTAGATGGAGAGTGGGTCGGCGGAGATGGCGATGGCGGTGTTGAAGGAGAAGGGGTTGGGGTTGGTCATGGCGGAGAAGAGGGAGGCAACGAAGGAAAAGTAGGCGTCGGCGGCGCGATGGAGGAGGCTGCTTGCGACGAAGGGGTTGCGAAAGAGGTCGACGACGATGACGTGGGCGAGGATGGAGCGGAGGCGACGGAGGGAGGGGCGGTGCAAGAGGAGCGGGAGACGGGGGTGTCGTTGGAACAACCGGTTGCTCCGCACCCAACATGGGACCTCCTCCTCTCTTATATAGAGAGGGACAATTTAGTCCTTTCATCATCGTTGAACAAAGCACATGGGTCGAACCAAAAACCCAATGTGCTTTATATTATAGATGCATCGATTGCTGCGACCTACCGTAGGCTTTGTAGGAGCGTAAAAAGTGCTTCTCAGAAGGAGTTAGAATGTCAGATCATTTTACTCAAAGTTGATCCCCTTTACGCCACAGAGAGGCTAATCACTTTACGCCTGTGCAAGCTGATCGTTTTACGCTTGGGTCCAAACTGATGGCTCTTTACGCCCATGACAAGCCAACTACTCCTTTTACGCTAGGACAAGGCTGTTTAGTCTCGCATTTAATGCAGAATCTGACATGGAGATATTAATGATGGCATTTACCACAGAATCCAAAGGAATTTGTCTCATACAAAGACCATTGTTGTCGTTTATGTGGATCGAGCTACTTTACGCTCACTATATGGTTTCTTTTACGCACGGAGTTTTACACGAGTTTTTACGCTCATAAAACGATGTGTGCGTAAAGTCTATTTGAGCTATTTTTACGCTCAAGGTTATTCAATAATCACTTTACACGGGAAACCTATGACAGAGCTATTTTACGCTCATCTTACTGCTTTACGCTCAGAGGATGTTGGGGCTATTTTTACGCCCTATTCTTTTTGACCAGTTTGGAACGTGGTTTGCCTACATGGCCTTCATGCCACATATTTCGAAGAACGTGTGTACGTGTATCCTATTCTCACTGAAATGATGGGATACGTGTCAACGTATGCAAAGATGACTCTGATCATGGGTGGCAGTTGTTAGCGTAAAGGCAGATTTTGATGCTTTTTACGCACAGAAGCCCCAGTCTATAAATAGACTAATTTTTCTCATACGGAAGGAGACACACAAGATATACATACACACACAGAGACAAGGAGAGAATACAGAAAGATCAGATCCCAGAGACTTTGAATTTCTAAGAGCATTCATCTTCAACTTTTCTTCAAGAACAGAGTGAAGCAAAGCAGGGAAGCATTCGACCTCGCCATCAGTGCCCAAGTGTTGTCGATACCTTTCTGGTGACTTAGTTCTTCCAGTTGTTCACTTTTCAGCAGTGATCTTCACCATCATCGTATAGTCTAAGGAACAAAGTGATCATTTACAAGATCAGACTTCTATAGCAATACTCCCCAGAATCAAATTTGTACTCTTTTGTACTTTTTCTCGTTTCCTTTCAAAAGTCAATTTCCAGGCACTTTTTGTTAAGCGAAACAGGCTTATCATGAAAAAAATGGTCATGTTGAGTTTTATGTTCCCATAATGATATTGGAATCCAGACTCGAGAGAGTTGAAAACATTTGTACAATCTAAATAACAAATACATTCATCAAAAAGGAACCTCCCAAAATAAATGCCTATGGCAATGAGAAGCTAATATCATGAAATTTTTTTGTTCATTTCACAGGTTTAATTCAGAAGCAACCTTGAAACCAAAAGTTAATAGATTTCAAATAAGCGGAGGACAACCACTAATGATGCTCCAATAGATACTACATCCCTCACTATTTATAAATTATAAATGTTACACACACACGCGTCATGAAACCTTCTGTTTCAGTCATCATAACTCTTTAAGGCTATGAAAGTCTTTCTCCTTCCGTTTACTCTGCATCCAACATGGGACCTCCTTCTCTCTTACAGAGGGAGGGGCAATTTAGTCCTTTCATCATCGTTGAACCAAAGCACATGAGTCGGACCAAAAACCAACTTATATATATATATATATATATATATATATATATATATATATATATATAATGAGACCCCAAAAATATATATATATATATATATATATAATGAGACCCCCTCTTTTTATAAATCAAGGCTCAAAATGCTGAAGCCTGACACGTATACAAGAAAAAAGTATACCACAAAAGGAAAGACATGGGAGAAGGGCGGTTGCAGCCGCCAAAACTAAGGGAAGTACGGTTGCCCGAATGCCGGAGATATATGGGAGCAGAGTGTACTCCGTTTGCGACATTGCCAGTGAATTTCCCGAATAAGCTGATCGGCAGAGTATTGGTGTCCCTCGTATCTCGCTTTGTTACAATTTTTCCAGATTGCCCAGGTAGCGGTCGCTGCAACGATCTGGTGGCCGTAGGAGGCGGCTCCCCAATGGGCCAGAAGATCGATAAAGCGCCCGTCTCCTGGAGAGATGTTGAAGTTGTGGTTGAGGGTGCTCCAGATTTTGTCAAAGAGGCTTCCCTCCTGGAAGATGTGGTCAATAGTTTCCTTCTGGCGCTCAGTGCAGCAATTACAAGCGGATGCCAGGCTGAAACCGATAGAGTTAAGGTTGTCGTCGGTAGGCAGTTTCTTTTTCATGACTCTCCACAGGTGGAAGGACCATTTCTTAGGGATACAAGAGTGCCAATAACGCGTAATGAATAGGTCTGGCCCGTTCTCTTGGATCGTGAGTCTCGCCGATTGCACGGAGAAGGCTTCAGAGGTTGCCAGCGACCACCTCAGTTTGTCTGCGTCGGGCCCAATGATAAGTCCGTCCTGACGAATGCTGTCCACTGTTTTGTTGCCTGACCAATCTCGAATCCTGTCCCAATTCCAAACGTTATTGGTGGGGTTCCAAAGGTCTTTGATCCTGCTGTTTCTGGGGGAGTCGGTAATGTTCGGGATAAGGCTGTCACCTATCCACCTTTCCAGGAAGGGGTTGGCCTCGCCAGAACCCAGCTGGAGTCTGATCGCGGGCTCTGCCAAATCTTGGCCTAGTAAAATACGACGCCAAGCCGCTGAAGATCTGCTGTTAGCTATGGCCGTCGCTGGGTGGATGTGTTTGAAGTACCTGGCCTTCATAAACTTGGTCCACAGGTTTTGGCTGGTACGTAATTTCTACCGCAGTTTTATCGAGAAAGCTTTGACGATGTGATCGAGTTTGGTGAAACCAAGCCCGTCGATCTCGGTGGGGATGGCCATAGTATCCCAGCTGGTCCAGTGGTGTTTGTCTTGCCCCTTGTTATGCCCCCAGAAGAAGTTACATAAGATCTTCTCAATCGACACGATAACCTTCCTGGTCGGAGAGCAGGCCGCTAGGGTGTGGATGGGGACGGAGTTGAGCACATGTTTGATGAGGATAATTTTTCCTCCTGGGGAAAGGGTGGCGTTATGCCATCCTTCGATTTTGTTCCTGATTTTGGTGATCAAGTTCTCGAAGATGCTGGCGTTAGATTTCCCATACACAAGAGGACAGCCGAGATAGTTGAAAGGAGGATGTGCCACCGCAATGGAAGTTAGGTTGGTGAGTCTGGTCGTGTTCTCGATTTTGATGCTATGGTGGGCGTAGATGATGCTCTTGGAAAGGTTGATCTTCTGGCCTGAGCATCTGGAGTACCGCTCCAGGGTGTTGTGAACCACCTCCATCGATCCGATGTCCTCGGAAGAGAAGATGAGTAAATCGTCGGCAAAGGCCAGTGGGTGATGGTGGGGAATCCGTTGGCAGTGTGGTAATGCTGGAAGTTGGGGGTGTTGACCATGTTGTTGAGGTTTCTGCTCAGGGCGTCGGCTATAATGATGAAGACCGTGGACGATAGAGGGTCGCCCTGTCTGACTCCTCGGCTAGATTTAAAAAAACCCTCTGATTGGCCGTTGATAACTGTGGAGAACCATGAGTTGCTGATGGATCTCCACACGATGTTGGTCCAATTCTTGGAGAATCCGAAAGCTCTGAAGACCCATATCATGAATTGCCAGTCAAGTCTGTCGTATGCTTTTTCCATGTCGATTTTGATGGCGATGTTGCCCCCTCTGGCTGGAAATTTCATGCAGGTGATAAGTTCTTGGGCCAGCATGATGTTGTCTTGGATGTTCCTTCCGCGAACGAATCCGCTTTGCTCCTCCGAGATGATTTTGGGGAGAGTTTCTGTCATTCTAGTAGCGATGATCTTGGAGATAATTTTGTTGGTGAATGTGCAAAGACTAATGGGACAGAAATCACGAAAGGAATTGGGGTTATCTTTTTCGGGATGAGGATGAGATTGGCGCTGGAGATGGATTTGGGGTAAGGAGCTCCTTCAAGGAAGGCGATAGCCGCTTCGGTGATGTCCTTCTTGATGATATCCCAGATATATATATATATATATATATATATATATATATATATATATATATATATATATATATATATATATAAAGGTATTGTAAATGATTTCCAAAATTAGTTATGTGTATGTAGTTATATTTTTTTCCTCCGAAATCGCGACTATTATAGTCGTTTCCTATTTCTTGATTCGATTATTGTACCGAACTCTGATTTTGGGCTTTTATATATATATACCAAACTAGGCTATTTGGACGATTTTGGACTCTATAGAACCGCCTGTACCATCGTTTGGAATTATCTTGTGGAGCATATGATTGTTACCTATTATGTGTATATACTTTCGTGTCGTACACGTCGACTCCAACTAAATTGAGGTGAGTACATTATCTGATAGTTTCATTACCATGATAGTCTCTACGATGTCAGTTTTTATTGTTATGCTTGATTCCTGACATGAGAGTACACAGATTAGTATAGGTTGCATCCCGTCATGAGATGTTATTCCTGGTTATCCTGGTATACTGGTACATATCTTTTTATTGTTCTTGTACTTATATGGACACCAATTCCTAAGGGGATTTGCTACCCTTTTAGAGAATATCGTATCATAGTGTACCATGATTGGATCCATTATACTAGTCGGGGGATGGAAAGATATTAAAAAATTATGTGATCATATCCAAACTACTTGTGCATAGCTCACCCTTACTATATGTAGAGTGTAGCCTAATCTTACTTGTACTTGTGCATAGCTTCCATGTATGGCCGGCCTGATCCATTACTTATACTTGTGCATAGCCGGTCATATGGATAGCCTGATCTTATATTACTTGTGTATAACTTTCATGTATGGTCAGCCTGATCCATTACTTGTACTTGTGCATAGCAGGTTATATGGATAGCTTGATCCTAGTCCTAAGCCGATCACATAATAAACTAATAACTCAAGGCACTGTTTAGTAGTAGTACATGCTCTATGTTAGATATTACTTGCTGTTACACTGTACTCCTAATTACTTATAGTACATTGTTGCCATGACATGCTCACATGATTTTTCTACTTCACCATTGTTTCAATATTACTTATTCATCATGTATTTTCATTACTTACTGTTATTTATAGATTTTGTTGATTTAATGGAATAGCTGTTAGTTTATGTACTTCGCTCCAATCCTGACTGGATAACCATATTTTTAGGAGTTTTTATGTCCCACATTCTTGGACTATATGACGATGCTAGCTGAGACAGATTCTCAATGTTCCATTAACTGTGAGTTGACCTCTGGGAGCTCTAGGCCATTATTCCTTATCTAGATTGTGTTTCGTTATCGAACTTCATCTCCGATACATTTCTGATATGTAAGATCATTTTTAGATTCTGGATGATTCAGTGTTACTACCATCTTTCTTATTCATATCTGCCTTAGTTGTATGTGATTTAAGTATATGTTGTTATTGTAGATCATTTAAATATTGTAGATAATTTTTGGGTACTTGACATTACTCTATCGCCGATACTGCAACGTAGGCTGGACGTAGCTCAGTACTCATGCCCTAATATCCTGGTGTGGGTCGTGACGCCTGCTATGACATCAAGTCGATAGACTGTGGCATAACTTTGCCTAACTCAATATGTGGGGTCAAAAGACCAAGTGCCAGCTTTAAAAACCATCATGGAGAACATTTAAGCAACATTATGACACTTTTTCCCTGTTCTACACATATGCTCAACTTAATAGGATTATTTCCTTAGCTATGTGGATTCATCTCTTTTATTATCAAGCCTATTCAGTACATTGAAAACTTTCTTTTACTAGTGTGAAGGCCAAGCTGAGACAAATTCACCGAAGCCACCCACCTGCGCAAGGAGTTGCCTTGACCGAGCAAAACTTTGAGCAAGCTGTTGCATGGCTAAGTCCAAACGCCGTTGATTTTCGATTCCTTCAGTTGAAATGAGCGGGACGGGACAGTACATAATACGCCACTCAGAAAAAGTTTTGTCCTCAAAACTTACTGAGTACACACTCATCGACTAATCACTTGATTTAATATTTAATGATTCCCGCACACACTCCTCCTATGCGTTTCTTCAATTCGAGCCATGCTCGTGCCTTAGTTATGTTTTACAACGAATAAATATATCTCAAACTTGGGGTAACTTATACTCGTCGTGCACATGGACAACTTAGTTCTAGGGCGAAACCATTCAATAAACATCCCTAATAATTTCTGAATCAAAATTTCATCAAGTCGTTCATTCGTCGTCTCCTAGTCGAAACCCAGTACTACTCCTCCTTAACCAATCTCTGAAATCTGATTTGCATCAATGCCTCAATCAATATTCAAGTTCATTTCAAATCCAACAATCGCACTAGCATCAATATTTTCTTTGAAACCCACGATTTCAAAATTCTTGATACCGTTCCGTCCCTTTAGTCTTACTTGAATTCAACGTATCACTTAGTTGGATCGTGCACATATTTAAGACGTCCCTGAAATACATGCATTTCAACTAAGCCTCGTGATAGAGAATCTGTTATTACCATTCGAGTCGAATCGTGCACATATCTAAGGCATCCTCGAAATATATGCATTTCAGCTAAGCCTCGTGATAATGAAACCAATTCCATATATTTGATTTATTCTATCAATCCTTAAATCAATTGTACCGATGCTACCTTTCGAAACATGGACGTCTTGCCTAACCGCTAGGCTATCTCTCCAGGCTAAAGTCAACGTCAGTATTAGAATCACCGTTCCCAAACAATAATATCAACACCGACCCTAATCCTAAGGTCAAACCAAAGTTGATAGTACGAGGTTTCTACCCAAGCTCGCATCACTCCTATTTCTAAACTTCGAGCATAGATTTCTCCTATTCTCATTCGCAGCATTCAATCCAAGGGGTCCGAGTCATTCAGCAAAGCCATTCCTATATCGCCCACGATCATCCACGATCACACCCTATTGTTTATCAACACTAATCGCAAAATCTCAAAAATTATAATCCTCAAATCGTTCAATAGACCTACCAATCCTAACTCATATACCTCGACTACAAATCACAAGTCATAATCCGCCGATCACAATCACAATGTTGATTCGAATTCTGAGTCGTAAAATTTTAATCGTTCAATCGTCCATTTTAACTTTCCTCAAACCACAATCCTACTAATCATCAATCTCGAGCATCTATCTCATCGCACAATAACGAGAACGCCTATTACAATTTTCCCAAGTCATATCAATCCTCATTTCATTTGTCATCAAATTCGTCAACATTTTTTTGTTTCGCATGGTCTGTGTACTATTCATTCATGCAAACTTCAAGTTCAGATAATCAAGTAATCCAAACATTCATTACTATCGAAATCCATCTGAACAATAATATTTTTACACGCATTATCACTCCTCTATTCTGAGTACCCCCAAGTTATTGCACATCGATCTTTGATATGCCTCAATACCATCGATGATATATATAACCTGACGATCTTCCTTCGCAATGAACTCCGAGTCTTGCAACTGATGCTATCATCCAAACTAAATATACCCCCAATCTCCTCGACATTCAAGATCAAATTTGATTATTATCCCTCGAACTAGTCACATGATCAATTCATTCAAACCCCAAAATCACGTATGTTCATCTTCTATCTTAAGTCATCGAGCAACATATTTCCTCAAATCACATCGTTCTATGCTAACTCAAGTCATCGAACAACATCTATCCCAAACTTTTAGCGTCATTATCGTATATTCAAATCATTCCATGCACACTAACTTCTAATCAAACTAACTTTTCGTATACGATTCCTATTGATTTCTTGACTGAGTCATCCGCTCGTTACACCTTAACTTTTTTCGATTCAATCTATAATATATTTCCATCAATATTTCATAGCCGACGCAGTCCCAAACTGCTAGGCATCACCTTCTTATTTGTCTAACTCAAATCTCGAATGAGATATTTATAATCATGACTAACTCTGCCATACTCGTTTCTAAGGTTTTCCACTATTCGTGTCGCTTGCTGATAGACCTACCGGCACCCTGATCCTCAGTCGGTCAACATCCCCAAGGCTATCCCGTACACCACTTGTAAACCCCCTAAATTTTTACTACGATATTTTTTTATTATATTTTATTTACTTTGGCATTGGTTTTCATTTTATCTTTGTACGTCGAGTGCGAGTATTTGCACGTAATATGAAGTATTTGTTATATCTTTACAAAAAGAGTTATTATCATAAATATATAGAAAACATATATTTTATTTCAATATAGTATAATTTTATATTTAAACGGTATATATAATTTTTTTGTCGCTCTCGATCGGCCAGATTTATTTTATATTTATATAAAAGCTATTTTTAATTGTTGTACCAACATAAGTACACGATTTCAAAAATAATAATTACGTAAATATTTTATAATAAATTAGTGCATGATACAAGAAAAATCTAATTCTTATATATATATATATATATATATATATATATATATATATATATATATATATATATATTAAAAATATATATATATATATATATTTTTAATATATATATATATATATATATATATATATATATATATATATATATATATATATATATATATATATATATATATATATATATATATATGGAAGCGGATCAAAAGCCCCCCTTAGAAAGCCCCCCAAAAACCCCCCCTCACTCTAATTCATAATTTAATGTTAATATTAATGTTAATGTTAATATTAATGTTAATATTAACATTAAATACTAAAATTAACATTAAACTTAACATTAAAATTAATATTAACATTAACATTAATATTAACATTAACATTAACATTAATATTAAAAAAATAAAATTAATATTAATATTAACATTAACATTAATATTAGCATTAATATTAACATTAACATTAATATTAACATTAATATTAACATTAATATTACGAATTAGAGTGAAGGGGGTTTTTGGGGGGCTTTCTAAGGGGGACTTTTGATCCGCTATATATATATATATATATATATATATATATATATATATATATATATATATATATATATATATATATATATATATTTGAAATTATTTATTATTATTTTTATATTATTTATTTGTAAAAGGTTATTTGGAAATTAGTTAAATCAATGATTTACTTTGGTGGTTTAAATTTGGATTATCTATTATTTTTATTTAAATAAGTTTAATTCAAGGTAGAAAGTTATCTGTATTTGGATTTAAATGTATATAGGTTTAAATTGGATTTGGATTGCATTTGGATTTAGATTAAATTGGTTTAAATTCATATAAAATAAAAAGTGGGATTAACCACAAGGGGTATTTAAATTACAACCAGCCCATATCCAACTAGGACTCTCACATCCTATATAAGGAGAAGCCCTTTGCTCTTTTCCAAGAAGATTCCACAAGTCCAAATTTCTCCACCGAGGTGTGTGTATCGTGTCTGTGTCCAATTTCCTTTCCGTGTCAGCCATGTCGGCCTCGTGTCCGATCCTGGGTGTCTTTCCAATAGATTATTTTCTTTGTACATATACATTACAACCTCCTCCCTGTCCAGCACTCCGACACCCGACCCCTGACCGTCGACCGCCAACCAACATGACCTCCATACCATGGCCAACCAGTCACCGTCAACTCCGCTTCACCATCGACCGCCGCCATACTTTCGCCAAACACCCTCCGCTGCCGCCATCCGATCACCATCACTACAGTCAACATCTTGGCTGACCACCCTGCTGTCCTCCGCCAACTTCCTGACCCTCAAATTTTCGATCACCACTGCCGCAAGAGCCATCATCGTCGAAACCAGCCCGTCCTGCTACCGCCAACATTAGCAGCGATGCCACCAGCGCCATATTATGGCCGCCCATCCCAGTCGCACCCAGATCAACCAACCCACTGACGCCACCGTGACTCCGACCCGCAGCCAACCACCACTACCAACATCCTAAAAAACCCCAAATGAAAGGCAAACAAATACCATCATCACAGCCACCTACCTCTGCGCACGCCGCCGCAAGCCCCTCTCCGCCTCACCCAGGGCCAGCCCGTGTCGTTGGACTCGGTCGAGACTGGATCCGCCTCCGCACCGGCGAGCACCGCCCAGCGTCGCCTATTTCTGCCGCCAAGTCGAGCACCACAACGCCGGCTTGGACTTCCCCGCTCCGCCTCCTTGTGTCGCACCGTTGCCGTTGACCCTCATGTCGCCGCCCAGTGCCTCACCAGCGATCTGCCGGTCGAGCCATCCCATGTGAGCCCCTCTCTTCCTCACGCTCTCCATCTCGTTCCTCCCTCAACTTTTCTCTCTTTTTGACTTCATCCTTTTCCTAATTGATAATAAAAAAAACAACAACAACAACAGCTGTGTAACAATGAAAAGGAATGGAATGGTATGTATGAATGTAGGCACGTATTATAATTTTTTAAAGAAAAATATTATGCTTACTGTTATTAGTACTATTATTATTAATATTTTGAAAATAGTATACATATTTATTATTATAACTATTACTTCCATTAATTTATGTTTCATTAAGCAATATAAAATATTAATTATATATACAGATACTTTCTAAGTTATAAGGATATAATAATAATAATAATAATAATAATAATAATAATAATAATAATAATATTATTATTATTATTATTATTATTATTATTATTATTATTATTATTATTTTCATTTTGAATATTGTTGTTGTTATTGTAAAAACTATTTATTTGCTACTATTATTATTTTTAGAAATTGTATGAAAATATTATTTTCTAACCGTTTTCGAAGATAGTTTTCACCAAAAATTTCACTTCAAAAAAATTAGGCTTCTGTCTTAAACTAGTTTTCTAGATTTGTAAATATTTATCAATAACCTTTTTTTAACTAGTAAAATATAGTTTTCTACCTATAAATACTATTTTTATAAACTTATAGGCTTGGCCTAAAATGATTTTTATCAAGTACAATATCTATCTAAAAATATTTTCAACCATTAGCATATATTTTACAAGTATTATAAAATATTTTCTATATTTATCATACTAATTCCTTCGGCTATCCTCATGTCTGTTACTTAATCGCATTATTCCTATTCCTTCGCCAATTCGAGACTACCATATATATGTCGACCCTAACTAAATTGACCGTTCTGGACCCGATGGAACAGTTCATGCCATCATCAGAGGCGTCTGGCGTAGTTGTAATACCGAAGTCATATGTTGTGCCACTTTGAGCATCGCACCACACCAAGCATCACTAACAGGAAAGATACCTTGCCATTAGTTGATTATTTTACTTTATCTCATATTCATGCATTTATTTTCTGTAAAATAAATTGTGATACTTGGCACAAGCAGATAATTTTTTACTGTTTAGTTCTATTTTCTGCTATATACTATTTTTTTATACATTGAACTTAGAGTTAAGGGACCACCTTGTGTGTTGCATTCATAGGCCTTGACATATTTTTACCACGGAGTTGCGAGTCGCATGTAGAACTCGAGCATGCGTGACTGGCTGGCCACCGGTACGAATAAGCTGTACGATAGGAATAACCGCTAATAGAGGTTGTATGCTTAGTTTGACTTAGCAGTTAATAGAGGTTTTGTGTTATGGATACAACATAGTAGGCATTGGACGGGGAGGATAATACCTTAGCGTATAGGCTACTATGCACTTTACCTTTTGTAACCCGTGAGCTCCGCCGGAGACGCGGGTGAGATTACCCATGATTACTGATGGCCACTGGCATTCTGCTGAACGTTATGCTCTTATTGATTGGGCCTCTGGTGCCCCAAGGGAGGGACCATGCCGATCCCATTTTAGCCAGGGCCCATGCGTTGAGGGATGTTCTTAAAACTGCATTTACTTAGATTGGTTAGGCACCCTTATCCGTTAGATATGAGTACTTTTGGTTTGGGTACCTGTATCTGATTGTGGCTTGGAACAATAACTTATAGTTGACTAGTTTGCCACATCTTGTCCTTATTTGGTTGTAGGTGTGGCTCACTGCTCCGATGAGAAGGTATTGAACCTTGTTGGGGTCCGAATACCATATTGGATTCGTGACTTGGAAAGATAATCCATCGTGGGTTAGTGTGCTATATCATGTCCTTATTTGGTTGGGGGGATGGTATGCTAATCCAAGTGGTAAAGTATTGGACCATGTTATGATCCGATCTTACTTATTATTATTGAGCAGTATTTATTCAGTTTATATGTCATGATATTATGTATCTTGTTACGTCCCTCTGAGGACCTGGTTATCTCTCCAGGTGTGTGTTCATGTCTTCCACAGGTATTCTAGCCGAGGTCGTGATCTTCTTCATTTATTCGAAGATGACATGTCTTGGATCTATCTTGCTACTTTCGTCAAATCATTTTATATATAATGTACTTCTTTCCTTTTATTTGGTTGGTAGTGGATGTGTCTCCACCCAACACATTGTACCAAGACAAATCCTGGTTATTATATGATATCTTTTACATTTCTGTGGATGAGATTAGTTAGTTGTGGTTTACTACATTTTATAGCTTATGTATCCATACGAGGCCCATGTACTTCGTACGTATACAGCTGGCATGTCTACGTTCCTAGTTCTATGTATTTTGGGACTGGGGCATTATATTTTTTTTGGTGGCCCATGCAGTTCAAGACAAATTATTTGGTTACTTTACCATACCAAGCAAGCCAGCGTATAGAATTAGAGTCTATGATCTCATCCACATACTTGACCTCCTTCCTCGATTTCATTCCCGAACTCTCGCTTAACTTCTTGATTTGCATCTTGCTTGATCTCTTTCTATTGTAATTCTTATCCTTCTTTTGTGCTTGATAGTGGCTAGGAAGGTAACTCATACTAGGTAGCCATGACCTATTGTCCCATCACACTACAAGTTTAACTCTTGTGAGTTGGGTAGAATACCTCATGACCTAATAACCCCTTCATCCTTGTGACCCATGTTAATAAGTTTACCTAGAATTTAGAGGACCCTATCCCATCTATCCAACCAAGCCATAGACAAGGAAACACCTGGACAACTGCATAGGCCCAAACTTCGGGCAAGACTTAGATTTTAAGGATCTTGGACTATTTAATTTCTTTCATCATTATCCCCTACTTATATTTTGACTATCTTATGCTGCTAAATTAACCTAAGTTTTGCAAGCTTTTTTTTATCGAGCTTGATCATGACATATTTTATTGGGTGCGCACCCACTAACATATTGTCTAATCAGAACCGGTGCATGATGGTCTGATCAACCTAGTGCACTTTGGTTTGCTTTTCATATATTGTTCTAGTAGATGGAGACATAGTTAAACTTGGTCTCTAGAATCTCATCCGCGGCTGCCTTGGCAATTCTTTTTGAAATTGTTCAGTCGCCTTTGAACCACTTATTCAGATTTGATAATGTCTTCTTCGAACTCTTTATTATTTTTGTCTTTTACCTATACAAACGCTTGTACTTGATATCCCTTTAGTTGCCCCACCATCTATTGCCAAGATAGTTAACCATTTACCAACCAATGTAATTAAATCCCCATCTAGAATTACTCATACTTTTTTTCATGACCCTAGATTTATTATCGCGACCTTCTAATCATTCTTGAACTTGAGAATGATTCAAATCCTTAAACCATACCCTAAACCTAGACGACTATATTCTCTCAAGGAAACAAACCTTCCAAGTCCCTAAATTATTCTCTTTAATCTACTCGATTCTTTACTTATCTCTAAATTCGTGTTATCATTGCCTTAGCTAGCGATCCTCATTCAATATCATATCCGTGAACTATTTTCGTATTTATCTAATTCACGACTTTCTAAATACATGTTTGTGTTAAACGTCGTTTCCTTCCTGCGCCCAATGATTTGATCGTGTTTCCATATCGATATACCCTTGTACCTTCTCAACCCCTCTATTAATTTTTAATTTCGAGGACAAAATTCTTATAAGTTGGGTAGGATGTAAACCTCCTAAATTTTTACTATGATATTTTTTTACTTTATTTTATTTACTTTGGTATTGGTTTTCATTTTATCTTTGTACGTCGAGTGCGAGTATTTGCACGTAATATGAAGTATTTGCTATATCTTTACAAAAAGAGTTATTATCATAAATATATAGAAAACATATATTTTATTTCAATATAGTATAATTTTATATTTAAAACGTATATATATTTTTTTGTCGCTCTCGATCGGCCAGGTTTATTTTATATTTATATAAAAGCTATTTTTAATTGTTATACCAACGTAAGTACCCGATTTCAAAAACAATAATTACGTAAATATTTTATACTAAATTAGTGCATGATACAGGAAAAATCTAATTCTTGTATATATATATATATATATATATATATATATATATATATATATATATATATATATATATATATTATATATATATATATATATATATATATATATATATATATATATATATATATATATATATATATATATATATAATTTTGAAATTATTTATTATTATTATTTTTATATTATTTATTTGTAAAAAGTTATTTGGAAATTAGTTAAATCAATGATTTACTTTGGTGGTTTAAATTTGGATTATCTATTACTTTTATTTAAATAAGTTTAATTCAAGGTAGAGAGTTATCTGTATTTGGATTTAAATGTATATAGGTTTAAATTGGATTTGGATTGCATTTGTATTTAGATTAAATTGGTTTAAGTTCATTTAAAATTAAAAGTGGGATTATCCATAAGGGGGATTTAAATTACAACTAGTCCATATCCAACTAGGACTCTCACCTCCTATATAAGGAGAAGCCCTTTGCCCTTTTCCAAGACGATTCTACAAGTCCAAATTTCTCCACCGAGGTGTGTGTATCGTGTCTGTGTCCAATTTTCTTTCCGTGTCGGCCTCGGGTCCGACCCCGGGTGTCTTTCCAATATATTATTTTCTTTGTACATATACATTACAACCTCCTCCCTTTCCAGCACTTCGGCACCCGACCCCTGACCGTCGACCGCCAACCAACCCGACCTCCAAACCATGGCCAACTAGTCACCGTCAACTCCGCTTCACCACCGGCAAGCGCCGCACTTCCGCCAAACACCCTCCGCTGCCGCCATCCGATCACCATCACCACAGTCAACATCTTGGCCGACCTCCCTGTTGTCCTCCGCAAACTTCCTGACCCTCAAATTTTTGACCCCTACTGACGCCAGAGCCATCCTCGCCAAAACCAGCCCGTCCTGCCACCACCAACATCAGCAGCGATTCCACCAGCGCCACATTGTGGCCGCCCATCCCAGTCGCACCCAGATCAACCAACCCTCTGACGCCACCGTGACCCCGACCCACGACCAACCACCACTACCAATATCCCAAAAAACCCCAAAAGAAAAGCAAACAAACACCATCATCACAGCCACCTACCTCCGTGCACGCCGCCGCAAGCACCTCTCCGCCTCACCCAAGGCCAGCCCGGGTCACCGGACTCCGTCGAGACTAGATCCGCCTCCGCACCGGCGAGCGCCGCCCGACGTCACCTATTTCTGCCACCAAGCCGAGCACCACAGCGTCGGCTTGGACTTCCCCGCTCCGTCTCCTTGTTCTGTACCGCCGCCGTTGACCCTCATGTCGCCGCCCAGCGCCTCGACGGCGATCCACCGGTCGAGCCATCCCATGTGAGCCTCTCTCTTCCTCACGCTCTCCATCTCATTCTTCCCTCAACTTTCCTCTCTTTTTGACTTCATCCTTTTCCTAATTAATAAAAAAATAGCAACAGCAGCTATGTAGCAATGAAAAGGAATGGAATGGTATGTATGAATGTAGGCACGTATAATAATTTTTTTTAAGAAAAATATTATGCTTACTGTTATTAGTACTATTATTATTAATATTTTGAAAATAGTATACATATTTATTATTATAATTATTACTTCCATTAATTTATGTTTCATTAAGCAATATAAAATATTAATTGTATATACAGATACTTTCTAAGTTATAAGGATATAATAATAATAATAATAACAATAATAATAATAATAATAATAATAATAATAATAATAATAATAATAATAATAATAATATTATTATTATTATATTATTATTATTTTTATTTTGAATATTGTTGTTGTTATTGTAAAAACTATTTATTTGCTACTATTATTATTTTTAGAAATTGTATGAACATATTATTTTCTAACCATTTTCGAAGATAGTTTTCACCAAAAAATTTCACTTCAACAAAATTAGGCTTTTATCTTAAACTAGTTTTCTAGATTTGTAAATATTTATCAATAACCTTTTTTTAACTAGTAGAATATAGTTTTCTACCTATAAATACTATTTTTTACAAACTTATAGGCTTGGCCTAAAATGATTTTTATCAAGTAAAGTATCTATCCAAAAATATTTTCAACCACTAGCATATATTTTACAAGTATTATAAAATATTTCCTATATTTATCATACTAATTCCTTCGGCTATCCTCATGTCTGTTACTTAATCCCATTATTCCTATTCCTTCGCCAATTTGAGACTACCTTATGTCGACCCTAACTAAATTGACCGTTCTGGACCCGATAGAACAGTTCATGCCATCATCAGAGGCCGTCTGGCATAGTTGTAACACCAAAGTCATATGTTGTGCCACCTTGAGCATCGCACCACACCAGGCATCACTAATAGGCAAGATACCTTGCCATTAGTTGATTATTTTACTTTAGCTCATATTCATGTATTTATTCATTATTTATTTTCTGTAAAATAAACTGTGATACATGGCATAAGTAGATAAAAATTTTACTGTTTAGTTCTATTTCTTGCTATGTATTATTTTCTTATACATTGAACTTAGAGTTAAGGGACCACCCTTTGTGTGTTGCATTCATAGGCCTTGACATATTTTTACCACGAAGTTGCGAGTCACATGTAGAACTCGGACATGCGTGACTGATTGGCCACCGGTACGTATAAGCCATGCGATAGGAATAACCGCTAATAGAGGTTGCATGCTTAGTTTGACTTAGCGGTTAATATAGGTTTTGTGTTGTAGATACAACATAGTAGGTATTAGGCGGGGAGGACAATACCTTAGCGTATGGGCTACTATGTACTTTACCTTTTGTAACCCGTGAGCTCCGTCGGAGACGCGGGTGAGATTACCCATGATTACTGACGGCCCCTGGCGTTCTACGGAACGTTATGCTCTTATTGATTGGGCCTCTGGTGTCCCAAGGGGGGGACCATACCGATCCTATTTTAGCCAGGGCCCATGCGTTAAAGGATGTTCTTAAAACTGCATTCACTTAGATTGGTTAGGCACCCTTATCCGTTAGGTATGGGTATTTTTGGTTTGGGTACTTGTATCTGATCGTGGCTTGGAACAATAACTTGTCGCAGACTAGTTTGTCACATCTTGTCCTTGTTTGGTTGTAGGTGTGGCTCACTGCTCCGATGAGAAGGTATTGAACCTTGTTGGGGTTCGGATACCATATTGGATTCGTGACTTGGAAAGATACTCCACCGTGGGTTAGTGTGCCATCTCCTGTACTTGTTTGGTTAGAGGATGGTGTGCTAATCCAAATGGTAAAGTATTGGACCATGTTATGATCTGATCTTACTTATTATTATTGAGTAGTATTTATTGAGTTTATATTGCATTATATTATGTATCTTGTTACGCCCCTCTGAGGACCTGGTTTTCTCTCCAGGATTGTGTTCATGTCTTCCGTAGATATTCTAGCCGAGGTCGTGATCTTCTTCATTTATTTGAAGATGACGTGTCTTATATCTATCTTGCTACTTTCGCCAAATCATTTTTATATATCATGTACTTTTTTCCTTTTATTTGGTTGGTAGTGGATGTGTCTCCACCCAATATATTGTACCAAGACAAATCATGGTTATTATATGATATCTTTTACATTTCTGTGAATGATATTAGTTAGTTGTGGTTTACTGCTTTTTACGTCTTATGTATCCATAGTAGGCCCATGTACTTCGTATGTATACAGCTGGCATATCTACGTTTCTAGTCATAGGTATTTTGGGACTGGGACGTTACAACACTCATGGATGAAATTACTTGATAAATCCTTTAAATGATTAATCGAATCACGACCGATCACTTTGAATCTTCGTTCGAACCACTCCTCAAATTGTAAGCTTGTTCATTTATATCGCATCGACAATAAGATCGTCCGATGGCACTCCTATCTATAGTCATCCCACTTACTCAAATCGAGTCTAACTCATTCTTATTTATAAATATTTAGTCCGCACACAACTTGCTTTTGTCGATGCAATTCTTAGTGTATATGCCCAGTCCGACTTAGCCAACCGTGCCTTACGTGAAACAATCTTTGTTCAAACAAATTTCTTTCTCGCGATTTTAAAAAAAATATAGACTTATTGTATGGAACATCCAGTAGAACAATGAGAAAGAGCGCACCAGCAACATCGATTACGGAAACGACATTTATTTCGAAGACAACATTAGAGTTAAAGAATTCAATCGAAAGTCCAAGGACGTAAAACCGTGCTCTGATACCACTATGGCACGTACTGGTCCTGAAGAACTGATCTTCCTCGTTGAGGTGTGATGCCATGCGAGCCTAGGTTGCACTCGTGCAAGGCGGGAGTCATAACCGCCAATTACAGCAGCTTACGACGGGGCCGTCGTATAGTAGTTCCAAGCAGAGAAGTTGAAAAACATAAAGACATATACAAAATGATAATCTTTATTGATATTGAAAATAAGATTAAAAGGGCACAAAACTAAGATTACAAGTCACGCAAGCTCACTTTCTCTCAAATACAAACACTCAACTCTCTCTCTCTCTCTCTCTCTCTCTTCATACAATTACAATTGCTCGTGCCCGAAGGCTTACAACTTTGCAGAACTGTACCATTAACCGAGTCATACTCTTTATGATAAGTATTGAAATCATGGAACTGTATGGCTATACCAAGCCGTGGAACCGTGGGACGTATTACTTGAATTAGCCGTGTTCCGAGCCTTAACCCAACTATGTTTCGTGCGACATTGCTACCCAAGTCAAATTTTACATAACAAGCCTTGAGGCCGTGGAAACGTGTGTGTGCTCAACTTTGAACAATTGTGTTCTTGAGTGCCATAATCGTGCCATCTTCCATAAGATCGACAGTGAGATCATGGAACGTATTTTTTATGCAAAGTAGGGGGGTCATGAGGACGTGCCTGCTACGACATCAAGTCGATAACCTGTGGCATAACTTTTTCTAACTCAATATGTGGGGGAAAGACCAAGTGCCAGCTTTGAAAACCATCGTGGAGAACATCTGTAATGCCTGTGGTTCGTATTACGTATTTTGGAAATACGTGTAAGTATTTTCTTGTATTGTTCCTTGTTTAGCTTTTCTTCTTGGCCTGGTTTATTATTTAGTTCGGTTTGGCTTGGTTTACTTGGTTCATCATGAACCAAGGTGAACCTCCTACCTACCACCACTCATAGTATTTATTACCCCTTCTCCTTTCTCTCTCTTTATTTATCATCTCCTCTACCATTACTTCCTTACCTACCGGAGAGAGGGAGAGAGAGAGAGGTCTAGGGAAGTGTAACTTGCTTCATGGAGGAACTCCAATTTTATTACTTCATTCTCTTCCTTGTAGCATTTTAACTTACTTTAGTACTTGGCATTTTCACTTTCCATGGCTAGATTCTTCTAGATCTAAGTTTACTTTATTTTTGGATTTCTTGGATTTTGATCTACTTAATCCTGTTATTTCTGAGTTTTGATGGTTCTATATTGTAGAGAATTTCGTTCTGCCCCATTTTGACCTATAGAAGTTCAGATTTGGACTCCGAATGTAGATTCTATGCTGCTTGGTAGCCATGGCTTCATGGTGTACTTCTTCTCAGAAATTTGGAGAAGAAGCACAGTCCATCGAGCCGCATGGCAGCACTTGACCGCATGAATATTCATGCGGCAAGTCAGTTCCAGCCGCATGAAGACCCTTTCTAGCTTGGCCGCATGCAGCCCATTCATTTCCTGGCCGCATAGACTCATGACCAGTCTGGCCGCATAGGCCCTGATCACCGAGCCGTATGAGAACCCCCAAACCCTGGCCACATGGATTTCTGAGTCTGGGCCGCATGACCTGATTAACCCCAGCCGCATATGCGCCCATCATTCCTTAGCCGCATGAACTTGCTTCCTCCCAGCCGCATGAAGCCCACTCATCCGCTGGCCGCATGGGGATTGGCTTCCTGGCCGCATGCGCCCTTGCACTTCCAGCCGCATGGACTTTTCCTAGCTCAGCCGCATGGGTTCTTCACCTTCCAGCCGCCTGAGACCCAAACTTCTGGAGCCGCATGCGCCCCCTTGTCCGGGCCGCATGCGCCCCATTTCTTTTCGTGCCGCATGCGCCCCCTTGTCCGGGCCGCATGGGATCCAGTGACCCTGGCCGCATGCGCTCTCCTAATTGAGCCGCATGTGTCTTATCCCTTCTTGGCCGCATGGGCCTGAGCCGCATGACTCCTTATAGCCCTGATTACTATTATTTTACTATTATTTGCCCATGTTTTATAACTCCTTATGGTATATTTTTACGTCCATTTTATATCCTTACGTCTTTTGTCATGAACTTGATAATCCCGAATTTGCTTAATATGTGTGGATATGATACCTGAGCATGACACGATAGTGACCCGTAGTGGTGCACTCTTGACAAGTAACATGACATGACCTGATAGTGGCCCGTCGTGGCGCACTCCTGACAAGTGAACTTGACATGATAACCTGACATGATTATCTCGAATAGCTGTTGCGACGGCTACCTGACATGACATGACTTGTATAAATTTCCTGGACACCGTGGACGATTGTGCTTGTACAAATAATCTAGTCCTGTCTTGCATCATCTCTAGGACGGAACTCCTGAGTACCACGGTCAGGAGTACCTATTGAAATGGACTAAGGTTAATAACTAGATTAACACATTAGTCGTGAAGAGATTTCCCAGCTACAGGCAATCCCGTTACCTGGGCGCACCTGGGATCTGTAGCCTGCCGTCGAGTAGGGCACATTTCTAGCACACTGTCATGTGTTGCACCCTTCAAGCTACCTAAGGGTACATGCGTTTCCTGGACGATGTACCCACCTGAATTCAACCCCTAATTTCGACCTGGGTAACCTGGATGGTCTGCAGGGCTTGTGGCTGTGGAATAATCTCACTGCATCTTGCTAGTAACTAGGCTTGTGATAACCCTAGTTAGTTAAAGTATCAAGCCGTAGGTCTTGCTTGGCCGTGAAATGATTGAATGGAGTCTAACCAGTCTAGTCTTGTCCTGATTCTGTTCCAGATTGCTACATGACTAGAATGCCTGTATTTATTTTACCGATAAATGGTGAGAATTCCAAGTTCGGTTCAGACGAAGGGTTACAACCCCGGTCCTTGTTTGGTTTAAGGGTTGTAACCTGGCTATCTGAATAGTCCCATGGTTACCTCATCGTATATCACCCTGTCATGCTTTTCCATAATTCATGTCTTTTATTATATCATTATTATATGCTATGCTAATTGCTGGTTTTAGTTCCTAAGTGAAGCTTCCTTGTGGCACTTGCTCGTTCTAGGATCTGACCCAGCTGGTTTTGTATGGCCAGATTTCGGAGCAGCTCCAGAGGATCTACCACTCTTCCAGCCCGATGGTGACCACCATGCGTAACCAGGGCAACGAGTGGGTTATTTTTGGCTCTCCCACTATATTGTAAAAATATTCTTTTGAGGCATTTAGCTAACGAGTACCTGTTTAGCTCGATTGCATTTTACTTATTGTCTGCCTACGGGCTGTAACATGATTGACAGATCCTGGGGTTGATCATGTATGACTAAACTCTTGCTAGTCCTAACATTTTCTAACGACTAGCTTCATGATCAGCTGAATATGTAATGTTTGGGACACCTTACTATTGTATATTTAATGATCATACATCTTGTGACGTTTACTTACTTGCTTGTGATTGAGACAATAGGCTTGTTCTTGACCTTAAGAGACTGCTGGCTTGTAGATAAACCCTCATGTATCTAGACAGCCGTGACCGTATAGCGAGGTGGGTTGCACTTCAATATACGTAGCTGGCTATGTCTGCCCCTGCTCTCCAGTATTCTGGTTCTGGGGCGTGACTTGGTTTAAGTGGTGGCCCATGCAGGTCTTGTAAATCAAGATATGTGGAGGTTTACCGAATAGATGTCTCAATCAGCACTCGCCCTTGATCTCTGCTCGTATCTTCTGAATCCCTGGATTCTTGTCCTGATCATATGCTTGTATCATTGATCTGTCCTGGTCCTTCCTTATTGTTCCCTATGTCGTCTTCTTCAGCGGCATTGTTCCTGGACCTGCCGATCAGCAAGGCGGAGCACCTCCCGTGGACCAGCAGCAACCTGGGGATCAAGCCCAGCATTCCGGAGCAGCCTCCAGAGTTGTGCCTATTGAAGGAGGGCCACCAGTCCAGCCAGTTCAGCCTGCAGAGCCTGATGATGACACTTTGGTAGGTCTTGTCAGGACCCTGATAGCTTCTCAGGATCGTCGAGGAGATGCCTTGCAGCAAGCAGTGGCAGATGCCTTGACCAGAGGCGGTCATCCAGGGAACAGCACGGCCAACAGCTTCAAGCGCCTGAACCCTCCATTCTTTGACGGTAGTGAAGATGCTATCGCAGTAGTTGCTTGGCTTCAGGACACCGAGGTGATTCTAGAAGCACCCAGGACCCCAGAGATAGAGAAGGTGGCCGTGGTGCGCCTGCAGTTATTAGATCTTGCTCGCAGCTGGTGGGCAGCGTAGGCCGATGGATTAGTGGCCCCTATTTCATGGGCAGTATTTAGAGAGAGATTCCAGACCAAGTATTTCGATGCTGTAGCTCGGTATGATCTACAGACGAGGTTCACCAACCTGAAGCAAGGAGGCAGAACGGTCGACGGATATGCGGTCGAGTTTTCCAGACTCAGTCGGTTTGCTTCCACCTTGGTGGCGATCGAGTATGATCGAGCTCCGCGATTCCAGCAGGGGCTTCACCTGGAGATCTTATTGGCAGTTGAGCAGTTTGAGCATCAGACTTTTGATGCGGTCCTGAGAGCAGCTAGGAGGCATGAATATACCTCCCAGAGGATTGTGGATAGGGCTGGAGGTCGGAAGAGATTTTATGGCCAGATGAATCAGTCGTCAGCACCAGCCCTGGCAGCCAGGGCCTTGACTATTGGAGCTCCGAGGCGGGCGGCCTCAGTAACGTCGGTTCAACATTCAACCCCGACGTACCCTCAGTAGCAGCAATAGAAGCAGAAGCAGTCTTCCGCAGTGGGATGTTCTCATTGTGGGAAGCCCGGCCATGTAGTGGCAGAGTATCGCAGGGCACAGGGATTGTGTCTGGCTTGTAGAGCAGCAGACCATAGGGTTGGATCCTGCCCGAACAGGGGTGGTTCATCATCATCCAACCTTTCTAGCTCTTCGGTAAGAGGACCAGCACCGGTCCAGCAGCAGCAGTATCTATTGCCGAGGCCCTTGCCGCCTCAGTCCCAGGCGTTTCAGCAGCAGCACCCCCAGCAGTATGCACATGCCCAGGCCTTGAGTCAGAATAGGCAGCGAGGATTTCAGCAGAGGGGACCAGCACCCCGAGGGCATGGTCAGGCTATGGTGATGACCATGGAGGAAGGATTGGCACCAGGTGAGGTAGTGGCAGGTACTATTCTCGTCAACTCCTTTCCAGCTTCAGCTTTATTTGATTCTGGTGCATCCCATTCTTTTATGTCTGCACGATTCGCGACACGGATAGGATTGGAGCCCGAGTCATTATCAGTAAGGCTCAATATACTTACTGGTAATAGACTTGTGGGAGTAGATAGAGTGTTTTCCTCGTGTCGGATCGTAGTTAGCGGTAGAGAGTTTCCCGCTAGATTGATAGAATTCCCGATGGCCGATTATGATGTGGTCTTAGGGATGGATTGGTTGAGGAACCAGTATGCTAGAATAGACTGCCATATTGGTAGGGTTATTTTTAGCATTCCAGGTGAGCCAGAGTTTTCCTTTTCCCGAGGTAAAGTTGAGCCTTCTCCTCCAGTATTGCGGATGGCAGTAGCAGCAGTTCAGTTGCCCAGGATAGTGGATGAGTTTCCAGATGTGTTTTCAGAAGAGCTTCCAGGGATGCCGGCAGAACGGGAGATTGAGTTCACCATTGACTTGATTCCCGGAACAGCCCCAGTGTCAGAGAGAGTCTACAGGATGGCGCCATCAGAATTGGAGATCTTGTACAAGATGATTGAAGAACTCAGAACCAAGGGATTCATTCGTGCTAGTGGATCGCCTTGGGGAGCCCCGATGCTTCTTGTGAAAAAGAATGATGGTACGTCCAGGTTATGTGTTGATTATCGTACCTTGAACTCAGTGACAATCAAGAACAGATATCCTCTTCCGAGGATAGATGACTTGTTTGATCAACTCAAGGGGGCATCAGTATTCTCGAAGATTGACTTGCGCTCAAGATATCATCAGATCAGAGTCAGAGAGCAGGACATCCCGAAGACAGCTTTCAGATCTCGATATGGGCATTGGGAGTTCCTTATTATGCATTTTGGAGCAACCAATACGCCGGCAGTATTCATGGACCTCATGAATCGCATCTTCATGCCATATTTGGATAAGTTTGTGATTGTGTTTTTGGATGACATCCTGGTCTACAGCAAGAGTGAGGTGGAGCATGAGCAGCATCTCCGTGTGGTTCTTCAGATTCTCAGGGAGCACCAGTTGTATGCCAAGTTCAGTAAATACGAGTTCTGGCTCGATCGTATTTCGTACTTGGGTCATATCATCATCGGAGGAGGAGTAGAAGTGGATCCCCAGAAGATTGTAGCTATTGAGTCATGGCCAGTGCCCAGCACAGTTGCAGAAGTTCGCAGTTTCCTTGGATTCGCCGGCTATTACCGGCGGTTTGTTTAAGATTTTGCTAGGATATTAGCGCCATTGACGCAGTTGACCCGCAAGGATGTGCAGTTTGCTTGGACAGCAGAATGCCAGGATTCCTTTGAGAAGTTGAAGCGAAGCTTGATAACAGCTCCTATTCTCACGCTTCCAGATGGGACCGGAGGATTTTCAGTGTATTGTGATACTTCAGGCAGAGGTTTAGGGTGTGTTCTGATGCAGCATGGAAAGGTAATAGCTTATGCATCACGACAACTTCGTGATCATGAGAGGAATTACCCAACCCATGATTTGGAGCTGGCAGCGGTAGTGTTTGCACTCAAGTTATGGAGACACTATTTGTACGGAGACAAGATAGAGATTTTTACCGATCACAAGAGCCTGAAGTATGTTTTCACCCAGAAGGATCTTAACATGCGTCAGAGGAGATGGCTGGAGCTTCTTGTGGATTATGATGTCAACTTGCAGTATCATCCTGGGAAGGCCAACGTTGTAGCAGATGTATTGAGCAGGAGAGCCGGAGTTTATTTTCTAACAGCGCAGCCAGAGTTGTTAGCAGATCTTCAGAAGATGGGTATTGAAGTTGTTCTCCCTTCTAGTGTGGCATTGATGGCCAGCATGCAAGTTCAGTCCAGTATAGTTGAGAGGATCAAGTTAGCTCAGTCAGCGGATTCCAAGCTTCAGCGGCTCAAGGCAGAGTGTGAGACAGGATGAAGGCCAGAGTTATGCATTCATGAGGATGGTACACTTAGGCATGGTAAGCGTCTTTGTGTACCCAACGGAGATATCAGACATGAGATCATGTCGGAGGCCTACAGTTCTCAGTATTCCATCCATCCTGGCAGTACGAAGATGTACCGTGATATCCGTCAGCACTTTTGGTGGAATGGCATAAAGCGGGAGATAGCCCGGTTTGTCTCTCGGTGTTTGGTTTGCCAACAAGTTAAGGCCAAACATCAGAGACCGGCTGGACTTCTTCAGCCCTTGCCGATTCCAGAATGGAAGTGGGAGCATGTGACTATGGATTTCGTGACTGGATTACCTAGATCCCCAGCTGGTAGAGATGTTATTTGGGTTATAGTTGACAGGCTCACGAAGGTAGCTCACTTCCTCCCATTCAGAGTTGGTCATTCGACGGCTCAGCTAGCAGAGATATACCTCAGGCAGATCGTCAGATTGCACGGTGTGCCAGTCAGTATCACCTCGGACCGAGATTCAAGGTTTACTTCGTACTTTTGGCGAAGCCTGCAAGAGAGTTTAGGGACTCGTCTCCAGTTCAGTTCAGCATATCACCCGCAGATAGATGGTCAGTCAGAGCGTACCATCCAGACTCTTGAGGATATGTTGAGATCTTGCACACTAGACTTCGGTGGTTCATGGAAAGATCACCTACACCTGGTGGAATTCTCGTACAACAATAGTTTCCAGGCCAGTATCCAGATGGCACCGTTCGAGGCACTGTATGGTAGGAAGTGCAGATCCCCGTTAGCCGGGGATGATGTTGGAGAGAGGCAGATGCTCGGTCCAGAGATGATTGCTCAGACAGTTGAGGTGGTCAGGAGAGTTAGAGATCATCTTCGAGTTGCCCAAGATCGCCAGCGTTATTGGGCCGATTCTCATCGGCGCCCTCTCGAGTTCTCGGTTGGCGACCATGTATTCCTGAGGATTTTGCCTAACCGTGGCATCATTCATTTCGGCGTACGGGGAAAGCTTAGTCCTAGGTATATAGGGCCGTTCGATATTCTGGAGCGGGTAGGAGATGTATCCTATCGTCTCGCTCTTCCGCCGTCGCTAAGCGAGGTGCATGATGTGTTCTACGTATCCCAATTACGACGGTATATCCCGGACCCGAGCCATATCCTGGATCATTCGGAATTGGTCGTTGGTACCAACCTTTCGTATGAAGAGAGGCCCGTATCCATATTAGACCGAAGAGAGAAGACGCTCAAGAACAAGACTATCAAGTTAGTCCGAGTTGCTTGGGGTCATCACTCTTTGGGTGAGTCGACGTGGGAGCGTGAGGATGACATCCGATCGCGATATCCCGACCTGTTTGACTCGTGAGGTATAGTGTCTTTCTTATGCCTCATGCCTTCGATTCCTTGCTTGCATGATTGATTGATTGCCTAGTTAACGATTGCTTGCGATTAGTGTAGCTTGTCATTGCTCCTCAGGCCTCTTAATTAAATTTCGAGGACGGAATTCTTTTAAGGTGGGTAGAGTTGTAATGCCTGTGGTTCGTATTACGTATTTTGGAAATATGTGTACGTATTTTCTTGTATTGTTCCTTGTTTAGCTTTTCTTCTTGGCCTGGTTTATTATTTAGTTCGGTTTGGCTTGGTTTACTTGGTTCATCATGAACCAAGGTGAACCTCCTACCTACCACCACTCATAGTATTTATTACCCCTTCTCCTTTCTCTCTCTTCATCTATCGTCTCCTCCACCATTACTTCCTTACCTACCACAGAGAGGGAGAGAGAGAGAGGTCTAGGCAAGTGCAACTTGCTTCATGGAGGAATTCCAATTTTATTACTTCATTCTCTTTCTTGTAGCATTTTAACTTACTTTAGTACTTGGCATTTTCACTTTCCATGGCTAGATTCTTCTAGATCTAACTATACTTTATTTTCGGATTTCTTAGATTTTGATCTACTTAATCCTGTTATTTCTGAGTTTTGATGGTTCTATATTGTAGAAAATTTCGTTCTGCCCTATTTTGACCTATGGAAGTTCAGATTTTGACTCCGGATGTAGATTATATGCTGCTTGGTAGCCATGGCTTCATGGTGTACTTCTTTTCAGAAATTTGGAGAAGAAGCACAGTCCATCGAGCCGCATGGCAGCACTTGACCGCATGAATATTCATGCGGCAAGTCAGTTCCAGCCGCATGAAGACCCTTTCTAGCTTGGCTGCATGCAGCCCCTTCATTTCCTGGCCGCATAGACTCATGACCAGTCTGGCCGCATAGGCCCTGATCACCGAGCCGCATGAGAACCCCCAGACCCTGGCCGCATGGACTTCTGAGTCTGGGCCGCATGACCTGATTAACCCAGCCGCATGATACGATATGTTTGGATATGATAATCCCGAATTTGCTTAATATGATATGATACCTGAACATGACACGATAGTGACCCGTAGTGGTACACTCTTGACAAGTAACCTGACATGACCTGATAGTAGCCCATCGTGGCGCACTCCTGACAAGTGAACTTGACATGATAACCTGACATGATTATCTCGAATAGCTGTTGCGACGGCTACCTGACATGACATAACCTGTATAAATTTCCTGGACACCGTGGGCGATTGTACTTGTACAAATAATCCAGTCCTATCTTGCATCATGTCTAGGACAGAACTCCTGAGTACCACGGTCAGGAGTACCTACTGAAATGGACTAAGGTTAATAACTAGATTAACACATTAGTTATGAAGAGATTTCCCAGCTACAGACAATCCCGTTACCTGGGCGCGCCTGGGATCTGTAGCCTGCCGTCGAGTAGGGCACATTTCCAGCACACTGTCATGTGTTGCACCCTTCAAGCTACCTAAGGGTACATGCATTTCCTGGACGATGTACCCACCTGAATTCAACCCCTAATTTCGACCTGGGTAACCTGGATGGTCTGCAGGGCTTGTGGCTGTGGAATAATCTCACTGCATCTTGTTAGTAACTAGGCTTGTGATAACCCTAGTTAGTTAAAGTATCAAGCCGTAGGTCTTGCTTGGCCGTAAAATAATTGAATGGAGTCTAACCAGTCTAGTCTTGTCCTGATTCTGTTCCAGATTGCTACATGACTAGAATGCCTGTATTTATTTTATCGATAAATGGTGAGAATTCCAAGTTCGGTTCAGACGAAGGGTTACAACCCCGGTCCTTGTTTGGTTTAAGGGTTGTAACCTGGCTATCTGAATAGTCCCATGGTTACCTCATCGTATATCACCCTGTCATGCTTTTCCATAATTCATGTCTTTTATTATATCATTATTATATGTTGTGCTAATTGCTGGTTTTAGTTCCTAAGTGAAGCTTCCTTGTGGCATTTGTTCGTACTGGGATCTGACCCAGCTGGTTTTGTATGGCCAGATTTAGGAGCAGCTCCAGAGGATCTACCACCCTTCCAGCCCGATGGTGACCACCAGGCGTAACCAGGGCAACGAGTGGGTTATTTTTGGCTCTCCCACTCTATTGTAAAAATATTCTTTTGAGGCGTTTAGCCGACGAGCACCTATTTAGCTCGATTGCATTTTACTTATTGTCTGCCTACGGGCTGTAACATGATTGACAGATCCTAGGGTTGATCATGTATGACTAAACTCTTGCTAGTCCTAACGTTTTGTAACGACTAGCTTCATGATCAGCTGAATATGTAATGTTTGGGACGCCTTACTATTGTATATTTAATGATCATACATCTTGTGACGTTTACTTACTTGCTTGTGATTGAGATAATAGGTTTGTTCTTGACCTTAAGAGACTGCTGGCTTGTAGATAAACCCTCATGTATCTAGACAGCCGTGACCGTATAGTGAGGTGGGTTGCACTTCAATATACGTAGCTGGCTATGTCTGCCCCTGCTCTCCAGTATTCTGGTTCTGGGGCGTGACAACATCTAAGCAACATTATGATACTTTTTCTATGTTCTACACACATGCTCGACTCAATGAGATTATTCTCTTAGCTATGTGGATTCATCTCTTTTATTATCAAGCTTATTCAGTACATTGAAAATGTCTTTTTATTAGTGTAAATGCCAAGCTGAGGCAAGTTCACCGAAGCCACCCACCTCAGCGAGGAGTTATCTCGACCGAGCGGGACTTCGAGCAAGCCGTTGTATGGCTAAGTCCAAACGCCGTTGTATTTCGATTCCTCCGATTGAACTGAGAGGGACGGGGCATTACATAATACACCACTCAGAAAAAGTTTCGTCATCGAAACTTACTAAGTACACACCCATCGACTAATCACTTGATTTAACAATTAATGATTCTCGCACAGATTTCTCCTATGCATTTCTTCTATCCGAGCCATGCTCGTGCCTTAGTTATTTTATACTATTTAATGTAGGAAAATTCAAGGCACATCAAAAATTACTTATGCTAGCCCTTTTTTTTTTACTTATTTACAAGTTTGCCACCAAAAAAATTGCTTCAGGCTAGCCCAATTTTTTTATGACTGTCAAAAAATTTGACAATCCTTCTTATTGGAAGAATTGTCAAAACTTTGACAGTCCTTTCTATTGGAAGGACTGTCAAAAGTTACAACAATCCTAATTTTTTAGGACTGTCAAATATTTCAATAATCCTAATGATGGTGATGATGGATGTGGTGGTAACAGAGAGGATCTCGGCGACAAAGGCAAGGAGGGGTTCATTGCCGAGGAGTTCAGCGACGAAGGAGGGGTCACCGAAGGAGGCGATAGTGTAGAGGAGCTAGTCGCAGTAGCGAAGGAGGGCGTGGGCGATGGAGGAGCGACAACGGTGGACGGCGGGGTCACATCAGAGGGAATCGAGGCGGCGGAGGAGCTCGCAGACGAGATCGTAGTATCCACTTGCGGCGGCGAGGTCGATGGGGGAGGCATACCCAGCCTGAGCTACCACCAAGTAATTTGGGATGTAGGCAGCCCCAAAGAAAAAAACTTGGATTGTCATGGATAAAAATTGGATCAACCTGGACTAGCAACAAGTAACAGACTGTCCCAAGTAAAAAAATGAAGTGCCTATAGAATTTTCCTACATTAAATAGTATAAAAAATCAAGTGCCCTTAAAATTTTGGGCCTGAGGTTGTCCCTCATGAGAATTCATATCAAGTCTGGACTTGCTTGAACTAGATCGATGAGACATTGATGCCATAATGCTTTCCACCCGCAAGAATGCTTGTCTTTGTCCTTGGATGAAGTGATGTTGCAGTCACGTAGAATGTTTAAAGGTTATGACGGTTAGGAACGGACGTGGAACTAGCATAATGAATATCTTTTTTAAACTAAAAGAAACATCGAGAAACGAAGAGATACCCACCCACAACATGCATACAATGTTAAATTTTCACACACACAAGACCACAACACAAACAGAGTGATGTGAAAATTTTTGAAGAAAAATCATGGAATGTTTTGAGTCCAACCAAAAAAACATTATTTACTTAATTAGAAAAATACACCGACTCATCTATAAACATATTTTAGGGATTCGACATGAACCACCACAACTACTCAATTCAGAAAATTGATTACAATAATGAGAAATATATTTACCAGAGCGAAGAACACAAAAGCGAGAACTGATATTGTTCCCTTGAAACGAACTCCTCGAGATCAAATCCTAGAAGTCTCTACAAATCCTTCTCCTTGAAAGTTGTAACCCTTGAGAATCTCTTTCATTGGCGAATGGATGTTGTAATTAGGATTAGTAAATCCCAATTCAACTCTTAAGAATCTCTCTCGTTCGGGAATGGATGTCGTAATTAGGATTAGTAAATCCCAATTTATGTCCTACTACTCTCTGAACAATTATGGTCATTCAGATCGAACCAAATGACCAGATTAAAAAAATATATATATCTTCCAACTTATGCCTGATGGCATACCGTCGGCGTATTGTGTGAACACAAAATTTCATACAAAAGTTGTTGGACGTCTTTTGCACTTTGAAGCATATCGACGGTTTGCCAACAACATTAGAGTCGGTATATTGTTGGCTATGATAGTGCTATAATAGGAGCAGTATCCAACTTCGAATCAAACTAAATTTTCGAAACAAATTTAATAAATTGTTGTTACCAACTTCGAACCACTTTTAAAAAAAATTGATATGTTATTATTATAAATTTCTCATAGACAAGTTATTTGTTTTATCTTTACAACTTTATCTAGTTCGAGAATCATGATTTAATATCCATTACGTGACTCAAATAAAAACTAGATACTACATGTCAACATATTTATATCAACCGATACATAACAAAATAGTAGTATATTCGATCGAATCCCAATGTATGTATCGTGTATCATAAGATACTAACACCATAGGGCTTAAACCTGTCCACAATTCAAGCAGAAATTTTGTATAAAAATGCAATTAAAAAAATTAACTCCGAATAAGAAATTTTGAATAAAAATGTAAGTAATGTATAAAAAATAACGCCGTTGCCGGGGATCGAACCCGGGCCATTCACGTGACAGGCAGAAATACTAATCACTATACTACAACGCCCTTATCAGATAAAATTTTCAAAGCATTTGGATTTAAATAGTATAAGTAATTGTCATGGAAAAGTAAATGGAAGCTAATGTGTTACAAGAAAAATATGATAAGAAAGAGGCATTAATGCCACAATGCTTCCCACCCACACGAATGTTTTACCTAGTATCCTTGAAAGAATTGATGTTGTAGTCATATAGAATGTTGAAAGGTTCTAATTGTTGGGAACGGACACAGAACCAGTAGAATGAACATCGTTTTCAAACGAAAAGAAATAACCGAGAAACGAAGTGAAACGCACAACCGGTATGCGATGCTAAATTCCTACACACAAGAGCAAACCGAAAATATTCTAATTTAGGTTTGACAACATGCTACTGGTATAGCGACGATATATTGTATGGACACAAATTTTCACACAAAAGTTGTTGAACTTTGTTAGCACTTTTAAGCTACTGACGGTGTGCCGACAACATTATAATCGGTATATTGTTGGCTCTGGCACTGCTCTAATAGGAGCAGTATCCACCTCCGAATGATCTCGAACTCGTCGTCTTTGATTATTTGAGCTTTTTCGACACACGAGTGACGTTCGTCACACTCCAGGATGTGCCAACAGAACTCATCTGCATAAGCGAGTTGAGATAATTAATAGACTAGGCCAGTGGGACTCTGAGGATGTAACATGGATAGTTAGAGAAACTAAATGCTAGTAACAATAAAAACGTCAATGGGGATGTAGCTCAGATGGTAGAGCGCTCGCTTAGCATGCGAGAGGAATGGGGATCAATATCCCTCATCTCCAACTTTCTTACTCTTCTTCTTTTTTTCCCCATTATTTTGCACGCATTCTGCTGATTAATTCAACAGATGTGTGGGACTCATATGGACTAATTGATTAAATATAGGGGTAAATATAGAGTGAAACAGTTCACATGGCACTGGAAAAGTAGTCTAAAAATTCCTTTATATTAGCTTATTAAAAAAATTAGGATATATGCACGTGTTTGTAGTTTGTACGTATTTTAACCCTATTTTAATTATTTTTATATTTGTGAAGAGTAAAAAGACATCATAATAGTATAATACTTTTTAAAATTTTTATTTTCTATATATAATTACCTAGCAGCCCTCATTAAATTTAATGAACAAATTTAATTAGTAAAGTTAGGCAAGGACATATTTGAAATTTTTTTTACGGTGAAGCCTACTTTCTTTATTATGTAATAGATAGATTAGGGGTAATTACACTCAGCCCCACTATGTTTTATGAGTATTAAATGGGCTACCCTTATTCCAAAATTAATTACACTGATCGCTCCTCTCCTTAATAATTTTTATTAACTATACTGGTGGACAATTATATTAGTTTCTATAGAAATTAGAAACTATATAAGGATCAATATAATTTAGTTTCAAAACAGGAGTTGTCGTATAGTAAGTGTAAAACATAGGATGGTTAATGCAATTAATCCAAAAAATTATAACTCGGTTAGTTTTGGATTAGTTTTTTTTTTTAAAAAACAGTTGAAAATCTATTATTAAAAGTTATTTATGTTGTCATTTATTTTGAAAATATCACCCAAGGATGGAACCATAATTAAATAAAGGGATATTTTAGCAAACCTCATTCTAATGTTAAAACTAACATATGCCTCCAATATTTTTGTAACTAGCAAATGCCCTCATTTTTCGTACGAACAAAAAAATTTAAGATATACCCCCACTTTTTAAACAATTTTTTTTCTTTAACACATGAGTGGGGATCTTTACTAGTTAAAAAAATAGTGGAAATATATGCTAGTTTCAACATTTATAATGGAGACATTTGCTAGAATATCCCTTAAATAAAAGAATGGGGGTGGACAGTTTGTGAAATACCTAGTTTTGTAACACTAGTTGGTCTCATATTCTCTAGGGGTGAATATTATTCAATTTTGGACGGAAAACCGAATTGAATCTAACCGAATAAGAGATCGGGTTCGGTTTGAAAAAATTCGGTTCGATTTCGATTTTAAAAATACTAAAAATTCTTATTCAGCTTCGATTTTAGATTTCGGTTTTGTTGAAAAACTGAAAATCGAATACGATTTATGAAATTATGTAAATACCCTCAACTCTACACATATTTTGTTCGATTTCTATTTTAAAAATACTAAAATTTCTTACTCAGTTTTTGTTTCGGTTTTGGATTCCGGTTCGGTACAAAATCGAATACGACTAATAAAATTATGTAAATAACCTCAATTGTTAATTATCTAAATTAGGTTGTCTGTGATCAGGTTTGGGTCAACAATCTCTCCTATTTTGATAATTAACAAAAATATATTTGTATGTCTCAATATTCATACCTGGATACATATTAAGTAGAGGAAATTTGCAGATATGTCATGGCTGTCACGACCCGATCCCAAATAATTGGGTCGAACCGGATCATGCCCAGCCTGCACCGTTGTTGAGACGGCGGCAGTAAGCTGTTCCATTAGCAGGTAACCATACAACAACAGCTATATTTGTCACGACTCAAATTCGGAAAATGAAACTTTATTAAACTTGAAATTAAATACAACTGGAAAAATATTCTGAAATAAATAACAAAATTTGAAATGAACAACAAAGCTGAAACGAAAAGCTATCTATCAGCCGGATCATCGGCCTCAGTCCCAACGTCCTCCAATGGGGACTCTGGCAACACTACTGGGTACAGAACAGGGTCGTAGTAGCTGTTGTATAACAACTCAGCATCCTCAAAATCCCCTAAAAATATATCTCCAGTTAGGAGAGAGCAAAGTACAATTCATGCTAATTTAAAACAATTAAAATAAATAATAGAATCATGCAAATTTTAAACAGTTTAGAAATGAACAGTTTTTCAGCAGTAAAACAGTGTGATTTGAACAGGCAATGAATATGACCAGCTTGGGTTGTACAGTTGTATCATATTGATACGATACAGCTTATCCCCGTGTGTATGAGGGGTAAGCTAATACAGTTCTAAGTTACAGTTGGATGTGGTCATAAACATTACTCTATTCCCCCAGTCCCCAATCAGTATAGTAGTCACAATCAGTACTCTCATAAAGAGTTTCGTGTTTGCATCGTGGTTTAAACTTGCAGTAAAACGATTATTAAAATAACTGTAAAACTAACACAAACTATACTTGCCTCAAAATGGACTTGACTGGAGAGGATGAAGACTTCGAGACAGGAATTCAGAATCGTCCTCGAATTCCTACATTCAAGAAATTGACTCAGATTCCAGGGTTACCAATCTAGCTACGCTAGTTGAAATCTCTATTTGTGTCATAATCCATTTTAATTCTTATTTAACAAAACACAAACAAGATTACGATTATCGGTACGTTGATTTTAATACGAGGGAAAAGATCGTTTTGAACTTTGCATTTGGAAAACTCGTCGATACCAGATTAATTGATTAAAACTTTATATTTTCATAATTATAAATATAAAACTAATTTCTTATTTAGTGAGAAATACATGATCATTAATTAATATTAAAACTCATGGATTTTAGGTGAGAAAGTCTTTATTAATTTTTATACGAAAATACTTTTATCCGATTTATTCGAACGCTACAAAAACTCGCAAAATCAGCAAACAACCGAAAACCTACGCTACTAAATTTACAGTTACAGAACCAACAACCAGCTGGGCTTATGCCCATTATAATTTATTTACATAAATTGAAATAAGACAAAAACTGTCGTTAGCCCTAAACTTTAAATAAATTTAATATGAATAAAACTAAATAATAAAAATAAAGATAAAATAATTATTTATCGAGTCTCTGATATGGTCCAATCTTCAACTAGGCTAATGCCTCAACGTCCGGGCGAAGCCGGTTTCGTTTGCACTTAGCCGGGTCCATTGACCGATACGGTCGTCGCCCAAAAATCTAAATATTAAATAAAATTCCGAAATCCATTTTAAATTCATTTTAAAATATTCTTGAATTTACGGAAAAATCCGGCAGCATCTCCTCTATTTTTGGTCAACCCAAAAACTGGAAAATATGCCGATAATCTTTCCTGCGAATCCCAAACCAGGAAATCCCCAAAATATATATATAAAATAAACACAACCAATCCACAGATTAATTCGGAATGACCCGAAATAATTTCGGAAGTCCGAATCCAACCATAAACGTCACAGAACGCTACCGGAAAAATCCGAAAAGCCCAAAATATTTTGAAATCCAATTTCCGAAAAGTTCCGAAAAATCCAAACAATCCACAGAACCTTTTCGAAGGTTCCGAAAAATACGACGTCGCTAAAACCGAATTCCCAAGAGGGAATCGGGGACCATTCTCATCATAGACTGTATGAAAAATGGGACGGGATAGGGGTTATACCTCGGGTTGCTCGGCTAGAGCTCTCAGATGATTAATAAAGAAGAGAAATGGAGATTCGAACAGTAATGCAAACCCGGGATAGCGTCCAAAACTGGAACTTAGCTCCTGGCCGGGAACGAAAAGCCACAGAACAGCGGATCGGGGCCCGAGGAGCGAGGCGCGCTGGAAGGGCGGCCGAGTGGGAGTTGCGCCAGCTTGCTGGTGGCTGGCCGAGGCATAAAACGGGGAGCCGCGGCAGATTCTGGCCACGGGAGTCGCCGGGGAGGCGCGTGGCGGGGTGCTCGGTTCCGGGGTTCGGGTTCTGGAGGGGGCCGCGCGGGAGAGCGCCGGATCTCGGGGTCCGACGGTGCCTAGGGCACGGGGCGCGGGTGCTCGATCGGCCCGGAAACCCGTTGCCGGGGGTGGGCGATCCCGCGGGCGGTGGAGCGCTGGCTGGAGGGGTCGGCCAGGGTTGGGTGGCCGCGGGAGGCAGGGTCGCGCTGGGGGCCGGGCTAGGGTGCCGACGGCTGGACCGTCGGAGGGGCGCAGGGGTTCGCGTGGCCGGGGCAATGGGGTCGCTGGAGGCGGGGTTGGCCGGAGAGAGCTCGGTTCCGCGGGTGAGTGAAGGGGAGAGGCGAAAGTTGTGAGGGAGAGTTGACTCTTATCTAGAGAAGAAGAGTTGTGAGGGAGTGGGTTGTTTTTGAAGAGGTGATTTTGATGATGGTGATGGTGGTGTTCTATTCTATGGATGAGGGAATGGGAATGATGTTAAAAGGGAAGTGGAGTAGTGCTGGCTTGCTTCTCGTGAGAGTTGGGTTATGGTGTGGAGTGTTTGTAGGGAGAGTGGAGTATGGAGGAAATAGTACGTGGGGGTGAGCATAGGAATGAGTGATGGTCCAATTTGGACCAGCTCAAAGAGTTAATATTTTTTTTACTAATAAGAAATCTGATTTAATAGAAAGGGAGAAAGGGTTCGGGTCTGGGTTCGGGTCGGGCAAACAAAGATCCAAGTTATTTATAATTTGGAAATAATTTCGAAATAGCAGTAATATTAATCTAATCTACTAATATATATATATAACTATTGCGACAAAATTCAATAATGACAAAAATTTGCATTTAATCTAATTAATCAATTAATTCAAGAATGTGGGTTTCACAATCTTCCCTCCTTAGAAAATTTTGTCCTCGAAATTTCAAGGATAGAGCCGGGTACAATCAAAATCACCTAACCTTAAACAAAAATTTAGAATTTAAAAATCATCAAGCTCGATTGGATTCTAGATATGGTCACTAGGTACAAAGATAAACTATCGGCATGATCAGAGTTATCTAGATATGATCTGAGATAGGATTGGAATGTTGTGGTAATAAAAATCATTTTGGGCACGAGAAAAATTTAGGTACAAATTATGATCATGAATAGGAGAAAATCAAGTGGGGTCTCGAGGAACAGGAAAGGCAAGAAAGAAGCAAATGTCAACAGTATATTGAGAAGGCAAAAAGTAAATGGAATCATTTGAGATGATGGACTAAAATGTTAAATCAAATTGGAATGTGGTACAAGGGTTTGTGACTCAGAAAAAGGTAAAAGTTGTACGATAGTAGGATATTAGAGATGATTAGAATAATAATAAATATAATCGAGTGAAATATTTCCAATGAGGGCCGAGTGATGATCAAAGAGGATGGAAAGTATGTCGTTTCGCTGTTCAATGGTCAGACGATAAGATATGCGGGAAAAGACTTACAAGATAACTATCTATAGCTTCCAAAATCTGCAACTAAATAATAATAAATAAATAAATAAATGAATAAATTTATAAGATATAAGAATATATGGGTGTGCAACGTACCAAGGTTGAAACAGAAAAGAGATTGAGGTAGCAGAGATTGATTTGATCCTAATAAGTTTTTAGGAAGATCAAGTAGAATTTTATAGGAAATCCTTTCTTTCTGAATATGACAAGAGATTTCTGGGAAAAGAGACAACCGCTAGAAATGTAAATTCTTTAATCAGGCAAAAGTCAGAATGATTTGATGGTGCAAACACAACCATGGTATGAATATAGTCTAAATAATATTCGAAAACCAAATATGTTTGAAGTTACTTTGTCTCAGATTCATGCCTCGCCAGAGTGCACCTGACTGCAGTAAATTTTTGACCCAATAACTTGAATAATTTTAGGTTACCGAGTACTCTTTTAACTTTATCCATTTCGTGGCTAAGCAACAAAGAAGATCAACATGGTGTATTTAGAACATAGTCACGATAATATCCGAAAATCTATGAACACCCGAAATCACTTCAACTTTAGAGTCTTTTGTCTCGCCAGTGCGCAACTGACTGCAGTAAACTCGCAGTTTTCATAATTCAGGCAAATTACTACAACGCAAATGTGCGAAGTCGTATTAGGTTATTGGATATTTTCTCAACTTTGTCCATAAGAATTTCAAAGAAGTTTCCAAAAAAATTCAAACGAGTTCTAAAGTTCTATTCATGATAGGAAAAGATATTGATGTATGTTCTATTGGTTTCAAGAAAATTTATCAGGATAAATATGTGTTCCAGTAGCTCTTAAGATTTAAGAGATTTGATTTTGAAGAAATTGATCAAGCTTGAGTATGACTAATTGAGTTGGATACAGGATGAGGTAGAAGAATCAGAGCTTTTGAGTTGAGTTGAAGAAGCCGATGAGAATATTTCCGACAAATCACTTAAAGGATACAGATGCTTACCAAAGTTATTTGAAGAAATAATTTCTTATCCAAAGAAAGTTTTTGAGAATGTGATAGATAAGTAAGGTTGACACAAAAGAAGTATGTCTTTATGGATTCAAAGAAGTCAGGTTAGAATGGTTTAGTAAAACCAACAAGGGGATGGGTCAACCATAAAAAGTTTTTTTTTAATGATTTAAAGAAGATTTAATAATAAGATGGAAACAATTCTCTGACTGTTCATACTTCACGATACTCGAGCATTAAGTTTAAAAGCTTTCCAGGCCTTGAATTGATCCAGAAGTTGCATAGAGGGTGTAGGGTTTCAAGTTGAGTGGAGGGAATCAACAATAAAAATATTTAGAATAACCTAGGAGATAACAATCAAAATTTGAGGTTATTTTGAAAATATCTTCTCTAGGGGAATCATGAACTAACTAGGCTGAACCAATTCTTTCGGTAATAATTGAGGTTTATGGTTCCAGAAGAATTTGGTTCAGGATTCGTTCCAAGAAAGTCAATTAGAATTTAGATCAAGTTTGGATACACTAATCATATAAGTATCTCAGGTAGATAAGAGTTATTAGAGTTTAAAACTCTAGATAGAGAACGAGTCTGGATTTCCGTTAAAGATAGAAAAAGATTTGATCAACTAGTGGAGAAGTTTAAAAAGGTCTGCTGACGAAGGAGATTGAAGAGTTCTAATATTGGTCCATAAATAGCAAAAAGTATAGATCCTAAGGGATGCTAAAATCTGTTAAGGATATGGAAAGGAGATAATCCCAAAAATCACGGGACACTAAAAGATACAAAATCTAGAAAATAAAATATGTAATAACATATACCATCATACAGTCGGCCTAAACTGGTCAAGGTCAAAATCACTCCTTATGCCTTCATCACTTCCAATTGTTATAGGTACCAACTAATATTTTGGTAATCCAAATTCTACTCTTCCAATTCTTAATCACCAATATATCCCTGATAAATATCGCCTTACATTCCTTCTTATTTACAATTTCAGCAATTGTATCGTAGGAGAGAAACTTTGGGAAAGATATCTACCATAAAGGTGTAAACAAGAATTTTATTCATATTGGAGAATTACAGCAAGACTCTCATGATTATTTTAAAGACATCCTGTTACAACTTCTTATAACAATAGGTAATGGCAGTTCTAGGTACTAGTCCTCATGGCTCTGGCTCTTGTACGAGCAGTCTCCAACTGCCTCATCTTCTTCTATGATCCTCGAGTCTGCATCATGCCCTCCTGCAGTGAGTGTAGGAAGCAAGACTTCCTCGATAGGAAGAGAGTCCCTAGGTTGCAGCGTAGCAGGTGCTGCTGAGATAGGTGCTCTGGTAAAATGGACAGATAAGAGGCAGTTCTTTACCCGATGTTCAGCGGATCCACATGCCAAACATTGTCCCAATCTCTTGCGGCAACTAACGGCTAGATGACCAGGCCTCTTGCAGTAGTCACAAGCAGATAACTTCTTACGACCAGACTGCCGGGAAGTAGAGTACTTGATGGGACCCAAATATCTCCTAGATTCAGGGGTATGCCTCCGAGGGTGAGATTCCGCACCAACTCGGTTTAAGATAGCTAAGGCTACGTCATTCACATCCTTTATAACATCTCTCGTGATATCAATCTGTTTCTGCTGGGCTTCGGCTTGGGCTTTCTGGGACTCCAGGATTCCTTGAAGTAGGGCAACTATTCGAGAGGTATCTATTGGTACTGGTGGGGCGAAAGGGGGAACTATCATAACAGGAGATGGTGGAATTGCCGTGGGCGGAATAGGTTCGGCTGTAATATGAGCTGTACCAGGACTTGTGCAGCAAATGGGGGTATTGATGAGCTGCAAAGGAGAAAGATTGGAATAGACCTGAGGGTGAGGGGTGTGATCAGGAGATAACACCTCATCATCAGCAGGGCCGGATCGGGTAGTCTTTTCTTTGGCCATAATCTGAAAGGTTTAGGGTACAAACATAAGCAAGGTATCCTACCAGTCTATAATCAACCAAAAATATTTATATATATAATTCGGACCTATGTTGTGACAAATCAATGTTCTAGAGTTCTATTGTTTCTAGGTATGTTTTCCTAAGTTGTTGTACTGACCTGCATGGGCCACCACTAAAAACATGTCACGATCCGATCCCAAATAATTGGGTCGAACCGGATCATGCCCAGCCTGCACCGTTGTTGAGACGGCGACAGTAAGCTGTTCCATTAGCAGGTAACCAAGCAACAACAGCTATATTTGTCACGACTCAAATTCGGGAAATGAAACTTTATTAAACTTGGAATTAAATACAACTGGGAAAATGTTCTGAAATAAATAACAGAATTTGAAATGAACAACAAAGCTGAAGCGAAAAGCTATCTATCAGCCGGATCATCGGCCTCAGTCCCAACGTCCTCCAATGGAGACTCTTGCAGCACTACTGGGTACAGAACAGGGTCGCAGTAGCTGTTGTATAACAGCTCAGCATCCTCAAAATCCCCTAAAAATATATTTCCAGTCAGGAGGGAGCAAAGTACAATTCATGCTAATTTAAAACAGTTAAAATAAATAATAGAATCATGCAAATTTTAAACAGTTTAGAAATAAACAGTTTTTTAGCAGTAAAACAGTATGTTTTGAACATGCAATGAATATGACAGGCTTGGGTTGTACAGTTGTATCCTATTGATACGATACGGCTTATCCCCGTGTGTATGAGGGGTAAGCTAATACAGTTCTAAGTTACAGTTGGATGTGGTCATAAACATTACTCTATTCCCCCAGTCCCCAATCAGTATAGTAATCACAATCAGTACTCTCATAAAGAGTTTCGTGTTTGCATCGTGGTTTAAACTTGCAGTAAAACGATTATTAAAATAACTGTAAAACTAACACAAACTATACTTGCCTCAAAATGGACTTGACTGAAGAGGATGAAGACTTCGAGACAGGAATTCAGAATCGTCCTCGAATTCCTACATTCGAGAAATTGACTCAGATTCCAGGGTTACCAATCTAGCTACGCTAGTTGAAATCTCTATTTGTGTCCTAATCCATTTTAATTCTTATTGAACAAAACACAAACAAGATTACGATTATCGGTGCGTTGATTTTAATACGAGGAAAAAGATCGTTTTGAACTTTGCATTTGGAAAACTCGTCGATACCAGATTAATTGATTAAAACTTTGTATTTTCATAATTATAAATATAAAACTAATTTCTTATTTAGTGAGAAATACATGATCGTTAATTAATATTAAAACTCGTGGATTTTAGGTGAGAAAGTCTTTATTAATTTTTATACGAAAATACTTTTATCCGATTTATTCGAACGCTACAAAAACTCGTAAAATCAGCAAACAACCGAAAACCTACGCTACTAAATTTACAGTTACAGAACCAACAACCAGCTGGGCTTATGCCCATTACAATTTATTTACATAAATTGAAATAAGACAAAAACTGCCGTTAGCCCTAAACTTTAAATAAATTTAATATGAATAAAACTAAATGATAAAAATAAAGATAAAATAATTATTTATCGAGTCTCAGATATGGTCCAATCTTCAACTAGGCTAATGCCTCAACGTCCGGGCGAAGCCGGTTTCGTTTGCACTTAGCCGGGTCCATTGACCGATACGGTCGTCGCCCAAAAATCTAAATATTACATAAAATTCCGAAATCCATTTTAAATTCATTTTTTAAACATTCTTGAATTTACGGAAAAATCTGGCAGCATCTCCTCTGTTTTTGGTCAACCCAAAAACTGGGTAATATGCCGATAATCTTTCCTGCAAATCCTAAACCAGGGAATCCCCAAAATATATATATAAAATAAACACAACCAATCCACAGATTAATTCGGAACGACCGAAAATAATTTCGGAAGTTCGAATCCAACCATAAACGTCACAAAACGCTACCAGAAAAATTCGGAAAGCCCAAAATATTTCGAAATCCAATTTCTGAAAAGTTTCGGAAAATCCAAACAATCCACAGAACCTTTCCGAAGGTTCCGAAAAATACGACGTCGCTAAAACCAAATTCCCAAGAGGGAATCGGAGACCATTCTCATCATAGACTGTATGAAAAATGGGACGGGACAGGGGTTATACCTCGGGTTGCTCGGCTAGAGCTCTCAGATGATTAATAAAGAAGAAATGGAGAACCGAACAACAATGCAAACCCGGGACAGCGTCCGAAACTGGAACTTAGCTCCTGGCCGGGAACGGAAAGCCACAGAACAGCGGATCGGGGCCCGAAGAGCGAGGCGCGCTGGAAGGGCGGCCGAGTGTGAGTTGCGCCAGCTTGCTGGTGGCTGGCCGAGGCGCAAAACGGGGAGCCGGGGCAGATTCTGTCCACGGGAGTCGTCGGGGAGACGCGCGGCGGGGTGCTCGGTTCCGGGGTTCGGGTTCTGAAGGGGGCGGCACGGGAGAGCGCCGGAGCTCGGGGTCCGACGGTGCCTAGGGCACGGGGCGCGGGTGCTCAATCGGCCCGGAAACCCATTGTCAGGGGTGGGCGAGCCCGCGGGCGGAGGGGCGCTGGCTGGAGGGGTCGGCCAGGGTTGGGTGGCCGCGGGAGGCAGGGTCGCGCTGGGGCCGGGCTTGGGTGCCGGCGGCTGGACCGACGGAGGGGTGCAGGGGTTCGCGCGGCCGGGGCAATGGGGTCGCTGGAGGCGGGGTTGGCCAGAGAGAGCTCGGTTCCGCGGGTGAGTGAAGGGGAGAGAGAAAAGTTGTGAGGGAGAGTTGACTCTTATCCGGAGAAGAAGAGTTGTGAGGGAGTGGGTTGTTTTTGAAGAGGTGATTTTGATGATGGTGGTGGTGGTGTTCTATTCTATGGATGAGGGAATGGGAATGATGTTAAAAGGGAAGTGGAGTAGTGCTGGCTTGCTTCTCGTGAGAGTTGGGTTGTGGTATGGCGTGTTTGTAGGGAGAGTGGAGTATGGAGGAAATAGTACGTGGGGGTGAGCATAGGAATGAGTGATGGTCCAATTTGGACCAGCTCAAAGAGTTTATATTTTTTTATTAATAAGAAATCTGATTTAATAGAAAGGGAGAAAGGGTTCGGGTCTGGGTTCGGGCTCGGGTCTGGCAAACAAAGATCCAAGTTATTTATAATTTGGAAATAATTTCGAAATAGCAGTAATATTAATCTAATCTACTAAAATATATATATAACTATTGCGACAAAATTCAATAATGACAAAAATTTGCATTTAATCTAATTAATCAATTAATTCAAGAATGTGGGTTTCACAATGGCTCCCCCGCAATGTAATATTCTTGTTCTTGTACATAAGTTTATGACAGATATGCATATACAATCACATAAAGTATCACATCACGTGTTTCTTCCCCTTTTGTTACTTAGCAAAATAGACACAATGTAAAGCTCCCCCGTAAAAGGATAGAAAATGAAATCAATGTTAAGTAAATGAATCAGAGCATGAGAAATGCATGGACAATCATGATCAAGATATACTAAATGAAGAACAATGGGAGAAGTGTGTAAAGACAAGTATATAAACTACATACCAAATGTAGAGTATCAAATAGAAAAGAGCTTGTCAAAAAACAAAATAGTTGGTAAAAATAAAAGAATTTAATAATAATCAGTAGATAGTTTACCAACATAAAATCAAAGAAAGAAATCCAAAATATAATATGATATGAAATATTACTCTAGTTTTGGAAAAGAATTATGAAATAAAGGATTTCAGTTAAAATCCATGGGGATTAGATAATTGTAAATAATAGATATCAAAGAAGAAAGATACCAATTGAGATATTAAAACATATAAAATGATCTCATTATTTGCAAATCTATTTGCTTATCCAAAATTTATGCATATGAACTCAATTACCTTATCATGCTATATGAATACCCTTTAGATAAACATGAAGGTAAAGGAGAAAAAATACTTGAGAAGGAGAAATTCAGTCGACTTGAATGCTCCCCTTTAAAGTAGTACCAACGTTGATATAAATCATGAGTTTTGAGTAAGTCCTCAAAAAGCCAAATCAATTAAGCATACTAGGAAAGCCAAATCAATAAAAGCACAATAGTCATTAAGATACAAAAGTTAATATTAACAAGATGACCTATTTAACCCGTATAAGAGAGAGATAAAATTATAAAGATAATTGCATACACTCTCATAAACCCTTCAAAATAAAAAATATCATGACCTTAATGAAATATGAAATTAAAGAGAATATGAGTCCATGATGAACTAGGTATACAACATATTCATGAGTATAAATGAATTGAACCAATTTATTTGCTCTCCCTTAAAATATGCGTATCTAGTTCCAAAGCACTTATAGCATAAAATGGACAACTGCAAGATCTTGGGGGTAAATCGACTATGGATTTCTTTCCCTTGCTCAATTCATATAAGGCTATAAAATTGTCATAAAATAAATAATGTCATCTTTAGTCAATAAGAGATATCCACTTAATAGCTACTAAAGATGAGAAATCAAAAGGATATTTCATTGTAGCACTTGTAATCAAAAGATGACATACACTAACCTATATAAAAGAATCTCATATTTAAATATGACAGATCAATGTATGTTACCTTTTGAAAAAATATCATCATAAAAAGGAATAAAGTCAATTAAATCAATCATGATGAAAGTCAAAATATAGCTCCAAAAAAATGAAAAAATAAAACTCAAATATCATGTCCATGATTATCTAATTAAGAAATGAGCAACCAATTTATTGCTTTGCATGGACTATGTATATTTTACCACATATGTACCTGTCAACGGGTAATAATCCAACCTTGCTAATACTAAAGGAAAAACCAATGAAGTTCAAATAGCAAAAATCATATGTGCTAATCCATGAGTAGTCAAAGTAGAGTAATAAATTATCTTGATAACCACATAATTAGATAATATAGGACTACTCAACCATTAGGATCATTTATCAATTAAAGTAAACATGATCCAACGAATCTCATCAAGAGAAAATCCCAAATCCATATTTATAATAAAATCTTACAAATCGATGGAAAATATAGGAAAAGAGTCAATCTCATTTAATTATTACATATTTAATCTAAAAAGATGTAATTTGATAATATGATAAAATTATGACTCAAAGATGAGAGAAATTTAAGAGATGCTTACCAATGACTAGTATGGAAGGAAGTTAAACTGAAGTGAAAGCGATGAATCACAAACCTCAATGGAAACAAGATTAAATAAAAAATTTGTCAAACTAATTTTAGAGACCAAACATATGTATCTAAAATAGAATACAAATCTCATCAAGAAAATTAATAAATCATTTTTGTAAACTAGCATATCACATATAGATTGAAATTCAAGAAGATAGCTAGATGAGTGAAAGTGAACAAAAAAATTATATAGCTTAACAGTACATCGTAAATAAGTAAGCTACGTAACTAATTAAGATTTATGAGGTAGACCATTAAAAGGATAAATGTGCTCATTAAATCTTAAGTCACTAACACTAAAGATACATGCTTAAGCATATAGTATAAGATACATTTTGAATGATCAAAATGATTTATGTACTCTTTATTAAGCAAGGATAAGAGTATAAGATAGAAAGTAAATGAATTAAACTCTCATCAAGTAAAGGACAAAAGAGATGTTCATGAAAACACAATAGAACAAATTCCTTTGCCAAGTATTGAGATTAACCCAATATAATGAAATAATAGATTGATCTAGAGAATGCAAAATTATAGCCATTATAAAAGTGGATTCTCTAGAAGTGGAAAGTCACAACGCAAAATCTCAACCCATAGTAGCTAAAGACATAAGAAATATGATGTATCAATTACATGTATTCTTATGTGCTGCAAAAACATCATTGGACAACAATAGTTCAGAAGAAACATATGTCCAAGGAATGAGCAAAGAAAGATCAATAAAGCTAATTAAGAGCTAAAGATAGTAAGAGACACAAAAGCTTTTATAGTGCACCATAGTAAAATATAAAAAAATAGACTAGAAAGTGTGCATTAATTAAGGATATAAAATTAACAAGCAAGGTAAAATACAAAATCATGTTATCCTTAAAAGAACTTCCATAAATAGTCATGAACAAGATACTAATAAATATTTTCTCTTAACATCCTAACTTGAAGAAGTAAAACAAATAAATATAAGAAGTTATAAAATTATATATATATATATATATATATATATATATATATATATATATATATATATATATATATATATATATATATATATATATATATATATATAAAAATATATATATATATATATATATATATATATATATATATATATATATATATATATATATATATATATATATATATATATATATATATATCACAAATAGGCATACATGAAAAGATGAAAAATCAATTAAAAGGCATGTATCCATAAGGGCCCGTTTGGTAACGGAATTTTACTATTTGGATTTGGATTTAAAAATCCTCCAAATCCAAATCATGGATTTTACTATTCAAATCCAAATCGAAATCCAACTCTAACCAAACATAGGATTTGATTTTATGATTAATAATTAAATTATAGTCATGATCAATAATTAAGCTATTAATTAATTATAGTTATTATTATTTATAAAATTAATAATTAACGATTAGTAGTTAATGATTAGTAATTAATAATTGATGATTAGTTATTATTAATTATAAAATTAATAATTAGTTAATTTTTAAATAAATAACAATTAACAATTAAAGATTAATAATTAATAATTAATAATTAAGGATTAATAATTAAAATTAATAACTATAAATTATAATTAACAATTAATAATTAATAATTAACAATTGATAATTTTTTTATTAAGGATTAATAATTAAAGATTAATAATTATTGATTAATAATTAATAATTAACGATTAATTAACTACAAATTAAATATTTTAAAAATAGTAATTAGTAATTAATATTATTATGATTAGTAAATTATTAATTAAATTATTATAAAATATGATTCTAATTGTGATTAAAATATTATTAATTAATATTATAATAAAATATTTATTAACAAATTATTAATTAATATTATAATAATACTAATAAATTATTAATATGATTATAACAAAATTAACTAATTTTTAATTAATAATACTAAACATAGGATATGATTATTAATTAATATTATAATAATACTAATAAATTATTAATTAAGATTATAATAAAATAATATAATAATACTAGTAAATAATGATTATTAACTAAATAATAACATGTTATTAATTAATAATATAATAATACTAATAAATTATTAATTATGATTATAATGAAATTAACTAATTAACTAATTTTTTAATTAATGATACTATTTTTTTATTAATTAATAATACTAATAAAATAGTTAGTTTTTTTATTAATTAACTAATTTTTGACAAAATTATTAAAGAATAAATATTTTTAATAAAATTATTAAAGATTAACTAATTTTTAATTTACTAATTTTTAACGATAATTTTTATTAAATAATAATTATTTTTTCCTCCAAAATTCAACCAAATCCAAGTTTTGGATTTTGTCATACTTTCCATATCCAAATCCATCTCCAACCAAACATAGGATTCCATGAATTTGTCTCCAAATTCATAAAAATCCAAATCCCACCTCCAAATACGGTTTACCAAACGGGCCCTAAAGTTAACCAAAAAGAAGCCAAGAAGATATCATCAAAAGAAGACTTTAAGGAAGAAGCTAACTAATTCAAGAAGAGATGCACAAATTTGGTCATGGAATCAATAGCTAAAGTATAGAATAAGCACAAGTTTGAAGGAAGCAAGTATAATTAAATATTCTTCAAAACAATATAAAACTGAAGCTTAACTCATATACCCACAAAAAGTTATTTATACAAAAAAATATCAATATAAGAAATATATGATCTACATGTAAATGGAGATTTAATAAATATAGTCATGTATCCTTAATGAATGTTTGAAAAACTATCAAAAATTAAAAAATACGTATAAATAGACTTTATTAGGCAAATATATAATTCGTTCATAAGAGGTTTAATCAAAATAAAACATAAAAATCAATAATGAATATATTATGTAAGTACAATATTAAAAAGGAAGTATAAGTGTATACTTGTCAAGTGATAAGAAGCTTGTGCTAAACACATATATTCACAAATACCGATTAAGATAAATATGACATACTAAATACAAATCGGCAAGAAGTAACTATCTTAAAACTTTTAAAGACGGAGAGTTAAAATTATATTAACTTAAATCAAAACCAAGGTCCTATGGACTAGAGTAATATGCATGCTTTATAAATAAAGATTAGGAATTATGAGCATGCATATATAAATGTGTCATACTAATAGAAAATGAGTGATAAACTACATAGTGTGAACTAATCATTTAAGCTAAGTAACTAGTTATGTTAGATAAAAGAAATCATAAGAAAATTAACTAAGCATGCTAGTATTATGTCTCACATTGATTAATATAATAAGCAACTAAATGATATCAATGTGAGCTAGTAGAAAGACATCAAGAGAAACAAGCTAGATTCTACAAATATAAACAATTTAAAGAGAATCGTTTAGCATATTACCAAAGTGGCTTTAGTGGCCACACTTGTGTTGGTACAATTGCTTGGAAGATGACATTTGAGCTTGCAACCACCAACACGCTCCTCGGTGCTATGTCCCGATGCAAGTAGCTCCACCTACAACATAAGACAAAGATTTTGGTACCCAAATAAACTTGGATCCACATTTGTTAGCTTTAGGGACCCATATACTATTTACTCTAGCATTGGTAAAAAACTCCTACGAATAGGACAAGTTACACTCATGTGTCCAATGCAAGAGCAATAGAAGCACCTAATACTAGTGTGTGCACATGCATCAAAATGAGCATGATTATGAACATATGATATACTAGAATGATGAATATCTCTAGAGTGAGCACGCATGAATTTGGTCTTAAGAATATCATGTTCTAATAGCAAATCATTATGCAAACAAGTAAGAGAATCAAATTTAGCATTTAAAGCATAATTCTCTTTTTCAAATAAAAAAATTCTAGAAATAAAATTATCATTTTGTTTCTTTAAAAAGTCAATAGAAGAATCATGCAAAAGATTTAGCTCATGTGTTTGTCTCTTAAGATCTTCTATTAATAAGGAAAGAGATTTGATTTTCAAAATTAAAGCCTCATTCAAACTCTTTAAAGAAACACAAGATAAGTCTTGAGAATCAAGTCTAGATAATAAATCATTGATTTTATTTCTCATAACCTTATTAGATTCTTCTAAATGAATAACCTTTTCTGAAAGTTCTTCATTTGTCAAATGAAAGTCATCATGAATCTCTAAGGATTGGTTAGCCATAGCTTTCCATTTAGAGCGTTCATTGCATTTAGAAGAAACATGATTGTCCATGCTACTAAAAGTAAAACTCTCTTTATCGGAGGAGGAATACGATGCCATAGAAGAAAAAAAAACAAGGATGTTAAGCCTAACAATAGAGACCTTGCTCTGATACCAATTGAAGTAACGTGTAGGCAACTCTAGATGGGGTGAATAGAGTTTGTGTCAATAATAACCAATTAAAAATTCAACTCTATACTAAGTCCAGAAAACAACTATCAAAAGAATATATAATCAGAGCAGTAATACGAAAATTAAGAGAGATCAGAAAAGCATACACAAACCCATCGAGTTAACCTGGTTTTCCTCGTAGAGGACTAGTCCAGGCCTGAGAACTTTTGCTCTGGATTGAAATTCACTATTTATGAAATAGGGTACACACGTGCCTTTACTCAAAAGAGCACGCCAACTTCTTAAAAACATGAGCCTTGGAAGCGCTTGCTACATTGACTTTGCAGATACGAAACTTAGAATTCTCCAAGTGATTTTTTAACTCTTGTACAGAACTTCTAGCTGAATCGTACTTGAGCACCTTGGGGCTTAGGAAGTTTTGTGGCTAGTAGATTGGAAGAGTAAGGCTTAGAATGAATAAGGCTTAGAAGATTGAGAGTGAGAGATCTGATTTGAAATGAGAGAAATCAAGCCCTATATATACTAGTCATGGGAGGAAGAATTTAGCCAGAATTCTGTCCCAAATTTTTAGAAATTTGAACGTTGGACATCTTGGATTATGGTGTTCCTAAAAATTTGGTCCATAAAATTTAGGGGGCAGAGTTCGGCCTGAACTTTGCCTTAGACAAAGTTCTGCTCGAATTCTGTGTTCCCTGGGCCAGAAGCTGTATATGACTAGATATGACTAGCATTGGTTTGGTTTGGTTAGGAGTTGGTCTATTTTGTTATGGTTGAGCATAGGAAAGTATGATTATGGGTTGAAATTATCAGTGCGACTCAACGTACATAATTCTTAGACTCAATAAAATGAAAGATTACAGACTCGAGAACAAGTACATTAGCAAAGTCACAACTTTGTAGACGACATCTTATCTCGACCAGGGGATGTTCTGTCTTGAGCTCGATGTGTCATATTAGATCATATCATATATATATTTGTTAATTATCTAAATCAGGTTGACCGTGATCCAGTTTGGTCAACAGATACCATCAACGTCTTCCAGCTTTCGGGCAGAAAACTCAAGAGAAATAGGGTCTGAAGCTCATCATCAGTCACCATCTTTGTCGTAAATAGCTGATTGATGATACTTTGAACCTTGTTCAGATGTTGTGCCACCGAGGCACCCTCTGTGTACTTCGAGTTGACGAGTTGGCGAATAGGAAATGCCTTGTTGCTAGTCGTCTTCCTTTCGTACAACGAATGCAGCTTCTCCTATAATGCTTTTGTCAAACTCTTCATGGATACGTGGTGAAACACCGAGTCGATCGTTCAGCCATTGGCAGATAAATCCAATGGCCTTCCGATCCAGTTGTTTCTAGTCTTCAGCAGCTTTATCCGATGGTTTTGCACTGTCGCCCTCCAACTGGCCATGCAAGTCCTTGTACCATAGTAGATCCTCCATTTTTGGCTTACAAATCGCCCAGTTTCCTCCTGTGAGGGTGATCATATGAGTGTTCATTTGCTCCGTAGACATGGTTGTCAGAACCCCAAAGCTCTAATACCAATTATTGGGTATCAGACCAGAATGAACCTCGCTCTAATACCAATTGTTGGGCGCGTACGGAAGCGTTTGTCAATCCACCTGATCAAAACCAATTCTCTTCTAACAGACACCAAGCACAAGATGAAGAAAAGTATATGGCAGCAACGTACGTCACCTGGACAAATTCTAATATTTAATAACTCAGATGAGAATATAAGATTGACAAAACTCATGTTGTACCCTTTGCCATCATAGGTTCAACCCCCTCACTACTCTCAAGAAGAAAAACAGAAGATTACAATTGGGATCACTCACCAACCCATAGCAATCTCCCTAGCCGAAGTTGATGACTCATCGATTGGATCTTCTGCTTCCTTTTGTCTTAGATGGCAAAGTCCTAAAAGCAAAGTATGAACTTTCTCTTAGATTTTCTTGTGGACGAGCACCCCGAATCTCCACTTTGTGCTTTTTTGTGCCTCCACCCTCACCCCATATATGTAGGATGAGAAAAATCCTATTTTAGGTCATAATATGATTTCTTAAATAGGAAGCCCTCAAATAAGAATCCTATTACACCTAAAATAGCCCATCAATTATCATATTTTAGGTCATAATATGATTTCCTAAAATAAGAACCCTATTATATCTAAAATAGTACAACACCTATTATGGACATCCAAATATAATCAAATTAAATATTTAACTTAGATTTGGATTCCACAAATATCTCGTTACCAAATCTAGACTCGACTACAACAAAACCACCATAACTACTTAAGTTAGAAAATTGATTACAATAATGAAAAATATGTTTACCGGAGCGAAGAACACAAAAGTGAGAACCGATATGGATCCCTTGAAACGAACTCCTCGAGGTCAAATCCACAAACTCTCTCCAAATCCTTCTCCTTGAAAGTTGTAACTCTTGAGAATCTCTCTCATTGGCGAATGGATGTCGTAATTAGGATTAGTAAATACCAATTTAACTCTTGAGAATCTCTCTGATTGGCGAATGGATGTCGTAATTCGAATTAGTACATCCCTATTTATGTCCTATTACTCTATGAACAATCATCGTCATTAAGATCGAACCAACTGACCAGATTAAAAAAAATCTTCCAACTTATGCCTGAGGGTAAACCATCGGCATATCGTGTGAACACAAATTTTCGGACAAAAGTTGTTGGACGTCTTTTGCGCTTTTAAGCATATCGACGGCATGTCGACAACATTATTATCAGTATATTGTTGGCTCTGATAGTGCTATAATAGGAGCAGTATCCAACTTTGAATCAAACTAACTTTTCGAAATGAATTTGATAAACTGTGGTTACCAACTTCGACACTTTAAAAAAATAATTGATATGTTATTATTATTAATTTCTCATAAACAATTTATTTGTTTTATCTTTATAACTTTATCTAGTTCGATAATCATGATTTAATATACATTACGTGCCTCAAACAAAAACTAGATACTACCTGTCAACCTATTTGTATCGTATATGATCAACTGATACATAACGAAATAGTAATATATCCAATCGAATCCTAATATACGTATCGTGTATCGTAAGATACTAACAACATAGGGCTTAAGCTTGTCCACAGTTCAAGCTCAAACCTAGCTCACGAATATTATAGAGAGTCAAATTTGAGCTCAATTATAGGCTTGTCATAAACTCGACCTCTACTCTTTCTTAAGAGAGCCGAGCCCAACCTCGAGTAGTAGGGTGCTCCCCTACTCCATAGTGGCGACAAAACTATTTCCAATAAGTAGATAAATTTATTCTAGCACTCCAACATACTCGGGGACAATATAAGACTTTAGAGGTTTTGCATATCGCTCCCTCTCAAACAGAAATTTTGCATACAAATATATTAAAAATATTAACCCCGAATCAAAAAATTTGAATAAAAGTGTAATTAATTTATAAAAAATAACACCGTTGCCGGGGATCGAACCCGGGTCATTCGCGGCATAGGTGGAAATACTCACAACTATACTACATCAACCTTCTTGGATAAAATTTTCAAAGCATTTGGATTTAAATAGGAAAAGTAATTTTCTTGGAAAAGTAAATGGAAGAAATGATCTAATGTGTTACAAGAAAAATATGATAAAGAGATATTGACGCCATAATGCTTCCCACCTACACGAATGTTTTGCCTAATGTCCTTGGAAGAATTAATGTTTTGCCTAATGTAGTATCCACCTCCGAATGTCTCGAACTCATCATCTTTGATTTTTTAGGCTTTTTCGACACACGAGTGATGTTCGTCACACTCCAGGATGTGCCAACAGAACTCATCTGCATAAGCATCTAGATTGCTCTTGCTCACACCTTTTGGTCATGTCTTTGGTAGGGCTAGGCAAATGTCCATATGACCCACGGGTAAATGGCACTCTAGCTAATGTGGGATGGTCCATGTCTCTGCCGAACCACTTTGGTCATACGACTTTTGCAGTGATTTGAGAACCGGAGAGCTTCGTTGGGACGACCTTCCACATGCTACCAAAAGTTGCTTCGATTGAAGCTTTTTTACAAAATTAGTAAAAATTGCAAACCGAATTGAACGTCAATGGGGATAATCAATTGACAAGGATAGTGATTTAGGATGTACCAAAAGAAGATGTCAATGGGTATGTAGCTCAGATGGTAGAGCACTCGCTTAGCATGCGAGAGGATACCCCGCATCTCCAATTTTCTTACTCTTCTTTTTTCCCATTATTTTGCACGCATTCTGCTGATTAATTCAGCAGATGTGTGGGACTCGTATGGACTAATTTGATTAAAAATATTATAGAGTGAAACAGTTCACGTGGCAGTAGAAATTTCACACCACTGGGACTGGAAGCAAGAACCATTTTCATTTGCATGCAAGGTTAGGTTTTGAAAAGTAGTCTAAAAATTTCTTTATACTAACTTATTAAAAAAAAATTAGGACCTTATTTTAATTATTTTTGTATTTGGGAAGAACAAAAGACATCATAATAGCAGACTATATATATATATATATATATATATATATATATATATATATATATATATATATATATATATATATACTAACTTATACTAACTTATTAAAAAAAAAAATTAGGACCTTATTTTAATTATTTTTGTATTTGGGAAGAACAAAAGACATCATAATAGCAGACTATATATATATATATATATATATATATATATATATATATATATATATATATATATATATATATATATAGCCATATGGGTTGTCAGTGTTATTAATTTCTATAGAAAATAGAAACTATAGAGCTCTCGTGTTATTAGTTTCAAAGCAGGGGTAATCATATAATAAGTGTACAACATAGGGGGTTAATGCAATTAACCCCAAAAAATTATAAGTTAGTTAATTTTGGAATAATTTTTTTAAATAGCTGGAAATCTACTATTAAAAGTTATTTATGTTGTCATTTATTTTGAAAATATCACCCAAGGATGGAACCATAATTAAATAAAGGAATATTTTAGCAAATATCCACATTTTAAATGTTGAAACTAACATATACCCTCCATTAATTTTTTTAACTAGCAAATGTCCTCATTTTTGGTACGAACAAATTTTTTTTTAAGATATACCCCCACTTTTTAAATAATTTTTTGTTGTTTTACACATGACTAGAGGTATTTGCTAGTTAAAAAATGGAGGGAGTATATGCTACTTTTAACATTTATAATGGAGTCATTTGCTAAAATATCCTTTAAATAAAAGAATGGGGGTGGACTGTTTGTTGAAATACCTTTTTTTGGAACACTAGTTGGTCTAGTATTCTCTAGGGGTGAATATTATTCGCTTTTTGACGGATAACCGAATTGAACCTAATCGAATAAAAGATTGGGTTCAGTTTGAAAAAATTTCGGTTCAATTTTGGTTTTAAAAATACTAAAATTTATTATTTAGTTAAATTTTTGGATCTCGGCTTCGATAAGAAACCGAAAATCGAATACGACTTATGAAATTATGTAAATACCCTCAATTCTATACATATTTTGTTCGATTTTGATTTTAAAAATACTAAAATTCCTTATTCAGTTTCGGTTTTGGATTTCAGTTTTGGTCCAAAATCGAAAATCGAATACAACTAATGAAATTATTTAAATACCCTCAACTGTATATATATTTTGTGATAAAATGAATATACTTTGAAAACAACAATTATGTATATGTATTTTGAAGTTCAACTTTGATAATTAGCAACTACTCCAACTTAGAACACAATTTTAAAATACAAAAAATGTGTGTATAACAATATAGTTTTTAATATAATATAACCATAATTTTTAACTTTGGACCGGACCCATTAAACAAGAGAAATAGCCCAACAGGAAAAAAAAAACTGAAGGATCGTTTATTCGGTTTGATTCAATTTTGGTTTTGGATAATTTTGTTTCAATTTCGGTTTTCAATTTTTAGAATTCTGGTTTATTCAGTTTTAACTACTTTGGTTCGATTGAAAACGAATAAACCGAATGCTCACCCGTGCCATTCTCGAATTACCTATTTGAGTACATAAATGAATAATATGTTTGATAAACACTGATCTGAAAGACAATTCGTTTATCTCCCATATTACATTTGGCTGAATATAATCACGAATGAAATATAGCTGCAATCCAAAATGTCACAACTTGCAATTAACATGTAAATAGTCCATATCAATAATATTTTCTCTCTCAAACTCTCCACTTGTCAGTTTTTCTTAACTAAACCATTTACTTGGTAATGTAAAGTAATAGTTATACTTGTTACTTAGATTTTTTTTAATTGAAATTATGATTAAAAATAAATAAGGAAGCAACTAATTCTTTAATAGATTCTTGACAAATAAATGGACGACTATCTCAAGGTGTGTAATGGGCCAGGCTGGTATGCGTCATGATTTGACCGGATTTGGGTCAGACTGGGCTTAACTCGGAAAAGGAAGTGGGCCTGGCTGGGTTGGTCCGGAAAAGAAAAAAACAAATCCAGTTCGCGTCTGTAAACCGATCATGAGCGGGCCGTCCTAACCGGACTTGATCTGGGCCGATTCTGGGCTGAGTTCGGGTCGACCCAGTTTATTTCAAAAAAACAATCGAAGAAATTTTTTTGGAGAATAAAAAATTGATTTTTTTATTTATTAATCTCATTATAATTTATATAACATTAGCCAACAAAAAATTCGAAAGATGATAGTTGATATTTTATTTTCGTAAAATTTGTAATAAAATGTACAAGTATTTTTTTCTTTTTCGTCATCCGTCCGTCTTCCATAAAAGTTTATTGCTCAGTACCTCCTCCAATAGCGTTGTCCAAAGTAAGAGACTGTAAGTACAGCTCATTGATGTCGACAGTTTCATCTATTAAGTTCTAAGTTCTTTTTTTATGCACGAACACAATCTTGAACACTGACGCATGTTTCCAAAATATCTAGCAGCATCTTGCTCCTCTTCTTACTTAGCATTATTGAACCTACATTAAAACAAAATTCCAATGCTACCGTGGACACCGGTGTCACGATCCGCACCCATTGAACGGGCACGAGAAGTGAATACGCCCAGCCTACGCCATAGTGTCGGCGGTAGAACGCTGTCCTGAGTCACAATATCTAACACAGTCTAGAATAAGCTCCGAATGGAGAGTAAAATGATAAGTACTCAATCACGACACTAAGATGGAATAGAATAGAAAATCTCAAGAGAGTCACAACATAAATAGAAGTCTAGGTGTAAACCACCAGAAAGCTAAACTCAAGTACAACTCATAATGTCTCAAATAGAAAGACAATAAAATACTAAGTCTCAGCTAGATTATAGGCAAGTCCTCAGCGACTGCTGGATCCTCCTGAGGGTCCATGTCGATGTTTGCCATTAAAATCTTGTTATTGCAAATTTCAATACAAACAGAACAGTATTACAATATAGGATTTGGATGTAGTCCTAGGAGTACACTTTTGTTTTTAACTGGGTCCTTCCTTTGTGCCGATAGAGCGAGTGGTAATGCGTTGACTTCGTTGACGGTCTGACGACGGTCTTAGGGTCTCTGAAGGTCTGGGTTGCTTTGGGGGCTGGAGCTTGAGGAGAGGAAGAAGACGTTGAGTGTCTCTGTCTCTCTGCCTGTATGATTGCTCGTCTCTGTCTATGTGTATGTCTTCGGGTGTGTGTCCGGACCCTTGATGAAGGAATGATCCTTCTATTTATAGCGTGTAGGCTGGCTGCTCATGCGCACATGTGTAGGATGTACCTGGATGTGGGGATGCCATGTGGCTGATGCTGGTGGGAGGAGAGCACATGGATGATGTGCCATGATTTGTGGATTTGAATCTTTTATGCTGCCTTTGTGGGCTACGGAAGAGTCGACACATGGCAGTGGAGAGGATTCTTCGGTTGTTGAGATCTTGGGTGGTTAGCACCCCTTCATTGACTGAATTGAGTCAAGGAACACGTCTCGTAGGTCCATGGCTCGAAGATCTCAGATTTGGTGGAGGATAATCTAACAGGATGTGCCTGAGATTGGGCGCATGAGAAGACTTGGGCATGCAACCTTTAGGAGTCACGAACCAGTCTGGATGCATGGCCTGTTCGAGGCGCATGCAGGGCTTCAACAGTGACTTTGCCTCTGTCTTTAGGGATCAGAGGGAGCCAGAGGAGCATGGCTTTTGAGGCGCATGCAGAGCTTCAATGGTGACTTGGCCTCTGTCTTTAGGGATCAGAGGAAAGCCAGAGGCGCATGGCTTTTGACGCGCATGCAGAAACTTGGGCGCATGGTTACGGAGGCTCATGTGGGTGGTTGGTAGGCCACGTGGTTTGTAGCCGTGAAGGGAAGGTAATGATGATGTTGATGTCAGAGACGCTTCGTATTCTGAAAAAGCTGTCCACTGTTCAGGGATGGCAGCTGTCACGTCAGGCTTCAGCATTTAATGTTTGTTGATGGGTGATTGACCATTGAGTGGGCGCATTGGTCTGCGCTCTACTAGGTGCATGGGGATGCTTCTATGTGACGCACGATATTGAGAGGCACGTCTGTAAGATGCGCAGTCTGAGCGGCACATCCGTCTGCATAAGGCGTCTTCATTGGTCCGACGATTGCGTTCTTCGAGTGCTTTAAATAGCCGTTTGGACCAAATTCAAAGCATCAGGTTCGTCGTCATAAATGTAAATTCATTGCTCGGGAATCGAAGAGGCTGCCACTTGGCGCATGGGTTTGATTTGCCCAGCCTATAAATAGCAGCAAAGAGAGTTTGCTTCTCGTTCTCTCGTGTCTTCCCGAATGAACTTTGCTCGAGCACATTCTGTTGACGAGATGCTCCCGAGGGTGAAGATGCGATGAACTGTCTTCATTCGTACACTTGAAGGTGACTATTACATCCAAAAGTCGGAGTCGAGGGCTTCTGAGGCAGGCGGAAGGTGCCTATTGCATCCAAAGATGAGGATGCCCGAGCCCTATCTCCGTTATGCTGAAAGAGCCACAGATCAAAATTGTGGTGCCCTGATCATCCTCATTGGGCTTTGGAGAGCTCCTCCGCCTGCTAGAGTGGGTGTTGCCCATTCTGGTTGTGTTGAAAGCCTCCTTTTGCCGCAGGTTGATTTACGGTGCTCTCCTCTTCCTTGGGCTTTGAAGAGCTCATCCTCCAGCCAGGGTGAGGTTGATCGCTCACCCTATATTCTGTTCGACGTGTCGAAGTCATATGCTAAGACTTCATGATGTGCCTGCCTGTGACAGAGACGCACTTGCCTGAAGAGTCCGAGGAATGCGCCTAACTGAGACGCTGAAGGATGCGCCTGACTGAGACGCTGAAGGATGTGCTTGGCCGGGACGCATGGCAGTTGCTGTGCCTGACTGAGACGCTGAAGGATGCGCCTGATGAGGGCGTATCTCCTTTGCTGCACCCGGCTGTAGACTTAGGATCTTCTTTTATAGAAATTCTCCTTTGTAAAGCCTTCTTTTTTAGATATGTAATAGACTTTTATATGAAATAAAAATCTTCTTTTAATGTCTATGCTTTCGTTCTGTTTTATTTGCTATGCTAAGTACTCCATCCGAGCTCCCTGGCGCATGTATTGTTTAGGCGCATAGGATTTCTGATCCTGAAATTCTATGCTTCTACAAGACCCCCTTCAAAGTTTTCAAAACTTTTTGCCAAGTTTTGGAATACTTTAAAAAAAAACATGGTGTTGACTTCGATTGGGGCGCATGACTGTTTGGGGCGTATGCCTGTTCTGCGCATCAGTGATGGGGCACATGCTCCTCTCAGTTAATGATAACGCTTCAGTAACCAAGAAGATTAATGATGATCTTTTTGGATTTATTTGCAGTTATCTCCTCACAGAACCCGAGGCGGCGGCTGATATTGCCCAAGCCTATAAATAGGCAACTGGTGGAGAGAGGGTTTCTACTTTCTGTCAAAAAAGCTTCCTTCTCTCAGAGTTCTTCTTTCGAAAACCCTAAACTCCTTCTTCTTCGAGATGGCTCCCAAGACCCCTCGCGGCGGTACTGGTCGAGGACGAGGCAAAGGAAAGGAGCCTGCAAGGTTCGACGAGGAGGATGTCTCCGTCGTTGCCGCTCCTGCTGATGTTCGGTCGGTGGTGACAGGTGGGTGTTTTCTTGACATTTTTTTGGCAAGTTTGGGGCATGCGGGTGAGTTGTACCATGTCGTTGTGTCTTCTTCCTTGTTGTCGATGCACATGGACTTCTGACCTGATGATGTGCTGAGGCTATTCCGCTGATGCGCATGGGTCTAGGCCCTGATTATGCGCCGAAGCTTCTTGCTGACGTGCATGGGTTTAAGCCCTAATTATACGTCGAAGCTCCACTACTGACGCGTATGGGTTTAGACCCTGATGATGCGCCGAAGCTCTACTGCTGACGCGCATGGGTTTAGACCCTGATGATGCGTCGAGGCCATGCGCATGGGTTTAGACACTGATCATGCGTCGAGACTATGCGCATGGGTTTAGACCTTGATCATGCGCCCCAAATATTTTGTTTTTTTCCTGATTCTTGCTGCCTGACTTCTGATTTTTACGGTGTCAGTATTAATGACCATTCCTCTGCTGAACGAAGTCCTTCTGGATGCTTCCCTCTGCCAAATGGGGATTGATTTCAATGAGGAGGTCGTCAATCCTACGAAGGCTGCTATTCTGCAGGACCAACCTCTTGAGAGGATGTTGCAAATCTGAGATCAGTCGCCTGCTTACCTCCAGAACATGATGGAGATTGGCCCGCTAAGATCGACTGAATTCGATAACGTGACCTTTTTGAGGCCTGCCTTTTTGTTTGGCGACCGCTTGACTTTACATGAGGGGAAGATACTAAAGATTAGGGAAGACTGGTTCTTCTCAGCGAAGAGCGTGTCCCTATACATGCGGTCATCTGAGCGCCAACTGTCGCTGACAGCCTTCTACCGGTTAGCCTCCAAAAGGAGGATGTCATGGGAACTCACTCCTTCCCAAGGAGGGGCAGTGGGGGGTACCCTTCGTATTAATGTTACTTCAAATCTAAGGGATACCTTAGCCTTTTCGCGATCGGAGACCTCGTACCATTGCCGGACTTTGCATCCTGGGAGATGTTATAGTGATGTTCCTCCTGATACCTTCGCCTTTGGCGTCGCGACTTTTGCAAGCCGGATGCTATCGTCGAAGGTCATGTACCCGAAAGGAAGTTTTCGGGTTGAGGGCTGGTGTCACCACTTATTGAAGTGGGACGAGTTGACCCTCTGGGTTCTGACGAAGTTCAAGACTGAGCTCAAAGCGATTGGGCTGACTGCCGCTCTCCGCGCCACCCAGGGGGGTATTGACCTCAATAGGCCCATGTTTCTCGCGCTTCTGGAGATGTTCAACTCCCAGACAGGCACCTTCTTCACCCCTGTAGGGGAGCTGGGGTTGGCACTGCATGAGATGTATCAGGTGTTCAAGCTCCCCTGGGTTTCAGAACCATATGAGGAGTATTTTCCGATGAATGAAGAGATCCAGGTCCTGGAGGACAAGGACGAGGAGATGATGGCTGTCTTCAAGGAGGTGGCGAGTCACCATTATCTCATGCAACGGAAGGATAGAGGTGGGTCACAACCCCACGTGACTGCTTGGAGGGACTACGTCTTTAAGCAGGATTTGACGGATCCTGCCAAAATTAGATTTACGACCCCGCAAGGCCTACCTCACGCGGAGGTGACTTCCGACGTGAGCCGATTGGAGAAGATTCCTCATTCAAATGAGAGCGGTGACGATGTATACAGCTGCTTCTGGCATTGCGTACATCGGATGTCTTCTAAGGCCGTGTTGGCCTTATACTTGATGATATGGCTCCGGGACTACGTATTCTCGGGCGGCTCCGGCTCTGTGGAGAGGGTGAGCAGAAACCTTATCCTGCCGGCGGTAAAACTGGTTTTTGGTCGCCCTTTGGCCCTCCTTCCCGCGATGGTGCAACCTATTACGGGGTTTGAGAACCTTTGCTGATGATGTGATCCGAGAGCGGGGTAACAATGGCAACTTCCCTCGGGCTGAGCTGCCATTCTATTACCTGATGGGATGGCTAATTCTGCATCACCCTAATGTAATGAGCCCGGGTCCTGCAGACGACCACGTTGAAGGTGACGCCTTTATACGCCGCTTCTATAAAAGGAAGTGGTTGCATACTGGTGTAACGGTTTGTAGGAGGGTTTTGTCGTATCTTCAGGGGTGGGAAATCACCAAGGTCAACCCCGTTTTCATAGATTTCGAGGCCGACCAAGAGCTGGAAGACTCTGGCGAGGACGCGATCGCCCTGCCGATATGGGGATTTCGCTGGCTGCAGAGCATTCGGCCTTCTCATCTGGTTTACCACAACAAGAATAAGTGCTACCTGGAGCCGTACTTGCCGAGCAGATTCGTACGCCAGTTTGGTTATACCCAATTGATGTTAAGAAACCCCAGTAGCAGTTTGGGGTTTGTCGGGAGTCTACTGGACGGAGCCCGGGGTTGGCAGTATTACAATACCGGGTGTACTGGTGTTCGTTTTACTATGCCAGTACACAACCCTCGGCCGCAGTTCCTGTACTCAGCTGTAAAGCTGTATTGTATGATGAATGCTGTATCTCTTGGGTATGACAGGGAAACGAGTTTCATCGTCGACACTCAACTAGAGGCGACGACTGATATGTTGGCGGTGGCTCGCTCATACCGTCCACCAGAGGTTACAGGTTATAGGGTTGCTGCAGCGTCAGCGGAAGATATCCGGGAAGAAACCTCTGTCGGAAAGAGATGGGCAGACACGGAGGTTGGTCCATCTGTGCCGAAAAGACCGAGAAAAGCCGTAACTCCGAAGACAGGAACTTCGGGGGCAACACCCGTTGTATCGGCGGAAGCAGCTTCCGTGGAGGTAATGATGTTCGACATAGTCTGGCTCGCAATTTTGATGATGATTTTTTTTGTTTTGTGACTTGATATTTCCTTCTTGTAGGTGGTAACAAAGAAGAAATCCCGAGTTTCGAAACCGGGTATTGTCAGAGCGAGGAGGGTCGCGAGCTCTTCTGATGAGCGTATTCCTCCGATTATCGCATCTTCCAGGGAGGAGAATGTTTATGTTGTCGCTTTCGCAGGGATTTTGGTGTCCCCAGATAGTGTTGAAGGGGAAACTGGAGATACGGCTGTACTTGGGGTAGCACCAGCTGCAGCAGGGATCTCTGATGTCGAGGTCCCGACAGAAGTTGTACCTCCGGAAGAGGAGGTGGAGTGGAGTTCGTCGTCCTCGGATGACGTTCCTCCAGATGTGGATGAGCCTGTTGCGGGGGCAACAGATGCGATTGAAGCAGAGGAGAGGGTTGATTCCCCCTTGTCATGATGAGGAGAGGTCGGCTGAAGCACTGTCGATCCCTACCCCAGACTCAGCAGTGGAGGCTGAGATGGTCATTAACCGTGAGGTGGTGACAGATTCCATCCTTGAAGAGGGAGTTGATAGGGAAGGGGAGACTTATCTGCCGAGCCCGACTCCAGAGATGTGCCCTGCCAGGGAACGGGAGCTGATCCCGCTGGCTTGCCAGAGGAGGGCTCTGTGCTGGTTACAGGCCGCGTCTCGGTGGTTGAGGAGGCAACTCCAGGTGTTGGTAGTCTGCTTGAGACAGAAAAGGGCATGGGCTTGCTGGTGCAGGAGCCCTTTGTTGCTTCTTCGACTTGGGGGACGATATCGACTCCTCATTCTGTTCCTTCCACTTTGGTGGCTTCTCGAGCCGATGGCGAGGGAGGAGCTGGTGATATTGAGGTGCCGACTTCGCGGATTGAGGCCGATAACGTCGAGGTGCCGGCTTCGCGGATTGAGGCTGGTGGATCATCTTCGGGACCGTTGTCTATTGTAGCGGCTCCTCAAACTCCCGCTATGACCCCTCAAATACTGGCTGACGCGGATGAGTATATAAAGATTATTGTTGAGGCAGTGTACAAGATGCTGCAGAGAGGCGTGTCGACCGTAGTAAATGCCAATGGGAGTTTTGTGACAGCGAAGGCTATGGCACTCAGTGTACAAGATGCTGCAGAGAGGCATGTCGACCGTAGTAAATGCCAATGGGAGTTTTGTGACAGCGAAGGCTATGGCACTCCCTGACATAGGTCTGATACGTTCTCACCAGGGCCATGATCATATGGCCGAGATTCTGGAGTCATCAGTAACCGAACTCGACCAGCATCTTTCTGAACTTCAGAGTATCCAGCAGAATGACTTTTCTTCCCTGACAGATTCGGAGAGGGAGAAGCTGATGGCTGAAGCCGAATCATCCTATCAGGCCACAGTGGCCGCTTGGGACCATAAAGTGGCTGAAGCTGAGGCGACAGTGGAGAGGCTATCTCAGTCCGTGCATGAGAAGGCAAAACTGTAATCCTCGTTGGAAGCCAGCATAACGGAGGTCGACCCCCGAATTAGACAGCTCGAGGATCAACGAGCCCAACTTCTGTTAGAGGTAGAGCGAGTCCAGGCCGAGCATGTGACGACCAAGGAAGAAGAAGCAGCGTTTACCCATCTCGTTCTCTCTCTGGCCAACCAGCGACAGGAGTTGGATAAGAAGCATGAGGATGATACTTCTCCAGAGGCTGTGGAGGCGATGCGCCAAGAAGCTAAACGCCGAGTCCTGGCGACCGTGGGGCCTCGGGCGGAGGCCTTGAAGCGTCGAGTCGAAGAGCTTTCTGCCAATCCCAGTAATGTTTAGGGATTGTAGTCTCTCCCCCCTCTTTTGTTTTGTTTCTATTTTCCTGGCAACTTGCCAAAGATGTAATCCTTTTACTTTTGAATGAAAAATAAAGAATTTTCTGGTGCGTTACTGTCGTGAACTGGTGGTTTGTGTGGACCTATTATCTTTTGCGCACCTTGGTTTTTAGGTACAGATAATAAGTTTGATGGAACCGATATGTTTGTTCAGAAGTAATATGGACGTGGCAGACATGGGGTTCAAATGGTAGAATATCCCTACTCAGAGGTATTATGGACGTGGTAGAAAATGATTCTGGGGAAACGCGGAACTTCTCAGAGGTAATGTGGACGTAGAAGTTCTGCGATTGACGTACAACAACCCGGGGGCTGTCTGTACAGGATGTTTACTCAGAGGTAATGTGGACGTGGTAAACATGATAGTTAGCATTGTCTTACGGGGTGTAAGATTTTACTTTTGTGGGGGCGTAGAGAAGCAACTCAGAGGTAACGTGGACGTGGTTGTTCTTCTACTGGAGATAGAATGCGTCGGAACAGCTGGGCTCCGAAAGCATAAGAATTTGAGAAAGGGAAGGGTATGTGAGTTTTGATGCTCAGGTCCCCTAATTCCCTTGCTGGATAGAGATGGAAGTACCAATCTGAAGGATGTCAGGAGTAGTACTTCTTTAGGAACTTGCCATTGATGGGCAATATGAACAAGTCCCGATTGGGTTTGGCGAGGCGGTAAGCACCGTTTGAGTATACCGTCTCTATGATGAAAGGTCCTTCCCACTTGTGCTCAAACTTTCCTGGTGTCTTGTGGGTCAACACCATCGGCCTCCTGACTGCCAGAACCAGGTCGCCTACTTGGAAAGTCCTCTGCTTGACCTTTTTGTTGAATACCTATGATATACGGGCTTGATAGAGTTCGATGTGTTGTTGAGCTAGGAGACGTTTTTCGTCAAGTGCTTCCAATTCTCACAGCCGACGACGTTGATTGTCTTCTTTTGTGAGTTGATTTGTGATTGCTACACGGAGCGAGGGTATCTGGATCTCGAGAGGCAGTACCGCTTCGCTTCCGTAGACCAGGAAGAATGGTGTATTGCTCGTCGGGGTCCGTACCGTCGTGCGGTAGGCCCAGAGGCATTCGCCGAGCTTTTCGTCCCAGTCAAGTTTGTTGGATGACACGACCTTTTTGAGTAGCTTGACGATAGTCTTGTTGAATGCCTCATCCAATCCGTTTGCTGTCGGATTGTAGGCAGTTGATGCCACATTCTGAATGTGGTTCTTGTCACATAATCTGCTAAAAACGTGGCTGATGAATTGTGGACCGTTATCGTAGATAATCCTTCGAGGTACCCCGAAACGGTAGATGACATGGTGCTTGATGAAGCGGATCACCCGAGAACTCTTCACTTCCGCCAGCGGGACTGCTTCTGTCCATTTGGAGAAGTAGTCGGTGATGGCTAGGATGAAGCGATGTCCCCTAGATGATGGAGGGGTGATGGGTCCCACGATGTCCATGCCCCAAGCTTCGAAGGGCCAGGAGGCGACTGTAGGATGACGGGGTATGGATGAAGTCGGCATGAAGCTGGCAAGCATGGCACTTTTTAGCATAGTCGATAGCGTCGGCTGTCATGGTTGGCCAGTAGTAACCCATGCGTCGCAGTCGATCCTGCAACTTGGGTCCGGGTTGATAAGCTCCGTAAGTTCCGTCATGAGCTTCCCGAAGGGCTTCGGCTGCTTCTTCTTTGGATATACATCGAAGGAGGAGCCCGTCGTAGGAGCGTCGATACATCGTTTTAGAAGCCGTATCATAATAGAACCGGAGGGAACACCTTCTGACCGAGACGACTTCTTTTGGGTCTTCTGGAAGAATTCCATAGACTGCAAAGTCGATGAATGGAAACCTCCAGTCTCGGACATTAACACCGGCACTCAACGTCATGGCGTGGTCCACTTGAGTGTGTAAGTTGTTTTCGGGACAAACTAAGTCTCGGCCGACAACCGTGACATAGTGTTGAGTCCCAAGAGGTGCTGCTAACGATGCTACTAGGCCAGCGAGGGCGTCGGCCTCCAGGTTTTGCAAGCGAGGTACATGTTCTATGAAGAACTTGGTGAAGGTCGAGATGATACTCAATGCAACTCCATGGTAAAGGATCAAATCCTCATGGCGGACCTTATACTGCCCTCGAATTTGATTGACGATGAGTTTTGAGTCACCGTAAGCTTCCAGATGATCTACCCCCAGCTGTTGCGCCAGCTGGAGTCCCAAGATGAGAGCGTTGTACTCAGTAACATTGTTGGAGCACGGCTTTGAGAGGGAGTAAGCACGCTGGATGTGTCACGCCCCAGAACCAGAATACTGGAGAGCGGGGGCAGACATAGCCAGCTACGTATAATGAAACGGAAACCATCTCACCATACGGTCACAGCTGTCTAGATACATGAGGGTTTATCTACAATCCATCAGTCTCTTAAGGTCATGAACAAGCCTATTGTCTCAATCACAAGCAAGTAAGTAAAAGTTTACAAGATGTATGATCATTAAATATACAATAGTAAGGCATCCCAAACATTACATATTCAGCTGATCATGAAGCTAGTCGTTACAAAATGTCAGGACTAGCAAGAGTTTAGTCATACATGATCAACCCTAGGATCTGTCAATCATGTTACAGCCCGTAGGCAGACAATAAGTAAAGTACAATCGAGCTAAACAGGTGCTCGTCGGCTAAACGCCTCAAAAGAATATTTTTACAATAGAGTGGAAGAGCCAAAAATAACCCACTCGTTGCCCTGGTTACGCCTGGTGGTCACCATCGGGCTGGAAGACAGGAGGATCCTCTGGAGCTGCTCCAAAATCTGGCCATACAAAACCAGCTGGGTCAGACCCCAGAAAGAGCAAGTGCCACAAAGGAGGCTTCACTTAGGAACTAAAACCAGCAATTAGCACACTTGTAAATAAATAGTAATAATACAAGAATTAAAGAAAAGCATAACAGGAGATATACGATGAGATAGCCATGGGACTATTCAGATAGCCAGGTTATAACCCGTAAACCAAACAAGGACCGGGGTTGTAACCCTTCGTCTGAGCAGAACTTGGATTCTCACCATTTATCGGTAAAAGTAAATACAAGCATCCATATCAAGTAGTAATCTGGAACATGATCTGGACAAGACTAGACTGGTTAGACTCCATTCGATCATTTCACGGCCAAGCAAGAACCTACGGCTTGATACTTTAACTAACTAGGGTTGTCACAGGCCTAATTACTAACAAGATGCAGTGAGATTATTCCACAGCCACAAGCCCTGCAGACCATCCAGGTTACCCGAGTTGAAGGATTTAGAGTTGAATTCAGGTGGGCACATCGTCCAGGAAACGAATGTACCCTTAGGTAGCTTGAAGGGTACAACACATGACAGTGTGCTGGAAATGTGCCCTACTCGACGACAGGCTACAGATCCCAAGGCGTGCCCAGGTAACGGGATTGCCTGTAGCTGGGAAATCTCTTCATGACTACTGTATTAATCTAGTTATTAACCTTAGTCCATTTAAGTAGGTACTCCTGACCGAGGTACTAAGGAGTCCCTGTCCTAGACATGATGCAAGACAGGACTGGTTCATTTGTACAAGCACAATCGCCCACGGTGTCCAGGTAACTTATACAGGTCATGTTATGTCAGGTTATCATGTCAAGTGTACTAGTCAAGAGTGCGCCACGACGGGCCACTATCATGTCAGGGTAGTCACGTCAGGAGTGCACCACTACGGGTCACTGTCATGTCATGTTCAAGTATCATTTCCAAACATATTAAATGAATTTATGATTATCAAGTTCAGGACAAAAGGAGTCGTATGAAGTCCATACGCTGCCTTGGATAGCAAGGAGTCGTATGAAGTCCATACGCTGTCTTGGATAGCAAGGAGTCGTATGAAGTCCATACGCTCACTTTTGGAGACATATGAAGTCCATACGCTGCCTTGGATAGCAAGGAGTCATATGAAGTCCATACGCTGCCTTGGATAGCAAGGAGTCGTATGAAGTCCATACGCTGTCTTGGATGACAAGGAGTCGTATGAAGTCCATACGCTCACTTGGGTGACAAGGAGTCGTATGAAGTCCATACGCTCACTTGGATTCCACTGAGCGTATAGCTCTTGAATGAGCGTACAGCCATGGCTGAGCGTATGGCCATGCGCTAAAGAGCGCAAGGCTGAGGGATGTTCTTCCTGGCCGAGAACAAGTCCAAGAACACCAAGAACTTCAATTCTTCATATCTTGGCCAAATCAAAACCAAATCTAGATTTTCAAAGTTCTAACTTGAGTAAAATCGAATTCTCTTCCACATGGAAGCATAAAACCCCACAAAATCCCAACTAAAATAGATCAAAACCATGTAAATCCAAAAATAGAGAAAACTTAGATCTAGAACAATGGAGACTCCAAATCACAAAATGTCAAGTTCTAATATTGTTCCAAATCATCTAATTAAGCTAATAGACAAATAAAAATAGGTCCTCATGTGATGGCAAGGTGCACTTGCCTAGCTCTCTCTCTTCCTCTCTCTCTCTCACAGGTTGGTGAGAACTAATGGTGAAAAAGAAGATGATAAATGAGGAGAGAGAATGAGAGAGTGCACTAATAAAGGGTTAGTGGTGGTAGATAGGGGGTTCACCCTTGGTTCATAATGAACCAATAGCAATCCCAAACCGAACCAAGCCAACCCGAACCAAGAATAACCAAGCCATGAAAGAAGAGCTAAGCGAGGAATCGTGTAATACAAAAAATAAAATATGTACACGTTTTCCAATAATACGTAATACGAACCACAGGCATTACAACTCTACCCGCCTTAAAAGAATTCCGACCTCGGAATTTAATTAAGAGGCTAGAATAGCAATGACAAGCTATACTAATCACAGGCAAGCTATATTAGACAATAAATCAATCATGCAAGCAAGAATTCGAAGGTATGAGACATAAGAAGGATATTATACCTCACGAGTCAAACATGTCGGGATATCGCGATCGGATATCATCCTCACGCTCCCATGTTGACTCACCCAAAGAGTGATGACCCCAAGCAACTCGGACTAACTTGATAGTCTTGTTCTTGAGCGTCTTCTCTCTCCGGTCCAATATAGACACGGGCCTCTCCTCATACGAAAGGTTGGTGCCAACAACCAATTCCGAATGATCCAGGATATGGCTTGGGTCTGGGATATACCATCGTAATTGGGATACATGGAACACGTCATGCACCTCGCTTAGCGACGGCGGAAGAGCGAGACGATAGGATACATCTCCTACTCGCTCCGGAATGTCGAACGGTCCTATATACCTAGGACTAAGCTTTCTCCGTACGCCGAAACGAATGACGCCACGGTTAGGCAAAATCCTAAGGAATACATGATTGTCGACCAAAAACTCGAGAGGACGCCGATAAGAATTGGCCCAATGACGCTGGCGATCTTGGGCAACTCGAAGATGGTCCCTGACTCTTCTGACCACTTCAACTGTCTGGGCAATCATTTCTGGACCGAGCATCTGCCTCTCTCCAACGTCATCCCATGCTAGCGGAGATCTGCACTTTCTGCCATACAGTGCCTCGAACGGTGCCATCTGGATGCTGGCCTGGAAACTGTTGTTGTATGAGAATTCCACCAGGTGCAAGTGATCCTCCCACGAACCACCAAAGTCAAGCGTGCAAGTCCGCAGCATATCTTCAAGGGTCTGGATCGTGCGCTCCGATTGGCCATCTGTCTGCGGATGATAAGCTGAGCTGAACTGGAGGCGAGTCCCCAAACTCTCTTGTAAGCTACGCCAAAAGTGCGACATAAATCTAGAATCTCGGTCTGAGGTGATACTGACTGGTACACCGTGAAGTCTGACAATCTGCCTGAGATACATCTCCGCTAGCTGAGCCGTCGACTGACCAACTCTGAATGGAAGAAAGTGAACCACCTTCGTGAGCCGATCGACTATAACCCAGATAACATCTCTACCAGCTGGGGATCTAGGTAATCCAGTCACGAAATCCATGGTTACATGCTCCCATTTCCATTCTGGAATCGACAAGGGCTGAAGAAGTCCAGCTGGCCTCTGATGTTCAGCTTTAACTTGTTGGCAAACTAAACACCGAGAGACAAACCGAGCTATCTCTCGCTTCATGCTATTCCACCAGAAGTGCTGACGAATATCGCGGTACATCTTCGTACTGCCAGGATGGATGGAATACTGAGAACTGTGCGCCTCTGACATGATTTCCTGTCCGATATCTCCGCTGGGTACACAAAGACGCTTACCATGTCAAAGTGTACCATCCTCATGAATACATAGCTCTGGCCTTCGTCCTGCCTCACACTCTGCTCTGAGTCGCTGAATCTTGGAATCTGTTGACTGTGCCGTCCGGATCCTCTCAACTATAGTGGACTGAACTTGCATACTAGCCATCAATGCCACACTAGAAGGGAGAATAACTTCTATACCCATCTTCTGAAGATCCGCTAACAGTTCTGGTTGTGCTGTTAGAAAATAAACTCCGGCTCTCCTGCTCAATGCATCTGTCACAACATTGGCCTTCCCAGGATGATACTGTAAGTCAACATCATAATCCACAAGAAGCTCGAGCCATCTCCTCTGACGTATGTTAAGATCCTTCTGAGTGAAAACATACTTCAGGCTCTTGTGGTCGGTGAAAATTTCTACTCTATCTTCGTACAGGTAGTGTCTCCATAATTTAAGTGCAAACACTACTGCTGCCAGCTCCAAGTCATGGGTTGGATAATTCCTCTCATGATCACGAAGTTGTCGTGATGCATAAGCTATTACCTTCCCATGCTGCATCAGAACACATCCTAAGCCTCTGCCTGAAGCATCACAATATACCAAAAATCCTCCGGTTCCATCCGGAAGCGTGAGAATAGGAGCCGTTATCAAGCCTCGCTTCAACTGCTCAAAAGAACTCTGACACTCTGCTGTCCAAGCAATCTGCGCATCCTTGCGGGTCAACTGGGTTAATGGCGCTGAAATCCGAGCAAAATCTGAAACGAACCGCCGGTAGTAGCCGGCCAATCCAAGGAAGCTATGAACTTCTACAACGGTGCTGGGCACTAGCCACGACTCAATAGCTACAATCTTCTGGGGATCCACTTCTACTCCTCCTCTGGTGATGATATGACCCAAGTACGAAATACGATCGAGCCAGAACTCGCATTTACTGAACTTGGCATACAGCTGGTGCTCCCTGAGAGTCTGAAGAACCACACGGAGATGCTGCTCATGCTCCGCCTCACTCTTGCTATAGACCAAGATGTCATCCAAGAACACAATCACAAAATGATCCAGGTAAGGCATAAAGATGCGATTCATGAGATCCATGAATACTGCCGGCGCATTGGTCGCTCCAAATGGCATAACGAGGAACTTCCAATGCCCATACCTCGATCTGAAAGCTATCTTCGGGATGTCCTGCTCTCTAACTCTGATCTGATGATATCCTGAGCGCAAATTGACCTTCGAGAACACTGATGCCCCCTTGAGTTGATCAAACAAGTCATCTATCCTCGGGAGAGGGTATCTGTTCTTGATTGTCACTGAGTTTAAGGTACGATAATCAACACATAACCGAGACGTACCATCCTTCTTCTTCACAAGAAGCATCGAGGCTCCCCAAGGCGATCCACTAGCACGAATAAATCCCTTGGTTCTGAGTTCCTCAATCATCCTGTACAATATCTCCAATTCTGACGGTGCCATCCTGTAGACTCTCTCTGATACGGGGGCTGTTCCGGGAATCAAGTCAATAGTGAACTCGATCTCCCGCTCTGGCGACATACCTGGAAGCTCTTCTAGGAAAACATCTGGAAACTCATTGACTATCCTGGGCAACTGAATTGCTGCTACTGCCATCCGCAATACTGGAGGAGAAGGCTCAACTTTGCCTCGGGAGAAGGAAAACTCTGGCTCACCTGGGATGCTAAAAACAACCCTGCCAATATGGCAGTCTATTCTAGCATACTGGTTCTGCAACCAATCCATCCCTAAGACCATATCATAATCGGCCATCGAGAATTCTATCAATCTAGCGGGAAACTCTCTACCGCTAACTACGATCCGACACGAGGAAAATACTCTATCTACTCCCACAGGTCCGTTACCAGTAAGTATATTGAGCCTTACTGATAATGACTCGGGCTCCAATCCTACCCGTGTCGCGAATCGTGCAGACATAAAAGAATACGATGCACCAGAATCAAATAAAGCTGAAGCTGGAAAGGAGTTGACGAGAATAGTACCTGCCACTACCTCTTCTGGTGCCAATCCTTCCTCTGCGGTCATCACCATAGCCTGACCGTGCCCTCGGGGTGCTGGTCCCCTCTGCTGAAATCCTTGCTGCCTGCTCTGACTCTGAGCATGGGCTTGTGCATACTGTTGGGGGTTCTGCTGCTGGAACACTTAGGACTGAGGCGGCAAGGGCCTCGGCAATGGATACTGCTGCTGTTGCTGCTGGACCGGAACTGGGGCTGGTCCCGTCACCGAAGAAGTGGAAAGGTTGGACGATAATGAACCACCCCTGTTTGGGCAGGACCCAACCCTATGGTCTGGTGCTCCACAAGCCAGACACAATCCTTGCGCCCTACGACATTCTGCCACCACATGGCCTGGCTTTCCACAATGAGAACATCCCACTGCGGAAGACTGCTTCTTGTAACGGCCCAAATGTTGTACCCCGCCCGAGGCCCAGTTGCATAACCTTCTTGCGGACTAAGGTTATGCGGGAAGCTTCCAGAACATTCTAGAAGATGGCGGAAGGCTCTAGAAGATTGTGGATCTCTCCGGAAGACCCAAGATCGTTCTAGGAGGCCCAAGAAGCTTCTGGAAGGCCCTTGAAGTTTTCTTTTATGTTGCTAGGGAATAAACCTGGAATATGCCATTCCAGTTATGGTAGATTGTAATGATCCTTGGAATATTCCTTCCAGGACTTTCCTTGTATTGCTCTATGAGCACTTATAAAAGGGGGAGGCTCTCATTTGTTCCTCACCACCTAAAAATTGTAAGCATTCTCCAAGTCAATAAAAAGATTCTTACTAGCCCCATCTTTGCTCCACTATTCTAGTTTTCTTAGCGATCTAGCTAAGTCGGGGACGGGAAGGCTTGCACGAGTCTTTGAGGAGAAAGACAGTGCGCCGCACGGGACGAAGTGCTAGCAAAAACACTAAGTCCGTGACAAGTGGTATCAGAGCAAAGGTTCGATCGCCATCATATCTTCGACCGAAGCCATCATCAATGACGAGCCCGCACAACCCTCATCGCCTAAGGAGAAGGCGAAGACCTCGAGGAAGGGCAAGAGCAAGGAACCGTCGGTGGAACGGGCTCTTGGCGAGTTGGTGGCCGGGTTGAGATGCTGGAGAAGGGCGTGACGGGCGTCGAGTATCAAGTGGTGCAGAACCAAATGGCTCACGAGGAATTCGCCCAGGGTTTGGAGGCGGATGTCGCCACGGCTATGACGGAGTTCCGAGAGCATCTCCGCGAGATGCAGGCCGAGTTCGAGGAGGAACGAAAGGCCACGAAGGCGGAGATTGCTGAACTACGCAAGGAGCTACAAACCAAGGCGGAGGTCCTCGAGAGGGCCATTGCTGGTGGTCCGACTCCGAGGAGGGAGTCGATGCAGAGGGTGAAGTATCCAGAACCCAAATCCTTCACTGGCGTATGGGACGCGAAGGAGGTGGATAACTTCATCTGGAACGTCGAGCGTTACCTGAAGGCGGTCCGCATCGAGGATGAGACCGATAAGGTAAACACAGCGTCCCTATATTTTTCTGATGATGCTACGCTGTGGTGGCGACGCAGGTGCATTGATATAGAAAAGGGACTCTGCAAGATCGAGACTTGGGAGGATCTCAAGAAGGAGATCAAGTCTCAATTCTACCCGAAGAATGTGGAGTATGTCGCAAGACGGAGTTTGCGTCAACTCAAGCACACCGGGACGATCAAGGAGTATGTGGCAGAGTTCACCCGCCTGATGCTCACCATTTCCAGTATGGGCGAAGAGGATCGCCTGTTCGCGTTCCTGGAGGGTCTACAACCATGGGCGGCACAAGAATTGCAGAGGCAAGATGTGTCAGATCTGAATACGGCTGTTGCGGCAGCCGAGAAGATGATGGAGTATCGACGAAGCGATGCCCCAAAGCCCAAGAAAAAGACCACCACCAAGTTCAATGGTGGGGGAGCGAAGAAGAACAACGGAAAGGGAGGCCCGCCGCCGAAGGACAAGCCGCAAGCAAAGCCTTCGACGGAGCGGAAGATCGAGTGCTATGTGTGCGATGGAAATCACCTCGCACGAGACTGTCCGAACAAGGGCAAGAGGGTGAACGCGGTCCAAGGCGAGGAGGCCGAGGACATGGAGCCTAAGAAGGGGCTCACATGGGTGCCCTGCGCCTGTTGAATGCTTTGAAGATCAAGGCGGTAGTGTCCAAGACCCCGAATCGAGAGCTGATGTACGTGGACGTGAAGATCAACAGCCACAACACCAGGGCGATGGTCGATACGGGGGCTACCCACAACTTTATCTCGGATGCGGAGGTCCGACGCTTGGGTTTGGCACTGGAAAAAGACTCAAGCACGATAAAGGCAGTCAACTCTGAGGCGCGCTCCGTGCAGGGGGTGGCCAAAGGGGTAAAGATCCAAGTGGGAGACTGGACGGGTGTCACCAATCTCACGGCAGCACCACTGGACGACTTTGACATGATCCTTGGGATGGACTTCCTCAATTCGGCAAAGGCAGTCCCAATGCCGCATCTGGGAGTCGTCGGGATCATGGAGGAGAGCTCTCCGTACATGGTGACAACTGTACGAGGCGAGCTTACGAAAGGGAAGGCTCTCTCCGTATTACAACTCAAGAAGGGGATGCGACACGGAGAGATGACTTACCTTGCTGTGCTCAAGACGGAGGAGGCGCCCGTGCAGGGGGATCTTCTGCCTGAGATCGATGACGTCCTTGTGGAGTTCGGGGATGTCATGCCGAAGGAGTTGCCGAAGAGGCTACCTCCGCGGAGGGAGGTAGACCATGCCATCGAGTTGGAGCCGGGCACGAAGCCGTCCGCCATGGCTCCATATCGCATGGCCCCGTCCGAGCTGGACGAGTTGAAGAAGCAACTCAAGGAACTGCTGGACGCGGGATTCATCAGACCGTCAAAGGCCCCGTATGGTGCACCGGTGCTGTTTCAGAAGAAGAAGAACGGAAGCCTTCGTTTGTGCATTGACTATCGTGCACTAAACAAGGTAACCGTCAAGAACAAATATCCCATCCCGTTGGTGGCGGACTTGTTCGACCAATTGGGAGGCGCGAGATACTTCTCCAAACTTGATCTGCGTTCGGGGTATTATCAAGTCCGGATTGCGGAGGGCGATGAGGCTAAGACGGCATGCGTGACGAGGTATGGCGCATATGAGTTTATGGTTATGCCTTTTGGTCTAACAAATGCTCCTGCGACTTTTTGTACTTTGATGAACAAGCTCTTTCATCCCTACCTGGATCGATTCGTCGTGGTCTACCTCGACGACATCATCGTGTACTCAAACACGATGGAGGAACACATCGAGCATTTGAAGACTATCTTCCAGGTTCTAAGGGAGAACGAACTCTTCGTCAAGCGGGAGAAGTGCTCATTCGCACAAGAAGAGGTGTCGTTCTTGGGGCACTGGATCGGGCGTGGCAAGATATGGATGGACGGCACAAAGGTCCAGTCCATACGGGAGTGGGAGGCTCCCACCAAGCCGATGGAGCTACGATCGTTCCTTGGTTTGGCGAACTACTACCGGCGGTTCATCCGAGGATATTTTGCCATCGCAGCGCCTATGACCGATCTGCTGCGGAAGGATCGAGCGTGGAGCTGGATGCCCCGATGCGAGGAGGCATTCGAGGCACTGAAGCGGGCTGTGAAGGAGGAGCCGGTCTTGTCACTACCGGACTACTCCAAGGCGTTCGAAGTGCACACGGACGCGTTCGACTTCGCCATCGGTGGGGTGTTGGTGCAGGAAGGACACCCTATTGCGTTCGAGAGCCGTAAGCTAAATGACACTGAGCGGCGCTATACGGTGCAGGAGAAGGAGATGACCGCGGTCGTGCATAGCTTGAGGACCTGGCGGCACTACCTCCTGGGCACCAAGTTCGTGGTCATGACGGACAATGTTGCCACGAGCTACTTCCAGTCCCAAAAGAAGCTATCTCCGAAGCAGGCGAGATGGCAAGATTTTCTAGCCGAGTTCGACATGGTGTTGCAGTACAAACCCGGCAAAGAAAATCAGGTGGCCGATACGCTTAACAGGAAGGCCGAGCTCGCATATGTGTGCTTGCTCAAAGGGGACATTCTGGACCGTATTCGAGTGGGAATCATGGAGGACCCACTAACACTGGCCCTAGTGAAGCTTGCCAAGGAGGGCAAAATGAGAAGGTTCTGGCTGAAAGACGAACTTCTCTACACCAAGGGCGACAGGGTGGTCGTGCCTAGGTGGAGTGGCTTACGGAGACAGCTGCTCAAGGAGTGTCATGACACAAAGTGGGCTGGACATCCGGGACAGAAGCGAACCTTGGCGCTACTGGAGGCCGCATACTACTGACCTCGCATGCGCGAGGATGTGGAGGACTATGTTCGCACTTGTCTTGTGTGCCAACAAGACAAGGTGGATCATCAGAAGCCCGGGGGCCTGCTGGAGCCTCTTCCCGTGCCGAGTCGGCCGTGGGAGAGCATTTCGATGGACTTCATCTCCGCCCTGCCGAAAGTGGAGGCGCTTGGGTCCATTCTCGTGGTGGTGGACCGGTTTTCAAAGTACGCGACCTTCATTGCTGCTTCGACGGACTGCATAGCAGAGGAGGCCGTGCGATTGTTTATCAGCCACGTGGTAAAGTTCTGGGGCATCCCGGTCAACATTGTCAGCGACCGAAACCCCCGCTTCCCGGGGAAGTTCTGGACGGAAGTGTTCAAAATCCTTGGGACAGACTTACACTTCTCGACCAGCTTCCACCCGCAGACGGATGGGCAGACCGAGCGGGTCAACTCGCTACTCGAGGAGTACTTGCGGCACTTTGTGAGTGCCAACCAGAGGGATTGGGTGCATCACCTCGACGTCGCTCGATTTTGCTACAATCTTCAACGGAGCGAGTCGTCGCACAGCAGTCCATTCGAGTTGGTGATGGGTCGCCAACCGCTTGCCCCGCACACGCTGAGTACGGGGTCCTCGAGTAGAAGCCCCGCGGCCAACCAGTTCACTTCAGATTTCAAGGCAAAGGCAGACATTGCCAAGGCATTTCTGGAGAAGGCCGCGAGGAAGATGAAGAAGTGGGCCGACGCGAAGCGAAGGCCGATTGAGTACAAGGAGGGGGACATGGTGCTGGTGAAGCTACAACCGCAACAGTTCAAGGTGTTCCGTAAGGTGCACAAAGGACTAATCCGGAAGTATGAAGGCCCCTTCCCCGTGCTCAAGAAGGTAGGCAAGGTGGCCTACAAGCTTGAACTCCCTGCCAAGCTGAAGATTCATCCAGTCTTCTATGCCAGTTGCTTGAAGCCGTACCACGAAGACTTGGAGGACCCCCAGCGAGGAGTTCCGAAGCGACCGACGGCGACCATGACGACTTCCTTCGACAAGGAGGTAGAAGCCGTACTGGACAGGAGGACCATTCGGCGATGAGGCGTGTCCCCGTATGTGGAGTACCTCATCCAGTGGAAGGGCTTGCCTTACGATGAGTCTAGCTGGGAACGTGCTGATACGCTGTATCTCGAAGCCGAGATCCAGGCGTTTCTCAGCGAGCATAGTTGACGAGGGCGTCAACGCCTTAGGTGGGGGAGAATGTAACGGCCCAAATGTTGCACCTCGCCCGAGGCCCAGTTGCATAATCTTCTTGCGGACTAAGGTTATGCGGGAAGCTTCCAGAATATTCTAGAAGATGGCGGAAGGCTCTAGAAGATTGTGGATCTCTCCGGAAGACCCAAGATCGTTCTAGGAGGCCCAAGAAGCTTCTGGAAGGCCCTTGAAGTTTTCTTTTATGTTGCTAGGGAATAAACCTGGAATATGCCATTCCAGTTATGGTAGATTGTAATGATCCTTGGAATATTCCTTCCAGGACTTTCCTTGTATTGCTCTATGAGCACTTGTAAAAGGGGGAGGCTCTCATTTGTTCCTCACCACCTAAAAATTGTAAGCATTCTCCAAGTCAATAAAGAGATTCTTACTAGCCCCATCTTTGCTCCACTATTCTAGTTTTTTTAGCGATCTAGCTAAGTCGGGGACGGGAAGGCTTGCACGAGTCTTTGAGGAGAAAGACAGTACGCCGCACGGGACGAAGTGCTAGCAAAAACACTAAGTCCGTGACATTCTGCTTCTGCTGCTGAGGGTACGTCGGAGTTGAATGCTGAACCGACGTCACTGAGGCCGCCCGCCTCGGAGCTCCAATAGTCAAAGCCCTGGCTGCCGGGGCTGGGGCTGAAGACTGATTCATCTGGCCGTGAGATCTCTTCCGACCCCCGGCCCTATCCACGATCCGCTGGGAGGTATACTCATGCCTTCGGGCTGCTCTCAAGACTGCATCAAAAGTCTGATGCTCAAACTGCTCGACTGCCAACAAGATCTCCAGGTGAAGCCCCTGCTGGAATCGCTGGGTTCGATCATACTCGGTTGCCACCAAGGTGGGAGCAAACCGACTAAGTCTGGAAAACTCGGCCGCATATCCGTCGACCGTCATGCCTCCTTGCTTCAGATTGGTGAACCTCGTCTGTAGATCGTACCGAGCTACAATATCAAAATACTTGGTCTGGAATCTCTCTCTGAATACTGTCCATGGAATGGGTGCTACTAACCCAACGGCCTGTGCCGCCCACCAGCTACGGGCAAGATCTAACAACTACAGGCGCACAACGGCCACCTTCTCGTTCTCTGGAGTCCTGGCTGCTTCGAGAATCACTTCCGTATCCTGAAGCCATGCATCCGCTGCGATAGCATCTTCACTACCGTCGAAGAATGGAGGGTTCAAGCGCTTGAAGCTGTTGGCCGTGCTGTTCCCTTGATGACCGCCTCTGGTCAAAGCATCTGCCACTGCCTGTTGTAAGGCGTCTCCTCGACGATCTTGGGAAGCTATCAAAGTCTTGACGAGTCCTACTAAAGTGCCATCATCAGGTTCTACAGGCTGAACTGGCTGAACTGGGGGCTCTTCTCCGATAGGCTCGACTCTGGAGGCTACTCCGGAATGCTGGACTTAATCTCCAGGTTGCTGCTGGTCCACGGGAGGTATTCCACCTCGCTGATCGGCAGAACCACGAATAATGCCGCTGAAGAAGACGACAAGGGGAACAATAAGGAAGGACCAGGAAAGAGCAACGATACAAGCATGTGATCAGGACAAGAATCCAGGGATTCAGAAGGTATGAGCAGAGATCAAGGACGAATACTGATTGAGACATCTATTCGGTAAACCCTCACATATCTTGATTTATAAGACCTGCATGGGCCACCACTTAAACCATGTCACGCCCCAGAACCAGAATACTGGAGAGCGGGGGCAGACATAGCCAGCTACGTATAATGAAACGGAAACCATCTCACCATACGGTCACGGCTGTCTAGATACATGAGGGTTTATCTACAATCCATCAGTCTCTTAAGGTCATGAACAAGCCTATTGTCTCAATCACAAGCAAGTAAGTAAAAGTTTACAAGATGTATGATCATTAAATATACAATAGTAAGGCGTCCCAAACATTACATATTCAGCTGATCATGAAGCTAGTCGTTACAAAATATCAGGACTAGCAAGAGTTTAGTCATACATGATCAATCCTAGGATCTGTCAATCATGTTACAGCCCGTAGGCAGACAATGAGTAAAGTGCAATCGAGCTAAACAGGTGCTCGTCGGCTAAACGCCTCAAAAGAATATTTTTACAATAGAGTGGGAGAGCCAAAAATTACCCACTCGTTGCCCTGGTTACGCATGGTGGTCACCATCGGGCTGGAAGACAGGAGGATCCTCTGGAGCTGCTCCAAAATCTGGCCATACAAAACCAGCTGGGTCAGACCCCAGAAAGAGCAAGTGCCACAAATGAGGCTTCACTTAGGAATTAAAACCAGCAATTAGCACACTTGTAAATAAATAGTAATAAGACAAGAATTAAAGAAAAGCATAACAGGAGATATACGATGAGATAGCCATGGGACTATTCAGATAGCCAGGTTACAACCCGTAAACCAAACAAGGACCGGGGTTGTAACCCTTCGTCTGAGCAGAACTTGGATTCTCACCATTTATCGGTAAAAGTAAATACAAGCATCCATATCAAGTAGTAATCTGGAACAGGATCTGGACAAGACTAGACTGGTTAGACTCCATTCGATCATTTCACGGCCAAGCAAGAACCTATGGCTTGATACTTTAACTAACTAGGGTTGTCACAGGCCTAATTACTAACAAGATGCAGTGAGATTATTCCACAGCCATAAGCCCTGCAGACCATCCAGGTTACCTGGGTTGAAGGATTTAGAGTTGAATTCAGGTGGGCACATCGTCCAGGAAACGAATGTACCCTTAGGTAGCTTGAAGGGTGCAACACATGACAGTGTGCTGGAAATGTGCCCTACTCGACGGCAGGCTACAGATCCCAAGGCGTGCCCAGGTAACGGGATTGCCTGTAGCTGGGAAATCTCTTCATGACTACTGTATTAATCTAGTTATTAACCTTAGTCCATTTAAGTAGGTACTCCTGACCGTGGTACTAAGGAGTCCCTGTCCTAGACATGATGCAAGACAGGACTGGTTCATTTGTACAAGCACAATCGCCCACGGTGTCCAGGTAACTTATACAGGTCATGTTATGTCACGTTATCATGTCAAGTGTACTAGTCAAGAGTGCGCCACGACGGGCCACTATCATGTCAGGGTAGTCACGTCAGGAGTGCACCACTACGGGTCACTGTCATGTCATGTTCAAGTATCATTTCTAAACATATTAAATGAATTTATGATTATCAAGTTCAGGACAAAAGGCGTAAGGATATAAAATGGACGTAAAATATCTAATAAAATATCAATATACAGGGAGTCGTATGAAGCCCATAGGCTGCCTTGGATAGCAAGGAGTCGTATGAAGTCCATACGCTGTCTTTTGGAAACGTACGAAGTCCATACGCTGTCTTGGATAGCAAGGAGTCGTATGAAGTCCATACGCTCACTTTTGGAGACGTATGAAGTCCATACGCTGCCTTGGATAGCAAGGAGTCGTATGAAGTCCATACGCTGCCTTGGATAGCAAGGAGTCGTATGAAGTCCATACGCTGTCTTGGATGACAAGGAGTCGTATGAAGTCCATACGCTCACTTGGGTGACAAGGAGTCGTATGAAGTCCATACGCTCACTTGGGTTCTACTGAGCGTATAGCTCTTGGATGAGCGTACAGCCATGGCTGAGCGTATGGCCATGCGCTAAAGAGCGCAAGGCTGAGGGATGTTCTTCCTGGCCGAGAACAAGTCCAAGAACACCAAGAACTTCAATTCTTCATATCTTGGCCAAATCAAAACCAAATCTAGATTTTCAAAGTTCTAACTTGAGTAAAATCGAATTCTCTTCCACATGGAAGCATAAAAACCCACAAAATCCCAACTAAAATAGATCAAAACCATATAAATCCAAAAATAGAGAAAACTTAGATCTAGAACAATGGAGACTCCAAATCACAAAATGTCAAGTTCTAATCTTGTTCTAAATCATCTAATTAAGCTAATAGACAAATAAAAATAGGTCCTCATATGATGGCAAGGTGAACTTGCCTAGCTCTCTCTCTCTTCCTCTCTCTCTCACAGGTTGGTGAGAATTAATGGTGAAGAAGAAGATGATAAATGAGGAGTGAGAATGAGAGAGTGCACTAATAAAGGGTTAGTGGTGGTAGGTAGGGGGTTCACCCTTGGTTCATAATGAGCCAATAGCAATCCCAAACCGAACCAAGCCAACCCGAACCAAGAATAACCAAGCCATGAAGGAAGTGCTAAGTGAGGAATCATGTAATACAAAAAATAAAATACGTACATGTATTCCAATAATACGTAATACGAACCACTGGCATTACAGGATGACCAGCTGATCGGGGGGAGACTAAGACCACCCCCACTCCTACGATGATTTGTCCATTGGGGCCTGTTCTTGAAGCACCGTCAAAGAACACCCGAAAGACGAAGTTTTCTTCAGCGACGTTAGATTCTTGGACCTCGTCCGGGATGTCTTCATAGAGTTTGGAGGACTCCGGGATGGGGTGCGCAGCCAGGAAGTCAGCTAACGCTTGTCCCTTGACAGCTTTCTGCGGGACGAACACCATATTATAAGGAGTCAACAGGATTGCCTATGTAGATAGTCTGGAGTTCAATGATCCTGGCTTTGTCATGAGGACCCTGAGTAGATTGACTCGGGAAATGACATGAATTGTTTGGCCCGCCACGTAATGGCGAGTCTTCTGGATAGCGAATACCAGCGCCAAGCATTCTTTCTCAACGGGGTTGTACCGGTATTCGGCTCCGATTATCGTCCTACTAAGGTAGTTGATAGCTTGCCCATAGCCGGCATCGTTGTTCTGAGCCAACAAGGCGCCGAGGGAATGATCCATAGCACGGACATAGAGAAGGAAGGGTCTGTCTGCGACGGGTGCCACCAAAACTGGCGGGTTTGTCAGGTAAGCTTTGATATCATTGAAAGCTTTCTGACATTCTTCTATCCAGACATAAGAGACTCCCTTCTTCATGAGCTGAGTGAAAGGTTGACACTTCCCAGAAAGGTTTGCTATAAACCTTCGGATGTATGACAGACGTCCCTGTAGGCCTCGAAGTTCTCGAAGATTCTTTGGGGGGTCCATGTCAAGGATAGCTTTGGTCTTCTCAGGATCGACATGAATGCCTTTTGCTGTGATAATGAAACACAAGAACTTTCTACTGGAAACCCCAAGAAAGGATTTTGCGGGATTCATTTTGAGTTGATGTGTTCGCATGAGGTCGAAGACTATCCTCAGGTCTTGTAGGTGATCCCCTTTGAGACGGCTCTTGACTGCGATGTTGTCGACATAGCATTCAACTGTCTTGCGAAGATGTTGACGGAAGATGGTACTCATTGCTCGTTGGTATGTAGCACCAGTGTTCTTCAGGCCAAAGGGCATTACTGTGTAGCAGAAAACCCCCTTCGGAGTCCTGAATGACGTATGTCTTGCGTCCTCGGGGAACATCTTAATCTGGTTGTAGCCTGAATATCTGTCCATGAAAGATATGCGTTCGAATCCACACGTGTTGTCGATCATGACGTCAGTGATTGGGAGCGAGAATTCATCCTTCGGGCAAGCGGTGTTGAGATCCCTGAAGTCGATGCAGACTCGAATCTTCCTATTCTTTTTGGTGACAGGGATGACATTGGCCACCCAATCTGGATGTTGTTCTTCACGGATGAAGCCGCTACTTAGGAGTTTATCCACCTCTTGATCGATGGCGTTCATGATATCAGGACGAAAATATTGCTGTTGTTGCTTCACAGGCTTAGCATCAAGTAAGATGTTAAGTCTATTATGATTTGGGGATCAAGTCCTGGCATATCTTTGTAGCTCCAGACAAAGACGTCGATATAGTCTTTGGCCAATTGAACCAGAGACTCCCGGTCTTCTCCCTTCAGGCTTTTGCTGATGAATATGTGTTTGGACGGAGATCCATCCACGAGGTCGACTTGCTCGACTTTGTCTTCAGTAGGAGGTTCACGCAACTCAAAGCAAGATTTCTACTGTGCTCCTAGCCGCTGGGCCCAAGGTTCTTCCTCGAAGAATTCTGGTGTTTGGTCATTACCTTCATCCTCTCGAGATTGTGTTGATGCCATATTGACTGATAGCACCTTTCTGAAGACTGAACCGATACTGGTATCGGAGTCCCAAGTTGAAGCTTCGGATGAATGAGAGTGTCTTAGTTCTTCTTCTTTCGAGCTCTCTGGAGTTGATAGGGGTGTGACATAGCCTACCCCCCATCGAGTACGATGATAATAGTCCTGCAACTTCCCTTTAGGTACTGGAAGCTTGAGGGAAAGGCACCGACCCTTGCCATAGTTCAGGCCTTTGTCATCAACTGATCCATCTACTTCCAGCCGTGTCATGAAAGACTTTCTCGTCTTCAGCAGGATGATCAGCAAGGAGTTGGCCACCCCCAGCTGTGCTCTGGAGGACGTCTTCATCTTCAGAAGGAGGGTAAACAAGGGCTTGACTACCCTCAACTTCCTCCGAGATCTTCTTTCTCCCCCGAGTGCCTTCGAACACTCCAGAGGATGGGACAGTCGTCTTAGTTTTCCTCGACTGGCTTTTGGATGAGGATGAATTGCCAGTCACCTTTTGGATCGAGAAGGAGTTGGAGAGTACGTTGTATGAGGCCACTTTTAATTCTGGCTTCTCTTCAACTGAACTCTTTTTCCCGAGGCGATGATGGAGAGGCATTGATGATTGCAGCCGCTGGAACACCGACTGCCTCTTCGGAGGGACTGCCATCTTACAACAGCAGTTGATGGTGATGACAGCACAAGTGTGCCCTATGACGGGCGCATTGTGCTTGTCAGTTGACTCACTTGATTGGCATTTGTGAGTGATCACATTACGCAAATCATTGGATGAGAGTGCCACTTTTACACCCCCTTCAGGCGCGTGGCAGGGCCAAGCGCCAGGATGATCAGGTGAATGATGTACTCCTTGATCCGACGCAAATAATACACCCAGATCAATAGTGGAAGAACAACATTTCGAGTGACTTGAAACAGCCTCAAACGCACAGCCCAGGTAGGCGCAAGGGTTCAAGACCACTAAATTTGCTACAAGCAGTTCGGTTGGGAGCACAGCAGATGCGTCCAAGCGACATGAGGTCTTTGAGGATCGACCCATTGGCGGCGCAGAAGCACCCGAGTCGATCTTATACAGCTTACCATCGGCAGTGCGTATGATTGTGAGCGCATGCCTCTGGTTCGCTGCTGGCATAGCACGTTTGGGGCGCGTGGCCTGTGCTGCCTTGGACTTCTTCATACCGGCCCGTTGGGGTACATAGTATTCAGAATTCAAATTGTCTTTGCCACTACAGCGAGTGAGTCTGTCAAAGACAGAGATCTTGTGTGGCACATCAGAGGTGATGCGCAGGACAGTAGCTTCGCCCTTGCTCCGTCGATGCATCTTCCTCGCCTGAGAAGTAGATGGCTGGGGAATGTGGTTAGCTGCACGTTTCCCCGAGAGATGCGCTGTATCGGTGGGTGCATCTTGGTTGCTGAGAACGTTAGTAGGAAGGGAAGGCTGTATTGGCGTATCCCCTTCAGTGGTGGTGCCAGCGACATCGACCTTGTGCACCCAGACTTGGCGAGCTTTCTTCGGCTTTGGCAGCCGCTTCGAAGGACTCGCACTGCCTTCAGAGATGAACTCCTCATACGCCTGTTGATTGAGGCGTACGACCAGCGTCTTATGGGAGGAGTCCACCTTCACGTCATTGGATTGTGACACAGCTTTCTCGATGGAGGAGAAAGAAGTCCCCAGCAGAGTCGCCAGCTTGTTTGCCATTAAAATCTTATTATTGCAAATTTCAATACAAATAGAACAGTGTTACAATGTAGGACTTGGATGTAGTCCTAGGAGTACACTTTTATTTTTTAACTGGGTCCTTCCTTTGTGCCGATGGAGCGAGTGGTAATGCGTTGACTCCATTGACGGTCTGACGACGGTCTTAGGTTCTCTGAAGGTCTGGGTTGCTTTGGGGGCTGGAGCTTGAGGAGAGGAAGAAGACGTTGAGTGTCTCTGTTTCTCTGCCTGTGTGATTGCTCGTCTCTGTCTGTGTGTATGTCTTCGGGTGTATGTCCCATTTGAGACTGGAAGTATGTCAGATAGCAGCGTGGAGAGTCCTTCCCATCGTATGACATCAATATTTGTGGTTTATACTTAGGAGGATAAACCACTTTGTTCCATTCAAGGGGATATGGTTGTGGGATCCCCATTTTTTGGCGCTCCTCCTGTCTATTCTTTGACTCGAAGCGCTCTCGTAAGTCCCTGATCATCTCCATTACGTCTTCCATGGAACTGGGAGTCGGGAAAGGTGGTACCGCCTGGAGTTGAGTATTTGACGGTTCCGACGTCCGAGGAGCTTCGTAGTGATCTGTATTCAAAGATACTCGTTGAAGAGGTACGCTTGATTCTCTATTGGCCCCTGGGTCAGGACCAGTAGAGGGTGCCCTGGCTAAGGCTGATCGTATCTCGAACACTGCTTGAGTCAGCGTCTGCATGGAGGCAGAGAGGGTTTTGAGTCCTCCCTCCAGGGTATCCATACGCTGGATGAGGTCTGCTGGCGGCGCATCTAACTCGTTGTCACCCCCAGTCTTATATGCTGTCATGACACGGCTGGAAGTAGATGGATCAGTTGAGGCTTCACTCTCGGCCTCACTCTCTTGCAAAGGAGTTGCCTCTCCTGGAGCTTCGTCTTGGCTACCCCCAGCTATGTCTTGGAGGACTTCCTCATCTTCAGCAGGATGATCAACAAGGAGTTGGCCACCCCCAGCTGTGCTCTGGAGGACGTCTTCATCTTCAGAAGGAGAGTAAATAAAGGCTTGACTACCCCTAGCTTCCTCCAAGATCTTCTTTCTCCCCCGAGTGCCTTCGAACACTCCAGAGGACGGGACAGTCGTCTTGGTTTTCCTCGGCTGGCTTTTGGATGAGGACGAATTGCCAGTCACCTTTCAGATCGAGGAGGATTTGGAGATTACGTTGCATGAGGCCACTTTTAATTTGGATTCTCTTCAACTGAACTCTTCTTCCCGAGGCGATGATGGAGAGGCATTGATGATTGCAGCCGCTGGAACACCGACTGCCTCTTCGGTGGGACTGCCGTCTTGCAACAGCAGTTGATGGTGACGACAGCACAAGTGTGCTTTATGACGGGTGCATTGTGCTTGTTAGTTGACTCTCTTGATTGGCGTTTGTGAGTGATCACATTACGCAAATCATTGGATGAGAGTACCACTTTTACACCCCCTTCAGGCGCATGGCAGGGCCAAGCGTCGGCGTGATCAGGTGAATGATGTACTCCCTGATCCGACATAAATGATGTGCCCAGATCAATAGTGGGAGAACAACATTTCGATTGACTTGAACCAGCCTCAAACGTACAGCCCAGGTAGGCGCGGGGGTTCAAGACCACTGAATTTGCCACAAGCGATTCGGTTGGGAACGCAGCAGATGCGCCCAAGCGGCATGAGGTCTTTGAAGATCGACCCATTGGCGGTGCAGAAGCACCCGAGTCAATTTTATACAGCTTACCATCGGCAGCACGCATGATTGTGAGCGCATGCCTCTGGTTCGCTGCTGGCATAGCACATTTGGGGTGCGTGGCCTGTGCTGCCTTGGACTTCTTCATACCGGCCCGCTGGGGCACATAGTATTCAGAATCCAAATTCTCCTCGCCACTACAGTGAGTGAGTCTATCAAAGACATAGACCTTGTGTGGTGCATCAGAGGTGATGCGCAGGGCAGTAGCTGCGCCCTTGCTCTGTTGATGCATCTTCCTCGCCTGAGAGGGAGATGGCTGGGGAACGTGGTTAGCCGCACGTTTTCCCGAGAGATGCACTGCACCGGTGGGCGCATCTTGGTTGCTGAGAACGTCAGCAGGAAGGGAAGGCTGTATTGGCGCATCCCCTTCAGTGGTGGTGCCAGCGGCGTCGACCTTGCGCACCCAGACTTGGCGAGCTTTCTTCGGCTTTGGCAGCCGCTTCGAAGGACTCGCACTGCCTTCAGAGATGAACTCCTCATACGCCTGTTGATTGAGGCGTACGACTAGCATCTTGTGGGAGAAGCCCACCTTCACGTCGTCGGATTGCGACACAGCTTTCTCAATGGAGGAGAAAGAAGTCTCCAGCAGAGTCGCCAGCTTGTTTGCCATTAAAATCTTGTTATTGCAAATTTCAATACAAACAGAACAGTATTACAATGTAGGACTTGGATGTAGTCCTAGGAGTATACTTTTTTTTTAACTGGGTCCTTCCTTTGTGCCGATAGAGCGAGTGCTAATGCGTTGACTCCTTTGACGGTCTGACGACGGTCTTAGGTTTTCTGAAGGTCTGGGTTGCTTTGGGGACTGGAGCTTGAGGAGAGGAATAAGACTTTGAGTGTCTCTGTCTCTCTGCATGTATGATTGCTCGTCTCTGTCTGTGTGTATGTCTTCGGGTGTGTGTCCGGGCCCTTGATGAAGGAATGATCCTTCTATTTATAGCGTACAGGCTGGCTGCTCATGCGCGCATGTGTAGGATGCACCTGGATATAGGGACGCCATATGGCTGATGCTGGTGGGAGGAGAGCGCATGGATGATGTGCCATGATTTGTGGATTTGAATCCTTTATGCTGCCTTCGTGGGCTATGGAAGAGTCGACACGTGGCAGTGGAGAGGATTCTTCGGTTGCTGAGATCTTGGGTGGTTAGCACCCCTTTATTGACTTAATTGACTCAAGGGACACGTGTCGTAGGTCCATGGCTCGAAGATCTCGGATTTGGTGGAGGATAATCTGACAGGATGCGCCTGAGATTGGGCGCATGAGAAGACTTGGGCTTGTAACCTTTAGGAGTCACGAACCAGTCTGGGCGCATGGCCTGTTCGAGGCACATGTGGGGCTTCAACAGTGACTTCGCCTCTGTCTTTAGGGATCAGAGGGAGCCAGAGGCGCATGCAGAACTTCAATGGTGACTTGGCCTCTGTCTTTAGGGATCAGAGGAAAGCCAAAGGCGCATAGCTTTTGAGGCACATACAGAGACTTGGGCGCATGGTTACGGAGGCGCATGTGGGTGGTTGGTAGGACACGTGGTTCGTAGCCATCAAGGGATGGTAATGATGATGCTGATGTCAGAGACGCTTTGTATTCTGAAAAAGCTGTCCACTGTTCAGGGATGGCAGCTGTCACGTCAGGCTTCAGCATTTAATGTTTGTTGATGGGTGATTGACCATTGAGTGGACGCATTGGTCTGTGCTCCACTAGGCGCATGGGGACGCTTCTGTGTGACGCGCGGTGCTGAGAGGCGCATCTGTATGATGCACAGTCTGAGCGGCGCATCCGTCTGCATGAGGCATCTTCATTGGTCCGACGATTGCGTTCTTCGAGTGCTTTAAATAGCCGTTTGGGCCAAATTCGAAGCTTCAGGTTCGTCGTCATAAATGTAAATTCATTGCTCGGGAATCGGTGAGGCTGCTACTTGGCGAATGGGTTTGATTTGCCCAACCTATAAATAGCAGCAAAAAGAGTTTGCTTCTCGTTCTCTTGTGTCTTCCCGAATGAACTTTGCTCGAACACATTCTGTTGACGAGATGCTCCCGAGGGTGAAGATGCGACGAACTGTCTTCGTTCGTATACTTAAAGGTGACTGTTACATCCAAAAGCCGGAGTCGAGGGCTTCTGAGGCAGGCGGAAGGTGTCTGTTACATCCAAAGATGAGGATGCCCGAGCCCTGTCTCCGTTATGCTGGAAGAGCCACAGATTAGAATTTTGGTGCCCTGATTATCCTCCTTGGGCTTTAGAGAGCTCCTCCGCCTGCTAGAGTGGGTGTTGCCCATTCTGGTTGTGTTGAAAGCCTCCTTTTGCCGCAGGTTGATTTGCGGTGCTCTCCTCTTCCTTGGGCTTTGGAGAGCTCTTCCTCCAGCCAGGGTGAGGTTGATCGCTCACCCTACATTCTGCTCGGCGTGTCGAAGTCATATGCTAAGACTTTATGATGCGCCTGCATATGACAGAGGCGCGCTTGCCTGAAGAGGCCGAGGAATACGCCTAACTGAGACGCTGAAGGATGCGCCTGACTGAGACGCTGAAGGATGCACCTAGCCGAGACATATGGCGGTTGCTACGCCTGACTGAGACGCTAAAGGATGCGCCTGATGAGGGCGCATATCCTTTGCTGCACCCGGCTGTAGACTTAGGATCTTCCTTTGTAGAAATTCTCCTTTGTAAAGCCTTCTTTTTTAGATATGTAATAGACTTTTATATGAAATAAAAATCTTCTTTTAATGTCTATGCTTTCGTTCTGTTTTGTTTGCTGTGCTAAGTACTCCATCCGAGCTCCCTGGCGCATGTAGTGTTTAGGCGCATAGGATTTCTGATCCTGAAATTCCATGCTTCTACAGTCGCCAGTGTCATCTAAGCCAACGCCATAATAACTAGGGCAGTACTCCTCATCATCACCTGTAAAATTTTCAACACCTGTAAAATTTTTAACATGCCCAGTCAGGACGGAACGAGCACATATCTCTCACAACAGTTCATATCAGGATTGGACATATAAAGCAAGCTATAGAAAACTATACATGAATCGCTGTAAAGAAAATCAACAAGAGAGAGACTATAGGATGAGATATAATATGATAAATAGAGAAATGTAACCATCTACGTGATTTAGAGCATGAATTGGTTATGTAAACGATTTGGGTTGCACATGGATAAACTATGGAGTTGCATATGGATACCTACTGGGGATAATGATCGCATAACCAACTACACTCTTCCTGTCCCCAATCAATACACAAGGATCAAGACATGATATGTTATTGCATATGGATAACATCTACTTTATACATGGAGCTCATATGGTCATGAGTGTACATGAATAACACATGAGTGCACATGGATAAATATGAATACATAGAGTACATGGTGGTCACGATAAAGTACATGAACATGATATACTCGATGTATCCGAGGGGATAACATCGCATGATAAGATCCAGAGGGTACTAATCTGTGTGAACATCGTGTCAGCATCAAGTATACTAGTTTATAACAAGAGAACATATCCAAAGAAGTATGAAAAGATCAGAGAATGTACTCGCCTAACAAACTGAACTGCTGATGATGAAGTGTAGCTAAACTGGAGAAATATAAACCTATTTAAAGTATACACATGTCACAACCAAGTCTACAATATCAAAAAAATAGCTACAATGGGAGACTACATGCTTCTAGGTCTCTTTTGGTCAAAGTCAACCCTCGATCAACTCTGGTCAAACCTGGTCAACACTGGTCAAACCTGGTTAAACCAGGGTCAACTAGTCCGTCTACTAATTTTTAGGTCATACACAAAATTCTAGGTCATTTGGAGTTCGTTTGAGTTGAATTGGATCAAGTTTAACTCAAAGTTGACTTTTATCAATTTGGTCAACTTGTCGGCCAATTCGACTAAACTAGGCTTAAAATGACAAATCAAATCTGTCCTAGGACTCCTATAGTTATATACACAACTACGATCTATTCTAAGAGGGTTCTCAAGCATACAAACTATGCACACATAGGTATATATACACACATGTATATTTACAATTCAAACCAAACCTTAATTCTAACAAATGATTGTGTGTGTGTGTGTGAGACTTGGAGATTACTGAATAGAGTAAATTCTGAGATTAAAACCTCCAAACATAACCATGGTATACCTCCTCTTAATATACTACTATATACATATATACAAAATAAGAAAACTATATATATATATATATATATATATATATATATATATATATATATATATGTCCGGCGCTCGTAGCGCAAGTGGCACGAGGGGGGGGCTCTCGGCGGGGAGACCCGGGATCGAGCCCCCCCTCCCGCACTAGCCGGCTGGGTGGCGTTGCCACGGGCTAGTGCGTGGATGCCCGGACACCAAAAAAAAAAAAAAAAAAAAAAAAAAAAAAAAAAAAAAATATATATATATATATATATATATATATATATATATATATATATATATATATATATATATACACAAATGCTCAAATGGAAAGATTGGCATTGGTTTGAAATAATTTAAAGAATCAAAATCTGGAACTAACTCCCCTCGACCCATTCTCAACGCATATATAGTCTTGCAATGGGTTTCAACGGGGTTATATATATATATATATATATATATATATATATATATATATATATATATATATATATATATATATATATAGAGAGAGAGAGAGAGAGAGAGAGAGAGAAAAGTGCAAATGCTCATAATTGATAAGAAAATATGAAATAAACCCAAGGGTTGGTTCCCACAAATCCAAAAACTCATATACGTACTAAAAACTCAGATTTTATAAGTTAAGTTGCTGGAAATCAAATTATCACATTCAAACTCAAAAATCCATATTTAAAGAAAACTCATTTTTCACACAATGACCCAAAATGAGATATACACCAAATGAACCCGCAAAACTCGGCATACACGATGGTCTCGACCCACGTGATGCACTCGTATACTCTCGGGTTCGAAATTGTGTCCGTGTCGCGTCCACAGAACGTGTATCGGAATTTCCCGATAACGTGTGACAACGCGCACTTGCGCGTGCGTTCTCGCTCGTTTGAGCATCACACACACAACAAAATGCTCTGCGCTCGTGCACGTAGCTGTGGGGTCCTGGTGTAGGTCTAGGACACGGTGACACAGCGACACGCTGTACCGAAGCGACGCACGAGCGCCCGTGCGCCCTCGTGCGTGCCGTTCCGCCTCCGTGGCTCGCTCGTCGGGCCACGCCACGACTCGGGGTTGGTCACTCGGGTAGTCTAGGTATAGGTCGACGTGTCCCAGGTCCTGGAATGGGTCTTTACTGCGTCGTGTGCGCGCATGAAGTCCGTTTCAGCGACAAAAATCAGCCTGAATGCATAGTACGGCTGAGCGGTGCACGTCATATTTCTCCGCGCTCGCTCAACAAAAAGCCGTAAAATTTTACGAGCATGGGGATAAAGGTTGCCCCTATGTGCTCAAGAAATTTCACACAAAAATACGGCATGTGCATCGAGATACAACGCACGGACAGCAGGGCACGCACGGCCTCGTGCACGGGATCCGTGCACGTGCGTCCGATTGCCGAAATGCCGCTGTAACGTCATCAAAACCAAATCCGTCTTCACAAACATTTATTAAAATAATATTATCTAAACATCCATAAAGACATAATAAAAAAATAGCAACTTTCTATCCAAAGCGGCATTTCGTCGAACACGTGCCGTAAAGGACAGACACGTGTCCGATACCACCATCAAACGAAGTCAAAATCCAACCAAATTTTGTAGGCAAGTCTAGGGCAACTATATGGATGCAAAAATGAAAGAAATTCCAGAATTACTATGATAGATTAGGGTTTACCTATTGAGTGTCAAAAACTCAATGAACGGAGCCCCTCGGTTGTCGTGTCGGCCGATTTCCCTCAAGAAAAAGCCTCTGCCTCCTTGATAACAATGCTCCAGAAGATCCTTCTCTCAACGAGTGCAACGGAGTTCGTTTGGAAAGAAACGGCCTCCGGATGAAGGAAATTAGAGTTTGGAGAAGGAAAACTATTAGGGTTCACTTGTGGGGGCTAAAACTTCACAAATGAAGAGAAGGAGAGGGGGTACTGCTGTTGGGCGGACCGGTGGGGAGCTTTAGGCTTAGGGTTACACTTGGGCCAACTCATTCTCAAGTAGAAATAGGCCCAAGTCAAAAAGGCTTAAAGGCTTGCATGCAAAAAGGCTAAAAAAATCAATTAAAACCTTAAAAATACACTCAAGCCTAAAATAAATTCTAAAAAATCAATTGAAAAATCACAAAACCAATTGCTAAGGTTAAACCAATTGCTAGCCAACACAAGTCAACATATCTAGAAAATCACAAAACGGTCAAAATGGCTAAAAAGATTAAAATATCCTTCTATGAAAAAGCGGATGCTACAACCGGGACCATTAGTATATCGCATGTTATAATAGAAGAATGTACATGATATATTTTTTTTCGTATCTTTTCCACCATTCTAAAATTGAAAAATACGATGCTGATTCAGCTTTATCATAGGAATTTAAATACAAGGACAATTCTTGAGTTGGTAGGAAATATTGTTTTTGTTTCTTCCTCTTTTGTACACTTTTAGCAAGTGATAATTTTGACATAAAATCGGGGCGCTCACTTTTTATTTATATAAAAAAGTAAATTTTAATTTGTTATGAAGTTTATATAAAAAAATTCAATTTGAAATTAAGCTTACAAAGCTGGATTTTTTGTTTGGAGAAAGCTTATGAACAAACTCATTTAGGCTTAAGATAGGTTGTCAACTCGTGTATATTATTGTATATTGATTTGCTTGTGTATCACATGGTGTATCATTTATCGTATCGTGTATTTTTTTATATATTAAGTTATTAACCCTAGGGTCTCGTTTGGTTCACAGAAAGGAAAGGAAAGGAAATGAAAGGAAATTGATTCTTTGATATTTCCTTTCCTTTGGGAAATTACAATTTCAATCAATTTCCTTTCCAGTGTTTGGAAAAAACAAGAAAATTGGAAGAAAAAGTGAATCTTTAACGGAGGAAAATGAATCTTTGTGTTGGTGGGAGGAACCACTTTTCCTCCTATTTTTCTTCCTCTTGGGAATCAAATTTCTTTCTGTTAGTAGTGAATTTCTCAACTCTGTATATATACTCTGAAACTAAAAAAATAGAATAATAATCTAACTGAGACGAGGTTTGAACATGATTCAATGTCCTTAAAATAATATTCGTCCCGCACTGGTGCTTACGGTTTAATAGCGATTAGTCTCCCAGGATACAAAGATTCTTTCCTTCGATAGTAGCACTTCAGACCGTAGGAACTCGTCGAAGCAATATTGGTACTCCCTCTCTCTCTTAGACTTAATGCTAAATGGATGAATTGATTGAGTGTTTGATTCGTTCAAACACTTATGCTTTTATAGAAATAAAGAGACACAATAGAAAGGATACATCTTTCCAATAAAAAGATTTGTACACCTTTTCATAGATTCATTGCCACAGATTCGTTGATAGAAAACAATTATTATTATTATTATTACTACAAATATACATTCACTTTTTCTAACAATTCTCACATGAATGAATATTTGTCTGTGTGCAATACAGACACAATACAGATACCTTACAGACATAATGCAGTGCACACACACACACACACACACACACACACACACACACACACACACAGAAAGAGAGAGAGTGATCATTTGAAATATTATTGTATCAGGATAGGTAGCTTTCGGCCTTGAACCTTCCCTTGTAAATATTTATCGAGTTTACTAGCTATCCAGTGAACATGATGTCTTAAACTGTTTAGCTATTATTGTAAACTTGAGTCAATACATATCACACAACTCCTTTTTGACCAATATTGCTTCTATTGTTTTGTTCATTTTGGTCCTGAATATTTGCCTGGTTTTATAAGTGTTCTTAGAGAATTCATCCTTATAATTTTCATAGAAGCGGTCCCACTTCCACACTCATATAGGTGACTTCCTAATAAGAGTATCCTGCTATAGTCTACTTGAATTTTAAGTCATAAGAATCATTAAAAGCAATGCTTACCATATATTTTTTTGCAGATGACACTATTATTTGTCATCCTAGATAATGGGATGAGTATTTAAATACTCGTCATTGTCATTTAAGAATTTCACATAATTAGGTTGTCCCTTTGAACCTAGATCTTGGGATCTTCAGTCAACTAGGTTGGATTTTTCTTTATGGAATTTCTTTTATCATAGGCTTCAAGCCCATTTCCTTCGATGACTTATATACTTGCTCTCTTATCAAACCTTTAGTTAGTGGATCCGCAAGATTTTTCTTTATTTTATATAATAAATCGTGTATATGACATTAGAGAGAAGTTATCTAACAGTAATGTGACGTTTTTGAATGTGTCTTGATTTACCGTTATAGATATGACTTTGTGCCCTACCGATAGAAGATTATCTATCACAATGTATACAAATTGTTGGTACGAGTTTTGGCCATATTGGAATGCCCTCCAAGAAATTTTGAAGCCACTCTGCTTCTTCACTTGCTTTATCCAGAGCTATGAATTCAGATTCCATAGTTGATCGGGCTAACACGTTTGTTTTGAGCACTTCCATGATATTGTTTAACCTTAAAGTGTAAAAAATATATCCACTTGTGGATTTTGAGTCTTTAGTATCAGATATCCAATTTGTATCACTGTATCCTTTGAGTACACCTGGATATTTAATATAATGCAATCCGTAGTCTCTAGTATATTTTAAATATCTGAGTACTCTAATAATAGCCTTCCAAAGATTTTCACTTGGATTACTTGTATAACTGCTCAGTTTGTTAACTGATTGAGCTATGTCCGGTCGCGTACAATTCGTGACATACATTAGGCTCCCAATTATACGAGAATAATTCACTTGTGAAATACTTTCTCCAGTTGTATTCTTCTTTAAATGGATATTTAACTCTACTGGAGTTTTTGTATTGTTGTTATCATTTTGATTATATTTCTCTAGAATCTTTTCAATGTAATGAGATTGGGATAAAATAAGCCCATCTGGTGTTTTTGAAATCTTAATTCCTAATATAACATCTGCAATTCCCAGATCTTTCATATCAAAGTTTTTGATTAAGATCTTCTTTGTGTCCTAGATTATGTTATTATTACTACCTATTATTAGCATATCATCTACATATAGGCATATAATGACATATCAAGTTTGTGTATTTTTGAATACACTCATTAATCTTGAATTCAATTGACATCATTACATTGTCAAACTTTTGGTGCCACTATTTCAGTGCTTGTTTAAGTCCATATAGAGACTTAACTAGTTTGTACACTTTTCTTTCTTTATCTGCTACTATGAATCCTTCTGGTTGATTCATGTAGATTTCTTCTTCCAAGTGATCACCATTTAGAAAGACAGTCTTCACATCTATTTGATGTATTTCAAGATCGTGTAATGCTGCTATTGTAATTAACATCTGAATTGATGTTATCCTTGCTACTGATGAATATGTATTAAAATAATCAATTCCTTGTTTTTGATTATATGCTTTGATAACCAGTCTTGCTTTATATTTATCAATAGTTCCATCAGCTTTCATCTTCCTTTTGAATATCCATTTGCAGCCTAATGGCTTACATCCTGGAGGAAGATCAACTAGTTCCCATGTATGATTTTGCATAATGGACTCTATTTCGCTATTTATAGCTTCTTTCCAAAGTGGTGCCTCTGGTGTAGACATTGCTTCTTTGAAAGTTAAAGGCTCATTTTCTAACATGAATGTTAGAAATTCAGGTCCAAAGGTCTTCGATGTTCTAGACCTCTTACTCTATCTAGGCTTGTCTTCCTTATCTGCAAATTCATTATTTGCATCGTTTTGACCAGTATGTTTAATATCATCATAGTTTCTTTTTTGTGTTTCTCTTTCATGTATCTTCTTACATTGAAAGACATTCTCAAGGAAGGATGCATTCCTAAATTCAATAATTGTATTATTATGTATCTCCGAAATGTCCGACTTATGTATGAGAAACCGATAAGCAGAACTATTTTTAGCATATCTTATAAATATGTCGTCAAATGTCTTAGGACCTATCTTGACCTTTTTAGGCAAAGGAATTGCCACTTTTGTAAGACATCCCCACACTTTGAGGTATTTGTAGGAAAGTTTCTTTCCTTTCCATAATTCATATGGAGTTTTGTCTTCTTTTTTGTGGGACATCTTATTTAAAAGGTAGTTGGTTGTATGTACAAAAGACATCATAATAACGGACTATATATATATTTTTTTATTTGCATGCAAGGTTAGGTTTTGAAAAGTAGTCTAAAAATTCGTTTATACTAACTTATTAAAAAAATTAGGACCTTATTTTAATTGTTTTTGTATTTGGGAAGAACAAAAGACATCATAATAACGGGCTATATATATATTTTTTTTATTATATATAATTACCTAGTTGTCCTCATTAAGTTTAATGAACAATTTAATTAGTAAAGCTAGATAAGAACATATTTGGAAGAGAAAATTTACAATTAAGCCTACTTTCCTTATTATATAGTAGAATGCATGGTTGGCCTTGAGCTCATGGGAGTACATGATGAACTTTCAAAATAAGGACCCATACATATTGTAATAAATATTAAAAAAAAGTTATAGCCAAGGATTTAACTTAGGACCTTGAGTATAAAAGTCTAAAGTACATATACCACAATAACTTTTTGTTTGAAAGGTTCATGGTACATACTAGTTTTACTTGATATACAAAATTATTAACATATTTATTTTTAAACTAATTTTTTCGGGCCCCTCATGATCCGTTGGCCTTGGGCAGCCGTCCTGGGCCGGTGCCGGCCTGGTAGAATAGATTAAGGATAATTACACTCAGCTCCCTCCAATATTTTATGAGTAACATGGATTACTCTTATTCTTCCAAAATTAATTACACTGATCACCCATCTCCTTTATAAATTTTATTAACCATAGGAGTTGTCAGTGTCAGTGTTAGAAAATAGAAACTATAGGGCGCTCGTGTAATTCATTTCAAAGTAGGGGTAATCGTATAATAAGCGTACAAGATAGGGGTTAATGCAATTAACCCAAAAAAAGTATAAGTTAGTTTTGGAATAGTTTTTTTTAAAACAGCTGGAAAACTATTATTAAAAGTTATTTATTTGGTCAATTATTTTGAAAATATCACCCAAGGATGGAACCATAATTAAATAAAGTAATATTTTAGTAAATGTCCACATTTTAAATGTTGAAATTAATGTATACCCCCATAATTTTTTTTAACTAGCAAATGGCCTTATTTTTGGTAGGAACATAAAAAAAATTGATATACCCCCAATCCTCTAAATATTTTATTCGATTTCAAATTTAAAAATTCTAAAATTTCTTATTTAGTTTCGGTTTGGGTTTTACATTTCCGTTTCGGTCCAAAATCAAATACGACTAATAAAATTATGTAAATACCCTCAATTGTATATATTTTGCGATTAAAAATGATTATACTTTGAAAATAACAATTCTATATATGTATTTTGAAGCCCAACTTTGATAATTTAGCGACTACTCCAACTTTGGACACAATTTTAAAATATAACAAATGCGTGTATAACAATTATAGTTTCTAATATAATATAACCATGATTTTAACTTTGGACCAGACCTATTAAACAATAGAAATAGCCCAACAGAACAAACCGAAGGATCGTTTATTTGGTTCGATTCAATTTCGGTTTTGAATAATTTCGGTTTTGAATTTTTAGAATTTCGATTTATTCAGTTTTGACTATTTTGATTCGGTTGAAACCGAATAAACCAAATGCCCAACCCTAGCATTCTCGAATTACCTATTTGAGTCCATAAATGAATCAGGGCCGGCCCAGGGCACAAGCGAGGTGGGCGATCATACCGGGCCCCCAATTTTGGACGGCCCAATAATTTAAAAATAGACTAGGTATTTCATAAAAATTAAAAAAACAAAAGCAAAGATCCAATGTAAAAACAACAAAAAAGTCAGCACTCCAATCTGAAAAAATAAATAAATGGTAGCTTGATTGATGATTTTGATGGCTTAATTGCTAATCTTGGTTGTAAAATTGCTAAAAGAAATTTTTATTTGTGACAAAAGGGCCCAAATTATATATTTTGTCCTATGTCCCATAAACAATAGGACCGGCCCTGAAATGAACAATATGTTTGATAAACACAGATCTAAAAGACGATTCGTTTCTTTACATTTGGTTGAATATAATCACAAACGAAATATAGCTGCAGTACTAAATGTCACAACTTAGCAATCAACATGTAAATAGTCAACAAATGAATAATATTCTCTCTCTCAAACTCTCCACTTGTCATTTGCTTCTTAACTAAACCATTAACTTGGTAACGTAAAATAATAGTTATACTTGTTACTTAGATATTTTAGAATTGAAATTATGATAAAAAAAATAAATAAATAAGCAACAAATTCTTTAGTAGATTCTTGACCAATGAGTGGACGACTACCTCAAGGTGTGTAATGGGCCAGACTGGCCCGCGACCTGATTTGAACGGGTTCATGTCGTGACGGGCTTAGCCCGGGAGAGGAAGCGAGCCTGCCCGGACTGGTCCGAAAAAAGGAGCAAACCCTGTTCAAACCCGTAAATGATCGTGGGCGGGCCGGACCTAACCGGGCTTGGTCGGGGCCGGTTCACGGCTAGGTTCGGGTCAGCCCAATTTATTTCAAAATAAAAGTCATAGAACTTTTTGTTGGAAATTATTTCTTTCTTATCCTAAAAAATATATAACAAATAAAATAAAAAGTTAGAGATACCGGTCTACGGAGAAGTCATGCACGAAGCACTGCCCTAAGAGATTTTCGAGGTCTATGTGCAGACATCCTCTCGAATCCTCCTAGCGGTAAAACCCCTTTGCTACCGGCCTTCCGTCACCGCATACAGTTTCGGGAGAACGACCCGAACTTAGCTCTTGCCCAGAGAGAAAGGGAATAAACAATAAAAGGAGGAAAAAGAAAATATTTTGTAGTAGGAAGAAGGAAAGAGATTACATTTTCATATGTACCCAAGCAAAAGATCTTCTCAAACAAACCATAGTATACTACATATATAGAGAGCCCTATCTCAATATGATTTAATATAAATAGGATTTATTGGCTGATTAAGTAGCCGTTAAGAATTAACCATTGGCCAATAAATGGTCAAAATAAAATAAAATAAAATAAAATAAAACGGTTGAAAGTGTTAAATAGAAAATTAAAGGGCAATGAAGAGAGGAAGAAGGAAGTTGGCTTTTTTATATATTATACAACAATCCCCCCCAAAAAACCAAGTTCCGAAACAGTAGAGAAGATAAGTAAAAGAACAAGAGTTGAGAATTCTGGGCAATTATATACTATGCATAGATGAGATGGACTACAACCTTGAATCTCACTTAGTGAATATTGTCTTTATCTGAAGAAGTGCTTGATGGACTATGCCTTGAATCAAACTTCTTGAACCAGATTCAGAAAATAACACACATAGTATGCTAGAGGTTCTTGGGTCTATCGGGGTGGCACTTTTGATTGGCCATGCACACTTTTTTCCTATTCATGAGAGTTGTCTGGGATCACCCTGTCCCATAGTCGCGGCCTTCACGACCTCTCACATAGGTAAGTCCTCCAAGGGTTGGTGATTGGAGTCAACCCTGCATAATCATGCTTGGACCTATTAAGAGTTTTAAAACTCATCCTAACCAAATCACACCGGAACACTGTCACCATAGGGATGAGGAATCATTGTACACATGTACAGCCACTTGGGCATTAATGAGATTTTAATCTCGGGTCAGTGTTCCATAAAGTCACCTTAGTCCAGCTTGTTTCTACCCATTGAACCGGCTTCTTGGGATCTCCAGTCAGACTCGGTTGGGTTGCCACTGCTGGTGACTTACTTATGGGCTTAACCCCATCCCCCTCGATGAATCTAGGATTAATTTCCTAGACGTACTCTTCGTCAAGAGTAAACAGACTCTTCGTCAAGAGATCTGTAAAGTTCTTTTATGACTTTTATAGTCAAGAACCACATTTTGCCTTTTAGGATCTTTAAGACTTGATGTGCAGCTGCAGGTACCTGTTCATCTTAAAACTCACAAAAACATGCTTTAGTAGTTTTTATAGCAAATTGATTATCACAATTTATTTAAAAATCAAACGACATGTACATAAATTTGTATATACATAATAAAATTGTCTGAGCTATTCAGCTCCAATACAAGCTACGTTTAAAATTACCATTTCAGAGTCTAGTTATGATAGTTTGTCACATGGACGTATCATTTTATGAGTATCTAACTTGTTTCACAAGTGAACCCTCATACTCCTTCCAATGCTCAACATGGTTCTATAGCATTTTTTATATTTAAAGAATAAGTCATATAATGACTCACATAAAGCATATAGATCAGGCTTAGTGTCATCAGAATTATGTAATTCAATCAATAGTTGAGATCATGCTTAGGATAGTGAGCCAAAACTTATCTAACTCTATAACCTCTTAAAGTATGACATAGTAACTTTCAGTGTGTGCTCTAAAAATTTATCTTTATGAGCCATGTTCATAAAGATGACAGTCTAAAGTACTATGATAATAGTTTAAGTGATTTTGCTAATCAACCTTAAGAAATCTTTAGTCTATCAAGTGTTGATTAACTTGGATTAGCTGTAGGGGCCGGTTCCCAGCTAGCGAAAGTCCACGGGGGGACGATTAAGTACCGTATCGCTTAGGGCTATTTACGCCCGGTTGACAGAAGGACCCTTTCAGCTTGTATCCAAAATAATCTCAACTTTTAAAACTTAGATTTGAAGGAATTTACAATTCACCAACTAATTTCTTGTGACTATATTTTTTGAATGAATGAAAGAATTATAGTGTCACAAAATATAAGCAAAATAAAATTTGTTTAAATACTGCAACTGAACAATATTGTGATTTCTTTCCGAGTAGAAATTCTAATATGTGATAATATAGTCATTTAAGGTTCACACTAACATGCGAAGAATATCATTTTTATACAACAACATACATAACCATGTGTATAAACCAAGATAATTGGGTCATAGATTTCAACAATGTATTTCTTCAATTAAAATTAGAGATAAACGACTAGAATATGTATGTTGTTCATACAAAACTTATATTTCCAATTGATCGAAGCACTTTTTGTACTTCTAATCTTGATTTTTGCTTAGTAATAGCAATTAAAAGAATATAACATATTATATATTATGATGATATAGTTCCATCATTCTAGCTAAACATCCATTAGCTTTCAAGAATGTAGAAAATAAAATTTACAACATCAAGTTTATAATAATAGAGCGAAAACTTTTGTATTACTTACCTTCAAGCTTCACCCTTAGCATGTTTGCTCATTTTCTAACATGTCATATTCTCTAATGCTTCTTTACGGTTAACATGTTTATTTTCGAAAATTAAATTTTTTTTTTTCTAATGATTCGATCTTCAAAAAATAGATTTTAGTATGCATACTAATAAGAAATGTAGTTTGAATGCATAACTTGTTCATTTTTCGCACATCAGTACATTCTTACTATGAACTGAATTTAAATAATTCAATAATATTTTTAGTTATGAAAATGAGAATTGTATATATGATATCAATAGGCCAAGACACTCAAGTCTAGCATATATTTATTTATAGTGAAAGAAAATGTACGATGATAATATATATGAGCATGTATCAAATTTTCTTCACAACCCAATAAAATATAACTCTCTTTTTTTAACAAGCAACTTTAGTAAATTACCATTATACACCATTATATATGTATCAAGCGCTCTATTCTTGTATAGAAAGCTTCTCAAAAAACAAAATATCACTATGATTTTTTTTCTTCAGAAATCTATATTAAAACATAAATCTTTTTAAATTTAATTTTAACAATACAAGAAATGTTAACAAGTAATAATTTTATTCAATGTTAAAAGCAAGTTTATTATTATTATTATTTTTTTTTTTTTTAACAACAAATTGAAACAAGAATTGAATCAAATATCAACACACGAGAAATCGTAAAAGAGCAAGACACATATTAGACAAATGTTAGAATATGATATGCACCACTCCGACATTCAATAAAACACATGAAAAATATATGTTTTCCTAGTGTAGATCATGATTGTGCCATAAAGTAGGAACAAAACATAACATGTCGATCAGTTAAATGTTAGTTCAAACAATCTCATGGTACTACATAGTCGAACAATCAGACTTATTTAAGCACCTATAATGGAAGAGTTGACTTGTCAATGAAGTCATCATTATATCATTCATATCATAAGAATTTGTAGCGCAGGGATTGAGTACAAGTAGATTAGCGCCACCACTAAAGAATTTCAAGAACAATAGCCTGTATTAAATCACAAGTTGTATCTACCAAAAATATGAATTATATATAACATTGTATATTTACCTTAATTTTTTTTCTTCCGAAACAAAAGCGGTTGGCAACAACAATCGTATCTTCTTTCATATTAACATCTTCTTATGCCTATTTGTTTTATTTATCTTATTTTGAAAAGTTTACAAAATGACAGTAAATTTTGCAGTTTATTACCGTACTAAAACCAAGTGACCAGAATTTCGAAATCAAATTTGTTTAATCAAATTTCATAAAGTGTTTTTGTGATAAAACCACATATATTATAATACACATATATTATAATACAACATGATGATCACAAGACTTATAAAGAACTATGCTCGTGAAAACATAAAGGATTTTGTAGTTTTCAAATATCTTTTCCCATATAAGACCAAACCATGGCCACTGGAGAGAAGAAAAAAAAATACAAATGGTGTAAAGTGACAATTGAAGCACGGTATACAAATCCCAAAAGATAAAGTTAAAAACACTTGCAATATGTTTTTTTTTATGAACTTCATCGCATAAAAACTTTAATGTTGAAGCAAAAGGAGTCCTCCAACTAAATTGACCATGTAAATAGTGTATAACCAGCACAGCATACAAATCTTAGCACTGAGTTGCTAAAGTCCTCTGAATCTTAATGTCTTATCATATTCTAGAGGTCATTATTTACTTCGACTTCTACATTTATAAGGGTAAAGACTAATATTTTAATAGTCTTAACTATTTACAAGAGTAAACACTAAATATTTTAATTTGCATTCAATGATAACATAATGATAGAATATTTTCGGTCATTATAGACATGATATAAAAATAAAGTCATACATAGAATAAAAATATTCAATGCACGATCAATATTTTACAGTAGTTATACTATATTCTTTGGCAGGAATATGTTGTTCTTAACCCTTTTTTTTAAAATACTGTACCATAGTAATCAACCTAGTTAAAAAAAATGCAACTATGTAAATGCATACTTTTTCATATGATGTCGTGAAGGTGTTTATTAGCATTTTTTCAGAATAGTCACATATTTTCTTTCTTTCGAGCATAATGCACCATATGACAATAGTTAGAAAAAACGAGTATACATAATTTGACAATTAATATAAAACTACAATAATATAGGTTTGTACATTGTCTCATTCTACAATTAGACATCATACAAAACTTATAAACTAATAATATAAATTGACAAAGCCTTAAACAACACCATAATGCCGATGGAACTCAAAATAGGCGCATTTCATAGTTTCTGCGAAACTCTTTATGCTGCAGATGGTGTTGTAATTTACATAGAAAAAGAATATTGAAATACTGAAGATAAATTAAAGTGCAAAGAAATTCTTATATATATAATATATATTAAGTGAATAGCATAAGCTTATGACCGAGGAAGGCAACTAACAAACAACTATACACAATCTAAAATATGCAATAGGTGGTGCATGCACCTTCTCACACGCATGCAAGCAAGATAGTACTCTTTGTCTGCATATCCCGTTTATATCAGTAAGTAAATTTTGTTAAAAGAAACATGTATCCAATTTTTATAAGTTAGACATGATATATGAAAATAATCAATCGAGAATATCTTAGATTGTTGGAAATTATTTCTTTCTTATCCTAAAAAATATATAACAAATAAAATAAAAGTTAGAGATAGCGGTCTACGGAGAAGTCATGCACGAAGCACTGCCCTAAGAGATTTTCGAGGTCTATGTGCAGACATCCTCTCGAATCCTCCTAGCGGTAAAACCCCCTTGCTACCGGCTTCCCGTCACCGCACACAGTTTCGGGAGAACGACCCGAACTTAGCTCTTGCCCAGAGAGAAACGGAATAAACAATAAAAGGAGGAAGAAAAAAATATTTTGTAGTAGGAAGAAGGAAAGAGATTACATTTTCATATGTACCCAAGCAAAAGATCTTCTCAAACAAACCATAGTATACTACATATATAGAGAGCCCTATCTCAATATGATTTAATATAAATAGGATTTATTGGCTGATTAAGTAGCCGTTAAGAATTAACCATTGGCCAATAAATGGTCAAAATAAAATAAAATAAAATAAAACGGTTGAAAGTGTTAAATAGAAAATTAAAGGGCAATGAAGAGAGGAAGAAGGAAGTTGGCTTTTTTATATATTATACAACACTTTTTATTTCAAAAAAAAAAGTCATAGAACTTTTTTTTGAGAATGGAAAATTGAAATTTTTTAGTACTAATCTCATTATAATTTATAACATTAACTAACAAAAAAATTTGAAAGTTGAAAGTTTATAATTTAATTTCATAAAATTTGTAATAAAATGTACAAGTATTTTTTTTCTTTTCCGTCATACATCGTCCGTCTTCCATCCAAGTTTATTGCTCAGCACCTTCTCCAATAGCGTCATCCAAAGTAAGAGACTAAAAGTCCAGCTCACTGATGTGGGCAGTTTCATCCCTTAAGTTTTGAGTTCGTTTTTACGCACGAACCAATCTTGAACACAGACACATATTTCCAAAATAACTAGTAGCATCCTACTTCTCTTCTTACTTAGCATCATTGAACGTGCACTAAAACAATATTCCGATGTTACCATGGACACCGGAACCATTAATATATTACTTGTTATAGAAAAAAGTATAGAATACAATTTTTCGTGTCATTTTCACCATTTAAAATTGAAGAAGTACAATGCTGATTCATCTACATCATAGGAATTTAAATATAAGGACAATTCTTGAGTTTGTATGGAATATTGTTTTTGTTTCTTCCTTTGCAGTACACATTTATTATGTGATAATTTACCCATAAAATCAGAGCGGTCATTTTTTATTTATATAATAAAGACAGTTTTAATTTGTTATGAAGTTCATATAAAAAAAATTTATTTGACATTAAGCTTACAAAGCTGAATTTTTGTTTGGACAATGCTCATATGCTCATCATGGCCGATCTTGAGCTCATGGGGTCTAGGACGGACTTTCAAAATAAGGCCATCATACATAATATAAAAAATATTAAAGAAAAAAAAACCTCTACAATCAAGAATTTGTTGTAGCTAATTACAAAAAACCATTTTCCTCATCATTTATTTTCAACCGTTACAATTCTATAACTTTTGAATGTTTGAATCATGTCTAGATTCAATGTATCACTTTTTTATCATGTGCTACAATTTTTTATAACGTTAAAATTTAATAGACTATTTTAATATTCTCATTATTCCATCCTTTGGCTAATAGCCTATATAATGAGGTTTCCTCCTCCTCTCTTTCATATGAAAAAAAAAGATCATTGTGAAAGTTCTCTCTCTCTCTCAAATTCTCTTCCCTCTTGAAATACTGTTCTTCATTTGTTGCTCTGGGCGGAGCTAAGTCGGGGTCATTCTCTCGACGTCGTGTGCGGCAACGAGATTCCGGTGGAGCGGGGATTTTACCACTAGGGGCGTTCGGATTCAGTCTGCACATAGACCCGAACTAACTCTTAGGACAGTGCTTCGTGCGCGACTTTCCCGGAGGCCGGTAACTTTAATTTAATTTATTTTCTTGCAGATTTTAATCCGAAGTTTTGAAGTAAATTTCCAACAATCTAAGAGTTAGCTCGGTTTTACAAATTAATTATTTGTCTTCCTTTAAAAAAAAAAAAAGAGACAAATTTTGTTACTGTTTACATATTTTTGTTACTGTCTATACAAACTTTGATATTTTGTTTAACATAGGCTTACTCATCTCTGTTGGTCAAGATAGTCAGTGGTTTGAGAAACGGATATACATAAGGATGTACACACACACTCTTGTGGTGTTAATATACAATTTATATATCGTCAATTAATTTTAAAGTTAAACCTTGCCCAGTTTATTGCCCTTTCTTAACTTTCTAGTCTCTTTTGTACACACATTCAATCTCATAACCTGCTTGCTCACAAACTTTCCTTACTGTATTTACATGCCCGTTCATATAATTTTTCAGTTTTTGTATTCAAACTAGTGAGAGTTGTATTCTATTCTACCTCCAGAGTTCTCTGTGCATGATTTCCTGTTATTATCATGTGTTTATTGTCTAAGAAAACTAGAAAATTCTTCTGCTGCTTGTATCATTGACACTCTAAAGAGCTGCTTCTGGATCATGTGCCGGGCAGAAAGCCTGCAAAATGTATTGAGCCTTTTGCTAGAGAATTGGTAGGAGGATGGACGTCGTGGGGAAATGAGCCACATGACTCGAGATACTTTATTCGCAAGTAATGAATGACAGTAACAAAGTTTAACATATTTTGTTACTGTTTACAAATTAATTCTATTACTGTTACTGTTTAAAACGTTAAAGCAATTCAATATTATTTGTCTCTCATTTAATATTGTTTTAAAAGCTTTAATATTTGTCTCTTATTGAATATTCTATTAATATTTGTCTCTCATTTATTTGTTACACCAATTGCTTTAAAAGCTTCTGTTAGAATTTTTCTTTACACAACAAGTTTCTTAACAAATTTTGTCTCTCATTTAATATTATTTGTTACATAATTCATTATTTGTTCATTGTCATTATTTCACATATCAATTAATATCCGTTCATTGTCATTATTTGTTAAATTGACATCTAAGACAAATATTATTGTGTTAGTACAATTTTTAATACTAGTTTTCATTTTACTCAATATTTTAATCTAGGCTAAATCAAACAATTAATTAATTTAGTAAAAAAAATCCTTTATTTTAAAGTTCTAAAGTTAAGATTTGTTTTGGGAACAAGCCGAAAGGGCCCTTCTGTCAACAAGGCGAAATATCGTCTAAGCGACCGGTACTTAAGAGTTCCTAGTGAACCTCCGCTTGCTGGGATCCGGCCCCTACAGCTAACCCAACCTTATCAAAACTTGAAAAACTAAAAATTTAAAGGTTTATTACTAAAACTATTTTAATTGTTAATTTTAGCTCAAAACCATCTTATTGAGTAAATATAATTTTTCAGACCTTAGAAATATGACTTCCAAGGAAGAGACTTTCTCAGCAAAGCCTCCAAATTCAATGGCACATTTCAAAAGGTGGCAGAGCCAGATGAAATTTTGGCTTACCACTTTAGGTCTGATTTCTGCCATCGATGGGTCCACGCCCATCTCAAATGATTCTGATGAAACTAAGTCTAACGTAGGGGTTTCCAAGTCCTCCTCTACTTCTAAACCCAAGACCCCTAAGGGTATTGACTACCACTGCTTCCACAAAATCTTAAGCGCTATGTCGGAGTCACTCTACGACATATTTTTGAGTATAAAAGCGCTAAAGAACTCTGGGATGCTTTGGAAGATGAGTATGGTTGTGATGATGCTGGAATTGATAGATTCAATTCTACCACATTCAACCAATATGTCATGGTAGATAACAAACCTATCAATGACCAAATCCATGAGTTCCAAGAACACCTTAGGCAGCTTCAAGCCAAACACACTAGATTGCCTTTTAAATCTATCTATAGAGATTCCAAACTCCTAGAACTTATCCATAGTGATGTTTGTGATTCCAATAGGGTCTTGACCCGAGGCGGTAGGAAATACTTTGTTACTTTTATAGATGATCATTCAAAGTATTGCTACACCTACCTCCTTAAGACCAAAGATGAAGTTCTAGACAGATTCAAGGTCTATAAATCTGAAGCTGAGAATCAGTTGGATAGGAAGATTAAGATCCTTAGATCAGATCGTGGAGGAGAGTATACCTCAAATAAAATGACTAACTTCTGTGAAGAGCACGGAATTATTCATGAGGTAACTGCTCCTTATTTACCACAATCCAATGGAGTTGCTGAAAGGAAGAATCACACTCTTTTAGATATGGTCAATGCCATGCTTCTCAGCTCAGGTGCCCCTGATAATCTTTGGGGAGAAGCCTTATTGTCAGCCTGTTATATTCTTAATAGGATACCCAGTAAGACTAATGATTAGACACCAAATGAGTTATGGAAAGGTCGAACCCCTAGGATTAATTACCTCAAAGTTTGGGGATGCCTAACTAAGGTAGGAATTTCTGAACCCAAAAAGAGGAAGATAAGACCTAAGACTGTAGATGCTGTATTCATAGGATATGCCCTAGATAGTAATGCCAATAGATTTCTTATAACCCATTCTGAAGTAAATAAAATCTCTAATAACACAATCATTGAAGCTAGAGATGCAGTTTACTTTGAGAACTTTTTTCTATTCAAGGATAGAAACCCTTCATCTTCCTCTAACCCTTCTCTTACTCCGTCTACTAGTTCTCATGACCAAATGCCTAATTCTCAAGCTGAACAAGTCATAGAACCTAGAAGGAGTAAAAGAGAAATGATTGAATAGAATTTAGGAGAAGGATTCTTCACTTTTTTGATAGAAGGTGATCCCTCAACTTATGAAGAAGCCATATCTTCTCCTGATGCCCCTTTCTGGAAAGAAGCTATTAACAATGAGTACAACTCCATCATGGAGAACAATACTTAGTTTTTAGCAGACCTTCCTTTAGGCAGCAAACCAATAGGTTGTAAGTGGATCTTTAAAAAAAAAAAAAAACTTAGAGCCGATAGTACCATAGAAAAATATAAGGCTAGATTAGTGGCCAAAGGATTTACCCAGAAGAAAGGATTAGATTATTTTGATACCTATTCTCCTGTTGCTAGGATTTCTTCTATTAGAACCCTCCTAGCCTTAGCTTCCATTCATGACTAGTTGATCCATCAAATGGATGTAAAGACAGCATTTCTAAATGGAAATTTAGAAGAAGAGATATATATGGAGCAACCTGAAGGTTTTATTGCTAAAGGTCAAGAAAAGAAGGTTTGCAGATTAGTAAAATCTCTTTATGGCCTAAAGCAAGCTCACAAGCAATGGCACAACAAATTTGATAAAATCATTATAGAATTTGGTTTTGTGTCAAATGAATATGACAAATGTTTGTATTCTAAAAATACAAATGAAAGTTGTGTTATCTTATGCTTGTATGTTGATGATATCCTTATTCTAGGATCTTCACTGGAATTGATAAATAATATTAAGAATTATTTGTCTAACCAGTTTGATATGAAAGATCTAGGTGAAGCAAATCTGATCTTAGGAATGCAAGTGTCCAAATGCAATGAGGGATATACTCTATCTTTAGCACATTCAATTGAGAAAATGCTAAAGAAGTTTGAGTATTTTGACAAAAAATCTGCCCTTACTCCATATGATAGTAATGTTGTTCTCAAGAAAAATGAAGGATCTCCTATAGAACAACATAAATACTCACAGATGATAGGGTCCCTTATGTACATAACAAATAGGACCAGACCTGACATTGCATTTGCTATTGGGAGACTAAGTAGATATACTAGTAACCCAAATCAGTCGCATTGAACTGCATTGGACAGAGTATTTAGATATCTTAAGGGAACTCTAGATTATAAACTTCATTATACTAGACACCCTGATATCATAGAAGGTTACTCCGATGCAAATTGGATAACTGATTCACATGATGTAAAATCCACTACTGGATATATTTTTACCCTAGCAGGAGCTGCAATCTCCTGGGGATCATGTAAACAAACTATCATAGCCAGAAGTACAATAGACTCTGAAATGATAGCTTTGGATACTACATGTACAGAGGCCGAATGGCTGAGAAATCTTATTATGCATATACTTGTTTCTGTTCATCCTATTCCTGTAATTTCTATAAACTGTGATAATAAATCTGTTATAGAACTACTAAAGCATGATTCTGTTAATGCTAAGATGAACAGACACCTGCAGCTGCGCTTCAAGTCAATAAAGAGCCTATTGGGCAAATATGTGGTTCTTGACTATATAAAGTCAGAAAAGAACCTTGCAGACCACTTGACGAAGGGTCTATCTAGGACATTGATCCTAGAATCATCGAGGGGGATGGGGTTAAGCCCATAGTATAGTCACCAGCAGTGGCAACCCAACCGAGTCTGACTGGAGATCCCAAGAAGCCGGTTCAATGGGTAGAAACAAGCTGGACTAGGTGACTATTATGGAACACTGACCTGAGATTAAATTCTCTTTAAAATAAAAGCCCAGGAGGCTGTACATGTGTACATTCATACCTCATCCCTATGGTGACAGTGTTCCTTTTGTGATATGGATAGGTTGAGTTTAAACTCTTAATAAGTCCAAGCATGATATGCAGGGTTGATTCCTATCACCAACCCTTAAGGACTTACCTATATGAGAGGTCGTGAGGGCCACGACTATATGACAGGGCGATCCTAGACAACTCTCATGAATGTGTAAAAGTGCGCATGGCCAACCAAATGCGCCACCCGATAGACCCAAGTACCTCTAGCGTACTATGTGTGCTAATTTCTGAGTCTGGTTCAAGAAGACTGATTCAAGGCGTAGTCCATCAAGTTCTTCTGCAGACAAAGACAATAGTCACTACGTGAGATTCAAGGCTGTAGTCCATCTCATTTATGCATAGTATTCAACTGCCCAAAAATCTTTCTCACCTTTAACTTTTCTCTTTCGTTTCTTTCCTCTGTTATTTCGGAACTTGGTTTTTTGGGGGTGGGGGATTGTTGTAGCTAATTACAAAAAACCATTTTCCTCATCATTTATTTTCAACCGTTACAATTCTATAACTTTTGAATGTTTGAATCATGTCTAGATTCAATGTATCACTTTTTTATCATGTGCTACAATTTTTTGTAACGTTAAAATTTAATAGACTATTTTAATATCCTCATTATTCCATCCTTTGGCTAATAGCCTATATAATGAGGTTTCCTCCTCCTCTCTTTCATATGAAAAAAAAGATCATTGCGAAAGTTCTCTCTCTCTCAAATTCTCTTCCCTCTTGAAATACTGTTCTTCATTTGTTGCTCTGGGCGGAGCTAAGTCGGGGTCATTCTCTCGACGTCGTGTGCGGCAACGAGATTCCGGTGGAGCGGGGATTTTACCACTAGGGGCGTTCGGATTCAGTCTGCACATAGATCCGAACCAACTCTTAGGGCAGTGCTTCGTGCGCGACTTTCCCGGAGGCCGGTAACTTTAATTTAATTTATTTTTTTGCAGATTTTAATCCGAAGTTTTGAAGTAAATTTCCAACAGAATTGAACTTAGGACCTTTAGGAAGGAATCTAAAGTACTAACCATTACACTATAATAACTTTGGACCTTTAGAGGTTTTACGTATTGTCCCCTCTCGAACATAATTTATGCATAAAAATGTACTAAAAATAACATCGTAGCAACAATAAAAAACGTCAACGGGGATGTAGCTCAGATGGAAGTGCGCTTGCTTAGCATGCGAGAGGTACGGAGATTGATACCCCGCATCTCCAATTTTCTTACTCTTTTTCTTCTTTTCCAATTATTTTGCACGCATTCTGCTGATTAATTCAACAGATGTGTGGGACTCATATGGACTAATTGATTAAAAAAAACTCTACAATCAAGAATTGAACTTAGGACCTTTAGGAAGGAATCTAAAGTACTAACCATTACACTATAATAACTTTGGACCTTTAGAGGTTTTACGTATCGTCCCCTCTCGAACAGAATTTATGCATAAAAATGTACTTAAAATAAAAGGGTAGCAACAATAAAAAACGTCAATGGGGATGTAGCTCAGATGGTAGAGTGCTCGCTTAGCATGCGAGAGGTACGGGGATCGATACCCCGCATCTCCACTTTTCTTACTCTTCTTCTTTTTTTCCAATTATTTTGCACGCATTCTGCTGATTAATTCAACAGATGTGTGGGACTCATATGGACTAATTGATTAAAAAAAACTCTACAATCAAGAATTGAACTTAGGACCTTTATGAAGGTATCTAAAGTACTAACCATTACACTATAATAACTTTATACCCCGTATCTCCACTTTTCTTACTCTTCTTCTTTTTTTCCAATTATTTTGCACGCATTCTGCTGATTAATTCAACAGATGTGTGGGACTCATATGGACTAATTGATTAAAAAAAAACTCTACAATCAAGAATTGAACTTAGGACCTTTAGGAAGGTATCTAAAGTACTAACCATTACACTATAATAACTTTGTACCTTTAGAGGTTTTACGTATCGTCCCCTCTCGAACAGAATTAATCCATAAAAATGTACTTAAAATTAAAGGGTAGCAACAATAAAAAACGTCAATGGGGATGTAGCTCAGATGGTAGAGCGCTCGCTTAGCATGCGAGAGGTACGGGGATCGATACCTCGCATCTCCAATTTTCTTACTCTTCTTATTTTTTTCCAATTATTTTACACGCATTCTGTAAAACCCGCAACCTGATTTTCTGGAATTTTTGGATAAATTTGAATTATTGCATTTTTGGGATATTTGCTCGATTTTGTTTTGTCAGCATAGACCTAGATTTCCAGTTGGAGTTTTATTATTATTATTATTATTATTATTATTATTATTATTATTATTATTATTAATAGTCGGTTAGGAAAATATTATTTTAAAAAAATTAATTATCGTTGATTTTTGATTGTGCCCCTGTCCCGATCCTGTGACCGGAGTCTGACCCGAGTTCGAACCCGATTTCCTGAAACCCAATCCCGTCCCGAACCCATTCTTCTTACTTCTTTTTAATTCTGATTACATATCTATTATTATTATTACTAAAAAAATATATAAACCAACTGGCTTGGTCTCCCACGACCAAGCCAGCACCACCTACCTATTCTCCCCATTCTCACTCTCTTCCACATAATTCTCCCACTCTCTCCTTGTAATAACCACCCCCACCTCAACCACTCACATCACCCTATATTCCCATCCCCTCACTCTTTCCTCACCCTCTCAATCTCCTCTTCCCTCTCCGAGCTTCAACCCAAGCCCCCATCCACGCCTCCGCCCGCGCGACCCCGAGCTCCCGGCGCCGCCAACTCCGGCCAGGACTCCGCCCACGTCGGCTGCCCTCGACCCCAGCGCCCGACCCCGTTCCGGCCCGTTGTCACGCCCCTCTCCCGTAGGAATGATCATCCTCGCTAAGGCATGATGCCGCACGGGCCTAGGTTACGCCCGTACAAGGCTAAGTCCAGAAATGGCCGATTTGATGCTAGGCCACAGAGTCGCACATAGTGTCCCCATTTGCAGCAGAATGTAAATGAACACAAGTTGAAGCCAATTCAAACTCTTTATTAATTTCTAAGAAGTTTACAAGCGGCACTAGGCCGAGTTTACAAGTCGCTCAAGCTCTCTCTCTGAAACATAAAAGGTGTGCCAAGTGGCTTACAAGGTGGAATGATTCATGGCGATGTTCCGATACATTATGTCCTGTATAGGGTGCTTCAGCTTCTTGCAACGTTCCAAGGCCCCAGAGATGGCTTCGCACCTTAGCACGTTCGATGGAAGCTCCGCACCCGTCGGCGTCTCCTACATCCTACAAGCAGACTGTGGGGTTATCAGTACATTGTTATGCACTGGTGGGGAGGCTAGCTCGCCCACAATGCTATCATTACCAAACACGTTCTATTTACTTTTGTACATCTCTATCATTCATTGTCTTTCTAATCTTGCCATAGGATCAGTTTCATGCCATATATCATAACCTATCCTGTGTTGCCAAATTCAAGTGTCGCATGAAAATACATGCACGACTTACCCATACTTACCGTTCGGCCTTCCCTGTCCAAAGTAAACCAAGTTAGTCAACAATTTATATATATAACACTTATCATCATTCATGTAAATATTCAATGCCAAGTGCGTGTCCCTGCCTCGGGTCCTAGTGCGTCGTAGGCGTATTTTCTTTTAACTCAATTGCATGAAGTACTCTTTATCATTTGGTGTGATACATTTCAAGCCTGATCAGAAGGCGCTTGTTCAGTCCACTTTAGACTACTTTGATTTCAATGCAAGGACTTGCACGTGGATTTCCACCAACAAGGTTCACCTAATCTATATGCACCGGTTGCTGGCATGACAAGCCATTTTGGACATTTTCCTCTTAGTATTTCTCAACATAGCGTAGGATGCTGGCTGGTACACCCCGTTAAGTCTCTTGAAATACCCTGCACTTACGTCTCCTGGGTGACCAAGCCCGCACCCAAGCAGCCCGTAAGCCCCATTTTGATTCCGCCTAGGCCGGCCACGGTAGTTCCCCCCGTCGCCCGTGCCGCAGAATCCTTCCACTTCACGGCCACGGTATACCCCCCCATCGCCCGTGCCGTTTGTCCATGACTATTTTGTATTATCTGGCCATTTTAACTTAACAGCTATCTCCGTCGTAGGCTAACTCTTAGCCGTAATACGTTATCGACCAGGTTGGCGTCCGTGCAGCGCGGGTAGCGAGCCCCGTTGCACGTGCCCGTCACACCTGTCACTAACCATTCCTTTCCTTCTTATCTTTTATTCATTCTTTCTTTTATTTCTTTTACTTGTCCATTCGTTCATTGATTCATTTTCGTATTCATCCATTCGTTGATTCATTCATTCACTCATTTATTCGTTCATTTACACATTACGCAACTCCCAGTACGGGAGTCACCTTTGCGACCCATCGGTCCCATAGTCTTTCAATATTGCTATACTCTACTCGGAACGACTATGTTGATAGTCGTCCTGTTTCATGGTTGTAACCCATTCATTGTTCCATTGTTTTACGCATAAGGGACTTGAACGTAAGCTTGTGCCTTAGTACAAGCGTGGAGCGCTGTGCGAGAGTTCTCATATTTTCTATGTTCCTTTCCATATTCTATACAAGCATACAAGATGGTATTATTCCCTTAGCTAGGTACGTTGAGTCATTTATTAGCATGCACTGTGTTAACGCCTAGCGATTCTAGCAATAGTGTCCGTATTATTATGTGTCTAGGCTAAGCAAAGACGGGTTCATCGGAGCCACCCACCTTAGCGTTGTTCGTATCGGCCGAGCGATACTCCGAGTGCGCCTTTGAAAGTCTAAGTCCAGATTTATCTTGACGGGCCAATGTAAGCCTTGCATCGATTCTTCATCAGGTCGATGCCAACTCTTCGGATCGACGGCTCGTCTGAGTCGTTGCACTTGTCGTTTGAATCGGCGTTCCGCTAGGGCGGAGCGGGTCATTACATAATATACCACTCAAAACAAGTCTCGTCCTCGAGACTTCCTGAGTGCAGGTCATTCTACCGTTCCTTAACCCATGTCGTGTACGTATCTTAAACAATTTCTATCGAATAGCTTTATCGTTCGATGGCATCAAACTATACTCAATACCTTTCTAAGTTCCGTGTCGTATACATTTGGTCAATTTTATTGAATAACTTTTCATTCATTATAGAGTTGATGATACTTATTCAATTGTCGTATTTCTTCGACTCGGTTGCTATTTCGACGTGTCATAGGACTGGAATGGTCGCACGAGGCACGTTGTAATTCATCAAATGCCAGGGTCGTAGGCTAAGGCAAATTCACTTTCATTTATCTCGGTCATCGAGACTACCCGATTCGCTTCTCAAGCGTTCTTGTCTACCAAATCTGTATGATTTCTTCTTAGCGGGGTCGACCAAGTCTAAGTAATTTTCGTCCGATTCAAGACCAAGTATTGCACTATCGTCGAGTATATCTTCCTATCAATGGTTCAATTCGTTATACCAACTTTTACTTGCACGATATCGATTCCCTATCATTCCCTTCGTTTGGGGCCAATCCCGTCGTCGTTCACGCACACTCTGCATATACGTTTCTTCGATGAGCCATGCTCGTACTAGTATTATTCCTTTCTTTTAATACAATCTCAATCCCCGATACTTTCTATTCCTCAAGTCTCGTTTGAAATTCAACATATCACTTGGTTGGATCGTGTACGCATTTCAGGCGTCCCAAAAATACATGTATTTTTCTAAGCCGTATGATGGAGAATTCGTTATTCTCACTCGAGTCGCATTGTGCACATACTCAGGCGTCACTGAAATATATGCATGTCAGCCGAATCTCGTGAGCAGGGTTTTCTACTCTCGAATCAATCAATCCATCCAGATCAATCTTTCGTTTGATAACACATGAAATGGGGTCGTCTCGCCTAACCGCTAGGCCATTTCTCAAGGCTAAGTTGTCACGACCCGCACCCGCTTTTCCGGATACGAGACGTGTCCAAGCCAGCCTACGCCGCAGAGTCGACGGTAGAACGCTGTCAAGCCCGCAAGAATAAATGCTCAAGAGGTAACATTGGATGCTCATTCACAATTCTAAATTTATTACAACAGTTACGACATTTAAAATAAAGGAAAATACAAGTTTTACAATTAATAAAATATGAAACCATTACTTTCTATTTCTAGGTTGGCCTCAGCATACCCAAATCTTCCCCAGTGCTAAGAATGATCGCGGCTAAACCTGAAAAATATTGGTTTCCAGTCAGGAATGGAACAAGTACACAAAACGATGACAATGCAAAACATAACAGAATTAACAAGACATGAAAATAGCATATGAGATATGAAAGCTGTAAGAAAACTGATGACATAGCACGATAGAGAAATAAACAAGGAAAAACTAATAAAAGACATCTATCTAGGTGGTGTGAAATATCCTTTCAACATGTGAACGGCTAGGGGGTAAATACGGCTTACTGCACGTGTCGTGTGCAGCTGCTATCATTCACGAATAGACAATGGGATAGTTCTGGATAGTCCACATGTTTACTAAGATATTTCTCCTTCCGACTACTCCGTGTGACGAGCGTGTCAACAAGCAGCAAGATATATGTATAGACATGAAATGAAAAGACTACTATGAATCGAAAAGCAATCAGAAAGTGCACTTGCCTGAGGTCCTTAGCTGGAGAAACTAATAATAAATACCACTCACGAGCCACAATCAATCAACACATGCAGAAGTCTCCGAATGCTGAAATAAATAGTACCAACGTCCTCAGAATAATCAAATTAGCTAGGATTGCCTGTCCTTAAGTCCAATTCTGGATACAGGGGCAAAACGGTAATTTCGGGCAAAAATGATGTCCACCGTTGGACCCGCTTTGCACCGAAAAGCGTGCCAGAGTCAACGGTCTCTAAAGTCGTCAAACTACATGTCCACAGATCCAGTTTTCTGATACGAACACAACCTTATGTCCAGAGTTGGATTCCGGCGGGCCATGCACAAAATCGCCCGTTGAGTGGGTCCGTAGGGCCCGCAAAACGATGTCGAATTCAACTGTCTCAGAATTGGACCAAACTTGGCATACAGGACCAGAAAAATGATACGGTCCTGATGGCATAAGTTTCATCTCGATCTGACGAGCGTACACAAAGTTATGACTGAATTTGCATTGGACGGATACGGGGCGATTCCGACGGATACGCGTCGAATTCGTCGCGCACACGCGACCAATTTGAATTCCGTCAAATCCCACACGACCACGAAGCCGTTACGCAGCTTTCAATACTTTCGGTGCGCGACCACGTCGCCCGGAATGGCGGGACGGACGTCATGTGGATGATTTTCGATATTTTCAAAACAGGTTTTTGACCAACTTTAACCTAATTTTAAACAGAAAATAATAGTTACAAAAATAAACTAATTAATGAGTTTGAATCTCGGTTAGGTTGTCTAAATGATTGTTCAATTAGATTTCTAAATTGGTCGTTGGTTTGACCAGAATCGGCCTCCCAATATGGGCGTTCGGACTGGGTTTTACTCTGTTTGTAAGCAGGTTTTTCCGAGTTTTGGCACTCGCTTTACCACGCGTACAACGCTAATTAATTATATCTACTTGAAGGGAGACGAAGAGGGTTAGGTTAGGTATCCACCTGAAGAAACGGCTCGTCGAATGATAGATCGGGCGCGAAGAAATCTTGCGACGAACGTCGCACTCCGCTGCGACTGATGCTGGTACTCCGTGCGGCTCCGTCGCACATATGCCCGCGCCTGGCCGGCCGTTGGCCGCCCGCGGTGGCGCTGGCGTGCGCGCGGCGCCTGGGAGTGGCGGCGCGCAGGTGGGGTGGTGGCGTCGCGTGTTGAGGTGGTTAGGGTTTTGCGTTTACGCGAACTCCTCTCTCGATCTCTCTCTTATAGGGTTCGGCTGTGAATGAGGGAGGGGCGCGCGTGGCTTTGTTAGAGCATCTCCAACCCTATTGTGAGTTTGAAAAAAATGGTTGCCACATAGGAATGACAACCATTTTTTTTCAAAAGTACTTCTCCAATGCAAATGTGAAATAAAGTGCGGAGTTGACATGGCAATGACATGGCAAAGACAATGTGAAGTTGGTTGTCTAGATCTAGACAATGCACTTCACAATGTCTTTATGTCCACATCATCATTTGTGAATAAAAATATTTATAAAAAAGAAGTAGAAGAGTAAAAGTTGTCTTGGAAGTTGTAAAAAAATATTTGTATTGTCTTCTCAATACTTTTGCATTGGAGATGACTTTTTAAACCCATTGTCATTTGTAAATATAACATTGCCACCTATACAAGACATTGTCTTGTGCCTCATGCCACCTAGGATTCACAACACAAAACAAGACAATAGGGTTGGAGATGCTCTTAATATGAGTTCGGGTGGGCTCAGTAGTTGTTGCTGCTGTTTCATATTCATTCTATTATCTTCTCTTTTTCTTTTTCTTTTCTCTTTTTCTTTTTATTAAAACTTTTCTATTTTCTATTTGCAAATGTATAAAGTAATATATATATTCCTATACGTCTTCGTACACACATATATTTATATAATTACATATACACCTATTTATACCATATATTCACATATACGTACACATATACACTATATATATATATATATATATATATATATATATATATATATATATATATATATATATATAAACACGTATATGTAATATATATATACATACGCATTTATTATATAATGTATATATATATTCATATAATGTTTATTATATAATGTATATATATATATATATATATATATATATATATATATATATATATATATATATATATTTTTTTTTTTTTATATATATATATATATATATATATATATATATATATAAACACGTATATGTAATATATATATACATACGCATTTATTATATAATGTATATATATATTCATACCAATACTCATATATAACATATTTATATATATACATACAAATACACCCACATATATAAATACTTAACAAAATATATTTTCCTATATTTGTATACATATACATATATATATTTATTATACAAAATATACATACCCCATATATATTATATATATATCCTTAACTCACGAAAACTTAAATTACTTTAAATAATTATTATAAATACTAATAATCTTATTATCTATATATATAGGATAGCACACTTATATCTGCATATAAATATATATATGGCTTACCACAAATCGACTTAATAATAATAATATTACTAACAATAATATTTAAATGGGATGCACAAGCTTATTCATTCTTCACAAAATAACCTTAATAACAATGAAATAAAATAAATACAATTACCCTGATGGGTGACCTTTACCACACACCCTCGGGTCAAAATTGTTCCAATATGGGAAAGCACCATTAATAATAATATATAAGTTTGTATCTCTATTTTAATAATTAGAAACTATTTCTCAATTTCTAAAATAATATTAAGAATATTTGTAAACCCATAAATAACTAATAATAAAATATTTCAAAAATTTCCGGGGAGGGAGGCTACATAAGTCAATGTCAGGATTGGAATCATAGTTCCCTAACAATAATGCCAACACTGACCCCAATCCTAGGGTCAAACCAAAGTCGATAGTGCAGGATTTTCCTATCCAAGCTCGCGTCACTCAAATTTCTAAACATCGAGCATGATCACCTAGTTCGTATCAAGGCGTTCGTTGCGCAGCATCCGAATCCGTTCAATCACCAATTCTAACCAATTCTTGTATTCGACCACGAGGTCATCTAGCTCGACAATACGTTGCGCCCCAATCTCACGTGAGTCCGATTATCTACAGCGGTTCATGAATCACCATGCAACGCTCCCGCGGAATAATCATTCTCATCGGGGCGTAACCCTTGTTTGAGTTTAGACTAACTCATTCTCGATACGCGGATTGGACCTACTCAATCCTCAAGTTTAATTATCAAACATACTGATTCATTCTCGAGCCCACCTTCACGTCAAACCACAAGTCGAAGCAATCAGATTGCCACGCCATCCAAGTTCAATCACTTCCGCTGTATGAATCACCATATCAGCGCTCACGCGGAGTGATCGTCCTAATCCGGTACGACGCATGTGTGAGGCTGGAGTTGCGCTCGCATAAGACAAGAACGTCAACGTTGTGGTTGTCAACGAAGCAAATCTAAGCATTCTCATTTTCATCCAAGCCAAATCAATTCGATGTCTGACCGTCATGCGTTCAACTAGAAAATCCTTGAGCCAAGTCTATTTTTTTCTCGACACATTTTTAACATCCAACGGAACAATGACATTTGCACGATCGTCGTTCACCGAGTCAGAATACCCCCGAGTTATCGCATATCGATCTTTGATACGCCTCAATACCATCGACGATATGCGTAACCTGACGATCTTCCTTTGCAACCAATTTCGAGTCGTGCGTTGATGTTGTTGTCCAAGTTGGATATTCCATAATTTCCTCGATATTCAAGATCAAGTTTGATCGCTATTCCTCAAGCTAGTTTCAAGATCGTTGTTCAAACTCAAGTCACAATTTATTTGAATCAATCCAAAATCATACGCGCGATCCTCTAAGTTTCCTCGATCAAGACCATTCATTTTCATTCATCGTTCCGATTCGTTTTCTAACTTGCGTTGCCCATTGATAAGTTGTCCGAATGACATCTCATTCGGGACATTCGAAGTCACGACCAACTAAGCATGACACATTCTAAGGCTTTGCGCGATCGCATTGCCTCGTCGACATACTCGTCGTTACTCGTAATCCTCAATCTTGCTCGAATGATTTCCAAGAAAATCTATACACCACTCGGATTCGAGGCATCCTATTTAATCCACACTCACATTCGCATCATTTGCTAAGACATATTTCAGATTTGTTTGACGAATCTCTAGCGTAATCGCTCATGTCGTATCGACGCACTAAGTCGTTCGCACTATTCCTCAAAATTCAAATCAATCTTCCGTGCATGCCTAAGCGTTAGTTTGATAGCGTTCCTATCGATATACACTCTAAGTGTATCTTCGTTCCTAACCGAGCGGCACTTGATATCGCTCGTAATTCTTTTGTACCAGAGGGTCTATGTGCGTGATACTCGACGCAACTTAGCAAAAGGCTGCGTGCATAACCATCCCATTCCAACTATACTCCGGTCTTGTCATGCCCCAGAACCAGAATACTGGAGAGCGGGGGCGTACATAGCCAGCTACGTATATTGAAATAGAATTCTACCTCGCTATACGGTCACGGCTGTCTAGGAATATGAGGGTTTAACTACAAGCCAACAGTCGCCTATGGTCAAAGAACAACCTATTGTCTCAATCTCGAGCAAGTAATATAGTAACAAGATGTTAGATCACCGAATATACATTAAAAGGCGTCCCAAATATTACATATTCAGCTGATCATGAAGCTAGTCGTACAAAATGCGAGGACTAGCAAGAGTTTAGTCATACATAATCAACCCTAGGATTTGTTAATCATGTTACAGCCTGTAGGCAGACAGTAAATAAATATGCATCGAGCTAACAGGTGCTCGTCGGCTAAACGCCTCAAAAGAATAATTTTACAAAGGAGTGAGCGAAACAAAATAGAAAACCCACTCGTAGCCCGGGTTCCTTCTAGTCGCGACCATCGGGCTGGATGTTCGGTAGATCCTCGGGAGCTGCTCCGAAATCTGGCCACACAAAACCAGCTGGGTCAAACCCCAGAAAGAGCAAGTGCCACAAAGGAGGCCACGAAATAAGAACAAAAGCCAGCATATCAGAATCATAAAAAAATAGAAGGAGAGTACAGGTAAATAAATAAAGTACAGCAGGACAATAAATGACTAGAGATATCGAACCATTCCGGGAGCCAAGCTACAACCCGTAAACCAAACAAGGACTGGGGTTGTAACTCTTCGCCTGAATAGCGCTTGTCTCTATCCAGTTATTGTTAAAGACGAGTAAAATAATCATGTTCAGGGGTACCATGTACTGGGGCTAGACAAGACTTAGACAGAACTAGACAACATCCAAACACAAACGGCCAAGCAATTGCTACGGCTTACTACTTTAACTAACTAGGGTTATCACAAGCCTAATTACTAACAAGATACAAGTGAGAAATTCCCAGTCCCAAGCCCTGCAGACTATCCAGTTATCCTTCCGCGGGTTGAGAGTATGGTTGGGTACATCGCCCTGGAGACGATATACCCTTAGGTGACTTAGAGGGTGCAACACATGACAGTATGCTGGAAATGTGCTCTACTCGTCGGCAAGCTACAAGTCCAATTAAAGCGCCCAGATAACGAGATTGTCTGTGACTGGAAATCCTCTATGAACTACAGTTTGATCTAATTATTAGCCTAATCCATATTTAGTACGAGTCCCTGACCGTGGGAACCAGGGAGTCACGTCCTAGACATGATGCAAGACAAGACAAGTGGATTGCACAAGCAAGCAAGCAGGAACACCCACGGTGTCAGAACAAGTCAAGTTAATTGTCGCAATAGCATCAAGTCAAGTTACAGGTTACAAGTTACAAGTTACTAGTCAGGAGTGCGCCGCCATGGGCCACTATCAAGTTGTCAGGTTACAAGTCAAGAGTGCACCCCATCGGGTCACTATCAAGAAGATCAGAGAGTATCAGGATCATAAATCACAGAAATCACGTAAACCGTACTAGTCATAGCAAATACTAAAAATCGTGTCAGGTCGTATTGGGTCAAGATAGTCGTGCTTGTGAAACAAGATCTCAAAACCAAACCACAAAAGAGAAACCAAGTTCAAGAATAAACCAAATAATCATAGGGCAACTGGGTTGTGCAAGGGGGGTCAGGGGTTGGGTTGCGCAGGGTGTGTACTGCGCATGGAAGAGCTGCGCAAGGGCTGCCTTGCGCATAGGGGACTTGCGCATAGGGTCAAGTACGCAGGGATAAGCTGTGTAAGGGTTGGCTTGCGCATGACTTAGCTTGCGCAGGAAGGAGCTGCGCAAGGGTTAGATTGCGCATGGGCTACCTTGCGCAGGGGGTCAGTTGCGCAGAGATTGGGTTGCACAGGACTGGCTTGTGCATGGCTAGCTTCCGCCTGCGCAGTCCAGCTCAGCGCAAGGCACTGGCCGAGGGGAGTGCGCAATCGGCCATGCGCTAAAGAGCACAGGCCGAGGAGGGTGCACAATCGGCCATGCGCTAAAGAGCACAGGCTGAGGAGTCTTCTTCTCCAAGGCTGAGAAGAACTCCTCAAGAAAACTAAAACTTCAAATCCTCATATCTTGGCCAAATCAAAACCAAATCTAGATTTTTAAAGTTCTAACTTGAGTAAAATTGAATTCTCTTCCATATGGAAGCATCAAAACAAGCTAAAAACAAAGTTTAATAGATCAAAACTAAGGATTTCCAAAATAGTTAAAAACTTAGATCTAGAAAAAAGGAAGCTCCAAATCACAAAATATCAAGACCTAATATTGTTCACCATGGCCTAATCTAGCTAATGGACATGTAAAATAGGGTTCTCATGTGGTGGCAAGGTGCACTTGCCTATGGTGTTGGTGGAGGAAGGAGGAAGAAGAAGATGGAGAAATTAATAGGAATTATGGAGGAGAGAGAAAAGTAGGTGGGGTTTTAATGAGAGTAGGTTGTGGTGGAATGAGGGTTGAGCATAGGCTAAGGTGTTCCATGCATATTAACCAAACCAAATTAATCCTACTCCAAAAAATAAAACCAAGCCATGTCAAAACCCATTTACGAGAAACCAAAATCCGTAAGTCGAGAAAATAAATACATGCCAAAATCCAATTACGAGTATGAATACGAAATACGGAAAACGGGGGTGACAACTCTATCCACCTTAAAAGAATTCCGTCCTTGAAATTTAATCAAGGAGCTAGAGGTTGCCACGGCAAGTTACACTAAGCAGTTCAATCATACAATCATTCATGCAAGCAAGGAAGGGAAAACGTAAGGCATAAGGAAGACATTATACCTTACGAGTCAAACAAGTAGGGATACCGCGATCGGATATCATCCTCACGCTCCCACGTTGACTCACCGAGAGAGTGATGACCCCAAGCAACACGGACTAAGTTAATAGTCTTGTTCTTGAGTATCTTCTTCCTCCGGTCCAATATAGATACGGGCCTCTCCTCATACGAAAGGTTGGTACCAACAACCAATTCCGAATGGTCTAGGATATGGCTCGGGTCCGGGATCTACTGTCGTAATTGGGACACATGGAATACATTATGTACCTCATTTAGCGACGGCGGAAGAGCAAGACGATAGGACACATCTCCTACTCGCTCCAGGATATCGAACGGCCCTATATACCTAGGACTAAGCTTTCCCCGCACGCCAAAGTGAATGACGCCGCGGTTAGGCGAGATCCTAAGGAATACATGGTCGCCGATAGCAAATTCCAAGGGACGCCGATGAGAATCGGCCCAATGACGCTGGCGATCTTGGGCAACTTGAAGTTGATCCCGAACTCTTCTGACCACTTCAACTGTCTGGGCAATCATTTCTTGACCGAGCATCTGCCTTTCTCCAACATCATCCCATGCTAGCGGGGATCTGCACTTTCTACCATACAGTGCCTCGAACGGAGCCATCTGAATACTGGCCTAGAAACTATTATTGTACGAGAATTCCACCAGGTGCAGGTGATCCTTCCATGAACTACCAAAGTCAAGGGTACAAGATCTCAACATATCTTCAAGGGTCTGTATTGTGCGCTCTGACTGGCCATCTGTCTGCGGATGATATGCCGAACTGAACTGGAGACGAGTTCCCAAACTCTCTTGCAGGCTACGCCAAAAGTGTGACGTAAACCTTGAATCTCTGTCTGAGGTGATACTGACTGGCACACTATGAAGCCTGACAATCTGCCTGAGATACATCTCTGCTAGCTGAGCCGTTGACTGCCCAACTCTGATTGGGAGAAAATGAGCCACCTTCGTGAGCCTGTCAACTATAACCCAAATAGCATCTCGACCAGCTGGGGATCTAGGCAATCCAGTCACAAAATCTATTTATGTGCTCCCACTTCCATTCTGGAATCGACAAGGGCTGAAGAAGTCCAGCGGGCCTCTGATGTTCAGCCTTAACCTGCTGGCAAACCAAATACCGAGAGAAAAACCGGACTATCTCCCTCTTCATGCCATTCTACCAGAAATGCTGACGAATATCACGGTACATCTCCGTACCACCGGGATGAATAGAATACTGTGAACTGTGAGCTTCTGCCATGACCTCCTGTCTGATATCTCCACTGGGTACACAAAGACGAGTGCCGTGTCGAAGTGTACCATCTTCATGGATATATAACTCTAGCCTTCTTCCTGCCTCGCACTCTGCTCTGAGCCGCTGAATCTTGGAATCTATAGATTGCGTTATTCGAATCCTCTCAACTATGCTGGACTGAACCTGTAGACTGGCCATCAATGTCACACTGGTAGGAAGAACCACTTTGACTTCCATCTTCTGAAGATCTACCAATAACTCTGGTTGCACTGTCAGGAAATAAACTCAGGCTCTCCTGCTCAATGCACCTGCTACAACGTTAGCCTTCCCTGGGTGATACTGTAAGTCTACATCATAGTCCACCAGTAGCTCGAGCCATCTCCTCTGCGCATATTAAGGTCCTTCTGGGTGAAAACATACTTCAGGCTCTTGTGATCAGTAAATATCTCCACTCTATCTCCACACAAGTAGTGCCGCCAAAGTTTAAGTGCAAACACTACTGTTGCTAGCTCCAAGTCGTGGGTCGGGTAATTCTTCTCATGATCACGAAGTTGACGTGATGCATAAGATATTACCTTCCCATGCTGTATCAAGACACACCCCAATCCTCTGCCTGAAGTGTCGCAATAAACTGTGAATCCTCCGGTCCCATCCGGAAGTGTGAGAATGGGAGCCGTTATCAACCCTCGCTTCAACTTCTCAAATGATTCCTGACACTCTGCTGTCCAAGTAAACTGCACATCCTTACGGGTTAACTGGGTCATCGGTACTGAAATCCTTGCAAAATCTGAAACGAATCACCGGTAGTAGCCGGCTAATCCAAGGAAGCTACGAACCTCTGCCACTGAGCTAGGCACTGGTCATGTTTCGATAGCCACAATCTTCTGGGGATCTACTTCCACTCCTCCTCGGGTAATGATGTGACCCAAATACGAAATGCGATCGAGCCAGAACTCGTATTTACTGAACTTGGCATACAACTGGTGCTCCCTAAGCGTCTGAAGGACAACTCTGAGATGCTGCTCATGCTCTGCTTCGCTCTTGCTGTAGACCAGGATATCATCTAGGAACACGATCATGAACTGATCCAAGTAAGGCATGAAAATGCGATTCATGAGGTCCATGAATACGGCCGGCGTATTGGTCGCTCCAAAGGGCATAACAAGGAACTCCCAATGCCCATACCTCGATCTAAACGCTATCTTTGGGATGTCCTGCTCTCTGACCCTGATCTGGTGGTATCCTGACCGCAAGTCTATCTTCGAGAACACCTAAGCCCCTCTGAGTTGATCAAACAAGTCATCTATCCTCGGGAGAGGGTATCTGTTCTTGATTGTCACTGAGTTCAAAGTACGATAATCTACACATAGCCTGGACGTACCATCCTTTTTTTTTCACAAGAAGCATCGGGGCTCCCCAAGGCGATCCACTTGCACGAATGAATCCCTTGGTCCTGAGTTCTTCAATCATCTTGTACAAAATCACCAATTTTGAAGGCGCCATCCTGTAGACTCGCTCTGACACTTGTGCTGTTCCGGGGATCAAGTCTATAGTGAACTCAATCTCCCTCTATGGCGGTATCCCTGGAAGTTCCTCTGGAAAGACATCTGGAAACTCTTCAACTATCCGGGGCAACTGCACTGCTGCTACTGCCATCCGCAATACTGGAGGAGAAGGTTCTACTGCGCCTCTGAAAAATGAGAACTCTAGCTCTCCTGGATACTAAAGACAACCCTGCCAATGTGTCAGTCTATCCTAGCATACTAGTTCCTCAACCAATCCATGCCTAAGACTACATCATAGTCTGCCATAGGAAATTCTATAAATCTAGCGGGGAACTCTCTACCGCTAACTACGATCCGACACGAGGAAAATACTCGATCTACAACCACAAGACCATTACCAGTAAGTATATTAAGCCTTACTGATAATGACTCAGGCTCCAATCCTATCCGTGTCGCGAATCGTACAGACATAAATGAATGCGATGCACCGGAATCAAATAATACCAATGTTGGAGAGGAGTTGACGAGAATAGTACCTGCTACTACCTCACCTGGTGCAACTTCTTCTTCCATAGCCATCATCATCACCTGACCTTGTCCTCTAGCTGCGGGTCCCCTCTGCTGGAAACCTCTCTGCCTACTCTGCACCTGGGCTTGGGTATACTGTTGCTGGTTCTGCTGCTAAAATGCCTGGGCCTGAGGCAACAATGGCCTCGGGTACTGCTGCTGCTGTATAGGTGTCGGTCCCCTAACTGATGGACTGGTTAGGTTGGAAGAGGATGAACTACCCCTATTCGGGCAGGCTCCTATCTTGTGATCTGCTGCTCCACAAGCCAGGCACAATCCTTGTGCCCTACGACAATCGGCCACAACATGGCCTGGCTTTCCGCAATAAGAATATCCCATAGCAGAAGTCTGCTTATGCTTCTGTTGCTGCGGGTACGTCGGGGTTGAATACTGAACCGACGTAACTGAGGCCGCCCGCCTCGGAGTTCCAATAGTCAAACTTCTAGGTGCCGGGGCTGGAGCTGATGACTGCTGCATCTGATTGTGGGGCTTCCTACCTCCGGTCCTGTCCACGATCCTCTGGGAGGTATACTCATGCCTCCTAGCCGCCCTCAATACTGCATCGAACGTCTGGTGCTCGAACTGCTCAACCGCGAATAAGATCTCCAAATGCAGTCCCTGCTGGAACCGCTGGCTCTATCAAACTCGGTCGCCACCAAGGTGGGGGCAAACCTACTGAATCTAGAAAACTTCGATGCATAACCGTCGACCGTTCTGCCTCCTTGCTTCAAGTTGGTAAATCTTGTCTGCAGGTCATACCGAGCCACAGCATCAAAATACTTCGTCTGGAATCTATCTCTAAATACTGCCAAGCAATGGGTGCCGCTAATCCCATGGCTTGCGCTGCCCACCAACTGTGAGCCAAGTCCAGCAACTACAGGCATATCACCGCCACCTTCTCATTCTCAGGGGTCCTAGCTGCTTCCAGAACCACCTCGGTATCCTGAAGCCAAGCGTCCGCGGCAATCGCATCTTTACTGCCGTCGAAGAATGGGGGATTCAAGCGCTTGAAGCTGTTAGCCGCACTATTCCCTGGATGACCGCCTCTGGTCAAAGCATCTGACACTACCTGGTGCAAGGCGTCTCCTCTGCGATCCTGAGAAGCTATCATGGTCCTGATGAGACCTACAAAGGTGCCATCATCTGGCTCGGCAGGTCGAACGGGCTGAACTGGGAGCTCTCCTCCAATAGGCACAACTCTAGAGGCAACTCCAGAATGCTGGGCTTGGTCTCCTGGTTGCTACTGATCCACGGGAAGTGCTCCACCTTGCTGATCAGCAGGGTCAGGTACAGTGCCGCTGAAGAAGACGACACAGAAAAAACAATAAGGAAGGACCAGGACAGGTTAATGATACAAGCACGTGATCAGGGCAAGAATCCAGAGATTTAGAGGGTAGGAAATGGAAATCAAGGACGAGTACTGATAGAGACATCTATTCGGTAAACCCTCACATTCTTGAATGCCAAGACCTGCATGGGCCACCACTTAAACCATGTCATGCCCTAGAACCATAATACTGGAGAGCGGGGGCGTACATAGCCAGCTACGTATATTGAAATAGAATTCTACCTCGCTATACGGTCACGGCTGTCTAGGAATATGAGGGTTTAACTACAAGCCAACAGTCGCCTAAGGTCAAAGAACAACCTATTGTCTCAATCTCGAGCAAGTAATATAGTAACAAGATGTTAGATCACCGAATATACAATAAAAGGCATCCCAAATATTACATATTCAGCTGATCATGAAGCTAGTCGTACAAAATGCAAGGACTAGCAAGAGTTTAGTCATACAAGATCAACCCTAGGATTTGTTAATCATGTTTCAGCCCGTAGGCAGACATTAAATAAATATGCATCGAGCTAACAGGTGCTCGTCGGCTAAACGCCTCAAAAGAATAATTTTACAAAGGAGTGAGCGAAACAAAATAGAAAACCCACTCGTAGCCCGGGTTCCTTCCAGTCGCGACCATCGGGCTGGATGTTCGGTAGATCCTCGGGAGCTGCTCCGAAATCTGGCCACACAAAACCAGCTGGGTCAAACTCCAGAATGAGCAAGTGCCACAAAGGAGGCCATGAAATAAGAATAAAAGCCAGCATATCAGAATCATAAAAAAATAGAAAGAGAGTACAGGTAAATAAATAATGTACAGCAGGACAATAAATGACTAGAGATATCGAACCATTTCGGGAGCCAAGCTACAATCCGTAAACCAAACAAGGACCGAGGTTGTAACTCTTCGCCTGAATAGCGCTTATCTCTATCCAGTTATTATTAAAGACGAGTAAAATAATCATGTTCAGGGGTGCCATGTACTGGGGCTAGACAAGACTTAGACAGAACTAGACAACATCCAAACACAAACGGCCAAGCAATTGCTACGGCTTACTACTTTAACTAACTAGGTGAAGAACAGTTTGGCAACTCTAGAGGGGGGGTGAATAGAGTATATATGTATAATGACCAATAAAAAAATTAACTCTTTCACTAACAATGAATAGTCAGAGTAAAATGCGGAATGTAAATGAAAGACAAGAGAGCATACGCAAACACAGCAATTTTAACCTGGTTTCCCTCGTGGAGGACTAGTCCAGGCCTGAGAACTCTAGCTCAGGATTAAATCCACTATTTGTGAAATAGTAGCTTACAACCCGTGCCTTTTCTTCAGAAGAGCACGTCAACTTCTTACAGAGAATCGCAGTGGCGATTTGCTTGGAATTGTCCAAGCGATTTCTTCACTCTTGCACAAGAATCCTAAATGAGAGATGCTGAGCACTCGAGACTTAGGAGGCTTGTGGCTAGTAGATGGGAAGGATATGGCTTATAGAGCTTGTAGGAGAGAAGAGAAGAGAAGATTGAGTGATTCAAAATGAGAGAATTCATGCCCTATTTATACTGATTTTAGGGACAGAATTCGGCCAGAATTCGGGTAAGGAAATTCAAAAATTTGGCCGTTGGACAGCTAGCAAACAGCTAACCCTAAAATTAGGGTTCCTGATTTCTAGGGGACAGAGTTCGGCCCGAACTCTGTGTGGAGGCAGAGTTCGGCCCGAACTCTGTCTCCAGAGCACAGAATGGTCCTAAGAGGGACTTGTGGGCAATTTGGTTTTGGTGGAGCTTGGGATTTTGGGTAGGCTTGTATACTAAGTTCCAAGAGCTCAGCATAACTCAGAGTACATAAATCTAGACTCAATGAAATCATAAAATACAGACTCCAGAACACACTGAGAGCTGAAGACTGAGCTGTCATCTGTCTTGAACTGAATGCAGTCGTCGTGTGTCGTATTGAATTTATACAAGTATTATTTGGTCAATATAGTCAATATTTGGTTGACTGTGACTTTGTGTCAACAATCTCCCCCATATTGATAATTGACAAAATAATATATGTATATTTCAATATTCATACCTGGACACAGTTGATTGTAATATAGCTCCATAGCTCCCCCATAAACGATGCCTGAGCTAAGCGAAAATAGCTCCCCCGTAAACCATGAGCGGTGTCGAGCTAGAAGCTATAGCTCTCCCCCGTACAAATTGCATAGTTCCTGTGATCTGATAGATGATATTTTCCAGAGCAAGAAGCACAGATATACACAGATATACGAATGCATAGAGCCAGTAATAGTATCCCAAAACAAGCACAAAATATACATATGTTTCTCCCCCTTTTGGCAGTTAGCAATATAATAAACAATGAATAGTAATGCAACCACACTAAGAGAAGAAACAGTATAATATGGAGCAAAATAAGCATTGACATAGAATGATAATAAAGATAGATAATGTCATCCACCAAACCAAGTGGCCAACTCATAAACATAGTATATAAAACCAGCTACATGAATCCATAAGAAACTAAATAACTGAAAGCAAAAATAACTAAGACCATCAGCAGTGGCAGCAGCAGCAGATAGTAGCCAGTCTCCATCATGGAGCACGAGAAGGTCCTGGAACATCTGATGGACCATGGAAAGATCCAACGAAAAGGTCCTGGAACATCTGAAGATCCACAAAAGTATCATCTGGATCCATATACTGCATGACCCACGGATCATCAATGCGATAACCCGCGCGCGCTGGATCCCTCTCAATAGGCATATGCAGATCAGGATGACGAGCAAGTGAATACCGCATATCATGCAGAGAGTTCCCAAGGGCACTAATCTGTAGAGTGGTACGGTAATCATGCTGCGTCCAGCGATCATCCTCAATAGCAAAATGATCGCGAAGCATAGTCTGAAGTGAATCCAAGGTAGCAGGAGGTGCAGTCTGACCGAGTGGAGGGGCGTTAGGCTCCTCATCAGCAGACGAATTAGTAGCAGCAACAGGCTGAAGGAGTCGTGCCGGAGATAGAAAGGTAGGTGCCGGCAGAAACGGACAAGCATCAAGTGGTATGTGAAAAGCACGAAAGATCATAGGAAGATACAGAGGATAAACCAAAGCTCGTGGTTTCCTCCTACAGCGAATCATCTAGTCCATCATAGTACGTGGAAGATTGAAATGAATTCCAAAGTGAAGATGATAAAGAGCAGAAATTTCAAGATAAGTAATTTCATCAGGGGAACCGATCTTGGGTAGAATGGTGTTAGAAATGATCCAATGAAGATCAGAAAAATATAGGTTGAGATATTTTGTCATGAGCTTTCGAGGACGTGTGTAAGGAGTGCACAAATCGTCCTTGAAGCTTTCAAGAGAAAGTCCGTTGGGAAAATGGAACGAGCGAGCATCAACAAGTCTTTCCCAAGAACTTGGCTCAAGAAGATCAAGAAATTCTGCTAATTCAAAGTCATCAAACGAGATATCGATACCAGCAACTCGTGAATAAATACGAAGATCATCAAAGGTTAAGTTGCAGTAGAACATTTGAATGGCATGATGATAAATAGCAGAGGATGTAGTGACAAGTTCATCAATATAAAGGTCATGGAATAAAGAATCATATTGAGAGAATATTGAAAAATTGATAGGATGTCCCGTGAATACCTGACGATTCCGAAAGTCACTAAACCAGTTGTTTGATGCATCAAGTGAGACAAAAAGTCTATTGTCATAAGTGGAAGGATGTAGAGGACGAGGTGGATTGAATAAAGGGTGAGGTGGTTGAGGAAGTTCAATGATTTGTTCAATTGATGGAGAAGAATCTGAAGAGGAAATACTCTCAATGCGAATCCTCTTCCCACGATTGAACAAGCAAGGAGCCATTAAAAGATATTAACTAGAAGATAGAAAATATGAATGATACCTCAAACAGGTAAAGAGCAATGGAGGATAATGGAGAGGAGACACCTTTTTGTTGATTTGAGAAACAATGGGGTACTCTGGATCAAAAACTAGGGTTAGGGTTTCAAGGAAAGAATGTGTATAGGTGAAAAAAGGTGGTAATAGTGAAGGAGAGAGGTAGAATCCCGACATAAAGTAGGGTTTTGTCTTTTGGTCGGGTGAAATATGGACCATTGGATTAGAAAAGATCCAACGGTGGAGCCAGATCCCGATTCTGGAACCTAGGGACCGAACTCGGCCCGAACTTTGATAGGGGAAGAGTTCGGCCCGAGTTCTGGCTCAATAGTCCAGAACTTAAAAAGGCAAAAATCAGGAAGAAAAAGTTCAATAATTAAACAAAATGACAGTCGGGAATAACAAAGAGTGTTGAATGAAAGAAATAGATAGAGAGGTATACAGAAAATAGAATGAACTTTTAGAAAATGTCAATTAGGCAATATTAAATTGAAACAAGCCATATAATAAATAAGGACATATACTGTGGTTCAATAGTCCAAATTTGCCATGGGTTAGCTGCAGGGGCCGGATCCCAGCTAGCGGTAGTCCTGAGGACTAGTGCACCGTGTCGCTTAGGCTTTTACGCCTTGTTGTCAGAAGGACCCTTTCGGCTTGTACCCATACCAAATTCTTTGTAAGGAATCACAATATACACGATATTTACGCAGGTGAGTTTCAATTTATGACTGCTTCATCTAAGATTCCAAGTTCACGACAAAGAAAATTGAAGCGCTCTTCGGATAGTGGCTTAGTAAAGAAGTCTGCCAGCTGATGATCAGTGTCAATAAATTCTAAGTTAATCGTGCCATTTTGCTGATGATCACGCAAAAAGTGGTGTCTGATCTCAATGTGTTTAGTGCGTGAGTGACAGACAGGGTTCTTAGTCAAATTGATGGCACTAGTAATGTCACAGAATATAGGAATATGCATGAAAGATAACTTATAGTCTTCAAGGGTTTGCTTCATCCACAGAATCTGTGCACAACAACGCCCAGCTGCTATATATTCAGCTTCTGTTGTGGATAGTGCGACAGAGTTCTGCTTCTTGCTAAACCATGAGACTAGAGCCTTTCCTAACAAATGACACGTGCCGCTCGTACTTTTACGGTCGACCTTGCATCCAGCAAAGTCAGCATCAGAGTAACCGATGAGGTCAAATGATGTTGACTTGGGATACCATAGGCCCACTGTAACCGTACCCTTAAGGTATCGAAAGATACGCTTAACCGCGGTCATGTGAGATTCCTTAGGATTTGCTTGATATCTAGCACATAGGCAAACACTAAACATGATATCGGGGCGACTAGCAGTTAAATAAAGTAAGCTGCCTATCATACCTCGATACTTACGTTGATCAACAGGTTTGCCGCTCTCATCTGGTTCGAGTTTGGTTGAAGTAGCCATTGGCGTGCTAATTGGTTTGACGTTGTCAAGGTCGAACTTCTTCAGCATGTCCTTGGTATACTTCGATTGACAGATGAAAGTTCCATTTGCCAGTTGCTTTACTTGCAGGCCAAGAAAGTAGTTGAGCTCTCCCATCATGCTCATCTCAAATTCTGTCTGCATACACTTGGCAAATTTTTGACAAAGAGTTTCATCAGTAGATCCAAAAATAATATCATCAACATAAATTTGAATTAATAGAATGGTGTCTTTGAAAGATTTGATAAACAGTGTAGTGTCAATTTTCCCTTTAGAAAAACCTTTCTCAAGCAGGAAGCTGCTTAGCCTTTCATACCAAGCTCTGGGAGCTTGTTTAAGGCCATAAAGCGCTTTCTTTAGCTTGAACACGTGGTCGGGAAATTTGTGATTTTCAAAGCCAGGGGGTTGTTTGACATAAACTTCCTCCTTAATAAAGCCATTCAAGAAAGCACTTTTAACATCCATTTGAAATAATTTAAAGTTCTGATGATTGGCAAAAGCACAAAGCATCCGAATGGATTCAAGTCTAGCAACAGGAGCATATGTCTCATCGTAGTCGATACCTTCCTCTTGGTTGTATCCTTGAGCTACTAGACGAGCTTTGTTACGTGTGACTGAACCATCTTCATTTACTTTGTTTCTAAACACCCATTTGGTACCAATTATTGAATGATTGGCCGGTTTAGGAACTAGTTCCCATACTTGGCTTCTTTCAAATTGGTTGAGTTCTTCTTGCATAGCAGAGATCCAAAATTCATCAGTAAAAGCTTCAGAAATGTTTTTAGGCTCTACTTGTGAAATGAAGGCAGTGCTAGCAACAGAGTCTCTTAATGATGATCTAGTAGTAACTCCACGTGACACTTCACCTATGACTAAATTTTCTGGATGTGAAGGTTTGAATGAGAATTTCTTAGGCAAACCCTCCAGAGAATTAGTTTCAGTTGAAGTATTCATTGGAGTAGAGGAAGTTGATGGCACAACATCATCATCAAGAGTACTTACTGCACTGTTATCTTCATCAAAAGTCACATTTGTTGACTCCTCCACAATAAGTGAGCGTTTATTGAAAACTCTATATCCCTTACTTTTGGCAGCATAACCAAGAAAGATACCATCGTCAGCTTTGGCATCAAATTTGCCTAAGTTGTCTTTGGTGTTAAGGATAAAACATCTGCAGCCAAAAACTCTGAAATAAGAAACATTTGGGGTTCTCCCAAACCAAAGCTCATAGGGTGTTTTCTTAGAAATGGGACGAATAAGCACCCTATTTAAAATGTGGCATGCTGTACTTACAGCTTCTGCCCAAAAATATTTCGGAAGAGAAAATTTATTCAACATGACTCTAGCCATATCGCCAAGAGTCCTATTCTTCCGCTCCACAACACCATTTTGTTGAGGAGTTCTAGGACAGGAAAATTCATGATCAATACCATTTGCATTACAAAAACTTTCAAAATCTGAATTTACGAATTCGCCTCCATGATCACTTCGGATTCGAGTAATCATGTAGCCTTTTTCGTTTTGAACTTTATTTACAAAAACTTTGAAAACAGAGATAGCATCGCTTTTATTAGCGAGAAAGAAAACCCAAGTAAATCTCGAAAAATCATCAATAATAACAAAAGCATATAGTTTGCCACCAAGGCTAGCTATTCTACTAGGACCAAATAAATCCATATGGAGTAATTGCAAGGGTCTAGTAGTACTTACAGAGTTGATGGAATGAAATGAGGATTTAGTTGCCTTGTTAAGTTCACATTCGGCACATACCGTGTCCTTTTTGAATGTGATGTCAGGCAATCCTCTCACTAGCTTCTTGGTAGAAAGCCTGGATATAACATCCATGTTGGCATGACCGAGACGCTGGTGCCATAGTAGTCGTTCGTCTTTGTGTGCATATAAACATCTACCTGCATGGTTAGTATTTATAGAGAGATAGAAAATATAGATATTGTCCTCTCTTTTCCCTTCAAAAGCAATGTCTCCTGTTGACCTATCGTAGATGTAGCAACAGTTTTGTCCAAAGTTAATATCATATCCATGATCAGCAAGATGGCTAATGCTGAGCAGGTTATGCTTTAACTCGGTCACTAGGCAGACATCCTTTATAACAGGAGAAGGAGGATGACCAATGATACCGTTACCTATTATATGCCCTTTGAAATTGTTACCGAAGGATACGTATCCTTCTCTTTTCATCGATAGTGATGCAAAAAGATTTGCGTCTCCCGTCATATGTCGCGAGCATCCACTATCGAGAATCCACTTACTCTCAGTTGAGGAGGAAAGGTCCACCTACATCAAGAGTAGATGTGACCTTTGGTACCCATTTTCTTGAGGGTCCTGAAAAGTTAGTTTTTGGAAACCAAGCATATATTTTCTTGTCTACCAGTCTTCTAACTCTACACTGTGGTGAAATATGTCCATGTTTTCCACAGTAAGTACAGATGGCATTTTTATTTATACTAGGAGCATGAGAATGATATCTATGAGCAACAGGATGAGGATGATATGGAGAATTAGCATGGTAATGATGACTATGCTTAGAGTGAGTGGCATGATGATGATGTCTGTGTGTCATAGCATGATGATATTGACTGTGAGGAGTGGCATGCTGAAATTGTCTATATGGCATAGTGTGATGTTGTGGCATGATATGATGATTTTGCTTATGTGGCATAACATGATGATTTTGTCTACGTGGCATGGCATGTTGATGAGGTATGGTATGATGACTTTGTCTATGTGTAGAGTGATATTGGTTGTGTCTTTGTGCAATATGATGAGTATGAGGAGTATTTTTACGTGCATGTGGTTTGTGAAAGTTTGTGTAAATAAATGCATGGTTATGTGCTGTATGAGGGTGACGTGGTTGACTAGCATGAGTGGTGTTGTGCTCATGTGATTGGGTTTGAGGTTTAGCCACCTGTTTTCCTAATTTGATTTCTAATCTTTTAGAAACAGCTTGTAATTCATCAACTTTAATATTCAAGCCATAGATCTTAGTCAGAGAAATCTTGTGTCTACTCTTTTCTTCAGCAAGCAATGTATTGAGAGTAGTGATTTCTTGAGTTTGTTGCTCAATGCGTGCTTCAGCATCATGTAAGCTTAATTTAAGCTTCGATACTTCATCAGTGTCATTTGTGGGAGATGTGTTTCTAACATTATTAAGAAGCAAGGAAATTCTTTGTATCTCATCTTCTAGACTTTTGATTTTGTCCTTGGCATTCTTGTATTTACCGATAATCTTTTTGTGATCATCAAGTAAATCGGTGAAGGCATCGCCAAGTTCATCAAAAGAGAAGTCATCTAAAGTTTCGTTTGATACCTTGGTGGAATTTGCCATGAGGCAAACATTTGCTTTGTCTTGAGGAGAGTTCTTTTCTTCCTCGGAGTCACTTGCTTCGCTTTCATGCCAAATGCTTGTGTTGGCATATCTTTTTGATGAGTTCTTCTTGTAGGGCTTTTCATACCGGTTGCTCTTCTTTAAGAGCGGACAGTCTCTTCTGACGTGTCCAGTCTTTTTGCAACCATAGCAAGTTGGCTCTTCTTCATCGTCTTCTTGTGGTTCCTTCTTTCTTTGATTGAAGCGAAGGAATTTCTTGAAGTTACGTACCATGAGAGCTTGGTCTTCATCATCTGAGATATCGTCTTCAGTCTCATCGTGATCAACCTTTCGTCGATGGACTTTGAGTGCTATCTCCCTGGTCTTCGGAGCAGGCTCTTCGAAGTCCTTGAGGTCAAGCTCGTGAGTCATGAGCTTGCCCATCAAAGTCTCCATAGACATACTTGTGAGATCATTTCCTTCTATGATGGCTGTCACCTTAGGGTTCCAAATCTTTGGTAACCTTCTGAGTAGCTTGCGGATCTTCTCATGGTTTGAGTACTGCTTACCGAGCGAGGATAACGGGTTGATGATGTCGAGGAATCTTGTAAACATTTGAGTGATCGTCTCATTTGGCTTCATCTTGAAGGCTTCGTACTCTTGAGTGAGACGGCTTATCTTTGATTCCTTGACTTGAGTGGTTCCTTCATGCGTCACTTCCAGAAGTCTCCATACTTCATGAGCAGTGGTGCATGTAGAGACCCTGTTAAACTCGTTCCTGTCTATAGCACAGAATAAAGCATTAATAGCCCTAGCATCTAGACTTGCCTGTTTCTTCTCCTCGACAGAATATTTGTCGTGTGGCTTCTCAGTGAGGTCACCATCGACAACTATTCTGGCGGGCTTTTTGTAACCGTCAGTTACGACAGTCCACAGGTCAAAGTCTAGAGACTTCAGATAAAAACTCATCCTTGTTTTCCAATATGTGTAGTTAGTCCCATCAAATAGGGGAGGCCTATGAGTGGACTGACCTTCACCATGATTGGAGATCAAGGATTGTGTGGTTGCCATGGATCAGCTCTTAGGATGTTAGTCCTTATAAAGAGAACCTGGCTCTGATACCAATTGAAGAACAGTTTGGCAACTCTAGAGGGGGGGTGAATAGAGTATATATGTATAATGACCAATAAAAAAATTAACTCTTTCACTAACAATGAATAGTCAGAGTAAAATGCGGAATGTAAATGAAAGACAAGAGAGCATACGCAAACACAGCAATTTTAACCTGGTTTCCCTCGTGGAGGACTAGTCCAGGCCTGAGAACTCTAGCTCAGGATTAAATCCACTATTTGTGAAATAGTAGCTTACAACCCGTGCCTTTTCTTCAGAAGAGCACGTCAACTTCTTACAGAGAATCGCAGTGGCGATTTGCTTGGAATTGTCCAAGCGATTTCTTCACTCTTGCACAAGAATCCTAAATGAGAGATGCTGAGCACTCGAGACTTAGGAGGCTTGTGGCTAGTAGATGGGAAGGATATGGCTTATAGAGCTTGTAGGAGAGAAGAGAAGAGAAGATTGAGTGATTCAAAATGAGAGAATTCATGCCCTATTTATACTGATTTTAGGGACAGAATTCGGCCAGAATTCGGGTAAGGAAATTCAAAAATTTGGCCGTTGGACAGCTAGCAAACAGCTAACCCTAAAATTAGGGTTCCTGATTTCTAGGGGACAGAGTTCGGCCCGAACTCTGTGTGGAGGCAGAGTTCGGCCCGAACTCTGTCTCCAGAGCACAGAATGGTCCTAAGAGGGACTTGTGGGCAATTTGGTTTTGGTGGAGCTTGGGATTTTGGGTAGGCTTGTATACTAAGTTCCAAGAGCTCAGCATAACTCAGAGTACATAAATCTAGACTCAATGAAATCATAAAATACAGACTCCAGAACACACTGAGAGCTGAAGACTGAGCTGTCATCTGTCTTGAACTGAATGCAGTCGTCGTGTGTCGTATTGAATTTATACAAGTATTATTTGGTCAATATAGTCAATATTTGGTTGACTGTGACTTTGTGTCAACACTAGGGTTATCACAAGCCTAATTACTAACAAGATACAAGTGAGAAATTCCCAGTCCCAAGCCCTGCAGACTATCCAGTTATCCTTCCGCGGGTTGAGAGTATGGTTGGGTACATCGCCCTGGAGACGATATACCCTTAGGTGACTTAGAGGGTGCAACACATGACAGTGTGCTGGAAATGTGCTCTACTCGTCGGCAAGCTACAAGTCCAATTAAAGCGCCCAGATAACGAGATTGTCTGTGACTGGAAATCCTCTATGAACTACAGTTTGATCTAATCATTAGCCTAATCCATATTTAGTGCGAGTCCCTGACCGTGGAAACCAGGGAGTCACGTCCTAGACATGATGCAAGACAAGACAAGTGGATTGCACAAGCAAGCAAGCAGGAACACCCACGGTGTCAGAACAAGTCAAGTTACAAGTTAAGTTAACTGTCGCAACAGCATCAAGTCAAGTTACAGGTTACAAGTTACAAGTTACTAGTCAGGAGTGCGCCGCCACGGGCCACTATCAAGTTGTCAGGTTACAAGTCAAGAGTGCACCCCATCGGGTCACTATCAAGAAGATCAGAGAGTATCAGGATCATAAATCACAGAAATCACGTAAACCGTACTAGTCATAGCAAATACTGAAAATCGTGTCAGGTCGTGTTGGGTCAAGATAGTCGTGCTTGTGAAACAAGATCTCAAAACCAAACCACAAAAGAGAAACCAAGTTCAAGAATAAACCAAATCATCATAGGGCAACTGGGTTGTGCAAGGGGGATCAGGGGTTGGGTTGCACAGGGTGTGTACTACGCATGGAAGAGCTGCACAAGGGCTGCCTTGCGCATTGGTTGTCTTGCGCATAGGGTGGACTGCGCATAGGGTCAAGTGCGCAGGGATAAGCTGCGCAAGGGTTGGCTTGTACATGATTTAGCTTGCGCAAGAAGGATCTGCGCAAGGGTTAGACTGCGCATAGGCTGCCTTGCGCAGGGGGTCAGTTGCGCAGAGATTGGGTTGCGCAGGACTAGCTTGCGCAGAGATTGGGTTGCGCAGGACTAGCTTGCGCATGGCTGGCTTGCGAATGGCTGGCTTGTGCCTGCGCAGTCCAGCTCAGCGCAAGGCACTGGCCGAGGGGAGTGCGCAATCGGCCATGTGCTTAAGAGCACAGGCCGAGGAGGGTGTGCAATCGGCCATGCGCTAAAGAGCACAGGCCGAGGAGTCTTCTTCTCCAAGGCTGAGAAAAACTCCTCAAGAACACCAAAACTTTAAATCCTCATATCTTGGCCAAATCAAAACCAAATCTAGATTTTCAAAGTTCTAACTTGAGTAAAATTGAATTCTCTTCCACATGGAAGCATCAAAATAAGCTAAAAACAAAGTTTAATAGATCAAAACCAAGGATTTCTAAAATAGTTAAAAACTTAGATCTAGAAAAAGGGAAGCTCCAAATCACAAAATGTCAAGACCTAATGTTGTTCACCATGGTCTAATCTAGCTAATGGACATGTAAAATAGGGTTCTCATGTGGTGGCAAGGTGCACTTGCCTATGGTGTTGGTGGAGGAAGGAGGAAGAAGAAGATGGAGAAATTAATGGGAATTATGGAGGAGAGAGAAAAGTAGGTAGGGTTTTAATGAAGGTAGATTGTGGTGGAATGAGGGTTGAGCATAGGCTAAGGTGTTCCATGCATATCAAACCAAACCAAGTCAATCCTACTCCACAAAATAAAACCAAGCCATGTCAAAACCCATTTACGAGAAACCAAAATCCGCAAGTCGAGAAAATAAATACGTGCCAAAATCCAATTACGAGTATGAATACGAAATACGGAAAACGGGGGTGACAAGTCTCGTATACTTGTTTGCTATCGTCAGCATAAGCTTATTCAAGCACGTACTGCGTTTGCTAACTTCTAGCATTTTGGTTTTCTTTCGACTCAAGTCCGTCGAGGTAGCACAAAGGCCTTCACCTATCGATCCCGTCTAACCGAGTACTCGTACGAGCTTTTGAAAATATTAGACTTATTGGATGGAATGTCCCAAGGCACATCGAGAGAGAGCATACACTTCTTTTGTATCCAACCGAGCTTTCAAAACTGAGAGAATCAAAATAAAGTCAAAGGACGTAAAGCCGTGCCCTGATACCAATCTGTCATGCCCCGCTCCCGTAGAAACGATCGTCCTCGCTAAGGCGTGATGCCGCATGGGCCTAGGTTGCGCCCGTGCAAGGCTAAGTCCAGAAACGGCCGATTTGATGCTAGGCCACAGAGTCGTACATAGTGTCCTCATTTGCAACGGAATGTAAATGAAAATAAGTTGAAGCCAATTCAAACTCTTTATTGATTTCTAAGAAGTTTACAAGCGGCGCTAGGCCGAGTTTACAAGTCGCTCAAGCTCTCTCTCTCTCTGAAACATAAAAGGCGTGCCATGTGGCTTACAAGGTAGAATAATTCATGGCGATGTTCCGATACATTATGTCCTATATAAGGTGCTTCAGCTTCTTGCAACGTTCCAAGGCCCCAGAGATGGCTCCGTGCCTTAGCACGTTCGGTGGAAGCTCCGCACCCGCCGGCGTCTCCTGCATCCTGCAAGCAGACTGTGGGGTTATCAGTATATTGTTATGCACTGGTGGGGAGGCTAGCTCGCCCACAATGCTATTATTACCAAATATGTTCTATTTACTTCTGTGCATCTCTATCATTCATTGTCTTTCTAATCTTGCCTTAGGATCAGTTTCATGGCATATGTCATAACCTATCATGTGTTGCCAAATTTAAGTGTCGCATGGAAATACATGCACGACTTACCCATACTTACCGTCCGGCCTTCCCTGTCCAAAGTAAACCAAGTTAGTCAACAATTCATATATATAACACTTATCGTCATTCATGTATACATTCAATTCCAAGTGCGTGTCCCTGACTCGGGTCCTAGCGCGTCGTAGGCGCATTTTCTTTTAACTCAATTGCATGAAGTACTCTTTATCATTTGGTGTGATACATTTCAAGCCTGATCAGAAGGCGCTTGTTCAGTCCACTTTAGACTACTTGATTTTAATGCAAGGACTTGCACGTGGATTGCCACCAGCAAGGTCCACCTAATCTATATGCACCGGTCGCTGGCATGACAAGCCATTTTGGACATTTTCCCCATGGTATTTCTCAACTTAGCATAGGGTGCTGGCTGGTACACCCCGTTAAGTCTCTTGAAATACTCTGCACTTACGTCTCCTGGGTGACCAAGCCCGCACCCAATCAACCCGTAAGCCCCGTTTTGATTCCGTCTAGGCCGACCACGGTATTCCCCCTCATCACACGTGCCGTAGAATCCTTCCACTTCACGGCCACGGTATACCCCCCATCGCCCGTGCCATTTTTCCACGACCATTTCGTATTATCTTGCCATTTTAACTTAATGGCTATCTCCGTCGTAGGCTAACCCTTAGCCATAATGCGTTATCGACCAGGTTGGCATCCTTGCAGTGCGGGTAGCGAGCCCCGTCACTACTAAAATATGATCTATTAGCGACGTAATTTAGCGACGGCATAAAATTACGTCGCTATATATGGAATTCAGCGACTCCTTTATTAAAACATCGCAAAACGTCGCTGAATAGCGACGTTCAGCGACAGATATAAAATTACGTCGCTGAATAGCGACGTTACGTCGTTGAATAGCGACGTTACGTCGCTGGATTATTAAAATATGTCGCCAGTTTACGACGTTTAGCGACGTCCTCATGTGACGTCGCTAATATTTTTACTTAGGGCACAGCGTTTCGTTTTTCCCACTCACTCGAAATTTCCAATTTTTTCCACTACTCCTTCCACCCTCCGGCGATTCCTTCGGCGACCCCTTCCCCCCCCGGCGACTCCCTCCCCCCCCCCCGGCGACTCCCTCCCTCTCCGGCGACCCGTACCCCCCCGTCGAGCTCCTCCTCCTCGAGCTCAGGTAAACCCTAACCTAACTCCTCCTCCTCCTCCTCCTCTCCCACGGACACACACACACACACGGACACACACGTACACACATACAGAGACACACACACACACACACTCACACACACACGGACACACATGTACACACACACAGAGACACACACACACACACGGACACACGGACACACACACAGATGGACACACACACACACTGGACACACTGTGTCATGTTGTGGTGGACACGAGATACTATGTTGGACACGTACACATAGCCTAGATCCTTTACCAACCATTTATTTTCCATTGTAACATGTTTTTATATATCAATTTCTAAATACCCTATGTTGACTGATACCTTGTTAATTTATTGTATTTTTTAATTTTGAAAACCCAATTTTGATAACCATTTTAACCTAGTTTAATGCTTTAATTTAGATGTTTAAAACCCTAGTGTAGTGTATCTATATGTGTGCTGACTGAGTTTCAAGTTTGGGGTGATTTGGTTAGAGTTTTGGTTCTCGATTTGGGTTTGAGGTGAATGGGTCTGAAATATGTTATAGGAGTATGTAATGTTGTGTGAAATGAACTGATTTCCTTTCTTTTCCTTTCCTATTTGACTGAACACAGTAAATCCCCTTACTATCCAGATTGGACTGACCTATAGTTCATATCACTCACTCACTCACTCACTCTTGTCTAGGTACACACACGCATATAGCCTAATACAAGCATGTTAGCCTCCCTCATATACACGTATATGTGACTGTCACATGTAACAGTCAACACACTCACCCCCCATTCACATGTGCATGTACACACACCACCCACTCTCTACTTCTCTCTCTCTATATATATATGTTTGATAGATGGTATTGTATACATATATACATAACTATATCATGTAACTCATATGTGATATAGGCATATAGCCTATGTTAGAGTGTCTAAATATATGAATGCATGAAAGTTGCCTTGTCTTGTAATATAGGCATATAGTATATACATGCCTATATATATATATATTATATGTATATATCTATATACATATTACTTGTGTGTATGAGATAGCTTGAGTTGACTTTGGTCATTATTGGTACTTGAATTGATCGGAACAAAGACCCCCAATGTCGGTATCGGTCAATATTTGGTATCGGTCGGTATCGGATCGGAACATGCCAAACCGTATCGGTATCGGCCGTATCGGATCGGTATCGGCCGATACTTTAAAATTATATGAAATAGTAGTCACCCCCAAGCTTGACTATTTTTACTGAAAGTCAAAGTAGAGTAAACATCTGACCTACATTGGACTAAGAGTTGACAAAGTCAACTATAGGTCAACCCTTGACCTAGTTTGACCTTGTTTGACTTTGTTTGACTTAGCTTGACCTTGTTTGACTTTGTTGTCTTCAAGTTTGTTAAATGACACCCAGATACTAGTTTTAGTTGTTTAAATGACACCCAGATACTAGTTTTAGTTTCGATTTGCTTTGGTAACTCACTATTGCTCATTACTTGGTACTAGTTTTAGTTGATTGTGTTTTTTAAGACTAAACAAATGACACCCAGATATTACTTGTGTGTATGAGATAGCTTGAGTTGACTCTAGTCATTATTGGTACTTGAATTATAGGTTAGGCTTGTATAGCCTTGAATGGTGTGTGCTAGCTAGTATTGGGATACCAATAGCGATAAGGTAAAGGGTACCTTGGTAGGTCGTGACTAGAAATAGGATATTTAACTTAGATTTGACCTTGTTTGACCAAGGTTGACTATTTGACCTAGTTTGACCTTGTTTGACCTTGTTTGACTTTTTTTGACTTAGCTTGACCTTGTTTGACTTAGTACAACCTAGTTTGACCTAGTTTGACCTTGTTTGACTTTGTTTGACTTTGTTTGACTTAGCTTGACCTTGTTTGACTTAGTACAACCTAGTTTGACCTAGATTGCATATCATTGTTATTAGTAACTGTTCGCTACTAATGTGTGTCCCATAATAAGACATAATATACGAATTTGTGCCTGTTGGATAATGTGTGTCCATCTTTGCAAAATTATTTCCAAATGGATATGAATTACTACTTGCAGAATCGTTCATGGATGTACAATCGTCGTCCTGATGATATGTACGGTGTACGGGATAAATACATAGCGGGAGTAGAGCAGTTCATGCAGTTTGCTAAGGCGTTCCCTCATGACATGGACGGCACCAAAATTAAGTGTCCGTGTGTGAAATGTCATAACGTGAAATATTATCCAGAAGTGGAAGTGACATATCATTTGTACTCGAGGGGTTTAACGCCTAATTACTATCAGTGGACCGCACACGGAGAACTTGTGTCTTTAGCATCAGAGCCGGAGCCTGAATGTGGGACCTAATTTTGTTTCAGATAATCATGCATACGACGACGGGTGCGTGAACATGGTTTTCGACGCTGCGGGGCCTAGTTTCGTTCATGATGCACCTGAGGAGGCACCGAACGCCGATGCTGCACAGTTCATGGAGTTGTTGGAGAATGCAAGGACTCCATTGTATCCTGGTTGTGAGGATCATTCACCGTTGGAGGTGGTTACAAGACTGTTGAGCATTAAGTCAGATTTTAACATGTCGCAAGAATGCTACAACCGAGTGTTGGAGTTGATTATAGAGATCTTGCCGGCGGGTGCTAAGTTGCCTAAAGACTTCTACCGGTCTAAGAGGATGGTGAGATCGCTCTGGATGGGATACGAGAAAATCGATTCCTGTCGCAATGGGTACATGCTGTACTACAAAGACGATAAGGACGCAGATGTGTACAGATTTTGTGGTGCTGATCGCTATAAGGCAACTAGTACAGGAAGGTCTACCGGTGCAAGAAGACCGACCGATTCAATGCACTACTTGACTTTAACGCCGCGGTTGCAAAGATTATTTATGGTGAAAGAGACGGCCGAAAATATGAGTTGGCACATGCGAGAACAGATTGAAGGAGTGTTGGATCACCCATCCGATGGAGAAGCGTGGAAGCACTTTGATCGAGTGTATCCAGATTTTGCTTCAGATCCGCGAAATGTCAGGTTGGGACTATCTTCTGACGGTTTTACTCCTTTTGGTCTTTCGGGATCCCAGTATTCGTGCTGGCATGTGATTGTCACTCCGTATAACCTACCGCCTTGGATGTGCATGAAGACTCAGTACATGTTTCTAACCGTTATAATTCCTGGTCCGAATAATCCCAAGAGGAACATTGACGTGTACTTACAGCCTTTGATAGATGAGTTGAATCAGTTATGGGAAGTAGGTGCTAACACGTACGATGTTTCCAGGAAGCAGAATTTTCAGATGAAGGCAACCCTTATGTGGACCATCAACGACTTTTCGGCCTATGGAATATTATCTGGATGGAGCACTCATGGCCGTCTCTCATGTCCGTATTGCATGGACCGTAGTAAGGCTTTTCGCTTGAAATACGACGAAAAACTGTGCTTCTTTGATTATCATCGGCAATTTCTGCCAAAAGATCATCCGTTCAGAAGGAACAGGAATGCTTTCCGTGCCGGCATTGTAGAGAAGGGTGATCCACCGCCAAGGTGGTGCGGAGCCACGATATGGGAGGAGGTTAAAGATTTTCCAAGTGCTATAGAAGATCCTACAACTGGGTACAAGTGAGATGGATTTGGTAGAGTTCATAACTGGACAAAGAGGAGCATATTCTGGGATCTGCCATACTGGAGTACCAATCTGATCAGACATAATCTTGATGTCATGCATATTGAGAAGAATGTGTTTGATAACATAATTAATACTGTGATGGACGTAAAGGGAAAAACGAAAGACAATCCCAAGGCCAGGTTGGACTTAGAAGAAATATGCAAACGTCCTGTGTTGCATTTGATACAGCAGAATGGAAAACAGTTCCTGCCGAAGTCAATTTTCTCGCTGGACAAGGAGGATAAAGTGAGACTTTGTCGGTGGATCCAGGGCCTAAAATTTCCAGACAGATATGTGTCAAATCTAAGAAGATGTGTCGATCCGAAGGAAAACAAATTGACGGGTATGAAGAGCCACGATTGTCACATATTCATGGAGAGGTTAATTCCGATTACATTTCGGGAATTCTTACCGCAGGCAGTTTAGGATCCATTGACGGAGCTTAGCATATTCTTCAGGGATCTTTGTTCTAAGAAATTGCTCGTTGATCGTCTAGAAAAACAAGAGAAGGACATTGCGGTAATACTATGCAAGCTAGAGAGGGTGTTTCCTCCTGGATTCTTCGACTCTATGGAGCATTTGCTGATTCATCTATCCTATGAGGCACGTATTGGTGGACCCGTCGAATATCGATGGATGTACCCGTTCGAGCGACATTTGAATCACCTAAAAAGAAAGGTGAAAAATAAGGCACGGGTCGAGGGTTCTATTTGTGAAGCCTATGTTCTCGAGGAGATTACAAACTTTTGTTCGATGTATTTCAAGCCTCATGTTGCAACTAATAGAACGAGAGCTTGCAGAAACGACGAGGGAGATCATGAAAGTAATGATACAATACTGAAGGTATTCAATGCTCCAGGAAAGCCATCGGGTAAGATGAAAAAGAGATATCTGAACGATGATGAGCTAAGGGCTGCTCAGGTGTATGTATTACTCAACTACGACGAGAAGGAAGTAGAGAAACTGGAGGGGTAAGTAATTAATACGTCTATATTATTTTAATAGTATTAATTATTATACTATTACATTAATTGAACGATGTTGTTTTCAGCATTTTTAATGATGATGTGAGGTCGGGTAGGCCACACATAACAGAAGAAGAACTAGAACAAGAAATAAGGCATTATTTTCCATCATGGTTGAGTGCATATGTAAGACTTGAGAACTCTGTAATTACCTTTTTGTATATGCACTTGATTGAGAATGAGCTTAATTGCTTCTTTCGTGGTATTTAGGTCGATCGTCCATATGCAAGACTTGAGAATGAGTCTATTAGAACGCTAGCCAAGAGACCAATTTATGCTGCAAAAATATGGCCAAGCTACTGTGTTAATGGGTTTAGGTTCAAGTCAACAACTTGCCCGATCAAAGACAACTTTGTGGATCTCGATTCCACCAAAAATAGCTGTTTGTGTATCAGATCTTCGAACTACAAAGATGTTGATGCGGGCAACGATTTCTATGGCGTATTACGGGAGATCGTGGAGCTGACATATAGTTATGGAATAGAGCCTGCTAAGATTGTGTTATTCAGGTGTGATTGGTTCGATCCGATTGAAGGTCAAGGTTGGAAAGTAGACAAGCACGGTCTTGTTGATATAAACTATCGGCGTCGATATCAAGCCTATGAACCATTTGTCCTATCAAGTCAGGCTCAGCTCGTGTACTTCACAAGTTATCCTAAACGAAGAACAACAAGGTCGGACTGGTAGGCAGTATCAAGACCAAAGCTAGAAATACCTTTGAGGTTGACGATATAGCTTATCAACAGGATGAACTACCTCTTGTAACAAATATTATAGAAGTGGACACGACGGAAGTTCCCTATTACACATCTAATTGTGTAGAAGAAGTAGAATTATCTGAAGAGGAAGATGCAGATGAAAGTGAAGATGTAGAGGCGGAAGAAGAAGAAGAAGAAGAAGAAGAAGAAGAAGTAGTAGTAGATGAGCTAAACGAACTAGATGAATTTTCAGAAGAGGATTAAATCTGTACGTTTGTTTTATCATCATATTTGACACTTTAGTGACACTTCTATCATATAAATCTGTGACACTTCAGTGACACTTTATTGACACTTTTATTGACACTTCAGTGACACTTTTTGACTATGATATTTTTTAAAAATCTGTGATGTCTATCATATAAATATGTTTTTTGTTTTATTGTCATATGTTTTATTGTCAGGTATGACTAGACCATCTGGATGACGCGGAGGATTATATATTAGGCAGCCCCGTCAGCCTCGGGCTGGGGATGGAGAGGGCAGTTCCGTACCCTCATCCTCATCTCTGAGTACGCCAGTGTACCGTTCTGTTCCCGGTCTATTACCGGGACAGGGCAGTTCTAGCAGGTTGGCGACTCCTCCCTCGTCGTCCAGCCTTCCTGATCCCGCGTCCAGCATCCCTGATCCCCCGTCCAGCATTCCTACTGTCGACGGCTCTATGGAGGGAGCCCACGCCGATCATATGGAGGACGACGATCAGACTGATCATGCCCAGGCAGGAGGTGAGAGCGACCCTCCATGCGCTCCCCCGGGCGAGATGCGTATGGAGATTTGGACGGACGGGCCTATGAAGTAAGTTAATTAATTATTATATATTTCTCAAATGATTATATGTACATATATATTCATGAAAAATTATTATTGTATAGATATCGGCCTTCTGCAGTACAGAGACAGCTGGGGATATTTGTGAGACAGAACTATGGTGGGCCTTGGCTCAACTACTCAGATGCTCCCGCAGATAGGAAGGCCTTTTGGTTCGTCCACTTCAAGGTAAAAAATTTGTTTATTTTTAAATTTTAATAATCATTTGTGTATATTATACAACTTTTGTATTTTACTTCTTGTAGAGGACCTATTTCTATCCACCACACCGGGCGGCGAGGATCGAGGGCCAATTTTCTGTCATCATAGCCAAGCTCATTCGTGATGCGATCGACGACCAGAAGCGTCGTGATCGCTCCGGACAGCCGATCCAGGGTTGGATTACGCCAGAGCAGTGGACTACGATGAAGGCTAGATTCAGCGAGCCCAAGTACCAGGAGCGGTCTGAGAAGGCCAAGGTGGCGCGGTCGAGCGCCGGTAAGTGGTGTGGTGGCTCCATTCCGATGACGGAGCATTTTCGTCGTCTGGTACATTTCCTATGACGGCCATTAATTTATATATAGTTCGATATAATGTTTAATACTAATAATAGATAATATATTTTAACAGGTAAAGAAGGGTGAGGACCCGAACATGGTGACCGTCTTCCTGGTCACCCATCGGAGGGCTGGGGACTTCATTGACGAGAGGACGACGCAGGCATATGTACGTTCTATTCTTTATATTAACTGACTATAATTTAGAAAACAGGAAAATAGATATCAATATAGACTTTAGTAAACACTTACACGTTAGCAAACATGTTCTAGGCCGAGTTTGTTCGGCTACAGAAGGAGGCGGTTGATGCTGCTGCTGCTGCTAGTACGCAAGCAGAGGGAGGGGCTGGTACTTCCTCCCAGCCGCCTGCAGAGCCATCGCCGGACGAGCTCTGGATGACCGTCGTTGGCGGTCTTCAGAAGGATACGTACTATGGTACGGGATCCTACGGCACGTATTTGGCTTCGGAGTCATCCCGGGCCCCCTCTGTCAGTACGCAGTCTCCGGCTATGCAGGCGTCGTCACGAGCTGAGGATGTTCGTCGTCAGATCGAGGAGCTGCGTCGCGAGTTGCAGCAGCAGATTTCTGATGCGGTCGAGCGACGATCAGACCCTCCGATCGTCACCGAACGATTTGATGCGGTCGAGCACAGTATACATGAGCTGATGAGTCTGCATCAGGCTGCAGCTGCCAACTTGCAGACGCTCACCGAGTCTACGCAGCGCACAGAGCGTAGACAGGTCAAGCTGGAGGGATCGTAGAGGAGCCTTTCTCTCTCACTCGCTCAGTATACTGAGAAGGGGGTGAGTACCCTTGCTGCGCATGGTGAGCGACTGCGAGAGCTGGAGCAGGTACGTCCTCCGGGTCCATCGACGACGCCGACTCCAGATACTGTACTGCCTCCGGCGCCGAATCCAGACATTGTACTGCCTCCTACTGCCCCTACGGTACAGCTCACCCAGGAGCAGTATGACTACATTCTATCCCAGTTGCGCGACAGGGGTCCGCAGTGATTTTATTGGTTTTTTTATGACTTGTATGTATTGGCCCTATGGGCAAATTGTTTATTCATACACTGTTGTTTATACACTTGGTGGGAGACTTTTTATCATCTTTCATTTTTATTTGACTCTATTAGATGTTTGTGAGGATGTGTGTCTGTGATATTTACTTTGCACTGCCTCCTATTTTTATTATGATATTTACTTTGTGATATCTGCGACGGGATGACAAATATACCTACGCTGGGTTATAAGCGATGATCTGATATACAAAGGAGGTGCTGCCAAAATTTTAAAAAAATATATTATGTATTTTTGTTATGATGTGTGTCTGTGTTTACAGTGAATATGAAATGCAGTGTTCGGAACTATCGACAGTTTCGATTACTGTTGTATGTTTTATCTTGGATAGAAATAGCAACAGTTCAGGGTGCACTTCTGAGATCTTCATTTTTACGTCCTTCACTTTCTCGGACGTCGTAAAGGTTCCCGAGAAGGTGAAGGACGTGAAGAGGAAGCTCTGAGAAGTGCACCCTGAACTGTTGCTCTTTTTATCCAAGATAAAACATAGAACAGTAAGCGAAACTGTCGATGGTTCGAACACTGCACTTCACACACACTGTAAACACAGAAACACAGCATAACAAAAATATCAATTATATTTTTTTAAATTTTTTTTTAACATTAGCGACGTATAGCGACGTTCTGCGACGTACTGCGACGTCAAATAGACGTCGCTATACGTCGCTAGTTAGCGACGTTACGTCACTCGACGTCGCTAATATACGTCGCTACGTTGCCCACGTGGCCACGTGGATGCCATGCCTTGTCATCATTTATAAACTTTTGAAGCATCGCTAGTGGTCGCTTTACGTCGCAATGTTGGCGACGTACTAATCCGTCGCTCTCTGTCGCTCATTTGGCGACGTCTAGTGACAATGGACGCCGGTCGCAAATAGCGACGTTCGGCGACGAAAGTATCATCTGCGACTTGCCTATAAGCGACGTAAGTTTTTCGTCGCTAAATACGTCGTAAATCATTTTTAGCGACGTATTTTCTGTATTTAGCGACGTCTCCTGACGTCGCTAATCTGGGTTATTTTAGTAGTGCGTTGCACGTGCCCGTCACACCTGTCGCTAACCATTCCTTTCCTTCTTATCTTTTATTCATTCTTTCTTTTCTTTCTTTCACTTGTCCATTCGTTCATTGATTCATTTTTGTATTCATCCATTCGTTGATTCATTCATTCACTCGTTTATTCATTCATTTTTTTCATTTACACATTACGCAACTCTCAGTGCAGGAGTCGCCTTTGCGACCCATCGGTCCCATAGTCTTTCAATGTTGCTATACTCTACTCAGAACGACTATGTTGATAGTTGTCCTGTTTCATGGTTGTAACCTATTCATTGTTTCATTGTTGAACGCATAAGGGACTTCAACGTAAGCTTGTGCCTTAGCACGAGCATGGAGCACGGTGCGAGAGTTCTCGTATTTTCCATGTTTCTTTCCATATTCTATACAAGCATACAAGATGGGATTATTCCCTTAGCTAGGTACATTGAGTCATTTATTAGCATGCACTATGTTAATGCCTAGCGATTCAAACAATAGTGTCCGTATTATTATGTGTCTAGGCTAAGCAAAGACGGGTTCATCGGAGCCACCCACCTTAGCGTTGTTCGCATCGGCCGAGTGATACTCCGAGCGCGCCTTTGAAAGTTTAAATTCGGATTCATCTTGACGGGCTAATGTAAGCCTTGCATCGATTCTTCATCAGGTCGATGCCAACTCTTCGGGTCGACGGCTCGTTTGGGTCGTTGCACTTGCCGTTTGAATCGGCGTTCCGCTAGGACAGAGCGGGTCATTACACGCGTCCAGCCCGGTGCCGCCCTCCCGTGCGCGCCCCTCCGGCGACCTCGCCACCAGCCGTGCCGCCTCCTCCGGTGCCTAATCCCCGACCCTGCTCCGACCAAGCCTAGGCCGTGCGCCCCCGGCCGCCCCGAGCCCGGCCAGCTCCCCTTCGGCGTCGACCCCGCCATGCTCTAGCCCCGGTGCCTGCCGATTTTGCTCCGACGATTTCGGCCAGACCCCGCCCCGGTCTCCGCGTGCCTCCTGTGTGCACCCCACGGTTCCAATAGCGCTGTCCAGCGTTGTTCCAGTGTTTTTCGGCTGCTGTCCGCAAGTTGGGACTTTTCGAGTCCGCGGGGATATTTCTTTTTTCCTAATATCATCTGAGAGCTCTAGCCGAGCAACCAAGGTATATTTTCGTATTCTCTGTGTCCCTTCTCAGTGTGTCGATGATGATTTTGGTCCCCGATCCCGTTACAGGATTCGGTTTAGACGATTTCGATTTCTGAAATTTCCGAAGTTTATTTCGGTAGTAATTTTGTGCTGTGATTGGTTTTGGTTTTAAGCTTTGTGACTTCTCGGAAATTTCGAGTTAGTTCGGCAATGCTTTGTGACTTTCGGATTTAGTTCTGTGGTTTTGAGATCTTCTGTTAGTTTCGAAATTTCCGAACTATTTGTTGGTTCTGTGATATTTTTGGGTTTTTCGAATTTCTTTCGCAAATGTTCTGTGTTTGGTTTATATATTTATTTTGTGGTGGAAATGAATTCATGGGTTATTTCCCTGGTTTGGGATATTATTTGTGTGTTGTTGGCACAATTTCCCAGTATTAGGTTATTTCCCTGGTTTGGGATATTATTTGTGTGTTGTTGGCACAATTTCCCAGTATTGGGTTATTCCAGATATAGAGGAAATGTTGCCCAATTTTCGTAAAAATATATATATATATGATTTTCAAAACTAGTTTTCCAAAAAGGTTTATTAAAATGGATTTTTCGGGCGACGACCGTACCGGTCAATGGGCTCTAGCAAAATGCAAACAAAACCAGTCATTCTGGACGTTGAGGCATTAGCTAAGAATGATAATTGGACCAGGCTGAGACTTTCTCTATTTTTTATAAAAACTTCAAGTTATTATTTTTAGAACTTGCTATTGGCCGAATAGCACTTTGTGCAGGGCTTTGACTCCTGATGGGATTGTGCATAGCAATCAAGTTCCTCTATACTTCTAAATTTATTTATGTAAATAATTGTAAGAGCATAAGCCCAACTTTTATTTCTTTTATGTGGTTCTGTAATAATGTAGAGTAGTTTTTATTTCCTGGTTTGTTGGTTTGATGTAAACACGTAAAATAAAAAATAACTAATTATTTTATAGAAAATTAATATCATTTTTCTCACATTAAATAACTAGGAAAATTACAAGTTTATTATTTAAACAAATTCATGTTTTTCTCATTTAAAGAAAAATATTAGTTTTATATATATAATATTACAAAATACCAAGTTTTGCCAAAAAATCAGAAAATACAATTTTTCCAATAAATGTTAAATTGATTCTTTCTTCGTAATTTAATAATTAATTGCAACTCACATCGATAAACGTGTTTTGGTAGATTTTGTAAATAACATAAAATCGGACTAGGACCAATTCTAGAGATTGTAACTAGCACACCTAGAATGGTTTCGTTATGGTTCTAAGCCAAGGTTCTCAACTGTAGGATCTCGGAGATGAACCTGACATCCTCCTCGGTACCGTCTTTTCCGATCCAGTCAAACTAAACAGAGGCAAGTTACGGTTATATTTTCTTGTATTTTATTTAGTAATTGTCTAGCTGCATGTTTAAACCACATTGCTATACGGAACCCTCTCTTAGGGTTCAGATATTGATTGATATTGATTGCGGGAATTGGGAGAATAGTGTAACGTTTATGCCCAATACCCCCATATTGCATGATTGTGCGAGCTTACCCCTCTTACACACGGGGATAAGCCGTATCGCGTCACTAGGACGTTATTGTATAACCCAAGCCGGTCATAGACGATTACACATTCAAATCACATTGTTTTTAATCGTAGAATTACTGAAAAATATTGTTTCAACTGTTTAGCCTGCACTTTTCTATTATTACTTGAAATATGAGATACATATTCGTACTTGCTCCCTCCTGACTGGAGACAACATTTTTAGGTGACATTGAGGATGCTGAGCTATTGTACAATAGCTACTATGACCTGGTTTTTGTACCCTGTGGTGTTGTCGGAGTCCCCCTTGGAGGACGCAGGACATGAGGCAGACGAGCCGACTACTTAGCTAGTCGTTTCCAGTTTTCCAACTTTGTTGTTTTGGAGTTTTGTTAATTTGAATTCAGCATTTTATTTCAGTTCTTTCATTTCCAGTTGTACTTTTCAAATGTTAAATAAAAGTTTTAAAATTCCCATATATTGAGTTGTGACAAATGTATAGATATTGTTGTGAATACCTGCATATAAAACAGCTTACTGCCGTCGTCTCACAACGGTGCAGGCTGGGCATGGTCCGATTCGACCCAATAATTTGGGATCGGGTCGTGACATGTTTTTAGTGGTGGCTCATGCAGGTCTAATCAACAACTTAGGAGAGTATATTTAGAAACAATTAGAACACTAGAACATTAATTTGTCACAACATAGGACCGAAATATATTATAAATAAATATTTTTGTTTGTTATAGACTGGTAGGCTACCTAGCTTATGTTTTGCATCCTAAACCTTATCCAGCATAGGCCGATTGTATGGTGGTCTATTTTACTATCTACCTTACTTTCTAGATTTTATATATCTTTTAGTGTCCCTTGGCTTTCAGAGGTTATTTTTCCTCCATATCCTTAACATACTCCAGCTTTCCTTAGTATCTATACTCTTTTGTTATTTTAGGATTAGATTTTTTTTTCCAATCTCCTTTATCGACAAACCTATTTCAAATTTTTCATTAGTTGATCAAATCATACTTCTCTATCTTTATGTAGAATCTAGATCTATTTTACTATTTAGAGTTTTAAATTCTCCTTTAGCAAACTTGGTAAACTTTTATCTATCTAGAGTATTTTTACGACTAGTGAATCCAACCATTTATCTTGACATTATTTTCAACTGACTTTCTTGGGACCAATCCCGAACCAAATTCTTCTGGAACCATAAAGCCCCAAGGTTATTTATTACCAAAAGAATTGGTTCAACTTAGCTTGTTCACGAATCTTCCAAGGGGATTATTTTCCAAAAATAATTCCAATATTGATTGATATTTCCTAAGTTATTCCAAGACCAAGAATATCTTCATTTGTTGACTTCCTCCACTCAACCTGAAACCTTACTCTCTAAGAACTTCTTGATCAGTTCAAGGCCTAGGAAGCTTCCAAAACTCAATACTTTATTTTTGTTTATTATTACTAGATGAGACCCTGTAAAAGTTGTAATAAGATATCTTTTGAATTCATAAGAGTTTGCTGAATCTTCCCGATATGAATCGACCCTTGATTACACTCTTTGTTGGTAGTGTTTTTCACAAAGTCATGTTTTCCTTACAATACGATTTCTGAAAACTTAGAAGATTCTAATCTTAATGAGAATATATGGCGCTACTTATCAAAGAAATATTGGTGTTAAGATTTGAGAAGAATAAAATTCTGGTAAATCCTTAGATACGTGATAGTTCTCGAGGTGATAATGACATGAGGAGCGAAATTCTAATCTGAATGAGTTACATTGATAGGACAAGCGACTTATCGAGAAAATTTATTACGGAGTGTAAGGCTGAAAAGATATATGGATATTTAGGGATCAAAATCATTTATGGAAAAGGCAGGGATACAGTAACGATCAATTAATTATGTGACTTAAAGGTTGAAAATAAAATAAATAAATACAGAGTTGTACTCTAAAGGAATGACATATGGAAAAAAATCTACATATGGTGGGCGGAGCAAGAAAACTCGAGGTACGATTTAATTGATGACAACGATTGATGATGAAGAGATGAATCATGGTGTGTTTGAGTTTCATAAATAAGATTGTAAGTATTATAAGAGAGAGGAAAAAATGCGTACGATGAATTGAAACATACAATCGATGGGTAAAACAAAATATTTGAAACTTGAGGACTACTCAATTGGGGATTAAAAATACAAATCGAAAGACTCAGATGTTATAAATAAGAGATCAAAGGATTAAGGGATGCAATCAACTACTCCTGAGAAAAAAATTATTGGCTAAGTGATAACAACAAAATTAGAAGCTCAAAATAGAATAACCGAACTTCTATTTGGTCAAGGATTTTGAATCAAACGTTTAAATCAGGAGATGTCAAAATGTACGTGATGGTGAAAATAGAAGTTTAAAGGAATACAAGATTGATGATAGATTAGACAGTTGCATAAGAATATCATTCACGGCCAGTTTAATTTTGGAAGAATATTGGGTTGAATTTCTAGAACATTATTTTCTTTAAGATACCCAATTTTCAGTAACACTATTTTGTATGTATTCGTGACTATACATGACTTTGCTTGACATGATAATTTAACCATTCCTTAGGGTGTCTTTTGCAATTCTTAGACTTTGCAGCACTGTTAGGATCATAGAGATGGAATATTGATAAAGATAGGAGGACAGGATGTGTAGGATCATGAATAAGTGAGTTGGTGACCATAGAGTAGTTTGGATAACTAAGTTAAATCATGATGTTTTGAGAATTTCTACTTGAGGGAGAAGTGGTGCAAGAATCGAATTAATGATAAAAAAGGGCTAATGATTGTAATATTGATGACTAAGAAAATGTTTCATAACTAAGGTACCATTTTTTGAGATATAACCAACAGTTGACGATGTCTTTCGTCCCATGACTTTCTGTTAGAATAAGACCATGTTTTATTACCATTACAGGTGTATCTAGTAGTATTTAAATAGTCTATAGAATTTTATTACGGGATCAGTGTTTATGAGAAGTTGGATTACAATAAATATTTGGATAAAATACGAATATTGGAAGAAAATCTTGATCAAAGAATGTAAAGTTTAGACATGATTAGAGGGAACTTATATATTAATCTTTGTTGTTGGATGACAAATTTGGTTTGACAAACTTTTGACAACAAGTTGGAAGAAAATCACAATTATACGACTCTAAACGGTGACATAACGGAAAATTTTTAAGTGACATTTTTTTGTAACCCAGTTATTGAAAGAGTTGTTGCAACAAATCGATTATTAGAGACAAAATATGGGACTATAAATTCATCGATATGCGATAAAGGGTTACTAATGCTTGAGATTGAGTTAAAGGCATGACACCAGGTGGAGTGTATCAAGATTATTTTGGAGCGTATATAGCGACGCAATACGAAACTGGATCCTTGGTAAATATTAAATTGATCTGTAAGGTGATAAGAGGGTAAAAATTGTTGGAGAATAATTATGTGGGTTTAAGTGACATATTGTTTTGCACAAGTATTTTGTCGATTTATGATTTGGAAATAAGAGCATGCTAAAAGTAATTTTGCACGATTATTTCGGTGATTAACAATTAAGAAATGGAAGCAAACATTAAATTGTGGACAATGGTCGTATTTCTAAGGAGGGAAGAATGTTGTTGCATGAATTAACTAAGATAGTTCTTTTGGTAGCTGACTTAGGGATTGCCAACATTATTAAGAGATAATCAAGGTTGTAATTGTAAAGGTTTGATTATCCCCAAACAGTACCCTTAAATTTCGAGGACGAAATTTTCTAAGGAGGGAAGGTTGTAAAACCCGCAACCTGATTTTCTAGAATTTTTGGATAAATTAGAATTATTACATTTTTGGGATATTTGTTCGATTTTGTTTTGTCAGCATAGACCTGGATTTCCAGTTGGAGTTTTATTATTATTATATTATTATTAATAGTCGGTTAGGAAAATATTATTTTTAAAAAAATTAATTATCATTGATTTTTTTATTGTGTCACTGCCCTGATCCCGTGACCGGAGTCTGACCCGAGTTCGAACCCGGTTTCCCGAAACCCAATCCCGTCCCGAACCCATTCTTCTTACTTCTTTTTAATTCTGATTACATATCTATTATTATTATTATTATTAAAAAAAATATAAACCAACTGGCTTGGTCTCCCACGACCAAGCCAGCACCCCCTACCTATTCTCCCCATTCTCACTCTCCTCCACATAATTCTTCCACTCTCTCCTTATAATAACCACCCCCACCTCAACCACTCACCAGCACTCTATATTATCATCCCCTCACTCTTTCTTCACCCTCTCACTCTCCTCTTCCCTCTCCGAGCTTCAACCCGAGCCCCCATCCACGCCTCCGCCCGCGCGACCCCGAGCTCCCGGTGCTGCCAACTCCGGCCAGAACTCCGCCCACGCCGGTCGCCCTCGACCCCAGTGCCCGACCCCGCTCCGGCCGCGTCCAGCCCGGCGCCGCCTTCCCGTGCGCGCCCCTCCGGTGACCTCGCCACCAGCCGCGCCGCCTCCTCCGGTGTCCAAGCCCCGACCCCGCTCCGGCCAAGCCGAGGCCGCGCGCCCCCGGCCGCCCCGTGCCCGGCCAGCGCCCCTCCGGCGTCGACCCCGCCGTGCCCTAGCCCCGGTGCCCGTCGATTTTGCTCCGGCAATTTCGGCCAGACCCCGTCCCGATCTCCGCGTGTCTCTCGCGTGCGCCCCACTGTTCCAACAGCGCTGTCCGGCGCTGTTCCGGTGTTTTCCCGCTGCTGTCCGCAAGTTGGGACTTTTCGAGTCCGCGGGGATATTTCTTTCCTTTCTAATATCATCTGAGAGCTCTAGCCGAGGACCCAAGGTATATTTCCGTATTCCCCGTGTCCCTCCTCAGTGTGTCGATGATGATTTTGGTCCCCGATCCCGTTACGGGATTCGGTTTAGACGATTTCGATTTCGGAAATTTTCGAAGTTCATTTCGGTAGTAATTTTGGGCTGTGATTGGTTTTGGTTTTAAGCTTTATGACTTCTCAGAAATTACGAGTTAGTTCGGCAATGCTTTGTGACTTTCGAATTTAGTTCTGTGGTTTTGAGATCTTCTGTTAGTTTCGGAATTTCTGAACTATTATGTTGGTTCTGTGATATTTTTGGGTTTTTCGAATTTCTTTCGAAAATGTTCTGTGTTTGGTTTATATATTTATTTTGTGGTGGAAATGAATTTATGGGTTATTTCCCTGGTTTGGGATATTATTTGTGTGTTGTTGGCATAATTTCCCAGTATTGGGTTATTTCCCTGGTTTGGCATATTATTTGTGTGTTGTTGGCACAATTTCCCAGTATTAGATTATTCCAGATATAGAGGAAATGCTGCCCAATTTTCGTAAAACTATATATATATATATATATATATATATATATATATATATATATATATATATATATATATATATGATTTTCAAAACTGGTTTTCCAAAAAGGTTTATTAAATAGATTTTTTAGGCGACGACCGTACCGGTCAATGGGCTCTAGCAAAATGCAAACGAAACCCGTCATTCTGGACGTTGATGTATTAGCTAAGAATGATAATTGGACCAGTCTGAGACTTTCTCTATTTTTCATAAAAACTTCAAGTTATTATTTTTAGAACTTGCTACTGGCCGAATAGCACTTTGTGCAGGGCTTTGACTCCTGATGGGATTGTGCATAGCAATGAAGTTCGTCTATACTTCTAAATTCATTTATGTAAATAAATGTAAGGGCATAAGCCCAACTTTTATTTCTTTTATGTGGTTCTATAATAATGTAGAGTAGTTTTTATTTTATGGTTTGTTGGTTTGACGTAAACACGTAAAATAATAAATAACTAATTATTTTATCGAAAATTAATATCATTTTTCTCACATTAAATAACTAGGAAAATTACAAGTTTATTATTTAAACAAATGCATGTTTTTCTCATTTAAAGAAAAATATTAGTTTTATATATATAATTTTACAAAATACCAAGTTTTGCCAAATAATCAGAAAATGCAATTTTTCCAATAAATGTTAAATTGATTCTTCCTTCTTAATTTAATAATTAATTGCAACTCACATCGATAAACATGTTTTGGTAGATTTTGTAAATAACATAAAACCGGACTAGGACAAATTCTAGAGATTGTAACTAGCACACCTAGAATGGTTTCGTTATGGTTTTAAGCCAAGGTTCTCAACTGTAGGATCTCGGAGACGAATCTGACATCCTCCTCGGTACCGTCTTTTCTGATCCAGTTAAACTAAACAGAGGCAAGTTACGGTTATGTTTTCTTGTATTTTATTTAGTAATTGTCTAGCTGCATGTTTAAACCACATTGCTACACGGAACCATCTCTTAGGGTTCAGATATTATTTGATATTGATTGTGGGGATTGGGAGAATAGTGTAACGTTTATGGCCAATACCCCCATATTGCATGTCACACTCATTTTTCAATTTTAAGGGTATTTTAGTAATTGTGATTTTTTTTTTAAATTTTATGATTTTTATTTGAATTTTTATCTATTTATTAATTAGATTGATTGTAGTGTGATTTGATTGGTTGTAGACTAGCGACTTGGTAGTATAAGTAGTTTGACCTTAGTCAACCTACACTATAAACCTAATAAATGTAATTAAAATTCATATTTTTGGTTTTTAAAAATTATTTAGATTTAATCTCTATTTTTGGAGTGGTCTAAATAATTTTCTGGTCATTTTAGCCATTTTGGCCTTTATGTGATTTTCTGAATATGAAGACTTATGATTGTGTTAGCAACTGGTTTAACCTTAGTGGACATTGTATAGGGACTAACCATGCATTAAAATTGTTATTTTCATTTTTAGAATTTATTTTATGCATTAGATTATTTTAAGGCGTTAATTGATTTAATTTAGCCTTTTTGCATGCTAGCTTTTAACCTTTTTGACTTGGGCCCATTTCTACTTGAGAAATGGTTGGCCCAAGTGAAACCCTAACCCTAGAGACCCCCCTTGGCCGCCCAACACAGCAGCACCCCTCCCCCTTACTTTCATTTGTGAAGTTTTGAGGCTCCACTAGTGTCACCCCCATTTTCTGTTCTACGTATTTCCAGTATACGTATACAGAATCCTGACATGTATTTTATTTTCCTGCCTAGCTAGCTAATTTCAGTTTAATCTTGATTAGTTTCATCATGGCATGTAATGGTTTAACTTGGTTTATTTTGGGTTGGCTTAGTTTATTCTTTGGTTCATCATGTTAAACCCACCACCATCCCCATTTATAACCCACCTAACTTTTCTCTCTCCTCCACTTTCTCATTAACTCTTCTTCCTTCTCCATTAAACCCACCACCAACCAAGAACACCCCTTAGGCAAGTGCAACTTGCTTCCATAAGAGAGCCCATTTTTATTGTTCCATTAGCTTCTCCTCATGTTTCTAAGACACATTAGAACTTGTCATTTTCCATTTTGAGGCTTTAATTTTTGTAGATCTAGAAATTAGTCCTTTTTGGATTTTGGTGGTTTTGATCTATCAAACTTCTTTGTTTTCAAGTTTTGATGGTTCTATGTTGTAGAGAATTTCATTCTACCCAATTTTGACCATTTGAAAGTTGGATTTGGACTTGTTTTGACCAAGTTATAGAATTTTGAAGCTATGGGTTCAACCATGGAGTTCTTGCTGATTTGGAGAAGACAGTGAGCAGTGTGCGCGAGCTTTTTAGCTTGCGCCACTGAGTTGTGCACGCTCTTTAGCATAGCGCAGTCTGACTGACTCAGGCGCAACCTGAGGCATGCGCAACCTAGCCTTGCGCAGTCTAGTGCCTAGCGCAACATGACTTGGCCTGACTCTTCCTAGCGCAACTTGACCCGACCTCGTGCATTCTAGTGCTTGGTGCCCTACTTGCCTTGGCACAACCTGTTAACCTGGCGCAACCAGACTAATGCCACTTGTTGGCCATAGTACCCCTTATCCCTCCCCCTTGGGCGCATTATGTCCCCACTTTTCCCCTTTTTATAATTCTTTGCACCCATTTTATATCCTCACGCCTTTTTGATATAAACTCGACAAGAACCCGATGTGAGCATGACATTGTTTATGAATGTTAATCTGAACACGACTTAGTGATGGAATTGCATGATCAGTGACCCGTTGTGCTGCACTTGCATAGACACGATATGACATTATGTCCTTATAGGATAACTCTTGATAGTGACCGCCGTGGTGCACTCTTGACAAGTAATTTGACATGATAAATTCTTGATGGTGGTCCGTTGTGACGCACCCTTGCCTTGATAAGAAATCTTGATGAGCAACCTGACATGATAACCTTGATATACTGTTGCGACGGCTAACCTGACATGTTAAGTGAATTCTTGACATCGTGGGTGATTGTATTGAATGTACTTGTTTAAGCAACCAGTCTTGTCTCCCATCATGTCTAGGACATGTATCCCTGGTTACCACGGTCAGGGATTCATACTGAATCTGACTAGGTTAATGACTAGAATGATCAAGTAGAGCATATAGAGAGGTATTTCGGCTACAAGCAATCCTGTTATCTGGGCACCTTCCTTGATGGACTTGTAGCCTACCGACGAGTAGGGCACATTTCCAGCTCACTGTTATGTGGGGCACTATATGAAACGATTACTATACACACTGTCATGTGTTGCGTCCAAGTCACCTAACAAGGCATGATAACTCTAAGCATTGAACCTTGCGTCTGGATAACCTGGATAGTCTGCAGGGCTTGTGGCCGTAGGCGTACCTCATTGCATCTTGCTAGTAACTAAGCTTGTGATAACCCTAGTTAGTTAAGTATCAAGCCATACTTTTTGCTTGGCCGTGAATGATGGATGGAGTCCTATCTTGTCTAGTCTTGCCTAGATCCGGTACATGGATATTTTCGGACATGCTTGTTTATGCTTTACTTTATCGATAATTGGTTCGAGGCTAAGTTCTGTTCAGGTGAAGGGTTACAACCCCGGTCCTTGTTTGGTTTACGGGTTGTAACTTGGTTACCGGAATAGTCCTTTAGTTATCTTATCGTTTATCATCCTGTTTTCTTTAACTCATGTCTTATGTTATTTCACCCATGACTTTATGTGCTGACATTCTGGTTTTAGTTCTTAAGTGAAGCCTCCTTTGTGGCACTTGCTCTTTCTGGGGTCTAACCCAACTGGTTTTGTATGGCCAAATTTTGGAGCAGCTACCGAGGATCTCCCAACCTTCCTGCCAGATGGTGAACACTAGAAGGAATCCCAGCAACGAGTGGGTCTTATTTTGCTTTCCCACTCCCTTGTACAAATATTCTTTTGAGGCGTTTAGCCGCCGAGCAAGTGTTAGCTCGTTTGCAACTTTATTTACTGTCTGCCTACGGGCTGTAGCATGATTGACAAATCCTAGGGTTGATCATGTATGACTTAAACTCTTGCTAGTCTTCGTATTTTATATGACTAGCTTCATGATCATCTGAATATGTAATGTATGGGATGCCTCACTTTGTATGTCTGATGATCTACCATCTTGTTATATCTACTCGCTTGCTTGAGATTGAGACACTAGGCTTGTTATTGACCCTAAGAGACTGATGGCTCGTAGTAAACCCTCATGCATCTAGACAACCGTGACCGTATTGCGTGGTGGGATTCACTTCAATATACGTAGCTGGCTGTGTCTGTCCCCCGCTCTCCGGTATTCTGGTTCTGGGATGTGACATGGTTTAAGTGGTGGCCCATGCAGGTCTTGTAAATCAAGATGGGTGAGGGTTTCACTGGATAGATGTCTCAATCAGCACTCACCCTTGATCTCTACTCGTGCCTTCTGATCTTTCAGAATTCTTGACCTGATCACATGTTTATCTCCTTGACCTATCATGGTCATTCCTTATTATTCCCTATGTCGTTTCTTCAGCGGCATTGTTCCTGCCGATCAGCAAGGTGAAGCACCTCCCGTGGACCAGCAGCAACATGGAGATCAAGCCCAGCACTCAGGGGTAGCCTCCAGAGTCATGCCTACTGGGAGTCAAGAGCCACCAGTTCAGCCCGTCCAGCCTGCAAAGCCTGATGATGGAACCTTGGTGGGTCTCATCAGGACATTGCTTGCGTCTCAAGATCGTCGGGACGATGCCCTGCACCAGGAAGTACAGGATGCCATGGGCCGTGTTGGTTATCAAGGGAACAGTGCGGCTAGCAGTTTCAAGCACCTCAACCCTCCCTTCTTTAATGGGAGTGAAGACGCTATTGCAGATGATGCGTGGCTCCAGGACATTGAGATTATCTTAGATGCAGCCAAGACTCCAGAATGAGAGAAGGTAGCTGTGGTGCGCCTATAGTTATTGGACCTAGCCCGCACCTGGTGGGCGATGATAGCAGTTGGTTTGGCAATGCCTGTCCCGTGGACGGTATTCAGTGACAAGTTTCAGATCAAGTACTTCGATGCTGTGGCTCGACATGACCTACAGACGAAGTTCACCAATCTCAGGCAGATGAGCAGGACGGTCGATGGATATGCGGTCGAGTTTTCAAGACTGAGTCAATTTACTCCCACTTTGGTGGCAACCGAGTTTGATCGAGCGCAGCGCTTCCAGCAGGGACTCCACCTTGAGATTATTCTAGCAGTGGAGCAGTTTGAGCATCAGACCTTTGATGCTGTTTTACGGGCAGCTAAGAGGCATGAGTATACCTCGCAGAGAATTGTAGACAGAATTGGAGGACGGAAGCGGTTCCATGGTCAGATGATCCAGTCTTTAACCCCAGCCCCGGCAGCTAGGGCCTTGACCATTGGAGCTCCGAGGAGGGCAGCATCAGTTACGTCGGTTCAGCATTCGACTCCGACGTATCCTCAGCAGCAGAAGCGGAGGCAGTCTTCCACAATAGGCTGCACTCATTATGGGAAGCTAGGGCATGTAGTGTCAGAATGTCGTCGAGCACATGGATTGCGTTTGGCTTGTGGGGCACCGGATCACATGATAGGTTCCTACCTACAGAGAGCCGGTTCATCCTCATCGGCCAGACTAGTCCCTCAGTGAGGGGACCAGCACCAGTGCAGCAACAGCAGTATCAGCCTCCAAGACCATTGCCGTCTCAGGCTCAGGCATTCCAGCAGCAGCGACCACAACAGTATGCCCAGGTCCAAGCTCAGGTTCAGAACCGCCCGAGAGGTTTCCAGCAGAGGGGACCAGCACCCAGAGGGCACGGTCAAGCGATGGCTTTGACCGTAGAGGAGGAGTTGGCATCAGGTGAGGTGGTGGCAGGTACCATTCTCGTCAACTATTTTCCTACATCAGTATTTTTTGATTCAGGTGCATCGCATTCATTTATGTCTGCACGATTCGTGACACGGGTAGGACTGGAGCCCGAGTCATTATCAGTAAGGATCAATATACTTACTGGTAACGGACTTGTGGGTGTAGATAGGGTGTTTTCATCGTATCGAATTGTAGTTAGCGGTAGAGAGTTTCCTGCTAGGTTGATAGAGTTCCCGATGGCCGATTATGATGTAGTCCTAGGAATGGATTGGTTGAGGGACCAGTATGCTAGAATAGATTGCCATGTCGACAAGATTATTTTTAGTATTTTCGGTGAGCCAGAGTTTTCATTTTCTCGAGGCGGAGTAGAACCTTCTTCCCCAGCATTGCGGATGGCCGTAGCAGCAGCAGTTCAGTTTTTCAGAGTTGTAGAAGAGTTTCCTGACGTATTTCCCGAAGAGATTTCAGGCATGCCCCCAGAGAGAGAGAGAGATAGAGTTTACTATCGACTTGATTCCAGGGATGGCACCATCAGAGTTGGAGGTCCAGTACAAGATGATTGAAGAACTTAGAACCAAGGGATTCATTCATGCTAGCGGATCACCTTGGGGAGCTCCGATGCTTCTTGTGAAGAAGAAGGATGGTACGTCAAGATTATGTGTTGATTATCGTACCTTGAACTCTGTAACAATTAAAAACAGATATCCTTTACCAAGGATAGATAATTTATTTGATCAGCTCAGGGGAGCGGCAGTATTCTCGAAGATTGACTTGTGGTCAGGGTACCATCAGATCAGAGTCAGAGAGCAGGACATCCCAAAGACAGCATTCAGATCTAGATATGGACATTGGGAGTTCCTTGTTATGCCATTTGGAGCGACCAATGCGCCGGCCGTATTCATGGATCTCATGAATCGTATCTTCATGCCCTATTAGGACCAGTTCGTGATAGTGTTCATAGACGACATCTTAGTCTATAGCGAGAACGAGGCAGAGCATGAGCAGCATCTTCGTGTAGTTCTTCAAATTCTCAGAGAGCACCAGTTGTACACGAAGTTCAGTAAGTGCGAGTTTTGGTTGGATCATATCTCGTACTTGGGTCATATCATCACCAGAGGTGGAGTGGAAGTTGATCCCCATATGATAGTGGCTATAGAGACATGGCCAGTACCTAGCACCGTCGCAGAAGTTCGGAGTTTTCTCGGATTGACCGGCTATTACCGACGCTTTGTGTCAGACTTTGCTCAAATTTCAGCACCACTGACGCAGTTGACCCGTAAGGATGTGCAGTTTGCTTGGACAGCAGAGTGTCAGAGTTCATTTGAGAAGTTGAAGCGGAGATTGATGATGGCCCCCATTCTCACTCTTCCCGACGGGACGAGAGGATTTTCAGTTTATTACGATGCATCCGGCAAGGGATTAGGATGTGTCTTGATGCAGCATGGTAAGGTAGTCGCTTATGCGTCATGTCAACTTCGTGACCATGAGAGGAATTACCCAATCTATGACCTGGAGTTAGCAGTCGTTGTTTTTGCATTGAAACTTTGGAGGCATTATTTGTATGGAGATCGGGTGGAGATTTTCACCGACCACAAGAGTCTGAAGTATGTGTTTACCCAGAAGGATCTTAATATGCGTCAGAGGAGATGGCTAGAGCTACTTGTGGATTATGACATCAACTTGCAGTATCATCCTGGGAAGGCCAACGTGGTAGCAGATGCATTGAGCAGGAGAGCCAAAGTTTATTTTCTAACGGCGCAGCCAGAGTTGTTAGCAGATCTTCAGAAGATGAGTATTGAAATTGTTCTTCCTTCCAGTGTGGCATTGATGACCAGTATGCAAGTTCAATCCAGTATAGTTGAGAGGATCAAGTTAGCTCAGTCCATGGACTCTAAGCTTCAGCGGCTTAGGGCAGAATGTGTGGCAGGACAGAGACCAGAGTTATGCATTCATGAAGATGGTACACTCCGACATGAGAGGCGTCTTTGTGTACCCAGTGGAGATATCAGACAGAAAATCGTGGCAGAAGCCCACAGTTCTTAGTATTCAATTCATTCCGACGGTACGAAGATGTATCGTGATATTCGGCAGCATTTTTGGTGGAATGGTATGAAGAGGGAGATAGCCCGTTTTATCTCTAGTTGTTTAGTTTGTCAACAAGTTAAGGCCGAACGCAGAGACCAGCTGGACTTTTTCAACCATTACAGATCCCGAAATATAAATGGGAGTACATTACCATGGATTTTGTAATTGGATTACCTAGATCCCCAGCTGGAAGAGATGCCATCTGGGTTATAGTTGATCGTCTCACGAAGGTAGCTCATTTTCTTCCTTTCAGAATCGGTCAGTCGACGGATCAGCTTGCAGAGATGTACCTCCGGCAGATAGTTAGATTGCATGGAGTGCCAGTCAGTATTGTGTCCGACAGAGATTCAAGATTCACCTCGCACTTTTGGCGGAGTCTTCAAGAGAGTTTGGGGACTCGTCTCAAGTTCAATTCAGCCTACCATCCGCAGACAGATGGTCAGTCAGAACGCACGATCCAGACTCTTGAAGACATGCTGCGGTCATGTACACTCGACTTCGGTGGTTCGTGGGAAGATTACCTGCATCTCGTAGAGTTCTCGTACAACAACAGTTTCCAGGCTAGTGTCCAGATGGCACCTTTCGAGGCCTTGTATGGCAAGAAATGCAGATCTTCTTTAGCTTGGGATGATATCGGTGAGAGGCAAATACTTGGACCAGAGATGGTAACGCGGACTATTGGGGTGGTCAGACAAGTCAGAGATCATCTTTGAGTTTCCCAAGATCGCCAGCGTCATTGGGCCAATTTTCATCGGCGTCCCCTTGAATTTTCTGTCGGCGACCATGTATTCCTTAGGATCTCACCTACCCGTGGCATCATTCGATTTGGCGTGCGGAGAAAGCTCAGTCCTAGGTATATAGGGCCGTTTGATATTCTAGAGTGAGTAGGTGATGTATCATATCGTCTCGCTCTTCCGTCGTCGTTATGTATGGTACATAATGTCTTCCATGTATCCCAATTACGATGGTATATCCCGGATCCGAGTCACATTCTTGATCATTCGAAATTGGTTGTTGGTACCAACCTTTCGTATGAGGAGAGACCCGTATCCATATTGGACCGGGGGGAGAAGATACTCAAGAATAAGACTATCAAGTTAGTCCGTGTTGCTTGGGGTCATCACTCTTTGGGTATGTCAACGTGGGAGCGTGAGGATGACATCCGATCGCGATATTCCGACTGTAGAAGCATGGAATTTCAGTACCAGAGATCCTATGCGCCAAACACTACATGCGCCAGGGGGCTCGGGCAAAATACTTTACACAGCAAAACAACAAAAATAGACATTGAAAAAGGATTTTTTTTATTTTCATATAAAAGTCTCTTACATGTCTAGAAAAGGTTGTACAAAGGAGAAATTCTACAAAGAAAAGATCCTAAGTCTACAGCCAGGCGCAGCAGACACCATGCGCCCTCAAATAGGTGCAGCAATCCCCATGCGCTCTCAGCCAGGCGCATCTCACCATGCGCTCTCAGCAGGGCACATCCTTTCAGCAGCTCAGTTATGTGCTTTCTCAGTTATGTGTATCCCTTCAGCAGCTCAGTTATGTGCCACCCTTCCAGCCAGGCTCACCGGGAGTCTAATGCTTCGACTAATGAAGCATTTATTGAGCAGGACGAGGATGGCAATCAACCCTCTAGCTGAAGGAAGAGCTCCCCAAACCGAAGAAGAAAGGAGCACCGTAAATCGACCTATGTCCAGGGGAAGCTTCGAAAGAGCCTCCAAAGACCAAGGAAGACCGCAATCGAAACCGCGGCTAAAGGAGCAGCTTTCAACACAAACCAGAATGGGCAACACCCACTCTGACAGAAGAAAGAGCCTCCAAATCCGCGGCACCACAATTTCGATCTGCAGCTCTTCCAGCATAACTGAGACAGGGCTCGGGCATCCTCATCTTTGGATGCAACAGGCACATTCCGTTTGTCTCGGAAGCCCTCGACTCTGACTTTTGGATATAACAGTCACCTTCAAGTGCATGGACGAAGACAGTTCTTCGCATCTTCACCCTCGGAAGCATCTCATCAATAGAATGAGCTCGAGAAGACAAATTCACTTCGGGAAGACGTGAGAGAACGAGAAGCAAACCCTCTCCATACTACTATTTATAGGCCGGGCAAATCAAACCCATGTGCCAAGTGGATGGCTCTTCGAATCCCATGCAACAAATTTGCATTAAATGGATGAACCAGACGCTTTGAATTCAGCCAAGTCATAAACGGCTATTTAAAGCACTCGAAGAACGTAACAGTCGCACCATTAAAGACGGGTCATACGGAGTGAATGCGTCAGCCAGACCGCACATCACACGGATGCGCCCCCTCAACACCAAGCGCCTCCCAAGGAAGCGCCCTTCAATACCAAGCGCCTCACAGGGATGCGCCCCCACGCGTCCCCATACACCTAGGGGAACGCCGACCAATGCGCCCAACTCAAAGGTCAATCAACCATCAACAAACATTAAATGCTGAGGCCTCCCTGAGCAGTAGACAACTTTTTTAGAATACGAAGCGTCTCTGACATCAGCACCATCATTACCTTCCTTTAACGGCTACGAACCACGTGGCTCACCAACCACTTGCATGCGCCTCCGTAGGCATACGCCCAAGCTCTGCATGCGCCTCGAAAGCCATTCGCCTCTGGCTTCCCTCTGATCCCTAAAAACGGAGGCAAGTCACCATGGAAGCTCTGCATGCGCCTCAAAATCCATGTGCCGCTGACTCTTCCTATGATCGCTAAAGACAGAGGCGAAGTCACTGATTGAAGCCCCGCATGCGCCTCGAACAGGCCATGCGCCCAGACTGGTCTTTAACTCCTAAAGGTTACAAATCCAAGTCGTCTCATGCACCTAATCCCAGGCGCATCATGTCAGATTATTCTCCACCAAATCCGAGATCTTAGAGCCATGGACCTACGATACGTGTCCCTTGACTCAGGTCAGTCAATGAAGGGGTGCTAACCACCCATGATCTCAGCAACCGAAGAATCCTCTCCACTGCCACGTGCCAACTCTCCCGTAGTCCACGAAGGCAGCATGAAGGATTCAAATCCACAAATCATGACGCGTCATCCATGTGCCCTCTTCCCGCCAGCATCAACCACGTGGCGTCCCCACGACCAGGCGCATCCTACACATGCACGCGTGAGCAGCCAGCCTGCAAGCTATAAACAGAAGGATCATCCCTTCATCGAGGACACACGGACAGAGACACCCGGAGACCTACACACAGACAGAGACTTCGCATCACTAGAGAGGCAGATACAGATACTCAGCGTCTTCCTCCTATCAACAAGCTCTAGCACCCAGAGCAATCCAAACCTTCAGAGAACCGATAACCGTCGTCAGATCGTCAACGGAGTCAACGTATTACCACTCGCTCCATCGGCAAAAGGGACCCAGATAAACAAAAGTGTGCTCCTAGGACTACGTCTAAGTCCTATATTGTAACACTGTTCTGTTTGTAATTGAAATTTGCAATAAACAAGATTTTAATGGCAAACAAGCTGGCGACTCTGCTGGGGAGCTCTTTCTCCTCCAACGAGAAAGCTGTCGCAATCCGACGATGTGAAAGTGGGCTCCTCCCACAAGACGCTGGTCATACGCCACAATCAACAGGCGTATGAGGAGTTCATCTCTGAAGGCAGTGCGAGTCCTTCGAAGCGGCTGCCCAAGCCGAAGAAGACTCGCCGAGTCTGGGTGCACAAGGTCGACGCCTCTGGCACCACCACCGAAGGGGATGCGCCGATCCAGCCTTTCCTTCCTGCTGACTTCCTCAGCAACCAAGATGCGCCCACCGGTGCAGCGCATATCTCGGGAAAGCGTGCAGCTGGCCACATTCCCCAGCCATCTCCCTCTCAGGCGAGGAAGATGCGTCGACGGAGCAGGGGCGCAGCTAATGCCCCGGCATCACCTCCGATGCGCCACAGAAGGTCTTTGTCTTTGACAGACTCACCCGCTGTAGTGGTGAGGATAATTTGGATTCTGAGTACTATGCGCCCCAACGGGCTAGTACGAAGAAGTCCAAGGCAGCACGGGCCATGCGCCCCAAACATGCTATGCCAGCAGCAAGCCAGAAGCATGCACTCACAATCATGCGTGCTGCTGATGGTAAGATGTATAAGGTCGACTTAGGTGCTTTCGCGCCAGAAACGAGTCGACCTTCAAAGTCCTTGTCTCACATGGGCACATCTGTTGCGTTCGTAACCGAGTCGAGTAAGGCAAACCCAGTGGTCTTGAACTCCCGCGCCTCCTCTGGTTGTGCGTCTAAGGTCCGTTCAAGTCACTTTAAATATTGTTCCCCCACTACTGATCTGAGCACCTGTTTGGTGTTGGATCAGGGGGCGCAGCATTCACCTGACCACCCCGACGCTTGGCCTTGCCATGCGCCTGAAGGGGGTGCGAAGATGGCACTCTCCTCCAACGATCTACGTAACGTGATCACTCACAAACGCCGATCAGGAGAGCTGACTAAAAAGCACGATGCGTCCCTCACGGGACACACTTGTGCTGTAGTCACCATCAACTGTTGTTGCAAGGCAGCGGTCCCACCAAGACAGTCGGTGTTCCAGCGGCTGCAATCATCGACACCCCTCCGACGTCGCCTCGGGAAGAAGGTGTCAATAAAAGAGGAGCCAGAACTAAAGGTTGCTTCATGCAACATAATCTCTAACTCCTCGTCAGTCCGAAAGACGTCCGACAATTCCTCGTCCTCGTCCAAGAGCCAGCCGAGGAAAACCAAGACAGCTGTCCCATCCTACGGGGCATTCGAAGGCACTCGGGGGAGGAAGAAGATATTGGAGGAATGTGGGGGTATTCAAACCCTTGTTGAGCCTTCTTTCGAAGACGAAGGCATCCTCCAAAGCGCAGCTGGGATGGAAGCTGGGGGTAGTCCAACCCCTGTGGAGCTGCGTCCCGAAGACGAAGAAGTCCTCCAAGGCAGAACTGGGGGTGATCAGGTCCTTACAGATGCTTCTCCTGAAGATGAGGGTGTCCTCCAAAACATAGCTGGGGGTAGTCTAGCCCCTGCGGATTTGAGTCTCGGAGACGAAGAAGTCCTCCAGGACAGAACTGAGGGTAATCAGGCCCTTGCAGATGCTCCTGACGAGAATGTTCTCCAGAACATAGCTGGGGTTGCCCAAGACGAAGCACCAGGAGAGGTAACTCCCCTACACGAGAGTGAAGCTGAGAGTGAAGCCTCAACTGATCTATCCACTTCCAGCCGCGTCATGACAATATGTATGGCTGAGGGTGATACCGAGTCTGACGCGCCGCCAGCAGACCTCGTCCAGCGCATGGATACTCTGGAGGGAGGGCTCAAAACCCTCTCTGCCTCCATGCAAACACTGACTCAAGCAGTGTTTGAGATACGGTCAGCTTTGGCCAGGGCACCCACTTTCGGTCCTGATCCCGGGGCCAACGGGGAATCGAGTGTGCCCCTTCAATGGGTATCCTCGGACACAAATCGCCGCGAAGCACCTCGGACGTCGAAGCCATCAAATGCTCAACTCCAGGTGGTACCACCTTCCCCGACTCCCAGCTCCACGGAAGACGTGGTCGAGATGATCAGGGACTTGTGCGAGCGCTTTGAGTCCAAAAATGAGACAAGAGGAGCGCCAGAAAATGGGGATTCCCCAACCTTATCCCCTCGAGTGGAACAAAGTGGTTTATCCTCCTAAGTATAAACCATAAACAATGACATCATACGACGGGAAGGACTCTCCGCGTCGCTATCTGACGTATTTCCAGTCTCAGACGGGACATCTTCCGAAGGAGGATGCACTACTCACCAGCATCTTTGTCGGGGCACTGAAAGGAGTGGCGTACGATTAGTACTGCAGCCTCCCCAAAAATTCCATATCTTCCTTCGACGACCTGACGCGCCTTTTCCTCGACCATTTCTATGACGGTGGAAAGGACATGACAATGGCGTTCCTCATAGAGATACGCTAGAAGGAGAAGAAAACAGTTCGGGAATTCATCGAACGCTTCCGACAGGCCTGCTTCAGACTGCCCCCGAGCATGCCAGAACACGCACTCCTCTCCTCCTGTAGCATAAACATGCTGCCTGCAGTCAAACTCTGGATCAACTCTACTCCTCCTCCCGACTGGAGTTTCTTGATCATTGAAGCCGAAGCCGCAGAAAAGAAGGCGGCTAATGCTCGTCTTCTGGGAGTCAGTTTCCCTGCCTTTAAGGACAAGGGGAAACGGCTTGCAACCAACAACCCCGGATGAAAGACTAAGGGGAAACAGGCATTGACTGTCAATGCCTCAAAAGTCGCATCAGCGCCTACTCAGAAGCCTCCACTTGCATCAAGACCAAAGGAGGTTTATTCTTTCAACGATGAAGACACCCTGCAACTCTTTGAAATACTGAAGCAGGGTGACAAGATCAAGCTGCCGGACCCAAAGCGTCCCGACGAGGTTAGGAATGTGGATAATCCGAGGTACTGTCACTACCATCGGTTTGTCGGACACCCAACCAAGGACAGTTATGTCCTCAAAAACTACATCCAACGCATGATCAACGCGGATGTTATCTCCGTCGACTACGAGGAGAAGACGGTGTCAGCCAATATGGTGTCACTCCAGTTTGGCACCTTGTCGCCAACTACAACACAAGATGGCGTCGTCCCCATCCCGAAGGCGACAATGGAGGTGGTTAACTTACCACCTACTCGTGACAACATGAGTGGACTCATCCCACTCACCACATCTCGGGGAGAGATCTTATGGGTTCACCCTGATCTTGTCTCCGAGGTCACTCAACCGGAGGTACGCCCTACCTCCAAATCTAGAGGCAGGAAGATCAAGTCTTACCACATGGTCTCTTCCTCTGTGGAAGAGGCATTTCCTGTACAGACGCGTTCACGTCAGAACGCCCAACCCAACGAAGCTGTCATCGAGGTGGCGCCCCCTTGCACCATCCCTGCTGCCCAGGAAGAGGGCCCATCTAAGTCCCCAGTTGCCAATAAGCAGAAGCATGTAGAGGCTCGTTTCGACAGACCTCTACGGAAGGAGAATGCTTCGGGGCTAGCCAAGCCCCACAACTTTGACATACTGGCACAACTGGCTAGTACTCCTGCCCGCCTATCTCTGTTCGAGCCCCTTCGTCTTTCCAAGGATACTCGGAAAGCTCTCTGCAAAGCTCTGAAGGATGCTGAGTCCTTTATCAGTTAGGTCAAGCAGCCTGAGGATACTCCGACGACATGTGCGCACTGTCATTATGTGGATGAAGTTATCCCCAACATAACTTTCACCCAACAAGACATGCTGCTCAAGCACAACCGACACAACAGGCCACTGTATTATACAGGGTATATCGGTTCTGTAAAGGTGAAGCGGATTCAGATCGATCCGGGGTCTTCCCTCAGTATTATTTCGAAGACGCTGCTCTCAATACTGGGGATCCCAATGTACCGACTGGCACCTTCTGACACAATAATCAGTGGCTTCAACGCCAGCAAAAGCGAGCCACTGGACAAGATACGACTAAAGTGCCATATCGGTAACCTCAGAACCGAGGTGACTTGCTACGTCGTGGACGCTGACGTCAACTACAACCTCCTGTTGGGTCGTCCATGGCTGTATGAGTACATGGTGGTCCTGTCTATGCTCCACCAATGTGTGAAGTACGTGTCCACCAACGACGTCATCCGGACAGAGTTTGCGGACATTGACCCTTTCAAAGGGGTTGAGGCCTACTTCACCGATTCCAACTTGTACAAGTCACCTGACGAGGAGGAGGCCAATGATGCCGACAATGAAGCAGAAACGGCAGCAGAGCTGGACATGGAGCCTGAGATGACTTCCGACGCTCCTTTAAAGATCCGACTTAAAGGCAAACCGCCTCAGAAATTGCCTCCCATGAACATCAAGCTACCCGGGAAAGCACCAACTGCTCCCGAAGCTCCCTTGAAGATACGGCTCAAGGGAAAGCCGCCTCAAATATCGGCTCCCCTCGTGGAAAAACTACAGGGGAATGTGGTGGCCCATGCCGGTCAAGATAAATTGTTTTGGTTACTTTACCGTACCAAGCAAGCCTGCGTATAGGATTAGAAGTCTATGATCTCATCCACATACTTGACCACTTTCTTCGATCTACCGTTTGACTCATTGACTGCATCTTGCTTGATTCCCTCTATCATAATTCTTATCTTCCCTTCGTGCTTGTTAGAGATTGACCCTACAAGTTAGATGTCCCAAACACCATTAGTTTAATTCTTTAAGTTGGGTAGAATACCTTATGACTAGCAACCCCTTTGACCTAGTGACCTATATTAGCGAGCTTATTTAGATCCTAGAATCTAGAGGACCTAACCCGTCTAAGCCAACCAAGGACTTGGACAAGAAGACTATATGACGACTGTATGACTTAGAATCATTCTACCTTCTCTAAATCTTAATCTCTCGTGCCTATGTATTATCGTTTTGACTAATGATGCTAATGTAGCCTAGTTTTTGCAAGCTTATTCTTTATCGAGTTTGTTCATGACATATGCTATTGAGCGCTCACTAGCCTATTGTCTAATCAGAACCGATGCATAATGGTCTGATCAACCAAGTGCAATTTGGTTCGCTTTTGTCTATTACTCTACGTGGATGGGGACATAATTAAACTTGGTCCTTACAATCCCATCCACGGCTGCCTTGACAATTCTTTTGAAATTATTCAATCGCCTTTCAATCACGTATTCGTATTCGATAACGCCTTCTTCGAACTCTAGCTTGCTTTCGCCTTCACCTATTTTAGAAGGACGAAGGCATTATATTAGAACTTCCTCTAACCGTCCTATCGATTATGACCATACCGTATTATTTTTCTATGATCTAGATCGCAAATTCTTCGGCATGATTTTGTTATTGATTGCTCCCCATCAATACCCCTTGTGTCTTCTCACCCCCCTAAAATTTTAATTTCGAGGACGAAATTCTTTTAAGTTGGGTAGGATGTAAAACCCTTAAATTTCTACTATATTTTTATCGATTTTGGTACTGATTTAAAATTTTTGTATGGTACGTCGTGTAGTCGTATTGTACGTTCTGCGCAAACGGTGTATTTCGTAATTGCTCATCGAGTATGTGCGAAGTACATATTTTGTGTAAAATATTTTATATATATATTTTTTTTATAGGAGAAGAATATGTTCGAAATAATATGTGATAAATATTTCAATTTTTCATTTGTTTAAAGTTATTAAAAGCATCGCAACAAGAACTGCCAAAACCTTATTCTATTCCTTTAATATAAAAGAAGGCAATTTTATTTGATAGTTTGAACAACTATATTTTATATAAATATTCTACTTTCATGAATTTAATTCATTTCGATTTTCGAAATTATTTTCATCAACAAAATTATTGAAAAAGTATTTAAAGGATATTCCATATTAGTAAGATTAATATTTATAGTAATTTTCGAAATTATTTATTATTAATTTTTATTATTTATGAGGATATTTTGGAAATCATATTTAATGTTAGTGTTTGAATAGTATTATAATTTAAAGTAAGATTTAAAATTTATTGGATTTATTCTTCCTAGTTTTAAACTTACAGATCAAAATGTATACAAATATAAATTTGGATTGGATTTAATTTGAACGGTACTGAATTGATTTAAATTTATCTATGGGAGTTTTAAATAAATCCTAATCTCTATCAAATGGGAATTCCCACATCCGATAAATAGGCAGGTACTCCTCCATAATTCCACAAGCCAAATTCACATCCACAAATTTTTCTCCAACCCTAATCCCGTGTATCGTGTCCGTGTCCCTTCCCGGTCAAATCTTATTCCATTCTTTTTACAAATACATTCATGTTCCCGTGTCGGACACACCCCGACACTAAATCCCTAAACCTAACCCTAGCCCTAATCCTAACCATACGCCTCCCGAACCATCACCACAGGACCATCGGCCCAACCCAAAGCTCCGCCAAAACCATTCCATCACTCCGACGGAGCCACCAGAACCACCGCAACCACCTGCAACCACTAAACCATCACCAGCATTGCCACCTACATCCGCCGCCACTACCAGGACGACCACCGCCTTGGCCACCTTGGCCGACGACTTCCCAGCACTCCCAACACCAGAAAAACCAAGAAAAATAAAACCCTAACCCTACATACCTGACCGCCCGATGCGACCAGCCTCTGCGCCCGGCGACGCTCCGCGCGTCGCGGCTGACTTTTCACCGAACTCCCCGAACCTTCTTCTCCGCCGAGCCGCCCTCTGTGCCTCGACGAGCCGCCTCCAGGCGGCAAGCCCCACCGTCCAGTGTCGTCGGAGTGCTCCCGGCCACCCATCGACGAGCTTCCCGCTGCCATCTCCCAGATCCGGAGTGTGCCCCGTTCCTCCGTCGTTCCCCGCCCGGCGAACCATCGCCGGCGTCGCAGCCCGCCCCTCTTTGTCCGCCGTGCTTCCGCCGCCTCCTCCTTCTTCGAGTCCCGATCTAACCCTCGTCGTCCCTCTCCCCTTTCCGAGCAACCCACAGCCGCCGCCGACTTGCCGACCATCCACCGCCGCGCCCTCCGACCAACTCCGCTCCGTTTTTCCCCTTCCGCTCTCAGCCCCGGCCGAGCGCGAGCGCGCCGCCCGCATGCAGCGCCGCCTCGACCGGCGAACGGCCGCCTCAACCCCCTCCTCTCCCTCCTTCACGCCGGTCGACCCCCTCACTTCTCCTCCGCCGACTCAGAGATGCCTCCCCGCGTCCGCCCTCTCTCCCTCTCGAACCCTCTCCGACGAGACCCTCCCACTCTCTGCTCCTCCTCTCGTTCTCAGTCTCTCCCCAAGAAATTTTTTTTTTCTTCTTTCAGTTTCTTAATGGAGAAGACTCCATTAAGGACTCAACTGTAGCAAGAGATGAGTCCCCTCATTTACTCTTTTTTTTTCTCTCCCCCATCACTTGTTGACCCTCGGGAAAGCTGTGAGGTTGGTTGATTGTTTTTATTATTTTTATTATTTTTGTTGTTTATTTTTGTTTGTTGTGTTGCTGCTTGCAACACGAGAGCAGAAGTTAAGTTATTATTACTGTAAACTAGTATGTCATCCGTGCGATGCACGGTTTGTATATTTAAAATTATTTTAAACCGCAACCTAAATAAGTAAATGTTCTTGATATTTATTTAACATTTGAAATTAAAAGAAAAGTTAGAATAAACTCAATTTTGAAATACATGAAAGATAGCATTATATTAATATGATTATTTAGGAATTTAATTTTAGCAACGTAATTATCATTAGTACTATTTATGTAATTCACAATATATCTTGGACAAAAATATATTAATATGATTTTGAAAGAATTATAATAATATATACCTCAATGTAAATAAAATAAAACGTTAAAGTCTATTTCGATGACATAAAAGATAACATTTCACTTACTTCTACAAATTTTGAAATACTTCCTTATACACAACATTTGTTGTTGAATTACATTGATCTCCATCTTCACTGCATATTAAAATCTTCAATCCTTTCCTACTTGTTACCCTTGAAACCGCAACATATAACTGTCCGTGACTAAAAACGGGATTCTTCAAGAAAAGTCCAACATGAGAAAGTGATTGACCTTGACTTTTGTTTATTGTCATTGCATAAGAAACAATCAATGGATATTGTCTTCTTTGAAATTTGAAAGGCAATCTTGGATTAGAAGGTGTCAGTGACATTCTTGGAATCAGAACTTTATTACCAGCATTGTCTCCACAAAGAATCTTTGCTTCAAGAACACGATTGCCTAATTTTGTAATCAGCAATCTAGTACCATTACATAGGCCAGCTGAATGATCTATATTTCTTAATAACATTACTGGGGTACCAACTTTCAATTTTAACTCATGATTCGGTACACCTGAACATTTAATACTATTCAAGAACTCTGGAGTGTGAACATCTGATAATAAGTCAACATTGGCATCTGACTTGGATGGACTATCAGAACTTAAATATGTGCTTGCGTTACAAGACTTCAGTGAGATCATGTACTCATTTACAGACTCGACAACATCAAGAGTTGGCGCTAATATAGCTCTATCCTTCAAGAAATCTGGATCGATGACGAAATTCGCAAATGAAGGATATGTGCTCTCAACAATTGTTTGCAGTGGATCATTTGCATTACTAAGTAAAACATCATTTGGAATATCGATACTTGCACAACCATCATTATGCCCTCCAAGTGTTCCATCTCCTATACTTGCAATCCATTCAGAAAACCGTTTGAGCTCTTCACTTTCAGATGTTATGCTACAACTTTGAAGTCTCATGTTTTTTGTCAACCTCAAAACTTTGCAGTTTTGCCAAATATAAGAAGAATTTATAGTTGCATGAACTATATCTTGTCTACTACCTTTCGGAATTACAGGCAATATTTGTCGAAAATCTCCTCCGAAGAGAATTGTTTTTCCTCCAAATGGTGTCTCAGAACTTAGTGGATTGCTAAATTTCATTATATCTCTAAGCGATCTATCCAACGCTTCAAAGCAATATCGATGCATCATTGGCGCTTCATCCCAAATTATAAGTTTGCACCTAACAATTAGGTCTGCAAGTTGACTTCCTTGTTTGATATTGCATGTTGAATCCTCATTTACATTTATTGGAATAGCAAATCTTGAATGAGCTGTTCTTCCACCAGGCAACAGAAGTGATGCTATCCCACTTGAAGCCATATTTAGAACTATATCTCCCTTAGATCTCAAGCATGCAGATAATGTTTTCCAAATGAACGTTTTTCCAGTACCGCCATATCCATATAAAAAGAAAACACTACCATTTGTAGAATTAACAGCATCCATTATTATGTCGTAAACATGTTGTTGTTCATCATTCAAGCGAGTAAGTAGGTGCACGTGTTCTTCTGCTAGAGCTGCTCTATCATAATTTAATTCATCATGCACCAATCTATTTGTAGTATTTGATAAGGAGTCCATGTTTGGAAATGGCATTGATGAAAATTCTCGCAAACTTCTACCACAATTTCTCAATAACTTTTCAATCTCAACCAAAGTGTAATTTTTAATGTCATCCTCACTCATAAGCAAATCTAGAATTAAAGAGAGAGAATATGTTGTAATTAATTATACAGCTATATTAACGATCAAATAATATTCAAAACACAAATTTTGCTCATAAATAGGAAATAAAATATTTTACCTTGGTCGTGCAACGCAATTCGTTGATTATATAAAACATCATCTGATAAGTATGTCCAACACTTGTTCCAAAGTAATTCAGGACGACTTATAGAGCCAGATGACAATAATGTCACAAATAAATTTCTCAAAGAATATGCAGATGCCCAATAACTTGCCTCAATAATACCATCGATATACTCATCATCATCCTCCAATAAACCTAAGACATAGCAAGCTTCACGATATGACTCGTAATGAATACCATTGACTTTCTTAATATCATCATAGCATTTAGGTCCACGGACGATATTGAGAAGACATCTTAAATGGTACATCTCACCGCAACCAGGTGGAACATAAAAAATTCGACCTAATGAGAAACATTTTTTTCTCGGAGTCCACTCTCTAGTCTTCTGTTTCCAAACAAATTTTTGTGGAAATTCTGCATATGTGAGATTTTTTGCCTCTGGATATCGCTTGTTCGCTTCAAACCAAGCTAAGAACATGCTTTCATTCACACTGGCACGATCAATAATGGTATCAATAGCATCTGCGTCTGAGAAAATAATAGGCTGCTCGTCGGGTAAGTGAAAGCTAAGTCGCTCAACAGGAGGGTTCTTATATTGGATCTCAAAACCAAACAATCTCCATGCTGCCTCACAAGCAGAAATGTATCTACAATCGTAATACATGTTAATTTCATCAATTGGTTTTTTGGGTTCGTCATCATCTGTAGTTCTATAAAAAGATGCAATTACACGATCATGTCCTTTATTCACATACTTGAACAAATATTTTATAGATCGAGACTGATTGCACCATTCAACATTCATATGACCTCCATACTTCAACAATAAATAACGATTATGAGGCACTACAAATCGATTATCTAGTTCAACACCATTCTTTAAAACCGTTCTTCCATCATCTCTGCGTCTATATAATGGATATCCGTCTTTATCAACCAAAGTATTTTCAACAAATTTTTTCAAAAAATGCTTTGAGCAACGACCATCTGACATACATGGTGAATTCTTTCTTACAGCACCACAAGGTCCATGTATCATAAAATCTCGCACTGCATTATAATAGGTAGGATCTAATTTTTGATCAGGAATTTCTGCTGAGATTATATGATCAATATATTTACCCGATGGAAACTTATCTTCTTTTGCTAGGAATAATAAAATATGAGCATGCGGCAACCCACGTTTTTGAAATTCGACCGTATATATAACTGAAAAACAATAGAAAAAAATTAATATTAAATATGTTAATAAAAAACATGATTAAGTACAAAAAATATAGCAAAATCATTACCAGCTCTAACTGTTCCAAATATTTTATTATGTTTCAAATCTTTGATCAGCCCATCCAATTTCACCTTGAAAACTCTACATAATATATCTGGTCGATCTTCAGGATGGAGACCATTTTTTTCAACATATCGAAGTATTTCAGGCCATTTGGGGTTGCATGTAAATGTTATAAACAAATCCGGGTAACCAACCCATCTGCATATTGCCATTGCATCTTGGTAATTTTGAATCATGTACCGGGCACCTCCTGTAAAAGAAGATGGTAGAATGACTCTTTTTCCTTGTGTAGTCGAATCTGTTTCACCTCGTAATAATGCATCTGTAAGACCTTTATACATCTCACACCGTAATTGTTTCTGATGCGTTCAAATAAATTTTAATCTTGCAGATTCAACCATTGTATAAGCATCAACCAAGAACTGTTGCATAAGTCTTTTAGTAGCAAATATGATAGAAGGCTCATAATCCCTTTCATGCAGTCTATAAGCGAACCATTCTCTAATACTTACTCTCCTTCTTCCACCATTACCTCTATTTGTTGATTCACATAATTGAATGTCTTCTCTATGACCATCTTCACCGTAGGGAAAGATCAAGGGGTATTGTAATGCTAAATAAGAAGCATGTAACTCATTTATTCGTTGTAGGTTCCCAGCTTGTGTTTCAACCATAATATCTCTATCACCTAAGCATTCATCAAGATCTCCAACTATCAAAGCAGCAACCTCAGAAACTGTAGGTAAATTATACTGTCGTCCATCTCCATGTCTTCTTCCTATCAATTTTAATCGAACGCTTGAATTACCTCCTTCACACATTTTTTCGCGAGCCATTCTAAAAGACTTTACTAATACATTATTTTGATCCAACATATCCTTCAAGTCACGTACAATTTCTGCATGCAGATTATTAATATTACCATTTTTCCTGAAAATAATATTAAAAAAATAAGTTAACTGAATATATTAATAACCAATGATCAATATACAATTGTACTTATCAGGGGAAAAATTTCGATAAATACCTTACAGCTTTCATTCTGTTTTGAATTTCATTTTCTGTATCATAAATATATAATTGTGCAAATTTTGGGCTTGAACCTTCAATGGGTAATAAACTTCCTAATAGATGGTAGTTTTGTCCATGCATTCTAAAAATTGGTGGAGAATTTCCTTGATTTGGTTCTGGATCAACCTTGCCTCCCATTGAAGTGAATGAAAACATGCTGTTATATGATCTTATATTTCTAGAAAATGTTTGCTCTTATCGCTCACACCATATAAAAGATCATGTAAAACTTTAGGCGGTCTCTTCATTTGTGAAATTTGAATCTTTCCTTGCATACAACATAAAGAGTACGTCGGGTTTTTGCATTTGTAGGAAGACTGAAGTCTCTCGTCATACCAAAAGTTTGCACCACAAAATTTACATTTATAAGTTGGATCGCCAATATCCCAATAATCTGACAATAAAAAATACCAATAAAATATAAAAAAAACAGCCATAACGTACAAACTAAACTAATAAATTCTCACATATTCATAAACACATACAAACAAACACACACACACAATTACACACAAAAGCTTATATAGACTAATACCGATTGTAGGATTTGCATGTCCATGATCAAATTTACAATCTCCATTTGTCAATTTAACAACCACTGCAAAAAGCAGAAACAAAGAAAAAGCAAGAAATTATTAAAAGGGCCGAAACTACTTTCCTTCTAAGATAAATTGAAATAAATGACAAAATTCAAATATTGGAATAATAGAAATAAATTAGACTTAAAACATACCTGAAGACTCCTCATCTGCAGTCAAATCAATCGTTGTTAAATCACTATTTTGCTGTAAATTTGAGATTGTATTTTTCGAGGAATGTAGTGAACTTTGGTTCATTGAAATAGACAAATCATCTGTTTGATTTGATCCACAAACTGCATAAAATAATTTAATAAAAAACTTTGCAAACATAATTATACCATATTTAATGTATAGTTTAATAATAAATTTCAACCATACCATTCGTGATTTCACTAAAAGGATTTGTAGACGTATTCTGCACATTACTTAACAATACGCCACTAGAATGAAACTGTTTTCCTTTTATATTTAAATTTACTGCAAAAAAAGAAGGAAAAAGTTAGAAAAGTAATCACAATAAAATAATAATAGATCTCATTTTATTTTATTTGTATAAATAGTAAATTATGTTATAATAATTTTTTGAGAATATTTTTTTTAAGGTTAGAAGAAATAACTCACTCGAATGACCATCATCATTAGTTTGAAAAATTACTCTCGATGGATCAGAGTGCAGATTTGTAAATCTCTTCCTCGAATAGTCAAATGAATTTTTCTTCTGAGAAACAATTAACTGCGTAGGCTCACTTGACCCACAAACTGCATACAAAATCAACATATATATATATATATATATATATATATATATATATATATATATATATATATATATATATATATATATATACACACATATATATTGTTAGATAATTATATAAAGAACAGTAGTCATTAAATACTTTGTTAAAAATTAAAGATAACATACCATTCGTGATGTCACCGAAAGGAGACCTAGATAATGGACAAATGGTCATGTTCGAATCGTTCCCACAAAATATATGCTGAAATTTTTTCTGGCTTGATGGAGGTGTACATTTACCTAAATCAAAATGTATATTTTCTACAAAATATAAAAAATGATTAAGTTAAATTTAAATAAAATTTAAATGTAAAATCATACAAATTTAATAAATTATATATATTATACATATAAAAAATGATTTAGTAGCCATCTGTTTTAGTATAGCATTGATATAATAAATAATACAAATTTAAATTAATTTTAAACTTAAAATAATACAAAATTAATAAATTAAAAAGTTATGAATTAGTAGCCCACGGTTTTAGTCTTAAAATGGTTTAGTAGCACACGGTTTTACTAAAACCACGGTTTTCCAGCCCATGGTATTGGCTCAAAGACCAATGGTATTACACTCAATGCATTTTATTCTAACTTTTTCTTTCTCTTTCTCTTTCCACCCTAACGTTTCCTCTCCCCAACGTTCTGTTATATTTTCATTCTCTTTGATTATATAATCTGAATTTTTTTTTCTTCCTTCCCTTTTCTCTTTTTTTTTGGTATTTTACATCTACATGCAAAATATAAATCTAGTTCTCTAAGATTATACGCATGAAAAATGCTGTCGAAATGTTATTTTTTTCATGATTCATCAGTTTATTTCTGGATCTACAAATTTAGTTCTTTGTTTTATGATTTTTTTTGTGATTCATCAATTTTTTACTCTTCCACTTCTTTTTTGCAAGTTTTGTAATAATTTTATCGGATTTATACGATATTGGAAGGCGATCTGATTCTGGTATTACAGTAGGAAGATCAGTTTTATTCTTTGCATCGTTCTTTCCTATGATTTTGAGATGGTACAAAATTCTATTTTTTATTATATATTATTTTTTTTCTATTAATTTTTTTTTCAAATCCGTCCCTTTTCTCTTTATTTTTCGTATTTTACATCTACATTCAAATTTAAGATCTTGAAATATTTGATTATACGCATGAAAAATTAATTAAAATGTTATTTTTTCATGAGTTATCATTTGATGTTCTGGATCTACATATTTAGTTCGATTTCTATAGTTTTTTTTGGTGATTCATCAAATATTTATTTTTCCTCTTCTTTTTCAATTTTTTTTAATAAATTTTTCGGATTTATACGTTGTTGGAGAGTCGATACGATTCTGGTTTTAGAGTCGATTTCTTTGTTTTATTCTTTTTATATTTCCATTCCTATGATTTGGAGATGGTAAAAATTGACATTAAAATTATATAATATTTTTTTTATCGAAATTTCGTATATTTAAAATCGTGAATCGTCATTTTATGTTCTGGACCGAATGTTTTTTTTTCTACAAATTATATATAATGATTAAGTTAAATTTAAAATTTATGAAAGATGTAAAATAATACAAATTTAATAAATTATATATATAAAAATTGATTTTGTAGCCCACGGTTTTAGTATTCCATTGATTTAATAAAAAAATTTCATGTAAATAAATTTTAAACGTAAAATAATATAAAATTAATAATTTAAAAAAAATGAATTAGTAGCCCACGGTTTTAGTCTACTATTGGTTTAGTAGCACACGGTTTTACTTATACCACGGTTTTCCAGCCCATGGTTTTGGCTCAAAGACCAATGGTATTACACTCAATGCATTTCTGTTTTTTCTCTCTCTTTCCATTCTAACGTTTCCTATCTACAATATTGTGTTATATTTTGGTTCTCTTTGAGTATATAATCTGTAATTATTATTTTTTCCTTCCCTAATCTTTTTTTTTTCATATTGTACATCTCTATCAAAAGTTATATTGGGTTTAATTTGATTAAACGCACAGAAAATGCAATTAAAATGTTTTTTTCTTGGTGATTCATCATTTTATGTTCTGGATCTACAAATTTAGTTCGATTTCTTTGGTTTTTATCAACAAATATTTTTTTCCCTAATTTTTTTCAACTTTAAAAATGATTTTTTTCGGTTTTATAAGTTATTTAGGGGGGGGGGGGGGGAACCAAATCTGGATTTAGAGATGACTAATTTCTTGCTTTCTTTTTTCTATTTCCATTCCTTTAATTTGGAGATGGTCAGCTACAACATCAAGGTATAATTTAACTTATTACTGAATATCATTTAATTTCATTTCTGTTTCATGATAACATATAACCCTCATCTTAGTATGTTTTTGGAATTAATATTACAATTGTTATCTACGAAGCTATGAAGCTATGAAGGTATAATGCTATTGTTTACATGTTGCAAAATAATACTTGTACAGAAATTTATTTTTTCAATTTATTTATGATTGTTAAATGATAGTTGTCAGATAAATAATATAGATAATTTTATTTACATTTTTACAATGTATATAAGTGAATGAAATATGACAGCAATATTAGAAATTAGAATAACGTAAAAGATAACAGAAATTGGATGCAACTATTACCTGCTTCATCTTTGGTAAGCTTCGGTCGCTTGTTAAGTGTTGTACTCCTTGTTAGCTTCCTCATTATCGATTTGTTTCTTTGTAATAGATCCTTCCTTGTTATATAGTAAGTGACCAAATTGAATTCTGGGATTTGTATGCTGGGATTTGTATGCTGGGATTTAGAAGTGACCAAATTGAAACCCCATTCTTATATAGTAAGCCCATTATATAGGCATTCAATTAAACATTATTTTGTATTGGTTGGAAAAAATGCAGGAATGCCAACAGTTGTTGCTGATATCAACACATCATTAGAGATGTATTTATTATTGCCATACATCATTTTTTGTACAATTAGGCAAATATATCTATGTTCTCAAATCATGATTATTTTGTATTGGGAAAGACAGAACTAAAATTTTCCCAACATATTGTTGCTAATCATACATCTTTTTAAAGGATGTAATGATGTATGAACATTCATTTAATTTTAGATTTTCAAAAATAAGCTTTAATGGCAACTACTTTGAGTTTCATTTAAATATTCTGCAAACCTGATTTCCAATGTATATATATATGTGTCATAATAAAGGACTTTCTTTTAATGTTCTAATGATGAATGTACATACCTTATTAGGTTGCAATTTTTATTTTAAATCAAAATTTCCGATCTGCTATTTTGTTACAAATATATTATATTTGTTTGTACGTTAATGATAATGACATATGATCAATAAACAATAATGTACGACAGCGTCTGAATTTAAAAGAAGTAAGGTTCAAACTAATTTAATATTAAGTACTTGATGGAATTTGATCAATATAAGTAATTTAATTAAGGATATTTACTTTTATAATAAATCTTAATTTCAAGTTCATATTATTTCAACTTTTATTCTTTAGTTGTGTGGCAACATATGTGAATATGGCTGTCTTACTTTTATAGATTTTTCGGATTTACATAAAGTAATATAATGGCTATAATTTTATCATAATTATAAATTTAAGAATAATGTTGTACCATTGCAAGATTAAATGCGGACACAAACTTTGTTATATTATCCCTCAATATATGTACATGCAAAAGTTAGTTTATTATCAATATTTATTGTTAATGTATTATTTTTACATGCATAAGTTAGTTTATTATCAATATTTGTTTAATATTCTGATCTGCAAGTTTATTTTTTTATAAATTATTGTAGTTTGTATCTTAAATGTAATAAAGTAAGTTCAATTGACATTAATGAACATCATTTATCAATTTTAGAATCACTAAGGATCTTAATACATAAATTAATTTTATGGTATATAATGCTTCTTATTGTATATAATTACTATGAATATAACAATTAATGAGTATAAAATGTAATTCCTTATTATTTTTATATATACTTATAAAGATGGCTGAACTTGAAAGCATTCAAATAAATATTAAGATAATGTTGTAGTTTGTAATAAATTAATTTTGGTTGCTGGCTGAACTTGAAACCATTCAAATACATATTTTTAAAGCTGGCTAACTTGAAAGAATTCCGATCTGCTAGTTTATTTTTTAATAAATTATTGAAGTTTGTATTTTAAATGTAATAAAGTAAGTTCAATTGACATTAATGAACAACATTTATCAAATTTACAATCACTAAGGATCTTATTTCATAAATTAATTTTATGTTATATAATGCTTCTTATTGTATATAATTACTATGAATATAACATATAAAGAGTATAAAATGTCATTCCTTATTATTTTTATATATACTTTTAAAGCTTTTTGAACTTGAAAGCATTCAAATACATACTTAAGATAATACTCATGTACGTCAATACATTTCACAAAGAGTGCTTTTAAGATGAACGGTATTAAAAACACTAAGGATCAAACTAAGGTAATCTTCAAACTAATGATCAAACTAAGGTAATATAACCAAAAAAGGTTTATATATACTCTCTTCAAATCATATTAAACACAAATAAAAGTTATATTGAGAATAACAAAAGTTCAATTAACTAAGCAAGCTCACACAAAATGTTCTTTTAAGAGCTGGCTGGATTTGAAAGCATTCAAATACACAATAAGATAATACTCAAGTACGTCAATACATTGAACAAAGAGTTCTTTTAAACTGAATGAAACTAAAAGCACTATTGATCAACACAAAGGTATTCTTCATTCCTTCTCTTTCTTTATATCAATCTTCATCTTCTTTGATCCTGCTGTTGTTGAGTATGCATCAATCAATGACCTCTTCAATCCAGAATCTTCAGGAGTTTCCAGAGACTCAATCTCTTGTGAATATTTGACATTTGGTGTTGAAATCATCTCTCCACACGATCCAATCTATTCATATATAAACGAAATTAAAATGACTAATTGAAATTAAAATGACTAATTGAAGAAAAAAAAAGACTAATTAAACATTCACTTTTTTTACCATTTCGACATCATTTTCCTCCTTCAACAAATTTGAAAAAATATCAGATTCCTGTAAAATTAAAAATAAACAGAATAGTTAAAAAATAATTAAAGTAAGTTCAAATGTACCAGAAGATTAATACATACCTGATTTTCTTTAAAATGTTCAGAATATAGTGAAATTAATTTTTCATCGGTAGTCAGCTTTAATACCGTAAATGATCCAGTATAATTACGTACTTGTTCAGATCTTACTTGAATCTTGAAGAAAATTTTTAAGCCAACTAAATTTTGTATTTCCTCAGGAATTTTCTGATCATTTTCTGATTCCTACCATTTTACGAAAAAGAATCAAATGAAATTATAATAAATATTATAATAAATATAACAAATTTAATATTGACAAAGAATTATGATATGTGTTTAGAGCTTATTTACAAAAGTACCTCTGACGTCTTCTTTTTTAAATCCAAAGCCTTTTTTCCAATAAGCTGGACGCATTCTTTGTCCCATAATAGTAAATCTATTTCTCCGGTTGTGTCAATAACACGAACATTAATTTTGTACCTGTTAAGTAAAATTGTATTTAAATATTCAAGAAGAATAGTAATTAGGTTTAAAATGATCGTATGTTAATACCTGATGTTAACATCTTTTTCAAACTTCTCACATCTGTCACAGTAAAATAAATCGCCACATTTATCTAATTTTTTTGGACATTTGTTACACGAAAAATACTACCAAGCATTCTTTAATACAACTTCAATAATTTCAGCATAAACCCAAAAGCTTCCAATCTGATAATCAATAAAAAAAAAATCAACAATTATGTAATATAATATAATTACAAATTATAACTAAATGAAAAACTATACCTCATGGTTATCTCTCAAGTTCTCAATGGTCCTAACTATAGCTTGGCCACTTGATAATTCATTTTCAACCAAATTTGCAGATGTTAGTGAAACTGTACTTATAGTGATAGATTCGCTACTTTCTTCAACAATCCTTCATAAAGTAGAAAAATATTCATTAATTTAATTATGTACACTAATTACAAATACTTCAAAAATATTTAATTAGAGTATCAATAAATTTTAGTTACCTTGATTTAAAATTTTCAATCTCAGGAATGTCATCACCAAATAATAACCTTGATACGTAGAACGTGTTGGATGCTGTAACTTGACCTAATCAGAAAACAAATACATTTTAAACAAAAGTTGTTAAATTATTCATAAAAAATATGAAAATAATAATCAATATATAAGAAATAATTATTACCTCTATATAATTTGGTAGGAAACATTTGTAGTATAACTACAACAGGTTCATTTTTACCATTATTAACGTACGAAACCATATCATCAACCAATTTTCCCCACAAAGTACATGGCAAACGTTGTTTCCTAATAATACAAAGGAAATCAGTTTATTTATTAATTATATGAACACAATTCAATAATAGAATAATCAAATTGCAAAATTATTACTCATTGTCCTCGAGAGTAATATCCATAAGTCTTGTTGGTCCATCTTTCAAATCCCTTTGTTGGGGAGGATCTAATGTAACAACTCGTCCAATAATATCTGAAATTAAAGCCATGAACACAAATAACAATAAATTTGATAGAATAAAATAATTTCATATTTTTTAAATACAAAAATAATTAAACAATATATTTACCAATAAGTTTGTTATCATCTAAAGTTTCCTCATGTGTAATATCAGAAAACTTTTGAAAACTAAAAACAAAGGAGGGAAATTTCTTATCAAATATTTCAACAACTTTCGTTTTTGCCAAGAATAATATCTTGTATTTATTTGCGGTTGTCTTGTATTTCATGTTGTTATTTGTAACAACAAAACAACGAACAACATAGAGTCGTCTCTCATTCAGCAAAGGTTGAAAATTGTTGATTAAATCTTTCTTAATACTGGCATGAATTCGATCGCCCTGCAGAAGAAAAAATAAATTCAGTAGACAAATAATAATGCATATATCATAATCAATAATTTTGCTCATTTTATTATTATTGAAATATTGACACTATCTATAATTAAGAAATCGTTGTTATTATTTTTTATTATACATTATATAATAAAATTAAAGTTGTTTGGGGAATCTGTTATTTTTAATTACATGTTGGTAAATCAAAACCCTATTTATCTATCAAGACTTTACCAGGCTGTAATTAAATTTATTGATACTTTGTTATATTATTTCAACTAAATGTTGAACTAAGGATAGATTTTTACTAATATAGATTATAGTTATACAACTGAATGTTGTTAAATTTAACAGTTGATAGTTGCAACTATTTATCTATATATATATAATAGCAAAATAGTTGCCAAAAATATGAATTGGGTTTTGTTTTTTAACTTTAATTTCAACCACTTTTTTTCAGCTATCATCAAACCATTGGCGGGGCATTAATTGCAGCCATTGGCACATTGTCAATGTGATCGTGCGAACTGATGTTGTAAGAGATGATTTTCTTCACTGGTGTAATTTTTATATCACACATGTGTTTTATCATTTATCACATTGTCGCTCAACTATCGATATAACCATTGGCGGGGCATTCGTTGCAGCCATTGGTTCATCGGCAATGATGATTTGACAGTCAATGGCGGGGTATTCGTTGCAGCCATTGGTTGGTTAAAACAAATATGAGTCTACCAAGTTTAAACAGAATTGATGAATAGAAGTTTATTATATTAATGTGGCTGTAAAACCGTGGGCTACTAAAACAGGATTTTTTATCTTACTGTCACTTGTGTTTTATTGGGGCAGAGTTTTACGTTACTGTCATTTGTTTGTTTTGGTGCCCTTCCTAAAACAGTGCGTTCTAATTTTGTTATAATATTTGATTGTAGAAAATTATTATTATTTATGTGTACATGCCAACAGTTTTTATGAAAAGTTTATATCTGTCAAATATGTTTTTATTACATAGTTGTTACTTTCGAATTTTTTTTATGTTAATGTCAATTCTGTTTTATTGTTCCTGAGTTTTACATTGCTGTCATTTGTGTGTTTTATTGGTCTATATACAATGATGCTTTGTATCTATTGGCTGGGTGTTCTTTGCAGGCATAAATCCGAGTATATCAAATATTTTTAATTTGATTCGATTGTTACAAAAAACTTTTTATGTTTCTGTCATTTAATTTATGTATTATATTAAACTGTTGGTTTTTATGTTGCATGCACAATCTTATTATGTCGCAGGCTTAAACTTTTTATGATTCTGTCATACTAAACTGTGTTTTTTTTTACGTAAATATACAAATTGAGTTTTTTTATCTAACAAAAAATAACATGCAGAATGTAATAAACTGTGGGTAATCAGAAATACCTCAGAATCGTGGAATACACACTCCATACTGAATGGTTGCCCTTTTTCTCCGTATCCGGGTACATCATACATACGAATGAGTCGTACTTTCAAATTCCAAAATGTTTTAGATGGACTGACCTCACGGATTAGTGAGAAGAAAGGAGCCATAGTTGAGGTAGATTTTTTCTTTTTCTGAAAGTTGAAGGGGAAGATGGATCCCATTTCTACACTGTATATATAGACAGTTTGAATGAACAACATTAATGCAAAATATGTTGGGAAAACCAACAGTTTTCTTCGTTTTTTGGGAGAAAAGTGGCTGTTGTAAATGGAAAACCAACTTGTGTTTAGGTGGGAAAGGTGCATGTATATTTGAATTATTTGAATATTTTGAATAACTTTCTTGGAAACCTGAAGGTTAATTAATATATTCTATATATATCAATTTATTGTTGCTGTTTGTAAACTGTTTTTTTATTAGCATTTTTTTTTATTGCTGTACTATGTTTGGGCGGGAAAATGGCAATGTTGCAATTTTTGGCAACTATTTTGCTATTATATATATATATATATATTACTGTCATTTGTGTGTTTTATTGGTCTATATACAATGATGCTTTGTATCTATTGGCTGGGTGTTCTTTGCAGGCATAAATTCGAGTATAGCAAATATTTTTAATTTGATTCGATTGTTACAAAAAACTTTTTATGTTTCTGTCATTTAATTTATGTATTATATTAAACTGTTGGTTTTATGTTGCATGCACAATCTTATTATGTCGCAGGCTTAAACTTTTTATGATTCTGTCATACTAAACTGTGTTTTTTTTTACGTAAATATACAAATTGAGTTTTTTTATCTAACAAAAAATAACATGCAGAATGTAATAAACTGTGGGTAATCAGAAATACCTCAGAATCGTGGAATACACACTCCATACTGAATGGTTGCCCTTTTCCTCCGTATCCGGGTACATCATACATACGAATGAGTCGTACTTTCAAATTCCAAAATGTTTTGGATGGACTGACCTCACGGATTAGTGAGAAGAAAGGAGCCATAGTTGAGGTAGATTTTTTCTTTTTCTGAAAGTTGAAGGGGAAGATGGATCCCATTTCTACACTGTATATATAGACAGTTTGAATGAACAACATTAATGCAAAATATGTTGGGAAAACCAACAGTTTTCTTCGTTTTTTGGGAGAAAAGTGGCTGTTGTAAATGGAAAACCAACTTGTGTTTAGGTGGGAAAGGTGCATGTATATTTGAATTATTTGAATATTTTGAATAACTTTCTTGGAAACCTGAAGGTTAATTAATGTATTCTATATATATCAATTTATTGTTGCTGTTTGTAAACTGTTTTTTTATTAGCATTTTTTTTATTGCTGTACTGTGTTTGGGCGGGAAAATGGCAATGTTGCAATTTTTGGCAACTATTTTGCTATTATATATATATAGATTACTGTCATTTGTGTGTTTTATTGGTCTATATACAATGATGCTTTGTATCTATTGGCTGGGTGTTCTTTGCAGGCATAAATTCGAGTATATCAAATATTTTTAATTTGATTCGATTGTTACAAAAGACTTTTTATGTTTCTGTCATTTAATTTATGTATTATATTAAACTGTTGGTTTTTATGTTGCATGCACAATCTTATTATGTCGCAGGCTTAAACTTTTTATGATTCTGTCATACTAAACTGTGTTTTTTTTTACGTAAATATACAAATTGAGTTTTTTTATCTAACAAAAAATAACATGCAGAATGTAATAAACTGTGGGTAATCAGAAATACCTCAGAATCGTGGAATACACACTCCATACTGAATGGTTGCCCTTTTCCTCCGTATCCGGGTACATCATACATACGAATGAGTCGTACTTTCAAATTCCAAAATGTTTTGGATGGACTGACCTCACGGATTAGTGAGAAGAAAGGAGCCATAGTTGAGGTAGATTTTTTCTTTTTCTGAAAGTTGAAGGGGAAGATGGATCCCATTTCTACACTGTATATATAGACAGTTTGAATGAACAACATTAATGCAAAATATGTTGGGAAAACCAACAGTTTTCTTCGTTTTTTAGGAGAAAAGTGGCTGTTGTAAATGGAAAACCAACTTGTGTTTAGGTGGGAAAGGTGCATGTATATTTGAATTATTTGAATATTTTGAATAACTTTCTTGGAAACCTGAAGGTTAATTAATGTATTCTATATATATCAATTTATTGTTGCTGTTTGTAAACTATTTTTTTATTAGCATTTTTTTTATTGATGTACTGTGTTTGGGCGGGAAAATGGCAATGTTGCAATTTTTGGCAACTATTTTGCTATTATATATATATATAGATATTAGATGATGATTATTATTATTATTATTATTATTATTATTATTATTATTATTATTATTATTATTATTATCATCAAAATTATTATTATTATTATTATTATTATTATCATTATTATTAATATTTTATTAATGCTGATGTTTTGATGTTATTTAAATCGGATGATTTTTTTCTTTCTTATTAATACTTTTAATATCTTGGTCCTATAGTATGTGATAAGAGATTGATAAATACTATTATTTTTAGTATAAATTATTTATACAAGTTACTTGAGTAATTAAAATAGATAATTTCATAAAAACTATTTTTATTATTGGTAACAACAATATTGTAGGGTAAGATATATTGTTGTAAATTTTCTATTTATTTAAAGTAATTTATTTGACAAATTTTAGTTTTACAAATATGGATTTTAGCATTTAAATAATTTTCTATAATTATTTCGTTTCTCATAGAAGATTTTTTGGATAATATAGTTTCTTTCTAAATCAATTATTTTTACTACTTAGAGTTCTTAGACGAAAAACGATTTCTAGTTTTGTAAGTACGTATTTTATCTAAAATATTTTTAAATTGTTTTCTAAAAATCGTATATATGTTATTTATCTAAATTCCTTCGATTTCCTCCAGCCCGTGACTAAGCTCATTATTCCAATTCCCTTTGCCAATTCAAGTCTACCATATGTCCACCCTAACTAATTTAACCCTTCTGGACCCAATGGAACTGTCTGTGCCATCATCTGAGGTTACCTTGTGTAGTTGTTGCACCGAAGTCGCAGTCGTGCCACCTTGAGCATTGCAGTACACCAGGAGCTCTATCAGGCAAGATACCTTACCATCTTGTACTTATATTTGATTCATGATATTTTATGTGTTGCTAGTGTTTTTACATTAGTAAGAGTATGTCCAAGTATGACTTGGGTGCCATCGATATATATATCGATGTTTGTGTGTGTGCGTGTGTGTGTGGACCATATGTGGTAGCGAACTTTCCCGGTGGGTTGAAGTTATGCTTCATAACTTCTTAGACTTGTTGACACGTCTCATACACGACACATGAGTGAGGATCATAGAGTCGGCACGAACCTACGTATTTGACTTGCATAGAGATATGGATCGCCAAGACATGGATATGACTTGTGTGATACATGGGCGGGGAAAACTACTGGGACGTATGAGCTATCCCACAGCCTTCTAGATTGCCCGGTTATGGGTTCATGGTTTCCCTGTTATGGGTGTATCGCTAGAGGATATATCCATTGCACGGCCCTGACCACGACGTCAGATACGGTCAGGAGGTATGCTAGCGATGCAAAGTATGAACTAGGGGATATATCCATTGTACGGCCCTGACCACGTCGTCAGATACGGTCAGAGACGTATACTAGTTCATACGAAAGCCTCTAGTGGATACTATGCTTTATTCCTACCCACTTATACGTTCCAGTATAGTTTTCGACTTGCATTACACCTAGATGGTTAGGTTCCATTGTGTTGGAGCATGTGGTCTTTTTTTTATCATGTATCATTTACAGTTCATCATGGTATTATTTTTATGTATCTTGTTACGTCCCTCTGAGGACCTGGTTTTTCCTCAGGTGTGTGTTCATGTTTTCCGCAGGTATCCTAGCCAAGGCCGTGGTCTTCTCCATTCTTTCGAAGACGATTGCGCTTGGTTCGTCTTTCCATTTTTCGATTCATGTACATTTCTTTCATTATGATAGTTGGTAGTGGACTTTGTCTCCGCACAACGATTGTATCATAAATATTCGAGTTGATATTGATATTATTATTCCTTTTATTGTGGATGAGATTAGTTTGTCTTGGATTACTGCATTTTACAGCTTATGTATTCATACGAGACCTACGTACTTCGTATGAATACAGCTGGCATGTCTACGTTCCTAGTCCTACGTATTTTGGGACTGGGGCGTTACAGGGAAGACACCCATCACCGGAGGCACAGCGGAGACTCCTCTGAAGGTGCGTCTTAAGGGCAAGCTGCCACAACTCAAGCTGCCAGAGAAGGCCCACATAGCCCTCTCAGACCCCACGATCAAAGTTGTGGTGGACTCTCCCGATCCTGCCCCAGTACTCACAGATGAAGAGCTAGGCCCACAAATCTCGTATTTCATCAATAATAGAGTATCTTTTAATTATTCTAGTCTTCCATATTAGAATGCCATGTATACATTAGATAACGCTCTACGGTCGTTGCAAACACAAATAACGACCGTACATCATGTAAATCGAGTAGTCCCGTCCGAAGGGGTCTGTCTTGTAGTCCCACCGCGGAATCGAGACGAGGAATCTATCATCTTCGGCAAAGTTGAGCGTCATCAAGACCTCCTGCCACTCGAGCCAAAATCGGATACCGGCAGAATTCAAGTCTATCGGTACACGGACATCGCAAAGCACCTCATCCAGAAGATGGGTTACGACCTAAAAAGCAACAAAGGCCTGAACTATGGCAAGGGTCGACGTCTCCCTCTCCGACTTCCAACACCTAAAGGAAAGACGTAGGACTACTATAATTGAACTCGATGGGGGGTGGGCTATGTCACGCCGCCGTCAACTCCAGAGAGTTCGGAGGCAGAAGAGATAGAACATTCTCATTCATCCGAAGCATCAACTTGGGATTCCGATACCAGCATCGAATCAGTCTTCAAGAGAGTGCTGTCAGCCAACATGACATCTGCACAACCTCAAGAAGATGAAGGCAAAGACCAAGCGCCGAAATTTTCGAAGAAGAACCCTGGGCTCAACGCCTAGGAGAACAATGGGAGTCTCGCTTTGATTTACGCGAACCTCCTACCGAAGACGAAGTCGAGCTGATTGACCTTCAGGACGGATCTTCTTCCAAACCCATCTTCATCAGCAAAAGCCTAAAAGGAGGAGACCGGGAGTCTTTAATCCAACTGGCGAAAGGGTATATCGATGTCTTCGCCTGGAGCTACGAAGACATGCCAGGACTTGATCCTCAGATCGCGATGTATAGGCTCAACATCTTACCTGATGCCAAGCCTATCAAACAACAACAGCAACATTTTTGTCCTGACATCATGAACGCTATCGATCAGGAGGTGGATAAACTCTTGACCAGCGGCTTCATCCGTGAAGAACAACACCCGGATTGGGTGGCCAATGTCATCCCTGTCACCAAGAAGAATGGAAAGATACGAGTCTGTATCGACTTCAGGGATCTCAACACTGCTTGCCCGAAGGACAAATTCTCGCTTCCAATCACCGACGTAATGATCGACAACACATGTGGCTTCGAACGCATGTCTTTCATGGACGGGTATTCGGGCAACAACCAGATCAAGATATTCTCCGATGACGTAAAACACACGTCATTCAGGACTCCGAAGGGGGTTTTCTGCTACACAGTGATGCCCTTCGGGTTGAAAAACGCTGGTGCGACATACCAACGAGCTATGAGCACCATTTTCCGTCAGCATCTTCGCAAGACAGTCGATTGCTATGTTGAAGACATCGCAGTCAAGAGCCGTCTCAAAGGGGATTACCTACAAGACCTGAAGATAGTCTTCGATCTCATGAGGGCGCATCAACTCAAGATGAACCTCGCTAAATCCTTCCTTGGGGTTTCCAGCGGAAAGTTCTTGGGCTTTATTATCACGGCAAAAGGCATTCATGTCGATCCCGAGAAAACCAAAGCCATCCTTGACATGGACCCTCCGAAGAACCTCTGGGAACTTCGAGGCCTGTAGGGCCGTCTGGCATACATCCGGAGGTTTATAGCAAAACTTTTTGAAAAATGTAAACCATTCACTCAGCTCATGAAGAAGGGAGTCTCTTACGTCTGGACAGAGGAATGCCAAAAAGCTTTCGACGACATCAAGGCTTACCTGACGAGTCCGCCAGTCTTAGTGGCACCCGTCGCTGGCAAACCATTCCTCCTCTACGTCCGTGCCATGGATCATTCCCTCGGCGCTTTGCTCGCTCAGAACAACGATACAGGCTATGAGCAAGCAATCTACTACCTCAGTCGAACACTCATCGGGGCCGAACACCGGTACAACCCCGTTGAAAAGGAGTGTTTGGCTTTGGTATTTGCCATCCAGAAGACCCGCTATTATGTCTCGGGCCAGACAATTCATGTCATCTCCCGGGTCAATCCACTCAGAGTTCTCATGACGAAGCCGGGATCATTGAACTCCCGGGTCAATCCTGCTAACGCCATACAACATGGTGTTTGTTCCATAAAAAACCGTTATAGGTCAGGCGTTGGCCGACTTCTTAGCTGCACACCCCATACCAGAGTCCTCAAGACTCTATAAAGACATCCCGAATGAGGTCCAAGAATCAAACGTCACCGAAGAAACCTCCGTCTGGCGGATATTTTTCGATGGCGCTTCAAGAACAGGCCCCAAAGGCCAAATCATCGCAGGAGTGGGGGTAGTTTTAGTCTTCCCCGATCAGCTGGTCATCCAGCGTGCTTACTCCCTTTCAAAGCCGTGCTCCAACAATGTTGCCGAGTACAACGTACTCATTATGGGACTCCAGTTGGCACAACAGCTGGGGGTAAATCATCTGGAAGCCTACGGCGACTCAAAACTCGTCGTTAACCAGGTCAGAGGGCAATACGAAGTTTGCCATGAAGATCTGATCCCCTACCATGAAGTTGTATTGAACATTATTTTGACCTTCACCGGGTTCTTCATCGAACATGTACCTCGTTTACAGAATCTGGAGGCTGACGCTCTGGCCGGCCTCGCAGCCTCATTGGCGGCACACTTCGGGACTCAACACTACGTCACGATAGTTGGTCGAGACTTAGTCTGTCCTAAAAACAACCTATGTTCACACATGGCCCACGCCATGTCGACAAGTACTAATGTTAATATCCGAGACTGGAGGTTCCCGTTCATCGACTTCGTCGTCCACATAATTCTCCCAGAGGACCCGAAGGAAGCCATCTCAGTCAGGAGGCGTTCCCTTCGATTCTATTATGATACAGCCACTAAAATGTTGTACGGACACTCCTACGATGGACTTCTCTTTTGATGCCTGTCCAACGAAGAAGCAGCCGAAGCCCTTCGGGAAGCTCATGATGGAACTTGCGAGGCTCATCAACCTGGGCCTAAGTTGCAGGATCGACTGCGACGCATAGGCTACTACTGGCCCACCATGGCAGCCGACGCTGTCGACTATGCTAAGAAGTGCCATGCGTGCCAGCTGCATGCGGGCTTCATCCATACACCGTCAGAACCCCTACATCCTACGTTTGCCTCCTGGCCCTTCGAAGCTTGGGGCATGGACATCGTAGGGCCAATCACCCCTCCTTCATCAAGAGGACACTGCTTCATCCTAGCCATCACCGACTACTTCTCCAAGTGGGCGAAAGCAGTTCTGCTGGCGGAAGTGAAGAGCTCCAGGGTGATTAGCTTCATCAAGCACCATGTCATCTACCGTTTCGGGGTACCCCGGAGGATCATCCACGATAATGGTCCTCAATTCATCAGTCATGTTTTCAGCGAATTCTGTGACAAAAATCGTATTCAAAATGTAGCCTCAACCGCCTACAATCCGGCAGCAAATGGATTGGCCGAGGCATTCAACAAGACTATCGTCAGGCTACTCAAAAAGGTCGTGTCATCCAACAAACGCGATTGGGACAAAAAGCTCGACGAATGCCTTTGGGCCTACCGCACAACGGTACGGACCCCGACGGGCAACCCACCATTCTCCCTGGTCTACGGGAGTGAAGCGGTACTGCCTCTCGAGATCCATATACCCTCACTCCATGTAGCAATCACAAATCAACTAACAGAGGAAGACAATCAACGTCGTCGTCTGCGAGAACTGGAGGCACTTGACGAAAAGCGTCTCCTAGCTCAACAACGCATCGAACTCTACCAAGCTCGTATATTACAGGCTTTCAACAAGAAGGTCAAACAGAGGACCTTCCAAATTGGCGACCTGGTTCTGGCAGTCAGGAGGCCGATGGTGTTGACTCACAAGACACCAGAAAAGTTCGAGCCCAAGTGGGAAGAACCTTTCATCATAGAGACGGTATACACAAACGGTGCTTACCGCCTCGCCAAATCCAATGGGGACTTGTCCATGATGCCCATCAACGGCAAGTTCCTAAAGAAGTACTACTCTTGACATCTTTCATACATGTACTTCCACAAGGGAATCTTTGGACCCAATCATCCGGGCTCACATACAATTCCCTTCCACAAAATTGTACGCCTCAGGAACCCAGCTGTTCTGTGGCATCATCCAGTAGAAGAACAACCACGTCCACATTACCTCTGAGTTGTTCCCCTATGCCCTACAAAGTGGAATCTTACACTCCGTAAGACTACGCTACCCTTCATGTTTACCACGTCCACATTACCTCTGAGTAAATATCCCGTACAGACAACCCCTGCGTTGCCGTACATTAATCGCAGAACAACCACGTCCACATTACCTCTGAGTTGTTTCCCTACGCCTTACAAAGCGGAATCTTACACTCCGTAAGACTATGCTACCCTTCATGTTTACCACGTCCACATTACCTCTGAGTAAACATCCCGTACAGACAACCCCTGCGTTGCCATACATTGATCGTAGAACTTTTACGTCCACATTACCTCTGAGTAGTTCCGCGTATCCTCCAGGATCATTCCTACCACGTCCATAATACCTCTGAGTAGGAAGATTCCATCATTTGAATCCCATATTTGTCACGTCCACATCACCTGTGAGCAAACATGTTGGTTCTCTCAAACTTATTATCTGTACCTAAAAACCAAGGTACGCAAAAGATAATAGGTCTACACAAATCATCAAGTTCATGACAGCAAAAATGAACACACCACAAAAAATTTGTATTCTTTATTTTCAAAAAGAGAGTAAAGGATTACACCCCCAGTAAGAGTTGCAAAATACACAAAAAGAGGAGACTACAATCCCTAAATATTACTGGGATTGGCAGAAAGCTCTTCGACTCGACGCTTCAAGGCCTCCGCCCGAGGCCCCACGGTCGCCAAGACTTGGCACTCAGCCTCTTGGCGCATCGCCTCCACAGCCGCTGGAGAAGTATCATCTTCATGCTTCACATCCAACTCCTGCCGCTGATTGGCCAGAAAGAGAACGTGACGGGTAAACGCTGCTTCTTCTTCCTTGGTCTTCACATGCTCAGCCTGGGCTCGCTCTGCCTCTAACAGGAGTTGGGCTCGTTGATCCTCGAGCTGGTGAATACGGACGTCAACCTCCGTTATGCTGGCTTCCAACGAAGATCGCACTTGCGCCTTCTCCTGCGCAGACTGAGACAGCCTCTTCACCGCCGCCTCAGCTTCAGCCACTTCATGGTCCCAAGCGGCTACCGTAGCCTGATAGGATGATTCGACTTCAGCCATCAGCTTCTTCCTCTCAGAATCAATCAGGGTGAAAAAGTCATTCCGCTGAATACTCTGAAGTTCAGAAAGATGCTGCTCAAGTTCGGTTACTGATGACTCTAGAATCTCGGCCATATGATCGTGGCCATGATGAGAACGTATCAGACCTATGTGAGGGAGTGCCATAGCCTTCGCTGTCGCAAAACTCCCATTTGCATTTACTACGGTCGACACGCCTCTCTGTATCATCTTGTACACTGCCTCAACAATAATCTTTACATACTCATCTACGTCAGCCAGTATCTGAGGCGTCATAGCGGGAGTTGGAGGAGCCGCTACAATAGACAGCGGTCCCGAAGATGATATATCGGCCTCAATCCGCGAAGCTGGCACCTCAACATCACCGGCCCTCCCTTACCATCGGCTCGAGAAGCCACCAAAGTGGAAGGAACAAAACGAGGAGTTGATATGGTCCCCCAAGTCGAAGAAGCAACAGAGGGCTCCTGCACCAGCAAGCCCTTGCCCTTATCTGTCTCAACCAGACTACCAATGCCTGGAGTTGCCTCCTCAACCATCGAGACGCGGCCTGTAACTAGCTGAGAGCCCTCCTCTGGCAAGCCAGCGGGATCAGCTCCCGTTTCCTGGCTGGGCACATCCTCTGGAGTCGGGCTCGGTAGACGAGTCTCCCCTTCTCCATCAACTCCCTCTTCAAGGATGGTATCTTTCACCACCTCACGGTCAATGACCACCTCAGCCTCTACCGCCGAGTCTGGGGTAGGGCTCGGCAATGCTTCAGCCGACCTCCCCTCATCATGACAAGGAGGGGAATCAACCCTCTCCTCTGTTCTAATCGCATATGTTGCCCCCGCAATCGACTCATACAACTCTGAAAGAACGTCATCCGAAGACGACGAACCCCACTCTACTTCCTTATCTGGGAGCCTTGTGTCTGCCCCCACGACGGCTTGTACCATTCCAGGAGCTGTCGCAACCTCACCTCCGATATAATATGGGAATGTTGGAATCTCCACAACAATATCGTCCAGGTTCTCCTCCACGAGAGACCTCGCAACCGGCGGAACACGTTCTTCAGTTGAGCCCGCCACCTCTTTTGGTCTGCTGCCACTAGACTTTGGAGTACGGGGTCTCCTTTTTAGCGGCTCCTACAAAAAGAAAAGCATAGGTCACATGAAATGTTGAACCTAACCAAAACCATATGGGATGTCCTTACCTCCGTAGATGCTGAGTCCGATGACACAGTCGGCGATAATGCCCTCTTCTGCCTCTTTGGTACAGACGAGCCAGCCTCTGTGTCAGCACGTCTTTTCGGTTGGTCGACCAAGGACTCTGTCTGACCTCCAGTAGATATGGTAGGGGTACCTTGATGACTCACCTCTGGCAGTCGGCACGATCTAACCTTCGCCGGTATATTCCCAGTCGCCCCTAACTGGGTGCCAACGATGAAACTGGTCCCCCGATCATATCCAGGGGGCACGGCATTCATGGCACAGTAAAATTTGGCGGCCGAGTAAAGAATCGGCGGCCGTAGATTCTGAACAGGCAGCGTAAAACGAGCTCTGTACATCCGACATTGTAGTAATGCCAAGCTCGCGCACCATCCAACAAACTTTCAGTATACCCTAGGTTAATACTGGGGTTCTCCAATATCAACTGAGCATAGCCGAACTGTCATGCAAAATGGCTCGGCAAGTATGGTTCCAAGTAACACTAGTTTTTGTTCCGGTACACCAGATGGGATGGCCGGATACTCTGCAACCAGCGGAATCTCCATGAAGGCAGAGTGGTGGCATCTTCGTCCGAATCCATCAAGTCCTCATTGGCCTCAAAGCCTGAAAAGACAGGACCAACTTTGGTGATCTCCCACCCCTGTAGGTGGGATAAAACCTTCCTGCAAACAGGAACGCCAGCATGCAACCAGCTCCTCTGGCAGAAATGGCGGAGGAATGAATCCCCGTCCCTGTGGTCTTCTTCTAAGCCCGGGCTCATCATATTGGGATGGTGCAAAATCAACCACCCCATCAAGTAATGAAAAGGCAGTTCAGCACGGGGGAAGTTGTCATTTCTACCACGTTCATGGACCATATTTCCCGCAAATTCTCGTAAACCTCGCAGCAGGTTACACACCATCGCGGGAAGCAAAGCCAGGCGTCGGCCAAAAACCAACTTCACAGCCGACAGGATTAAGTTCCGGGTCACTCTCTCCACAGAGCCTGACCCACCCGAGAAGACATAATCACGAAGCCAAATCATCAGATACGCGGCTAACACCGCTTTTGATGACATCCGATGAGTAAGATGCCAGAAACAGCTATAGAAATGTTCGTCCGACTGCCGGTCCTCGTTTTTTCGAGGATTCTTCTCACCTAACGTGCTCATTTCGGAAAGCACCTCGCTATTAGAAAGCGCTGGCAGAGTGGTAAACTGGAAGGGATCCTTCTTGTCTTGCATAAAGACATAATCTCTGACCTTCAACACCTTTGCTTCAGTAGATGTCAAGCGGTCTCCAAACAGGAACTCGGGCTTCAAGAAGGTCACAGTATCAGAAGTGGCAGATTTCAAAATGCAATGCTCCATCATCCGTTTGAGGAACCCATGTGGTTGTTCCCGGATTTAAGTCATTCTTTCGAGGGGCTGATCCAGCATAATAGCAGCTTGGGCAGGGTTTATCACCTCCTCATTATAATCCACTCCCATCTGGCAAAGGGCAGCGTCCAGAAGCACTTCATTCAAGAGTGGGACAGTCATCGACACTGGCAAAGATTCAAGAATATTAGAAACAACAAAAGAATATGAGCCTCGTCCACATCAAAAGCGTATTGCGCATCTAAAAAAGAAGCTTCGGCACATCATCAGGATGTAAACCCATGCGTGTCAGCAGTGAAGCTTCGGTGCATTATCAGGATGTAAACCCATGCACGTCAGCAGTAGAGCTTTGGCGCATCATCAGGGTGTAAACCCGTGCGCGTCAGTAGTAGAGCTTCGGTGCATCATCAGGGTGTAAACCCATGCGCGTCAGCAGTAGAGCTTCGGCGCATCATCAGGGTGTAAACCCATGCGCGTCAGTAGTAGAGCTTCGACGCATCATCAGGGTCTAAACCCATGCGCGTCAGCAGTAGAGCCTCGACGCCCCTTCAGGGTTTAAACCCGTGCCCGTCGGCGGAAAAAACCTCAGCACATCATCAGGACACAAGGTCCATGCGCGTTGGCGTATGAGAGGAGGATAAAACTCACCAACCACCGCCGGCCGAACATCGATGGGAGGACGGGGAACATCACCCGCGGCAGCCTCTACAGGCTCTTTCCCTTTGCCTCGTCCCTTGCCAGCACCGCTGCGAGGAGTCTTGGGAGCCATTCCTTAAGAGAAGAAAGTTAGGGTTTTCTTGAAGAAGAACTCTAAAAGACAAAAGCAAAGAGAGAAAGAACTCTCTCTCTCTCTCTCTCCATCTCACGCCTATTTTATAGGCCCAGTCGCACGCGTGAACCGATGAAGTGTGACCTCAGCCGCCGCCTCGGGTTCTGTGAGGAGATAACTGCAAATAAATCCAAAAAAGATCATCATTAATCTCTTTGGTTATCGAGGCGTTATCATTTGTATTAACTGAGAGGAGCATGTGCCCCATCACTGATGCGTGGAGTATCCATGCACCTGAACAGTCAAGCGCCCCAACAGTCATGCGCCTCGACCACCATGCTTCTTATTCAAAGTATTCCAAAACTTATCCAAAAGTTTTGAAAACTTTGAAGGGGGTCTTGTAGAAGCATAGAATTTCAGGACCAGAGATCCTATGCGCCAAACACTACATGCGCTAGGGGGGCTCGGACAAAATACTTCACACAGCAAAACAACAAAAATAGACATTGAAAGAGGATTTTTTTATTTTCATATAAAACTCTATTACATGTCTAGAAAAGGTTGTACAAAGGAGAAATTCTACAAGGAAAAGATTCTAAGTCTACAGCCAGGCGCAACAGATACTATACGCCCTCAAATAGGCGCAGCAATCCCCATGCGCTCTCAGCCAGGCGCATCTCACCATGCGCTCTCAGCAGGACGCATCCTTTCAGCATCTCAGTTATGTGCTTTCTCAGTTATGTGCATCCCTTTAGCAGCTCAGTTATGTGCCATCCTTCCAGCCAGGCTCACCGGGAGTCTAATGCTTCGACTAATAAAGCATTTATTGAGCAGGACGAGGGTGGCAATCAACCCTCTAGCTGGAGGAAGAGCTCCCCAAACCGAGAAAGAAAGGAGCACCACAAATCTACCTGTGGCCAGGAGAAGCTTCGAAAGAGCCTCCAAAGACCAAGGAAGACTGCAATCGAAATCGCGGCTAAAGGAGCAGCTTTCAACACAAACCAGAATGGGCAACACCTACTCTGACATAAGAAAGAGCCTCCAAAGCTGCGGCACCGCAATTCTGATCTGTGGCTCTTCCAGCATAACGGAGACAGGGCTCGGGCATCCTCATCTTTGGATGCAACAGGCACCTTCCGCCTGTCTCGGAAGCCTTTGACTCCGACTTTTGGATGTAACAGTCACCTTCAAGTGCATGGACGAAGACAGTTCATCGCATCTTCACCCTCGGGAGCATCTCATCAACAGAATGAGCTCGAGCAGACAAATTCACTTCGGAAAGACGTGAGAGAACGAGAAGCAAACCCTCTCCATGCCACTATTTATAGGCCGGACAAGTCAAACCCATGCGCCAAGTGGATGGCTCTCCGAATCCCGTCCAACGAATTTGTATTAAATGGATGAACCAGACGCTTCAAATTTAGCCAAGTCATAAACGGCTATTTAAAGCACTCGAAGAACGTAACAGTCGCACCATTAAAGACGGGTCATACGGAGTGAATGCGTCAGCCAGACCGCGCATCACACAGACGTGCCCCCTCAACACCAAACGCCTCCCAAGGATGCGTCCTTCAACACCAAGCGCCTCACAGGGATGCCCTCCCACGCGTCCCCATACACCTAAGGGAACGCCGACCAATGCGCCCAATTCAAAGGTCAATCAACCATCAACAAATATTAAATGCTGAGGCCTCCCTGAGCAGTAGACAGCTTTTTCAGAATACGAAGCGTCTCTGACATCAGCACCATTATTACCTTTCTTTGACGGCTATGAACCACGTGGCTCACCAACCACTCGCATGCGCCTCCGCAGCCATACGCCCAAGCTCTGCATGCGCCTCGAAAGCCATGCGCCTCTGGCTTCCCCCTGATCCCTAAAAACGAAGGCTTAGTCACCATGGAAGCTCTGCATGCACCTCAAAAGCCATGCGCCTCTGACTCTCCCTTTGATCCCTAAAGACAGAGGCGAAGTCACTGATTGAAGCCTCGCATGCGCCTCGAACAGTCCATGCGCCCAGACTGGTCTTTAACTCCTAAAGGTTACAAGTCTAAGTCTTCTCATGCGCCTAATCCCAGACACATCCTGTCAGATTATTCTCCACCAAATCTGAGATCTTTGAGCCATGGACCTACAACACGTGTCCCTTGACTCAGTTCAGTCAATGAAGGGGTGCTAACCACCCAGGATCTCAGCAACCGAAGAATCCTCTCCACTGTCACGTGCCAACTCTCCCGTAGTCCACGAAAGCAGCATAAAGGATTCAAATCCACAAATCATGGCACGTCATCCACGCACCCTCTTCCCGCCAACATCAACCACGTTGCGTCCCCACGACCAGGCGCATCCTACACATGCACGCGTGAGCAGCCAGCCTGCAAGCTATAAATAGAAGGATCATTCCTTCATCGAGGACACACGGATAGAGACACCCGAAGACCTACACATAGACAGAGACTTCGTATCACTAGAGAGGCAGATACAGACACTCAACGTCTTCCTCCTCTCAGCAAGCTTCAACACCCAGAGCAATCCAAACCTTCAAAGAACCGATAACCGTCGTCAGATCGTCAACGGAGTCAACGTATTACCACTCGCTCCATCAGCACAAGGGACCCAGATAAACAAAAGTGTGCTTCTAGAACTACGTCTAAGTCCTATATTGTAACACTGTTCTGTTTGTAATTAAAATTTGTATAACACCCAGTTTTCTGAAATTGGGGTATTTTTGAAAATTTATTATTTTTATTATTTATTAATGGTATTTTAGTCATGATATGATTTTTGGTGATTTTTAGTTAGTTAAAACTATTTCTAAGTCACGACTTATGACTTTGTGACTTTACTAGTATAACCCTAGTATAAACCCTAGAGATTTCATAACCTAGAGACTAACCATAATCATGTGAGCCTAGCCATAGGTTTAGAACATCAAATTAGGGCTTTTTAGCCTAAAGGATATTTTGGTAATTTTCTAGGATTTATTTGGAATTATTTGGATTTATGTGTTTTTATTATTATTTAATTATTGATTAGTGTCATGTTAGTCCCTAACCTAGTCTAGCACTAATCTAAAGGTTAGTTACTAACCTAGAATGCTAAGGGGATAGATATTTACATTGGTTAAAGTAGGATAAATATCTAGATATTATGCATGTGATATTTTGCTTGAATTACTCAAAATATCCAAACCTTAGGCAAGAAAGTCTTGCCTTCACCTTGAAGGAAAGCTTAGGACACCCCCTTGCCATGGCTGGCCAAGGACACCCCCCTAGCAGCCACACCATTCTATTTAACCCCATCAAAATCATTCATGAACATTTTACATGAATTTTAATCCTACAAAATCCTATTTCTTTCAAACCTACACAACTTGATCATTTTTGATCCAAATCACCTCTAGTCTTTTGTATTGGGACCCTACAACATCAAGGGTGCTAAGGAAGGCTAGCAATCCAGAATTTACGAGCTTTGGGCATCACCAAGTTGAAGGAAACACCCCCCCTCTTTATTGATTTTCCATTGGAATTGCACAAATAGGTAAATGCCCTCAAACCTAGTTAATTTTCTGATTTTTCTTCATAAATGCATGCATATAGGTCTACCCTAACTGTGGGTCAAGTTTGGTGAAATTTAGAGTTGGTTTGGTGTCCGTGTCGGACACGTAACCTAGGCTATAAACCCTTGTTTGATGAAATGCCATAAAGGATTTGTTTTTATTAAAATGTAAAACAAATTACATGATCATGTAGCCCTAGACTTGTAGGTTACATACCTAGTGGACTGAGCACGTTTTCGTGCTGTGTCTGTGTCCAAAATGGACACGAACCCACTGCACGAGCACACGCGCGCATGCCCTGCTACCACACTCTTCGTGCTCACTGCACAGAGCACTAGGACACGTGAAATTTGACATGGACACGGGGGCAATGTCTGCGAATATGCCCCCAAGGTTTTGTGTCGCGTCGTGTCGTGTCGAGTGAGAAATCTCATTCGCACTGGACACGCGCTGTCAGCGCACACGCGCGCGGAGGACAACTTCGCGCGTGTCGTGTCGCACAGATACGATACTTGGGCACCTCGTGGTGACACGAGCGTGTAGCCCATCATGTGGCGTACACGAGGACATGAGCACGAGATGTGTCGTGTCCTGTGTCACGAGCACGAGACGCTCGACCGCGTGCACGACGCGGTCTGAACGTATGTATCAGTCGTGTTTTTTACGACTGATACGGTCTTCGTATCGTGTCCAGGAGTGTCGTGGACACGTGTCAGTGTATGGGTCGTATAGCCCTATATGTAGGCTACACGTGTGCATGACCACGAGACGTGTCGTGTCTTGTGGTGTGTCCACGAGCGTGAGGAACGCGTGCACGACGCTGTGTACGTGTGTGCGTATCTTAGTTTACCCGATTTGGGTTTTGAGAGTTTGGACACGTCAAAATGTGTCGTGTCAGGCCCCCTAGACACTAGAGGACACTTGGGGCATCACTTACCAACCCTTGGGTTCGAACCTTAGTTGGGTTTTGGACATGAAAATGGGTTTACCCTGTTTCGAGTACACTGTGCACAGTTTCCAGATTTTGGGTTATTTTCCAGTTTTCAAAAATGAGTTTCGATTTGATTTTTGTTATGTTTTATACATGTATTTGTAAATTTCAGTGTTGTATATGTATGTACATATGTATGTGAGTGTGTAGGTAGGATTTTAGGGTGTATACATGTATATACATGTGTATATACATGTATGTATATATGTGGGTGTGTGTGTGCATTTGTGTGTGGTGGTGGTGTTGATTCTGTTTCCAGAATTCTGGAACACCCCCCCTTCCTGTCCAGTTTCTATCTCTCTCTCTCCCACTCTAATTCACTCTCTCTCTCACTTTCTTCTCTCTATATATATATATATGTATTATATATAAGTTGATATATATATATATATATATATATATATATATATATATATATATATATATATATATGTATATATATATATATATATATATATATATATATATATATATATATATATATATATATATATATATATATATATATATATACATATATATATATATATATATATGATATATATATTTGTATTAGATCTCATATAGTGTCATTATATATATGTTGGTGATTGTATTATATATATAGTGTATTCTCATATTGATATATAGGTAGTAGATAGATTGTGTATATCTATATATATATATATATATATATATATATATATATATATATATATATATATATATATATATATAAATGTGTATGACTTGCTAAATATAGTTTTATATAGAAACCTATAAGTTATCTAGCCTATGGCCTAAGTTACTAGCCTATGGCATTAGGGGCTAACCCTAATTGACCTAATGACCAAAATCCTAACTAGTTGACCCTTGTTGACTAAGTGTTGACCAAAGTCAACCTTAGGTCAAATTTGACCTAGTTAACCTAGAATTGACTAGGATTGACCTAAAATGACTAGTTTAACTAGTTTGACTAAAACCCTAAATAGTTTGACTATGGTTGACCTAACTTTGACTAGTTTGACTTTAGAGTTGACCAGAGTTGACCAAGAGTTGACTTTTGACCAGATTGACCTAGAATCATGTAGTATGCATAGTAGACTTCATTTTTACTATTTAGAATACATTGTGACTTGTGTTGCTCTGATCAGGAGCCAGACACCTCTCCTCAGACAGCATATTCTCTACAGACATTCATACAGCAGGCGAGTACATTCTCTGACCGTTTCATACTTGTTCAGGCTTTACTTCTCGCTCTAGATTACTTTACTTGATGCTGTCACGTTGGTAACATGGATTGGTACTATATGGATCTTTACATGAGATGTTATCCCTCTCGGGAGCATCGGGTACTTCATGTTACGTGTGTTTCACTATCATCATGTACTCCTATGCTTCCATCATTCATGTGCACTCATGTGATCATGTACTCTCATGATTCACTGAGCCCTCATGTATAACTTCACGTATACTCATTTATGAGCCTCATGTGAAGTAATGTATAATAACGTAACTTGTCTCGATCCTTGTGTATTGATTGGGGAAACGGGGGAGTAGAAGTGGACATGTAAATAATTCCAAAGTAGTGTAATCATGTACAAACTCAGTAGTGTAATCATGTATAAATTCTAGCCATTCACATGCCTATCTTGTACTCTACATCACTAGTCACTTACAGTTCTCTATATACAGTAGATATTTCCTTTACAACTATCTCTTTTACAACGTATATTTCCTTTCAGTATTTCCTGTATTTTACTCTATTGCCTGTATCGTATTTCCTAACCTGATATGAACTGTGTGAGATGTATTGTGCTCGTTCCTGTCTTGACTGGACCTGTTGAAAATATTACAGAGGATGAGGATGAGGCCCTGGTGTCTACCAATTATGGAGTAGGACTAGATGATACTTATGTTGTGGACCCTCAGCAGGATCCACCTGCAGCTGAGGATGTTGCCCCAGTAGTCTAGGCTAGTTTAGCTAGACAGTCTTTCTATATTATCATTTTGTCCCACATTCTGAGTTATATTTTTGAGATGTTGAGATGTATAGATCCTTAGTCTTATTGTATTTTGAGTTGACATTCTGATTTTATGTTATCCTAGACACTTAGACTTATTTCATCTATTGTACTGTTCTCTTTGAGTTACTGTCTATCTATCTATCTTTTATTTTTCTACCCTAGATGTGATTGAGATTGTATTCTGTTATGTCACCTCCATTCGGGGAGTATATACTGTACAGGTACTTTATATAATTAGATGATTGACCTAGGACAGCGTTCTACCGCCGACACTGCGGCGTAGGCTGGACGTACCCACTTCTCGTGCCCTAACTCTAGGGTGCGGGTCGTGACACGTTTTTAGTGGTGGCCCATGCAGGTCCTGTTTATGTGGTGGTATTCGAACTAGAGTATCGTCACAGCCTGCAGTAGAAAATATGATGTAGTTGAGGTACTCAATCACATTAGGAAAAACTCTTATCTAAATCCCTGCTATCTAAATTCTTGCTGCTATTGTCTTTCTTTTGAAAATAAATTGTCCCCTTTGACTATATCGTTTCTTCTCCGTATTGATTTTCTTGTTGATCTGTCTTCAGGATGGTGGAGACACGATCGCAGCGTCTCGGTCCATGTGACACCACTGAGAGGTCTGCCACCTCTCGTCCAGCTCACCAGGACCCGGGGACTGCAGCTCCCCTTACTCCAGCTCATGTGGGAGCTTCTACCACATTCGGGGGTGCACCTCTACCTATTCGGAGGACCATCCCAGCTACCCCAGACATGCCTCCCCCGTAGTTTCGTCAGCCACAGTTTCAGCAGCAGTTCCAGCCGCCGATGCCATCTAGATTAATGGATGCTGCACAGATGTTTGTGTACTTCCAGCATTTCCTAGAGTCGCAGCAGGCCCAGCAGCATCGTCAGACGACAGAGTTTACCAGGGGCATAGATGAGGCCCACCAGCTGGCTAGAGCGACGGTAGAGAGGTTGGCTGTCCAGCCACAGGGAGTTTTAGAACAGCCGCGACAGCAGAGGATTCCGGGCATTCAGGAGTTCAAGAAGATGAACCCCAGGGACTTCTTGGGGACAGAGGGGATTCTTTATGCTGATGACTGAATTGAGCACATTGAGGAGATCTTCCGACTGGCGGAGATACCAGCCGGACTCCAGATAGAGGCAGCAGCCAGCCAGATGCGGGATCTTGCCCATACCTGGTATCAGATGGACCCGAGAGTAGGCACTCCAGGGCAGACATGTGGAGTTTTCAAGGAGCTCTTCAAGGGAAAGTTTTTCTCGGATCAGGCAGTTGGTGCTTTGGAGACCCAGTTCGAGAACCAGACTGTAGAGGAGTATTTCGGTGAGTTTTGCCGGTTGAGCAGATTTGTAGAGGACCTTAGCGAGATAGCGAAGGCGAGGAGGTTCAGAAAGGGCTTGGTTAAGGAAGTCAAGTCCTTGACCAAGAGTGACAGGAATGCCACTTTTGAGGAGATTCTGGCAGGAGCGATGGCAGCTGAGGATGATCTTGAGCTGAAGCTCAAGAGGAGCCGTGATGCACAGGGAGCCGGTAGCAGTGGAGGTCAGGCCAAGAGGTCTCACTATCAGCATCAGCAGAGGCAGCCACAGCAGTATCAGCAGCCGAGGCAGCAACAGCAGGCCCCGAGACAGCAGACTACCAGTTGTCCCTACTGTAAGAAGCCGGGACATGGATGGGGAGAGTGCAGGAAGAGGCTAGGCTGGTGCCTACTATGTGGGGCAGCGGACCACCAACTGAAGGAGTGTTCCCAGTACATAGGCAGAGTAGCACAGGGAGCAGCACCAGGAGCAGGAGCCAAGGCTCCGGTAGGTCAGCAGAGGCAGCCACAGCAGCAGAGATTTATGCAGTTTCAGTAACAAGCTGGAAGAGGTCAGCAGGGGCGTGCTTACGCCATGACAGTTGAGGATGCCCAGGCAATTGGCGATGTGCTTGCAGGTTCTGTTCTTCTAAATTCCATTCCCACCTTACTTTATTATATCTATCTTAAAATCCAATTCCATCTGCTCCTACCTGTTCTTTATTAGTGATCAGTTTTGACCTGGTAGTCCCTTTTGATTTTTGTCGATTGTTTGTTGTTTCTTCATCTCTTACTTAGGAGTAGGAGTAGGAGTAGCTTTAGCTATTAATGTAATTCCTTGAATAACTTCTTTTGTCAAGAATTTTCCTTTTAAATAAATTAATGTATATGCTATGCCTTATTGATAGAGTAGCTCTGACCATAGAATGGTAACCCTTTTAGCTCTGTGATTTATTGTTTCCTTATCTTCCTGGTCTATACCCATGACCAGGACTGTCCCACTTAACCTGCCCCTTATACTACTATTTCGTCACGATTTTTGGTTCAATTTAGGCCATAGACCTTTCCCACTCTAAATTATGATCATCGTAGGCACATTACCGTGACTTTTAAATTAGGAGCACAAGACTAGTCATTTTCTCAAAACTAACTTCACATACATGACCTAGACTTGACACTCTACACCGATGACCTTAGTGTCCCACTCAGGCATACCATCGTGTTCTTCATTTGCTTAGTACGATTTTCCTGACCCGAGACTCCATCCTGATTTACTCCATAGAGTTACTTTTGATTTCGATTTGAATTAAGGACACCTTATGACCTAAAACTGCCAGCCAATTTTTGGACATGACCCAGTATAGGTCTACTACCCATATTTTGCTTGTTGACCTTGTATGTTGCTAGGTAGTAGCTTCGACCCTGATTGTTGGAGGTTTGACCTAGGAGGAGTACGACCATCTAAATTTCGAGGACGAAATTATTTTAAGGTGGGTAGACTTGTAACACCCAGTTTTCTAAAATTGGGGTATTTTTGAAAATTTATTATTTTTATTATTTATTAATGGTATTTTAGTCATAATATGATTTTTGGTAATTTTTAGTTAGTTAAAACTATTTCTAAGTCACGACTTATGACTTTGTGACTTTACTAGTGTAACCCTAGTGTAAACCCTAAAGATTTCATAACCTAGAGACTAACCATGATCATGTGAGCCTAGCCATAGGTTTAGAACATCAAATTAGGGCTTTTTAGCCTAAAGGGTATTTTAGTAATTTTCTAGGATTTATTTGGAATTACTTGGATTTATGTGTTTTTATTATTATTTAATTATTGATTAGTGTCATGTTAGTCCCGAACCTAGTCTAGCACTAATCTAGAGGTTAGTTACTAACCTAGAATGCTAAGGGGATAGATATTTACATTGGTTAAAGTAGGATAAATATCTAGATATTATGCATGTGATATTTTGCTTGAATTACTCAAAATATCCAAACCTTAGGCAAGAAAGTCTTGCCTTCACCTTGAAGGAAAGCTTAGGACACCCCCTTGCCATGGCTGGCCAAGGACACCCCCCTAGCAGCCACACCATTCTATTTAACCCCATCAAAATCATTCATGAACATTTTACATGAATTTTAATCCTACAAAATCCCATTTCTTTCAAACCTACACAACTTGATCATTTTTGATCCAAATCACCTCTAGTCTTTTGTATTGGGACCCTACAACATCAAGGGTGCTAAGGAAGGCTAGCAATCCAGAATTTACGAGCTTTGGGCATCACCAAGTTGAAGGAAACACCCCCCCTCTTTATTGATTTTCTATTGGAATTGCACAAATAGGTAAATGCCCTCAAACCTAGTTAATTTTCTGATTTTTCTTCATAAATGCATGCATATAGGTCTACCCTAACTGTGGGTCAAGTTTGGTGAAATTTAGAGTTGGTTTGGTGTCCGTATCGGACACGTATCCTAGGCTATAAACCCTTGTTTGATGAAATGCCACAAAGGATTTGTTTTTATTAAAATGTAAAACAAATTACATGATCATGTAGCCCTAGACTTGTAGGTTACATACCTAGTGGACTGAGCACATTTTCGTGCTGTGTCCGTGTCCAAAATGGACATGAACCCACTGTACGAGCACACGCGCGCATGCCCTGCTACCACACTCTTCGTGCTCACTGCACAGAGCACTAGGACACATGAAATTTGACTTGGACACGGGGGCAATGTCTGCGAACATGCCTCCAAGGTTTCGTGTCGTGTCGAGTGAGAAATCTCACTCGCACTGGACAAGCGCCGTCAGCGCACACGCACGCGGGGGACAACTTCGCCCGTGTTGTGTCGCACGGACACGACACTTGGGCACCTCGTGGTGATACGAGCATGTAGCCCATCATGTGGCGTACACGAGGACACGAGCACGAGATGTGTCGTCTCCTGTGTTACGAGCACGAGACGCTCGACTGCGTGCACGATACGGTCTGAACGTGTGTATCAGTCGTACTTTTCACGACTGATACGGTCTTCGTATCGTGTCCAGGAGTGTCGTGGATACGTGTCAGTGTATGGGTCGTGTAGCCCTATATGTGGACTACACGTTTGCATGACCACAAGACGTGTCGTGTCTCGTGGTGTGTCCACGAGCGTGAGGAACGCGTGCACGACGCTGTGTACGTGTGTGCGTATCTTAGTTTACCCGATTTGGGTTTTGAGAGTTTGGACACGTCAAAACGTGTCGTGGTGTCGTGTCAGGCCCCCTAGACACTAGAGGACACTTGGGGCATCACTTACCAACCCTTGGGTTCGAACCTTAGTTGGGTTTTGGACATGAAAATGGGTTTACCCTGTTTCGAGTACACTGTGCACAGTTTCCAGATTTTGGGTTATTTTCCAGTTTTCAAAAATGAGTTTCGATTTGACTTTTGTTATGTTTTATACATGTATTTGTAAATTTCAGTATTGTATATGTATGTATATATGTATGTGAGTGTGTAGGTGGGATTTTAGGGTGTATACATGTATAAACATGTGTATATACATGTATGTATATATGTGGGTGTGTGTGTGCATTTGTGTGTGGTGGTGGTGTGGATTCTGTTTCCAGAATTCTGGAACACCCCCCCTTCCTATCCAGTTTCTATCTCTCTCTCTCCCACTCTAATTCACTCTCTCTCTCTCTCTCACTTTCTTCTCTATATATATATATATATGTATTATATATAAGTTGGTATATATATATATATATATATATATATATATATATATATATATATATATATATATATATATATATATACCAACTTATATATAATACATATATATATATATATATATATATATATATATATATATATTATATATATATATATATATATATATATATATATATATATATGTATTATATATAAGTTGGTATATATATATATATATATATATATATATATATATATATATATATATATATATATATATATATATATAAATGATATATATATTTGTATTAGATCTCATATAGTGTCATTATATATATGTGGGTGATTGTATTATATATATAGTGTATTCTCATATTGATATATAGGTAGTAGATAGATTGTGTATATCTATATATATAGATATATACATATATATATATGTATGACTTACTAAATATATATGACTTACTAAAAAAAAAAATATGTATGACTTACTAAATATAGTTTTATATAGAAACCTATAAGTTATCTAGCCTATGGCCTAAGTTACTAGCCTATGGCATTAGGGGCTAACCCTAATTGACCTAATGACCAAAATCCTAACTAGTTGACCCTTGTTGACTAAGTGTTGACCAAAGTCAACCTTAGGTCAAATTTGACCTAGTTAACCTAGAATTGACTAGGATTGACCTAAAATGACTAGTTTAACTAGTTTGACTAAAACCCTAACTAGTTTGACTATGGTTGACCTAACTTTGACTAGTTTGACTTTAGAGTTGACCAGAGTTGACCAAGAGTTGACTTTTGACCAGATTGACCTAGAATCATGTAGTATGCATAGTAGACTTCATTTTTACTATTTAGAATACATTGTGACTTGTGTTGCTCTGATCAGGAGCCAGACACCTCTCCTCAGACAGCATATTCTCTACAGACATTCATACAGCAGGCGAGTACATTCTCTGACCGTTTTATACTTGTTCAGGCTTTACTTCTCGCTCTAGATTACTTTACTTGATGTTGTCACATTGGTAACACGGATTGGTACGATATGGATCTTTACATGAGATGTTATCCCTCTCGGGAGCATCGGGTACATCATGTTACGTGTGTTTCACTATCACCATGTACTCCTATGCTTCCATCATTCATGTGCACTCATGTGATCATGTACTCTCATGATTCACTGAGCCCTCATGTATAACTTCACGTATACTCATTTATGAGCCTCATGTGAAGTAATGTATAATAACGTAACTTGTCTCGATCCTTGTGTATTGATTGGGGAAACGGGGGAGTAGAAGTGGACATGTGAATAATTCCAAAGTAGTGTAATCATGTGCAAACTCAGTAGTGTAATCATGTATAAATTCTAGCCATTCACATGCCTATCTTGTACTCTACATCACTAGTCACTTACAGTTCTCTATATACAGTAGATATTTCCTTTACAACTATCTCTTTTACAGCGTATATTTTCTTTCAGCATTTTTTGTATTTTACTCTATTGCCTGTATCGTATTTCCTAACCTGATATGAACTGTGTGAGATGTATTGTGCTCATTCCTGTCCTGACTGGGCCTGTTGAAAATATTACAGAGGATGAGGATGAGGCCCTGGTGTCTACCTATTATGGAGCAGGACTAGATGATACTTATGTTGTGGACCCTCAGCAGGATCCACCTGTAGCTGAGGATGTTCCCCCAGTAGTCTAGGCTAGTTTAGCTAGACAGTCTTTCTATATTATCATTTTGTCTCACATTCTGAGTTGTATTTTTGAGATGTTGAGATGTATAGATCCTTAGTCTTATTGTATTTTGAGTTGACATTCTGATGTTATGTTATCCTAGACACTTAGACTTATTTCATCTATTGTACTGTTCTCTTTGAGTTACTGTCTATCTATCTATCTTTCATTTTTCTATCCTAGATGTGATTGAGATTGTATTCTGTTATGTCACCTCCATTCGGGGAGTATATACTATACAGGTACTTTATATTGTTAGATGATTGACCTAGGACAGCGTTCTATCGCCGACACTGCGGCGTAGGCTGGACGTACCCACTTCTCGTGCCCTTACTCTAGGGTGCGGGTCGTGACACGTTTTTAGTGGTGGCCCATGCAGGTCCTGCTTATGTGGTGGTATTCGAACTAGAGTATCGCCACAGCCTGCAGTAGGAAATAGGATGTAGTTGAGGTACTCAATCACATTAGGAAAAACTCTTATCTAAATCCCTGCTATCTAAATTCTTGCTTCAATTGTCTTTCTTTTGAAAATAAACTGTCCCCTTTGACTATATCGTTTCTTCTCCGTATTGATTTTCTTGTTGATCTGTCTTCAGGATGGTGGAGACACGATCGCAGCGTCTCGGTCCAGGTGACACCACTGAGAGGTCTGCCACCTCTCGTCCAGCTCACCAGGACCCGGGGACTGCAGCTCCCCTTACTCCAGCTCATGTGGGAGCTTCTGCCACATTCGGGGGTGCACCTCCACCTATTCGGAGGACCATCCCAGCTACCCCAGACATGCCTCCCCCGCAGTTTCGTCAGCCACAGTTTCAGCAGCAGTTCCAGCCGCCGATGCCATCTGGATTAGTGGATGCTGCACAGATGTTTGCGTACTTCCAGCATTTCCTAGAGTCGCAGTAGGCCCAGCAGCATCGTCAGACGGCAGAGTTTACCAGGGGCATAGATGAGGCCCACCAGCTGGCTAGAGCGACGATGGAGAGGTTGGCTGTCCAGCCACAGGGAGTTTTGGGACAGCCGCGACAGCAGAGGATTCCGGGCATTCAGGAGTTCAAGAAGATGAACCCCAGGGACTTCTTGGGGACAGAGGGGATTCTTTATGCTGATGACTGGATTGAGCACATTAAGGAGATCTTCTGACTGGCGGAGATACCAGCCGGACTCCAGATAGAGGCAGCAGCCAGACCGGACTAATGCCACTTTCGATTGGCACCCTACTTGCCTTGGTGTAACCTGTTAACCTGGTGCAACCGGACTAATGCCACTTGTTGGCCATGGTACCCCTTGTCCCTCCCCCTTGGGCGCAATATGTCCCAGTTTTCCCCTTTTTATGATTCTTTGCACCCATTTTATATCCTCACGCCTTTTGATATAAACTCGACATGAACCCAATGTGAGCATAACATTGTTTATGAATGTTAATCTGAATACGGCTTAGTGATGGAATTGCATGATCAGTGACCCGTTGTGCTGCACTTGCATAGACATGATATGACATTATGACCTTATAGGATAACTCTTGATAGTGACCCACCGTGGTGCACTCTTGACAAGTAATTTGACATGATAAATTCTTGATGGTGGTCCGTTGTGACGCACCCTTGACTTGATAAGAAATTTTGATGAGCATCCTGACATGATAACCTTGATACGCTGTTGCGACGGCTAACCTGACATGCTAAGTAAATTTTTGACACCGTGGGTAATTGTATTGAATGTGCTTATTTAAGCAACCAGTCTTGTCTCACATCATGTCTAGGACATGTATCCCTGGTTACCACGGTCAGGGATTCATACTGAATCTGACTAGGTTAATGACTAGAATGATCAAGTAGAGAATATAGGGAGGTATTCCGGCTACAAGCAATCCCGTTATCTGGGCGCCATCCTTGATGGACTTGTAGCCTGCCGATGAGTAGGGCACATTTCCAGCTCACTGTTATGTGGGGCACTATATGAAACGATTACTATGTACACTGTCATGTGTTGCGTCCAAGTCACCTAACAAGGCATGATAACTCTAAGCATTGAACCTTGCGTCTGGATAACCTGGATAGTCTGCAGGGCTTGTGGCCGTAGGCGTACCTCATTGCATCTTGCTAGTAACTAAGCTTGTGATAACCCTAGTTAGTTAAGTATCAAGTCGTACTCTTTGCTTGGCCGTGAATGATGGATGGAGTCCTATCTTGTTTAGTCTTGCCTAGATCCGGTACATGGATATTTCCGGACATGCTTGTTTATGCTTTACTTTATCGATAATTGGTCCGAGGCTAAGTTCTGTTCAGGTAAAGGGTTACAAACCGGTCCTTGTTTGGTTTACGGGTTGTAACTTGGTTACCGGAATAGTCCTTTAGTTATCTTATCGTTTATCATTCTTTTTTCTTTAACTCATGTCTTATGTTATTTCATCCATGACTTTATGTGCTGACATATTAGTTTTAGTTCTTAAGTGAAGCCTCCTTTGTGGCACTTGCTCTTTCTGGGGTCTGGCCCAGCTGGTTTTGTATGGCCAGATTTCGGAGCAGCTACCGAGGATCTCCCAACCTTCCTGCCATATGGTGAATACTAGAAGGAAACCCAACAACGAGTGGGTTTTATTTTGCTCTTCCACTCCCTTGTACAAATATTCTTTTGAGGCGTTTAGCCGCCGAGCAAGTGTTAGCTCGTTTGCAACTTTATTTACTGTCTGCCTACGGGCTGTAGCATGATTGATAAATCCTAGGGTTGATCATGTATGACTTAAACTCTTGCTAGTCTTCGTATTTTGTATGACTAGCTTCATGATCATCTGAATATGTAATGTATGGGATGCCTCACTTTGTATGTCTGATGATCTACCATCTTGTTATATCTACTCGCTTGCTTGAGATTGAGACACTAGGCTTGTTATTGACCCTAAGAGACTGATGGCTCGTAGTAAACCCTCATGCATCTAGACAACCGTGACCGTATTGCATGGTGGGATTCACTTCAATATACGTAGCTGGCTGTGTCTGTCTCCCGCTCTCCGGTATTCTGGTTCTGGGGCGTGACAACTAGGAAATCCTAATAGTTTCTCCTCTCCAAAACACATAATTCCTTTATTTGGAGTTCGTTTCTTCCCAAATGAAGTCCGTTGCGCTCGTCGAGGAGAGGAGGATCTGCTGGAGCATTTCTAGCGTGGAGACAGAGGTTTTTGCTGAAGGAAAATCGGCCGACACGACAACCGAGGAGCCCCGTTCGTTGAGTTGTTGACACTCAATAGGTAAATCCTAATATACCATAGTAAATCTGGTTTTTCCTTAATTTTTGCATCCATATAGGTTTCCTAGACTTGCCCATGAAATTTGGTTGATTTTCGACTTCGTTTGATGGCGGTATCGGACACGTGTCCCCTTACGGCACATATTCGACGAAATACCGCTTAGGATAGAAAGTTGTTGTTTTTATTCTAACTTCATGGTTGTTTATATAATATTATTTTGATAAACTTTCGTGAAGACAGATTTGGTTTTGACGATGTATCAGTGGCGTTTCGGGCAACAGACGCACGTGCACGGATCCCGTGCACGAGGCCGTGCGTGCCCTGCTATCCGCGCGTTGTATCTCGATGCACAGGCTGTATTTTCATGTGAAATTTCTTGAGCACGTGAGGGAAACCTCTGCCCCCATGCTCGTAAAATTTCACGGCTTTTTGTTGAGCGAGCACGGAGAAATCGTGCGTGTACCGCTTAGCCACTGTGCATTCAGCCTGTTATTTCTGTCGCTGAAACGGACTTCGTGCGCGCACATGATGCAGCAAAGACCCATTCCAGGACCCGGGACATGTCGACCTATACCTAGACTACCCGTAGGATGAAACTTGAGTCACGGCGTGGCCCGACGAGCGAGCAGCGAGGCCGGAACCGCACGCACGAGGGCCCGCGGGCGCCCGCACGCGTGCGCTGCTTCGGGCGGCGTGTCACCATGTCACCGTGTCCTAGACCTACCCAAGGACTCCCCCTAGATATGTGCACAAGCACGGGGCGTTTCGTTGTGTGTGCGGCGCTCAAACGAGCGAGAACGCACGCGCAAGCACGCGTATCACGCGGTATCGGAAATTTCCGATACGCGTTCTGTGGACACAACACGGACATGATTTCGAATCCGAGAGTATATGAACGCATCACGTGGGTTGAGACCAACATTATGCCGAGTTTCGTGGGTTCATTTGGTGTATTTTACATTTTGGGTCGTTGTGTGAATTGGATGAGTTTTCTTTGATTTTGATTTTTGAGTTAAATGTGATATTTTGATTTCCAGCTTCTTAGCTTTTAAAATCTGAGTTTTCAGGACTTATATGAGGTTTCGGATATGTTAGAACCAACTTTTGGCTTTGTTTCATAATTTTCCATCATTTATGAGTATATGTGATTTCTATATATATAGCTTTATGCATATATTTAACCATATATATATAAACTCCGTTGAAACCCATTCCTAATGCCTACGTATTGAGAATGGGTCGAGGAAGAATTATTCTAGATTTTAGACTCTTTATATCATATCGCATCATTACGTATCTTTCCATTTAGGCATTTGTGTATATATTGCGTATATATATATATATATATATATATATATATATATATATATATATATATATATATATATATATATATATATATATATATATATATATATATATATATATATATATATATATATATATATGTGTGTGTGTGTGTGTGTAGCTTTCTTACTTTGTATATATGTATATAAATATTATATTAATTTGTGGGATACCATGGTTGTGTTTTAACGTTTTTAATCTCAGATTTATCCCATTTTAGTAAGCTCCAGGACACGCGCGCACACACACCATCATTTGTTAGAAATAGGGTTTGGTTGTATTGAATATATACTTGTGTATATATATACCTATTTGAATACAAATATTATGCTTGGAAACCCTCTTAGAATAGACTATAGTGGTGTATATAACTATAGGAGTCCTAGGACCGATTTGGTTTGTCATTTTGAGCCTACTTTAGTCGAATTGGCCGACAAGTTGACCAAATTGACAAAAGTCAACTTTGGGTCAAACTTGATCCAATTCAACTCAAACGAATTCCAAATAACCTAGAATTTTGTGTACGACCTAGAAATTAGTAGACGGACTAGTTGACCCAGGTTTGACCAGCGTTGACCAGGTTTGACCTGAGTTGACCGAGGGTTGACTTTGACCAAAATGGACCTAGAAGCATGTAGTCTTGCATTGTAGCTATTTCTTTTGATATTATAGACTTGGTTGTGACATGTGTGTACTTTAACTAGGTTTATATTGCCCCGGTTTAGCTACACCTCATCATCAGCAGTTCAGTTTGCCAGCGAGTACATTCTCTGATCTTTTCATACTTTATTTGGATATGTTCTCTTGTTATAGACTAGTATACTTGATGCTGACACGATGTTCACACGGATTAGTGCCCTCTGATACATCGAGTATATCATGTTCATGTACTTTATCGTGACCATCATGTACTCCATGTATTCATATTTATCCATGTGCACTCATGTGTTATTCATGTACACTCATAACCATATGAGCTCCATGTATAAAGTAGTTGTTATCTATGTGCAATAACATATCATGACTTGATCCTTGTGTATTGATTGGGGGCAGGGAGAGTGTAGTTGGTTATGTGATCATTATCCCCAGTAGGTATCCATGTGCAACTCCATAGTTTATCCATGTGCAACCCAAACTGTTTACATAACCAATTCATGCTCTAAATCATGTAGAAGGTTACATTTCTCTATTTATCATATTTATATATCATTCTTATAGTCTCTCTCTTATTGATTTTTTTTACAGCGATTCATGTATAGTTTTCTATAGCTTGCTTTATATGTCTAATCCTGATATGAACTGTTGTGAGAGATATGTGCTCGTTCCGTCCTGACTGGACATGTTGAAAATTTTACAGGTGATGATGAGGAGTACTGCCCTACCTTTTATGGTATTGGCTTGGATGACACTGGTGACATGGACCCTCAGGAGGATCCAGCAGTCGCTGAGGACTTGCCTATAGTCTAGCTGAGATTTAGTATTTTATTGTCTTTCTATTTAAGACATTATGAGTTGTACTTGAGTTTAGCTTACTGGTGGTTTACACCTAGACTTCTATTTATGTTGTGACTCTCTCTTGATATTTTTTATTCTATTCCATCTTAGTGTCGTGATTGAGTACTTATTATTTTACTCTCCATTCGGAGCTCATTCTAGACTGTGTTAGATATTGTGACTCATGTAAACCCCCAATATTTCTAATTATTTTAAGTGTTTTAAAAATTATTTTTGATATCATTAGGAATTAATGTGGTAATTGGTATATTCGTAATTATAGATATATAGTATATGTATGATTATGTTAGATGTATTTTTAGTTGTTAATAAATATAGTTTTCAATTATTAAAAACCTTTTTGTTACGTATTAAAGATTTAGGATTTTTTAGAATTTTATTCATATATATATATATATATATATATATATATATATATATATATATATATAAATAAATATATATATATATGTTATATATATATATATATATATATATATATATATATATATATAGTTTGTAAAAAAAATGAGTGGAGGGGACCAGCCACGTGGGCCGGTCCACCTCAGCCGACCCCCCCAATGTTAATTGAAAGCAGCTTCAGCTGCTAACCCCACCATTCCTAATACCCGACCCCACCATTCCGAATACCCCCCGAACTCAGCAACATCAGTTGCTATAGAACCTCACAAACTGAGCCACATATATGAGTCATATTCCAATTACGTAACAGCGGCGCTGTATATATACAACCAACGTCGAAGCCGAACCCTAACTCCTTCCCATCTCCTCTCCACCTCGACCCCAAGGCCGCTGACTTCCCGCGCACACCTAGTCGTCAAACAACCAACGCGCCACCGCCAGGATCGCCGGAGCGCCGCCCCCATCCGACCCTGTTCAGGAAACTCGACAACAAGGTACCTTTTTCGGCCTTGATTACTTTTCGCACGTTTGATCATTTTGCGATCCGAAAGATGCTACGCATAGGCAATGTAACCTTCTTTGAGTTCTTCAAAGGGAATCAGCTATAACCCTCTGGTTTGACAAGGAACTCGATGCAAAGTCGAGTAAAACTCTGTCTCAAAAACAGAGTATTGAATAATCTAGGAACCCTACTTGGAAGCCGAGTCTCGATCTGTATATTAGGGTTTTGGATAAACTAGTTGAACAAGTGTGAAGACAACCTAACCATGACTAAAACGCAACTGGTAGATTGATATTTAGATTTTTGTGCAAGAAGTAAATCCAGGTTAAACTTGTGTGAAAAACTGTTTTCGAAATAATAAATTTCAGTAGATTTTCTCCGATACGACGTACGTCCCGACAAATCGGGCGACGTGGTCACGTGCTATACGCATTGAAAGGCGCGTATGGAGGCTACGGAAGTGTGGGAACTGACGGAACTCAGTTTCGTCGTGCGTGCGCGACGAAATCAAAGCGTATCCGTCGAGATACCCCCGTATCGACGTTTTACAAACTTGCCCATAACTTCGTGTACAGTCGTCAGATTGAGACAAAACTTGTGCCAACAGGTCCGGATCAAAATTCTGGTGCTGTATGCCAAGTTTGGTTCAATTCTGAGAAGGTCGAATCGGAACCCCTTTTTGGCGGGCCCGCGGCCTGCTCAAACGGGCGATTTTGTACACGGCTCCTCGAAATCCAAAACTGGACATACCGTTGAATTTCGCTCCTCCAACTGAAACCGTAGACATATAGTTTGACGACTTTAGAGACCGTAGACTTTGGCACTTGTTTCGGTGCAAAGCGAGTCCAACGGCGGACATCATTTTGACCCAAAATTACGATTTTGCCCCTGTTTCAGAATTTAACTTTTGGACAGGCATTTCCTAGGTATATATTCTTCACCGAGATCATTTTTGATGTTTGTTTCAGCATCTGGAGTTATCTGTGATTTGTGAGTTTTGGTGCTGACACTTGCTACTCTTGGATTTGCCTTTCTCGTACCGCAGGCAAGATACCTTGCCACCTTACTCTGTGATTATTATATTCTTATTTTCAGTTATTATTTTCAGCATTCTATTTTGTGATATTTAAACTGTGCGTCCAAGTCACACTTGGGTGCAAGCGACTCTATCGGTCGTTTTTCTTGTTTTATTTATTCTCTTGCATCGACTTAGTTTATTGACCACCCATTGATGTTGAGGTATTGGTATATCTCATATGGCCTTGACACTTGTTGTTTCATGTGATGTGAGTCACATGTAGGACACGTATCCGCGTAGTCGGCTGGCCACCGATACGTATATAGCGTGCGACGGATAGGAGTAACTGCCAATAGTATTGCATGTTAGAAGACTTGGCAGTTACTAGAGGTTCATATCAGTCATAGAGATGATGATACTAGGCATTGGGTGGGGAGAACAATACCTGACGTGTGGGATTCTTTACACTTCCCTGATTACCTATGCGCTCCTCCGGAGATACAGGCTCCAGGCGCCCTCTGACGTTTCCCAGAGAGTTATGGACGTAGCCCTTGCACATGGTGCCCTCTGACGCTTCCAGAGCGTTATAGACGTAGGCCCCTAGTACCCTTTATGGGAACTATGCCGATCCCATTTACAGCCAGGGCTCATGCGTCGAAGGATTGTATCTCAACTGCATATTCATAGTAGAATGGTCAGGAACCCGATTGCATGCATACCTTTCTCTTATTATATTATCACAGTTTATATGGCTTAGTGTTTTCTTGTATCTTGTTATGTCCCCTGAGGACCTGGTTATCTCTCCAGGTTTAGACAATTTTCCACAGGAGTACGGAGCGGCTTTAGAGCTATCATACATTGGTGATGAGGCAGTTCCTTTGGACTTCTAGTCTATTTCTTATCTGAGACAGTTGTAGACATTATTTTACATCTCTTTTCTTTCTATTTGCGGAGGTTGGACTCCAATCTTGTGAGACTATTTTCATAGCTGTTTGGAGTGAGTATGTTCACCCGGCTATCTTTTGATACTCTTATTTATTTATTTGGACTCTATTATCTTCTGTGTTGAGCTGTGATGAGATTAGATATGTTATTCTGGCCTATTTTTATTTTATTTACATCTTATGTGCATATATGAGGATTCTATATATTGGAGTATTCTTCGTATATGTGCGGTTGGCATGTTCACGTACTTGGTCCTACGTGTTTTGGGACTGGGGCGTTACATGTTTTTGTGGTGGCCCATGCAGGTCAACGTTAATATTGTTAGGTTACATGACTGTGCCCAACAAGCCTGCATATAGGAATAGGAAAATCTCATTCGGAACTACTACTGTCTCTTGACTTCCAATCTTTTTGAAACTTCCTTGATTATTTGATTTATCCTATATCTAATCTTTCCTAATATCAACTTATCTTCCTCGTGCCAATAGTATGAATCTACAAAGCGGGCGCACTTCTGCCTTGGCCCTCATATCTGGTGAGCAGGCTACTTCGGAGGGACAGAATCCTCCTATGACCCCAGTGACACCCTATCAGCCCGGACTGTCGCAGCCTACTCCGACGCCGACGACGGAGTACCCAGAGGTCACAGCACCCCCAGGCAGCCATGCTGGACAGACCACTACTATGCCACCAGGAGGGAATGTACCACTGCCACCTCCACCACCATTCCCTCAGTAGTTTCCCCCACAGTCGGGACCTCAGATGCCTCCACCACCGACTGATGGGAGCCCTACTACTCAGTTTATGTATGCCATGATGCAGGCTCAGTGGCAGCAGACTGAGCTGATGAGACAGTCGATGATGGCAGCCATGGCTAGACCTCCACTACCACCTCCCGTACCAGCACCAGCACCGGCTCTGCATCCTTATGAAGGCTCTATCAAGAATTTCACAGATATGAACCCTAAGCCTTTTAGAGGAACGGAGAAGCCATTAGAGGTTGGATGACAGTAGTGGATCTACTGCTAGAAGATAATGCACACCACTGGTGGAAGGCGGAAGAGAGACGATTAGGCGCCGGGATCATTTGGGAGCAGTTCTATGATGCATTTTATGAGAGGTTCTTCCCTATTCATGTTCGAGATGGTCTCTACGACCAGTTCCTCCACCTGAAGCAAGGGAATATGACAATTGATGAGTATGACTTAGAGTTTAATCGCCTGAGTCGATTCGGTACGGGATTGATTCCGACGGAGTTAGAGAAGGCGAAGAGATTTCACCAGGGGATGGCACTAGAGCTCAAGTGTTATACGACTACCCAGTCTCTAGTCTCCCATTCAGCTATCTTGGAAGAAGCTCGTGCTCAGGAGATTCTTCGGAAGGAGCAGCAGCAGACATCGAGGAGCCATACCCCAGCAGTTACACCAGCCCGAGCTACTTAGAGTGGACCTATTAGGAGGGCCACAGGACAGTTCCAGCAGAGGCCCTCTCCTTATCAGAAGGTCGTTTGCCATTACTGCGGTAAACAAGGACATCTCCAAAACGATTGTAGAACTCGCCTTGGATTATGCTTGAGATGTGGATCTAATCAGCACATGCTCAAGGACTGTCCGGAGCAACAGACGATAGTACAAGCTCGGCAGAATCCGAAGCCCACAGCCCCAGCTCTTCCAGCACCACGGCCCGTAGCAGGAGCACCTCGTCCACCATTGCCTCCCCAAGGCGTACAGTACAATAAGGCCAGAGCTCAGGGCCCGGGACAAAATTATGGGCAGGTATTCTCACTTATTGTTGAGGATATAGAGACAGAGGCGAAAGTTATAGCAGGTATGGTTTTAGTTGCATCTTTTCCTGCTATTACATTATTTGATACTGGAGCCACACATTCATTTATAGCCACTAGTTTTGCCACTAGACACAACATTCCCATCACACCCTTAGCTAAGAATGTTAAAATCCTCACTGGAGGAGGAGTTATACCTGTTAGTGGTGTTTGTAGACTTTGTCCTATAGTGATAAATGGCAGAGAGATGATGGCACGACTTCTTGTATTCCCTATGCCGACATTTGATGTGGTTCTTGGAATGGACTGGTTGAGCCAGCATTTCGCTCTCATAGACTGCCATAGGAGCAGTATTATCTTTAGACCACCGAATGCGGCAGAGTTTGAGTTCACCAAAGAAGACGGAGAGAATTGTGATGCACCCACATCGGGGACTCATATGATGATGCATGACACCCCTCAGCACCCTATTATCACCGAATTCGAGGATGTATTTCCCGAGGAATTGTCGGGACTACCACCTGACCGAGATATTGAGTTTTCTATTGAGCTTATTCCGGGAGCCGAGCCTATTTCATCTCGAGTTTATCGGTTAGAGCCCAAGGAGTTGGTAGAGATGAAGACACAGATTGATGACTTATTGGAGAAGGGCTTTATTCGTGCCAGTGCGTCACCATGGGAAGCACCCATTCTTTTTGTACCCAAGAAATACGGGACAGTGCGCTTGTGCATTGACTACAGAGCATTGAATACAGTGACGGTGAAGAACAAGTATCCCTTGCCGCGTATAGATGATCTATTCGATCAACTGAGTGGAGCAAAAGTATTCTCCAAGATTGACTTACGATCGGACTATCACCAATTGAAGGTTCGGAAGGAAGACATTACAAAGACGGCTTTTAGATCAAGGTATGGACACTACGAGTTCTTGGTCATGCCCTTTGGTTTGACCAATGCTCCCGCAGCCTTCATGAATTTAATGAACAAGATCTTTCATCAGTACTTGGACAAATTTGTAGTAGTCTTTATAGATGATATCTTAATTTACTCCAAGAGTCAAGAGGAGCATGAGCAGCATCTACGGATAGTTTTGGGAACATTGAGGAACGAGAGACTCTTTGCGAAGCTAGCAAGTATGATTTCTTTCTCAAGGAGGTATCATTTCTCGGTCATGTTGTTACGGGTGATGGTATATCAGTGGATCCAGAGAAGATCACAACAGTCGAATCATGACCCGCTCCCACATCAGCTACTGAGGTGAGAAGTTTCCTTGGACTTGCGGGTTACTACCGAAGGTTCGTAGAAGATTTCTCTCAAATAGCAGGGCCAATGACTCGACTAACTTGCAAGGATCAGGAGTTTGTATGGACAGACGAGTGTCAAGCCGCTTTTGACGAGTTGAAGAAGCGATTGACCACAACACCGATCTAGACACTACCATCGGGCCCGGAAGGATTTGTGATCTACAGCGACGCATCCAGGAAGGGATTAGGATGTGTATTGATGCAGCACGGTCGTGTAGTAGCATATGCATCGCGACAGTTGCGGGTGCATGAGAAGAATTATTCGACCCACGATCTAGAGCTCGCAGTGGTTATCTTTGCTTTGAAGCTATGGAGATCTACGGCAGGAGCTGATGGCCGAGGCTCACAGTTCGACATACTCCATTCATCCCGAAGGGACCAAGATGTATCGTGACTTACGACAGTATTATTGGTGGCATGGAATAAAGCGAGAGATAGCTCGTTTCGTTGCCAAGTGCTTGGTATGTCAACAAGTGAAGGCGGAGCACCAGAGGACGACCGAATTATTACAACCGCTACCCATTCCCGAGTGGAAGTGGGAGCACATTACTATGGATTTTGTCACGAGTTTTCCTCGGAGTCCTAGGGGACGTAACGCAGTATGGGTGATCGTTGATAAACTTACGAAGTCAGCCCATTTCTTACCTTTTAGAGTGGGCCAGTCGACAGAGGTATTGACAGAGATATATATGGAGCAGATTGTGAGATTGCATGGTGTGCCTGTTAGTATTGTGTCGGACCGTGACTCGAGATTTACCTCGTACTTTTGGAGGAGCATACAAGAGAGTTTGGGCACTCGATTGAAGTTTAGCACCTCATACCATCCGTAGACTGACGGCCAGTCAGAGCGTACCATACAGACGCTAGAAGATATGTTGAGAGCGTGCATGCTTGATTTTGGCGGTTCGTGGGAGGACCATCTTCATCTTGTTGAGTTTTCCTACAACAATAGCTATCAAGCGAGCATTCAAATGGCTCCGTTTGAAGCGTTGTATGGTAGGAAGTGTCGATCTCCTATTTGTTGGAGCGACATAGGAGAGCGACAGCTATTGGGCCCCGAGTTGGTCTTGAGCACAGTGGAGACAGTGAAGAAGATTCAGGACCACCTGCGAGCAGCGCAGGATCGTCAGAAGCAGTGGACAGATAATCGTCGTCGACCCTTGGAGTTCAAAGAGGGTGACCATATGTTCTTGAAGATATCCCCCACTAGAGGCACGATTCGATTCGGAGGACGTGGCAAGTTGAGTCCAAGGTACATCGGGCCTTTCGATGTCTTGGAACATGTTGGAGAGGTTGCCTACAGATTGGCATTGCCACCGTCGCTAGAGGGAGTGCATGACATATTCCATGTATCTCAATTGAGGAGGTACGTGGCGGACAGCAATCATGTGCTTGATCACTCCGAGATCACAGTTGGACCGAGTTTGTCGTACGAAGAGCAACCAGTAGGTATCCTCGATCGCCGAGTGAAAGTGTTGCAGAATCAATCTATTCCATTGGTTCGCGTGGCATGGAAGCATCACTCGCCAGGGAAGTCTACTTGGAAGCATGAGGACGACATCAGAAACCGCTACCCACATTTGTTCGAAGGCGAAGGTATGTCTTGCATTTATATTTCCATGCATTGCATTTGATCCCCGACCTTAGTTTAATTTCGAGGACGAAATTTTCCTTAAGTTGGGTAGGATGTAAACCCCCAATATTTCCAATTATTTTAAGTGTTTTAAAAATTATTTTTCGATATCATTAGGAATTAATGTGGTAATTGGTATATTCGTAATTATAGATATATAGTATATGTATGATTGTGCTAGATGTATTTTTAGTTGTTAATAAATATAGTTTTTAATTATTAAAAACCTTTTTGTTACGTATTAAAGATTTATAGGATTTTTTAGAATTTTATTCATATATATATATAAATATATATATATATGCTATATATATATAAAGTTATATATATATATATATATATAATTATAGTTTGCAAAAAAAAAATGAGTGGAGGGGACCAGCCACGTGGGCCGGTCCACCTCAGCCGACCCCCCCTAATGTTAATTGAAAGCAGCTTCAGCTGCTAACCCCACCATTCCTAATACCCCCCGAACTCAGCAACATCAGTGTAGGAGCGTAAAAAGTGCTTCTCAGAAGGAGTTAGAATGATAGATCATTTTACTCAAAGTTGATTCCCTTTACACCACAGAAGAGGCTAATCACTTTACGCCTGTGCCAAATTGATAGTTTTACGCTCGGGTCCAAACCGATGGCTCTTTACGCTGATGACAAGCCAACTGCTCCTTTTACGCTAGCACAAGGCTGTCTAGTCTCGCATTTAATGCAGAATCTGACATGGAGATATTAATGATGGCATTTACCATAGAATCCAAAGAAATTTGTCTCATACAAAGACCTTTGTTGTCGTTTATATGGATCGAGCTACTTTACGCTCACTATTTGGTTTTTTTTTACGCACGGAGTTTTACATGAGTTTTTACGCTCATAAAACAATGTGTGCGTAAAGTCTATTTGAGCTAGTTTTACGCTCAAGGTTATTCAATAACCACTTTACGCGGGAAGCCTGTGACAGAGCTATTTTACGCTCATCCTAATGCTTTACTCTCAGAGGATGTTGAGGCTATTTTTACGCCCTATTCCTTCTGGCCAGTTTGGAACGTAGTTTGCCTACATGGCTTTCATGCCATATATTTCGAAGAACGTGTGTACGTGTATCCTATTCTCACTGAAATAATGGGACGCGTGTCAATATACGCAGAGGGTGACTCCGATCATGGGTGGCAGTTGTTAGCATAAAGGCAGATTTTGACGCTTTTTACGCACAGAAGCCCCAGTCTATAAATAGACTGATTTTTCTCATACTCAAGGACGACAGGAGAGATATACATACACACACAGAGACAAGAAGAGAATACAGAAAGATCAGAGCCCAGAGACTTTGAATTTCAAGGAGCATTCATCTTCAACTTTTCTTCAAGAACAGAGTGAAGCTAAGCAGGAAAGCATTCGATCTCGCCATTAGTGCCCAAGTGTTGTCTACCTTTCTGGTGCCTTAGTTCTTCCAGTTGTTCACTTTCCAGCAGTGATCTTCATCATCATCGTATAGTCCAAGGAACAAAGTGATCATTTACAAGATCGGACTTCTATAGCAATACTCCCCAGAATCAAATTTGTACTCTTTTGTACTTTTTCTCGTTTTTCTTCCAAAAGCTTTCAAGGCAATTTTGTTAAGGAAAACAATCAGCTGCTATAGAACCTCATAAACCGAGCCACATATATGAGTCCTATTCCAATTACGTAACAGCGGCGCTGTATATATATACAACCAACGTCGAAGACGAACCCTAACTCCTTCCCATCTCCTCTCCACCTCGACCCCAAGGCCGCCAACTTTCCGCGCACACCCAGTCGCCGGACAACCAACGCGCCACCGCCAGGATCGTCGGAGCGCCGCCCCCATCCGACCCTGTTCAGGAAACTCGACAACAAGGTACCTTTTTCGGCCTTGATTACTTTTCGCACGTTTGATCGTTTTGCAATCCGAAAGATGCTACGCGTAGGCAATGTAACCCTCTTTGAGTCCCTTCAAAGGGAGTCAGCTGTAACCCTCTGGTTTGACAAGGAACTCGATACAAAGTCGAGTAAAACTTTGTCTCGAAAACAGAGTATTGAATAATCTAGGAACCCTACTTGGAAGCCGAGTCTCGATCTGTATATTAGGGTTTTCGATAAACTAGTTGAACACGTGTGAAGACAACCAAACCACGACTAAAACGCAACTGGTAGATTGATATTTAGATTTCTGTGCAAGAAGTAAATCCAGGTTAAACTTGTGTGAAAAACTATTTTCGAAATAATAAATTTCAGTAGATTTTCTCCGATACGATGTACGCCCCGACAAACCGGACGACGTGGTCGCATGCTATACGCATCAAAAGGCGTGTATGGACGTTGCGGAAGTGTGGGAACTGACGGGACTCAGTTTCGTCGTGCGTGCGCGACGAAATCAACGCGTATCCGTCGAGATACCCCCGTATCGGCATTTTACAAACTTGTCCATAACTTCGTGTACAGTCATCAGATTGAGACGAAACTTGTGCCAACAGGCCCACTCAAACGGGCGATTTTGTACACGGCTCCTCGGAATCCAAAACTGGACATGCCGTTGAGTTCCTCTCCTCAAACTAAAACTATAGACATGTAGTTTGACGACTTTAAAGACCGTAGACTTTGGCACGCATTTCGGTGCAAAGCGAGTCCAACGGTGGACATCGTTTTGACCCAAAATTATAATTTTGCCCCTGTTCCAGAATTTGACTTTTGGACAGGCGTTTCCTAGGTATATCTTCTTCATTGAGATCATTTTTGATGTTTGTTTCAGCATCTGGAGTCATCTGTGATTTGTGAATTTTGGTGCTGACACTTGCTACTCTTGGATTTGCCTTTCTCGCACCGCAGGCAAGATACCTTGCTACCTTACTCTGTGGTTATTATATTCTTATTTTTAGTTGTTATTTTTAGCATTCTGTTTCATGATAGTTAAACTGTGCATCCAAGTCACACTTGGGTGCAAGCGACTCTATCGGTCGTTTTTCTTGCATCTTTTGAGCTGTGATGAGATTAGATATGTTATTCTGGCCTGTTATTATTTTATTTACAGCTTATGTGCATATATGAGGATTCCATATATTGGAGTATTCTTCGTATATATGCATCTGGCATGTTCACGTACTTGGTCCTACGTATTTTGGGACTGGGACGTTACAACTCAGGACAGCGTTCTACCGCCGACACTACGACGTAGGCTGGGCGTATTCACTTCTCGTGCCCTTTCACTGGGTGCGGGTCGTGACATTTCTTGATTGTGCGAGCTTATCCCTCTTACACACGGGGATAAGCCGTATCGCGTCACTAGGACGCTATTGTATAACCCAAGCTGGTCATAGACAATTACACATTCAAATCACAATGTTTTTAATCATAGAATTACTAAAAAATATTGTTTCAACTATTCAGCCTGCACTTTTCTATTATTACTTGAAATATGAGATACATATTCGTACTTGCTCCCTCCTGACTGGAGACAACATTTTTAGGTGACATGAGGATCCTGAGCTATTGTACAATAGCTACTATGACCCGGTTTTTGTACCCTGTGGTATTGCCGGAGTCCCCCTTGGAGGACGCAGGACCTGAGGCAGACGAGCCGACTACTTGATTAAATGTTGAATTCAGCTTTGTACCCTGTGGTATTGTACAATAGCTACTATGACCCGGTTTTTGTACCCAGTTTTCTAGCTTTGTTGTTTTGGAGTTTTGTTAATTTGAATTCAGCATTTTATTTCAGTTCTTTCATTTCCAGTTGTACTTTTCAAATGTTGAATAAAAGTTCTAAAATTTTCGTATATTGAGTTGTGATAAATGTATAGATGTTGTTGCGAATACCTGCATATAGAACAGCTTACTGCAGCCGTCTCACAACGGTGCAGGCTGGGCATGGTCCGGTTCGATCCAATAATTTGGGATCGGGTTGTGACACATTCTGCTGATTAATTCAACGGATGTTTGGGACTCATATGGACTAATTGATTAAAAAAAACTATAGAATCTGGAAGTGAACTTAGGACCTTTAGGAAGTAATCTAAAGTACTAACCATTACACTATAATAACTTTGTACCTTTAGAGGTTTTACGTATCGTCCCCTCTCGAACAGAATTTTATGCATAAAAATGTACTTAAAATAAAAGGGTAGCAACAATAAAAAACGTCAATGGGGATGTAGCTCAGATGGTAGAGCGCTCGCTTAGCATGCGAGAGGTACGGGGATCGATACCCCGCATCTCCAATTTTCTTACTCTTCTTCTTTTTTTCCAATTATTTTGCAAGCACTCTGCTGAGTAATTCAACAGATGTGTGGGACTCATATGGACTAATTGATTAAAAAAATAAACTCTACAATCAAGAATTGAACTTAGGACCTTTAGGAAGGAATCTAAAGTACTAACCAATACACTATAATAACTTTGGACCTTTAGAGGTTTTACGTATCGTCCCCTCTCGAATAGAATTTATGCATAAAAATGTACTTAAAATAAAAGGGTAGCAACAATTAAAAACGTCAATGGGGATGTAGCTCAAATGGTAGAGCGCTCGCTTAGCATGCGAGAGGTACGGGGATCGATACCCTGCATCTCCAATTTTCTTACTCTTCTTTTTTTTCCAATTATTTTGCGCGCATTCTGCTGATTAATTCAACAGATGTGTGGGACTCATATGGACTAATTGATAAAAAAATAAACTCTACAATCAAGAATTGAACTTAGGACCTTTAGGAAGGAATCTAAAGTACTAACTAATACACTATAATAATTTTGGACCTTTAGAGGTTTTACGTATCGTCCCCTCTCGAACAGAATTTATGCATAAAAGTGTACTTAAAATAAAAGGGTAGCAACAATAAAAAACGTTACTGGGGATGTATCTCAGATGGTAGAGCGCTCGCTTAGCATGCGAGAGGTACGTGGATCGATACCCCGCATCTCCAATTTTTTTACTCTTCTTCTTTTTTTCCAATTATTTTGCACATATTCTGCTGATTAATTCAACAGATGTGTGGGACTCATATGGACTAATTGATTAAAAAAAAATCTTCAATCAAGAATTGAACTTAGGACCTTTAGGAAGGAATCTAAAGTACTAACCATTACACTATAATAACTTTGGACCTTTAGAGGTTTTACGTATCGTCCCCTCTCGAAAAGAATTTATGCATAAAAATGTACTTAAAATAAAAAGGTAGCAACAATAAAAAAACGTCAACGGGAATGTAGCTCAAATGGTAGAGCGCTCGCTTTGCATGCGAGAGGTACGGGGATCGATACCCCGCATCTCCAATTTTCTTACTCTTCTTCTTATTTTCCAATTATTTTGCACGCATTCTGCTGATTAATTCAACAGATTTGTGGGACTCATATGGACTAATTGATTAAAAAAAAATTCTACAATCAAGAATTGAACTTAGGACCTTTAGGAAGGAATCTAAAGTACTAACCATTACACTATAATAACTTTGGACCTTTAGAGGTTTTACGTATCGTCCTCTCTCGAACAGAATTTATGCATAAAAATGTACTTAAAATAAAAGGGTAGCAACAACAAAAAATGTCAATGGGGATGTAGCTCAGATGGTAGAGCGCTCGCTTTGCATGCGAGAGGTACGGGGATCGATACCCCGCATCTCCAATTTTCTTACTAGACTTCTTTTTTTCCAATATTTTTGCACGCATTCTGCTGATTAATTCAACAGATGTGTGGGACTCATATGGACTAATTGATTAAAAAAAACTCTAGAATCAAGAACTGAACTTAGGACCTTTAGGAAGGAATCTAAAGTACTAACCATTACACTATAATAACTTTGTACCTTTAGAGGATTTACGTATCGTCCCCTCTCGAACAGAATTTATGCATAAAAATGTACTTAAAATAAAAGGGTAGCAACAATAAAAAATGTCAATGGGGATGTAGCTCAGATGGTAGAGCGCTCGCTTAGCATGCGAGAGGTACGGAGATTGATACCCCGCATCTCCAATTTTCTTACTCTTCTTCTTTTTTTCCAATTATTTTGCACGCATTCTGCTGAGTAATTCAACAGATGTGTGGGACTCATATGGACTAATTGATTAAAAAAAAAAACTCTAGAATCAAGAATTGAACTTAGGACCTTTAGGAAGGAATCTAAAGTACTAACCATTACACTATAATAACTTTGGACCTTTAGAGGTTTTACGTATCGTCCCCTCTCGAACAGAATTTATGCATAAAAATGTACTTAAAATAAAAGGGTAGCAACAATAAAAAATGTCAATGGCGATGTAGCTCAGATGGTAGAGCGCTCGCTTAGCATGCGAGAGGTACGGGGATCGATACCCCGCATCTCCAATTTTCTTACTCTTTTTCTTTTTTTCCAATTATTTTGCACGCATTATGCTGATTAATTCAACAGATGTGTGGGACTCAACGGACTAATTGATTAAAAAAAAACTCTACAATCAAGAATTGAACTTAGGACCTTTAGGAAGGAATCTAAAGTACTAACCATTACACTATAATAACTTTGGACCTTTAGAGGTTTTACGTATCGTGCCCTCTCGAACAGAATTTATGCATAAAAATATACTTAAAATAAAAGGGTAGCAACAATAAAAAATGTCAATGGGGATGTAGCTCATATGGTAGAGCGCTCGCTTAGCATGTGAGAGGTACGGGGATCGATACCACCGCATCTCCAATTTTCTTACTCTTCTTCTTTTTTTCTAATTATTTTGCGCGCATTCTGCTGATTAATTCAACAGATGTGTGGGACTCATATGGACTAATTGATTAAAAAAAAACTCTACAATCAAGAATTGAACTTAGGAACTTTTGGAAGGAATCTAAAGTACTAACCAATACACTATAATAACTTTGGACCTTTAGAGGTTTTACGTATCGTCCCCTCTCGAACAGAATTTATGCATAAAAATGTACTTAAAATAAAAAGGTAGCAACAATAAAAAAAACGTCAATGGGGATGTAGCTCAGATGGTAGAGCGCTCGCTTTGCATGCGAGAGGTACTGGGATCGATACCCCGCATCTCCAATTTTCTTACTCTTCTTCTTTTTTTCCAATTATTTTGCACGCATTCTGCAGATTTGTGGGACTCATATGGACTAATTGATTAAAAAAAAATTCTACAATCAAGAATTGAACTTAGGACCTTTAGGAAGGAATCTAAAGTACTAACCATTACACTATAATTACTTTGGACCTTTAGAGGTTTTACGTATCGTCCTCTCTCGAACAGAATTTATGCATAAAATGTACTTAAAATAAAAGGGTAGCAACAACAAAAAACGTCAATGGGGATGTAACTCAGATTGTAGAGCGCTCGCTTTGCATACGAGAGGTACGGGGATCGATACCCCGCATCTCCAATTTTCTTACTCTTCTTCTTTTTTTCCAATATTTTTGCGCGCATTCTGCTGATTAATTCAACAGATGTGTGGGACTCATATGGACTAATTGATTAAAAAAAAACTCTAAAATCAAGAACTGAACTTAGGACCTTTAGGAAGGAATCTAAAGTACTAACCATTACACTATAATAACTTTGTACCTTTAGAGGTTTTACGTATCGTCCCCTCTCGAACAGAATTTATGCATAAAAATGTTCTTAAAATAAAAGGATAGCAACAATAAAAAACGTCAATTGGGATGTAGCTCAGATGGTAGAGCGCTCGCTTAGCATGCGAGAGGTACGGGGATCGATACCCCGCATTTCCAATTTTCTTACTCTTCTTCTTTTTTTCCAATTATTTTGCACACATTCTGCTGAGTAATTCAACGGATATGTGCGACTCATATGGACTAATTGATTAAAAAAAAAACTCTAGAATCAATAATTGAACTTAGGACCTTTCGGAAGGAATCTAAAGTACTAACCATTACACTATAATAACTTTGGACCTTTAGAGGTTTTACATATCGTCCCCTCTCGAACAGAATTTATGCATAAAAATGTAATTAAAATAAAAGGGTAGCAACAATAAAAAATGTCAATGGGGATGTAGCTCAGATGGTAGAGCGCTCGCTTAGCATGCGAGAGGTACGGGGATCGATACCCCGCATCTCCAATTTTCTTACTCTTCTTCTTTTTTTCCAATTATTTTGCACGCATTCTGCTGATTAATTCAACATATGTGTGGGACTCATATGGACTAATTGATTAAAAAAAACTCTACAATCAAGAATTGAACTTAGGACCTTTAGGAAGGAATCTAAAGTACTAACCATTACACTATAATAACTTTGGACCTTTAGAGGTTTTACGTATCGTCCCCTCTCGAACAGAATTTATGCATAAAAATGTTCTTAAAATAAAAGGGTAGCAACAATAAAAAACGATAATGGGGATGTAGCTCAGATGGTAGAGCGCTCGCTTAGCATGCGAGAGGTACGGGGATCGATACACCGCATCTTTAATTTTCTTACTCTTCTTATTTTTTTCCAATTATTTTGCGCGCATTCTGCTGATTAATTCAACAGATGTGTGCGACTCATATGGATTAATTGATTAAAAAAATAAACTCTACAATCAAGAATTGAACTTAGGACCTTTAGGAAGGAATCTAAAGTACTAACCAATACACTATAATAACTTTGGACCTTTAGAGGTTTTACGTATGGTCCCCTCTCGAACAGAATTTATGCATAAAAATGTTCTTAAAATAAAAGGGTAGCAACAATAAAAAACGTCAATGGGGATGTAGCTCAGATGGTAGAGCGCTCGCTTTGCATGCGAGTGGTACGGGGATCGATACCCCGCATCTCCAATTTTCTTACTCTTCTTCTTTTTTCCAATATTTTTGCAAGCATTCTGCTGAGTAATTCAACAGATGTGTGGGACTCATATGGACTAATTGATTAAAAAAATAAACTCTACAATCAAGAATTGAACTTAGTACCTTTAGGAAGGAATCTAAAGTACTAACCAATACACTATAATAACTTTGGACCTTTAGAGGTTTTACGTATCGTCCCCTCTCGAATAGAATTTATGCATAAAAATGTACTTAAAATAAAAGGGTAGCAACAATTAAAAACGTCAATGGGGATGTAGCTCAAATGGTAGAGCGCTCGCTTAGCATGCGAGAGGTACGGGGATCGATACCCTGCATCTCCAATTTTCTTACTCTTCTTTTTTTTCCAATTATTTTGCGCGCATTCTGCTGATTAATTCAACAGATGTGTGGGACTCATATGGACTAATTGATAAAAAAATAAACTCTACAATCAAGAATTGAACTTAGGACCTTTAGGAAGGAATCTAAAGTACTAACCAATACACTATAATAATTTTGGACCTTTAGAGGTTTTACGTATCGTCCCCTCTCGAACAGAATTTATGCATAAAAGTGTACTTAAAATAAAAGGGTAGCAACAATAAAAACGTTACTGGGGATGTAGCTCAGATGGTAGAGCGCTCGCTTAGCATGCGAGAGGTACGTGGATCGATACCCCGCATCTCCAATTTTTTTACTCTTCTTCTTTTTTTCCAATTATTTTGCACATATTCTGCTGATTAATTCAACAGATGTGTGGGACTCATATGGACTAATTGATTAAAAAAAAATCTTCAATCAAGAATTGAACAGAGGTCCTTTAGGAAGGAATCTAAAGTACTAACCATTACACTATAATAACTTTGGACCTTTAGAGGTTTTACGTATCGTCCCCTCTCGAAAAGAATTTATGCATAAAAATGTACTTAAAATAAAAAGGTAGCAACAATAAAAAAACGTCAACGGGAATGTAGCTCAAATGGTAGAGCGCTCGCTTTGCATGCGAGAGGTACAGGGATCGATACCCCGCATCTCCAATTTTCTTACTCTTCTTCTTATTTTCCAATTATTTTGCACGCATTCTGCTGATTAATTCAACAGATTTGTGGGACTCATATGGACTAATTGATTAAAAAAAATTCTACAATCAAGAATTGAACTTAGGACCTTTAGGAAGGAATCTAAAGTACTAACCATTACACTATAATAACTTTGGACCTTTAGAGGTTTTACGTATCGTCCTCTCTCGAACAGAATTTATGCATAAAAATGTACTTAAAATAAAAGGGTAGCAAGAACAAAAAATGTCAATGGGGATGTAGCTCAGATGGTAGAGCGCTCGCTTTGCATGCGAGAGGTACGGGGATCGATACCCCGCATCTCCAATTTTCTTACTAGACTTCTTTTTTTCCAATATTTTTGCACGCATTCTGCTGATTAATTCAACAGATGTGTGGGACTCATATGGACTAATTGATTAAAAAAAACTCTAGAATCAAGAACTGAACTTAGGACCTTTAGGAAGGAATCTAAAGTACTAACCATTACACTATAATAACTTTGTACCTTTAGAGGATTTACGTATCGTCCCCTCTCGAACAGAATTTATGCATAAAAATGTACTTAAAATAAAAGGGTAGCAACAATAAAAAATGTCAATGGGGATGTAGCTCAGATAGTAGAGCGCTCGCTTAGCATGCGAGAGGTACGGAGATTGATACCCCGCATCTCCAATTTTCTTACTCTTCTTCTTTTTTTCCAATTATTTTGCACGCATTCTGCTGAGTAATTCAACAGATGTGTGGGACTCATATGGACTAATTGATTAAAAAAAAAAACTCTAGAATCAAGAATTGAACTTAGGACCTTTAGGAAGGAATCTAAAGTACTAACCATTACACTATAATAATTTTGGACCTTTAGAGGTTTTACGTATCGTCCCCTCTCGAACAGAATTTATGCATAAAAATGTACTTAAAATAAAAGGGTAGCAACAATAAAAAATGTCAATGGCGATGTAGCTCAGATGGTAGAGCGCTCGCTTAGCATGCGAGAGGTACGGGGATCGATACCCCGCATCTCCAATTTTCTTACTCTTTTTCTTTTTTTCCAATTATTTTGCACGCATTATGCTGATTAATTCAACAGATGTGTGGGACTCAACGGACTAATTGATTAAAAAAAAACTCTACAATCAAGAATTGAACTTAGGACCTTTAGGAAGGAATCTAAAGTACTAACCATTACACTATAATAACTTTGGACCTTTAGAGGTTTTACGTATCGTGCCCTCTCGAACAGAATTTATGCATAAAAATGTACTTAAAATAAAAGGGTAGCAACAATAAAAAATGTCAATGGGTATGTAGCTCATATGGTAGAGCGCTCGCTTAGCATGTGAGAGGTACGGGGATCGATACCACGGCATCTCCAATTTTCTTACTCTTCTTCTTTTTTTCTAATTATTTTGCGCGCATTCTGCTGATTAATTCAATAGATGTGTGGGACTCATATGGACTAATTGATTAAAAAAAAAACTCTACAATCAAGAATTGAACTTAGGAACTTTTGGAAGGAATCTAAAGTACTAACCAATACACTATAATAACTTTGGACCTTTAGAGGTTTTACGTATCGTCCCCTCTCGAACAGAATTTATGCATAAAAATGTACTTAAAATAAAAAGGTAGCAACAATAAAAAAACGTCAATGGGGATTTAGCTCAGATGGTAGAGCGCTCGCTTTGCATGCGAGAGGTACTGGGATCGATACCCCGCATCTCCAATTTTCTTACTCTTCTTCTTTTTTTCCAATTATTGTGCACGCATTCTGCAGATTTGTGGGACTCATATGGACTAATTGATTAAAATAAATTCTACAATCAAGAATTGAACTTAGGACCTTTAGGAAGGAATCTAAAGTACTAACCATTACACTATAATTACTTTGGACCTTTAGAGGTTTTACGTATCGTCCTCTCTCGAACAGAATTTATGCATAAAAATGTACTTAAAATAAAAGGGTAGCAACAACAAAAAACGTCAATGGGGATGTAACTCAGATTGTAGAGCGCTCGCTTTGCATGCGAGAGGTACGGGGATCGATACCCCGCATCTCCAATTTTCTTACTCTTCTTCTTTTTTTCCAATATTTTTGCGCGCATTCTGCTGATTAATTCAAGAACTAATTCTGCTGATTAATTCAACAGATGTGTGGGACTCATATGGACTAATTGATTAAAAAAAACTCTAAAATCAAGAACTGAACTTAGGACCTTTAGGAAGGAATCTAAAGTACTAACCATTACACTATAATAACTTTGTACCTTTAGAGGTTTTACGTATCGTCCCCTCTCGAACAGAATTTATGCATAAAAATGTTCTTAAAATAAAAGGATAGCAACAATAAAAAACGTCAATGGGGATGTAGCTCAGATGGTAGAGCGCTCGCTTAGCATGCGAGAGGTACGGGGATCGATACCCCGCATTTCCAATTTTCTTACTCTTCTTCTTTTTTTCCAATTATTTTGCACACATTCTGCTGAGTAATTCAACGGATATGTGGGACTCATATGGACTAATTGATTAAAAAAAAAAACTCTAGAATCAAGAATTGAACTTAGGACCTTTCGGAAGGAATCTAAAGTACTAACCATTACACTATAATAACTTTGGACCTTTAGAGGTTTTACGTATCGTCCCCTCTCGAACAGAATTTATACATAAAAATGTAATTAAAATAAAAGGGTAGCAACAATAAAAAATGTCAATGGGGATGTAGCTTAGATGGTAGAGCGCTCGCTTAGCATGCGAGAGGTACGGGGATCGATACCCCGCATCTCCAATTTTCTTACTCTTCTTCTTTTTTTCCAATTATTTTGCACGCATTCTGCTGATTAATTCAACATATGTGTGGGACTCATATGGACTAATTGATTAAAAAAAACTCTACAATCAAGAATTGAACTTAGGACCTTTAGGAAGGAATCTAAAGTACTAACCATTACACTATAATAACTTTGGACCTTTAGAGGTTTTACGTATCGTCCCCTCTCGAACAGAATTTATGCATAAAAATGTTCTTAAAATAAAAGGGTAGCAACAATAAAAAACGATAATGGGGATGTAGCTCAGATGGTAGAGCGCTCGCTTAGCATGCGAGAGGTACGGGGATCGATACACCGCATCTTTAATTTTCTTACTCTTCTTCTTTTTTTCCAATTATTTTGCGCGCATTCTGCTGATTAATTCAACAGATGTGTGCGACTCATATGGATTAATTGATTAAAAAAAATAAACTCTACAATCAAGAATTGAACTTAGGACCTTTAGGAAGGAATCTAAAGTACTAACCAATACACTATAATAACTTTGGACCTTTAGAGGTTTTACGTATCGTCCCCTCTCGAACAGAATTTATGCATAAAAATGTTCTTAAAATAAAAGGGTAGCAACAATAAAAAACGTCAATGGGGATGTAGCTCAGATGGTAGAGCGCTCGCTTTGCATGCGAGAGGTACGGGGATCGATACCCCGCATCTCCAATTTTCTTACTCTTCTTCTTTTTTTCCAATATTTTTGCACGCATTCTGCTGATTAATTCAACAGATGTGTGGGACTCATATGGACTAATTGATTAAAAAAACTCTAAAATCAAGAACTGAACTTAGGACCTTTAGGAAGGAATCTAAAGTACTAACCATTACACTATAATAACTTTGTACCTTTAGAGGTTTTACGTATCGTCCCCTCTCGAACAGAATTTATGCATAAAAATGTTCTTAAAATAAATGATAGCAACAATAAAAAATGTCAATGGGGATGTAGCTCAGATGGTAGAGCGCTCGCTTAGCATGCGAGAGTTACGGGGATCGATACCCCGCATTTCCAATTTTCTTACTCTTCTTCTTTTTTTTCCAATTATTTTGCACGCATTCTGCTGAGTAATTCAACGGATGTGTGGGACTCATATGGACTAATTGATTAAAAAAAAAAACTCTAGAATCAAGAATTGAACTTAGGACCTTTCGGAAGGAATCTAAAGTACTAACCATTACACTATAATAACTTTGGACCTTTAGAGGTTTTACGTATCGTCCCCTCTCGAACAGAATTTATGCATAAAAATGTACTTAAAATAAAAGGGTAGCAACAATAAAAAATGTCAATGGGGATGTAGCTCAGATGGTAGAGCGCTCGCTTAGCATGCGAGAGGTACGGTGATCGATACCCCGCATCTCCAATTTTCTTACCCTTCTTTTTTTTTTTCCAATTATTTTGCACGCATTCTGCTGATTAATTCAACATATGTGTGGGACTCATATGGACTAATTGATTAAAAAAAACTCTACAATCAAGAATTGAACTTAGGACCTTTAGGAAGGAATCTAAAGTACTAACCATTACATTATAATAACTTTGGACCTTTAGAGGTTTTACGTATCGTCCCCTCTCGAACAGAATTTATGCATAAAAATGTTCTTAAAATAAGAGGGTAGCACAATAAAAAATGACAATGGGGATGTAGCTCAGATGGTAGAGCGCTCGCTTAGCATGCGAGAGGTACGGGGATCGATACCCCGCATCTTTAATTTTCTTACTCTTCTTCTTTTTTTCCAATTATTTTGCGCGCATTCTGCTGATTAATTCAACAGATGTGTGCGACTCATATTGATTAATTGATTAAAAAAATAAACTCTACAATCAAGAATTGAACTTAGGACCTTTAGGAAGGAATCTAAAGTACTAACCAATGCACTATAATAACTTTGGACCTTTAGAGGTTTTACGTATCGTCCCCTCTCGAACAGAATTTATGCATAAAAATGTTCTTAAAATAAAAGGGTAGCAACAATAAAAAACGTCAATGGGGATGTAGCTCAGATGGTAGAGCGCTCGCTTAGCATGCGAGAGATACGGGGATCGATACCCTGCATCTCCAATTTTCTTACTCTTCTTCTTTTTTTCCAATTATTTTGCGCGCATTCTGCTGATTAATTCAACAGATGTGTGGGACTCATATGGATTAATTGATTAAAAAAATAAACTATACAATCAAGAATTGAACTTAGGACCTTTTGGAAGGAATCTAAAGTACTAACCATTCCACTATAATAACTTTGGACCTTTAGAGGTTTACGTATCGTCCCCTCTCGAACAGAATTTATGCATAAAAATGTACTTAAAATAAAAGGGTAGCAACAATAAAAAATGTCAATGGGGATGTAGCTCAGATGGTAGAGTGCTCGCTTAGCATGCGAGAGGTACGGGGATCGAAACCCCGCGTCTCCAATTTTTTCTTACTCTTCTTCTTTTTTTTCCAATTATTTTGCACGCATTCTGCTGATTAATTCAACAGATGTGTGGGACTCATATGGACTAATTGATTAAAAAAAAAACTCTAGAATCAAGAATTGAACTTAGGACCTTTAGGAAGGAATCTAAAGTACTAACCATTACACTATAATAACTTTGGACCTTTAGAGGTTTTACGTATCGTCCCCTCTCGAACAGAATTTATGCATAAAAATGTACTTAAAATAAAAGGGTAGCAACAATAAAAAACGTCAATGGGGATGTAGCTCAGATGGTAGAGCGCTCGCTTAGCATGCGAGAGGTACGGGGATCGATACCCCGCATCTCCAATTTTCTTTCTCTTCTTCTTTTTTTCCAATTATTTTGCGCGCATTCTGCTGATTAATTCAACAGATGTGTGGGACTCATATGGATTAATTGATTAAAAAAAAAACTCTACAATCAAGAATTGAACTTAGGACCTTTAGGAAGGAATCTAAAGTACTAACCAATACACTATAATAACTTTGGACCTTTAGAGGTTTTACGTATCGTCCCCTCTCGAACAGAATTTATGCATAAAAATGTACTTAAAATAAAAGGGTAGCAACAATAAAAAACGTCAATGGGGATGTTGCTCAGATGGTAGAGCGCTCGCTTAGCTTGCGAGAGGTACAGGGATCGATACCCCGCATCTCCGATTTTCTTACTCTTCTTCTTTTTTTCCAATTATTTTGCACATATTTTGCTGATTAATTCAACAGATGTGTGGGACTCATATGGACTAATTGATTAAAAAAAATCTTCAATCAAGAATTGAACTTAGGACCTTTAGGAAGGAATCTAAAGTACTAACCATTACACTATAATAACTTTGGACCTTTAGATGTTTTACGTATCGTCCCCTCTCGAACAGAATCTATACATAAAAATGTACTTAAAATAAAAAGGTAGCAACAATAAAAAAATGTCAATGGGGATGTAGCTCAGATGGTAGAGCGCTCGCTTTGCATGCGAGAGGTACGGGGATCGATACCCCGTATCTCCAATTTTCTTACACTTCTTCTTTTTTTCCAATTATTTTACACATATTTTGCGGATTAATTCAACAGATGTGTGGGACTCATATGGACTAATTGATTAAAAAAAATCTTCAATCAAGAATTGAACTTAGGACCTTTAGGAAGGAATCTAAAGTACTAACCATTACACAATAATAACTTTGGACCTTTAGAGGTTTTACATATCGTCCCCTCTCGAACAGAATTTATGCATAAAAATCTACTTAAAATAAAAGGGTAGCAACAATAAAAAACGTCAATGGGGATGTAGCTCAGATTGGTAGAGCGCTCGCTTAGCATGCGAGAGGTACGGGGATCGATACCCCGCATCTCCAGTTTTCTTACTCTTCTTCTTTATTTCCAATTATTTTACGTGCATTCTGCTGATTAATTCAACAGATGTGTGGGACTCATATGGATTAATTGATTAAAAAAATAAACTCTACAATCAAGAATTGAACTTAGGACCTTTAGGAAGGAATCTAAAGTACTAACCAATACACTATAATAACTTTGGACCTTTAGAGGTTTTACGTATCGTCCCCTCTCGAACAGAATTTATGCATAAAAATGTACTTAAAATAAAAGGGTAGCAACAATCAAAAATGTCAATGGGGATGTAGCTCAGATGGTAGAGCGCTCGCTTAGCATGCGAGAGGTACGGGGATCGATACCCCGCATCTCCAATTTTCTTACTCTTCTTCTTTTTTTCCAATTATTTTGCCCATATTTTGCTGATTAATTCAACAGATGTGTGGGACTCATATGGACTAATTGATTAAAAAAAATCTTCAATCAAAAATTGAACTTAGGACCTTTAGGAAGGAATCTAAAGTACTAACCATTACACTATAATAACTTTGGACCTTTAGAGGTTTTACGTATCGTCCCCTCTCGAACAGAATTTATGCATAAAAATGTACTTAATATAAAAAGGTAGCAACAATAAAAAAACGTCAATGGGGATGTAGCTCAGATGGTAGAGCGCTCGCTTTGCATGCGAGAGGTACTGGGATCGATACCCCGCATCTCCAATTTTCTTACTCTTCTTCTTTTTTTCCAATTATTTTGCACGCATTCTGCTGATTAATTCAACAGATGTGTGGGACTCATATGGACTAATTGATTAAAAAAAACTCTACAATCAAGAATTGAACTTAGGACCTTTAGGAAGGAATCTAAAGTACTAACCATTACACTATAATAACTTTGGCCCTTTAGAGGTTTTACGTATCGTCCCCTCTCGAACAGAATTTATGCATAAAAATGTACTTAAAATAAAGGGTAGCAACAATAAAAAACGTCAATGGGGATGTAGCTCAGATGGTAGAGCGCTCGCTTAGCATGCGAGAGGTACGGGGATCGATACCCCGCATCTCCAATTTTCTTACTCTTCTTCTTTTTTTTCCAATTATTTTGCGCGCATTCTGCTGATTAATTCAACAGATGTGTGGGACTCATATGGACTAATTGATTAAAAAAAATAAACTCTACAATCAAGAATTGAACTTCGGACCTTTAGGAAGGAATCTAAAGTACTAACCATTACACTATAATAACTTTGGACCTTTAGAGGTTTTACGTATCGTCCCCTCTCGAACAGAATTTATGCATAAAAATGTACTTAAAATAAAAGGGTAGCAACAATAAAAAACGTCAATGGGGATGTAGCTCCGATGGTAGAGCGCTCGCTTAGCATGCGAGAGGTACGGGGATCGATATCCCGCATCTCCAATTTTCTTACTCTTCTTCTTTTTTTTCCAATTATTTTGCGCGCATTCTGCTAATTAATTCAACAGATGTGTGGGACTCATATGGACTAATTGATTAAAAAAATAAACTCTACAATCAAGAATTGAACTTGGGACCTTTAGGAAGGAATCTAAAGTACTAACCAATACACTATAATAACTTTGGACCTTTAGAGGTTTTGCGTATCGTCCCTTCTCGGACAGAATTTATGCATAAAAATGAACTTAAAATAAAAGGCTAGCAACAATAAAAAAACGTCAATGAGGATGTAGCTCAGATGGTAGAGCGCTCGCTTAGCATTTGAGAGGTATGCGAATCGATACCCTGCATCTCCAACTTTCTTACTCTTCTTTTTTTTCCCATTATTTGGCACGCATTCTCTTCTTCTTTTTTCCCATTATTTGGCACGCATTATGTTGATTAATTCAGCAGATGTGTGGAACTCATATGGACTAATTGATTAAATATAGAGTGAAACAGTTCACATGGCACTCGAATAGTATTTTGAAAAAATACTATTCCAAAAATAGTATTTTGAAAAAATACTATTCCAAAAATAGTATTTTGGGAAAATCCATGGCTCACATGTAATAGGAAGGGAAACATAATTGGACAGAATTAAATGGGACAGTAGATCGGCTCCCGTTTTTGGAATAGCATTTTGAAAAAAACCTGGAAATCTATTATTAGAAGTTAATTATGTTGTCATTTTATTTTGAAAAAATATCACCCAAGGATGGAACAATAATTTGATAATTAAATAAAAGAAGGGTGGTGGACATTTTGTTGAAACACCTATTTTTGGAACACTAGTTGGTCTAGTATTCTCTTGCGATGAATACTATTAGGTTTTGGACGAAAACCGAATTGCACTTCGGTTTGAAATAAATTCGATTCGATTTCAATTTTAAAAATACTATAATTTTTATTCAGTTTTGTTTTGAATTTCAATTTCGATCAAAAACCAAAAATCGAATGTGATTTATGAAATTATGTAAATACCCTCAATTCTTTACATATTTTATGATTAAAAATGAGTATACTTTGAAAACAATAATTCTATGTATATATTTTGAAGCTAAACTTTTATAATTTAGCAACTACTCCAACTTTGGACACAATTTTAAAATACAACAAATAAAAATAGCCCGGTTTAAAATACAACTACTCCAACATTTATAATCTGACCATGATTTTAACTTTGGACCTGACTAATTAAACAATAAAAATAGCCCAACAGAACAAACCGAAGAATCTTTTATTCGGTTCGTTTCGGTTTTGGCTAATTTCGGTTCGATTTTGGTTTTGAATTTTTAGAATTTCAATTTATTCGGTTTTGACTATTTCAGTTCGCTTGAAACCGAATAAACCGAATGCTCACCACTATACTATTCTCAAATTACCTATTTGAGTCCATAAATCAATTATAAATTACGCAAAATCTGGAAAAAATATTAATCATAAATTATGCCTTTCTGAGATCGAACCTAGGTCGTTCGCTTGACAGACGAAAATACTCACCACTATATCACAACGACTTTATTATTTAATATTTTTAAATCACGTTTATTTAAATGATGAAGGTAAATGTCATGAAGAAGTAAATGGAAGAAATTATCTAATATATTGAAAAATATATGATAAGAAGGTATACATTAGCAGGGATATTTCTGAGGCAAGGGCTACATTTGGGATCATTACCTAAAATCCCACAATCTTCCTCTTTGTCACTTCAACTAGGAAACGTTGATGTCATAATGCTTCCCTCCCACACGAATACAGAAAATTTGCTCCAAAGTACTCATTTTTTAGGAAATTACGTTCATAACAACATGTCTGGGAAAACTAGAATTATAGGAACATTCCGCCAGACGAACTGGCAAAAATTGGACAAATCGCAGAGGAGGAGGGGAGGGGGGGCTTGTTTGGAATGGGGGTGGGACAAGGGTTACCAACAGCTGGGGTTTCAATTATTGCATTGTTGGGAATAATTTTTACAGAAAATTTCAAAACCTCCCCACCTCCTTCCCCCCCCCCACGATTTCAGCCAGATGCCGCCAGTTTGTCTGACGGAATGTTCTTATAATTCCAATTTTCTCAAACATGTTATCCTGAACGTAATTTCCTAAAAAATGAATACTTTGGAGCAAATTTTCTGCACAACGTTTGCTTGCCTAATGTTTTTGGAAGACTTGATGCTACAGTCACGTAGAATGTCTAAAGATTCTGAAGGTTAGGGACGGACACAGAACCGGGCAGAATGAACATCGTTTTCAAACCAAAAGTAATCGCCAAGAAACAAAGTTAAACGTTCTACCTGTTGGAGTGGGTGGGGTTCCCAACCTATGTGGAGAAGACCCCGGAGTGCGACGAGCGTCGTTCGTGTGTCGAAGAAGCTCGGGAAGTGGGCAACGAGGAGTTGCTGCTGCTGCTGCAAACAAAGGGGAGTTTCTGGACCTAGGAAACCGAGTTCGGGCCGAAATCGGTCCCAGGGCGAGTTCGGGCCGAACTCGGTCTGGCCATTCCAGAATGTTGATGGTAGGTACTGGTTGCCCGACACAGAGTTCTGGCCGAACTCTGTGTCGTTGGGGCTGAAGCGGAAATCTGGGTGATTTTTCACCATTGGATCTAATCAAACGGTCCAGGTTGGTTGCGGGATTAGGTAGTTAAGTTGGGATTTCCAAACCCTGATCTATAATGTAACACAATTGTAGACAACACAAGAAAGAGAGAGGAAGGAGGCAAGAGTGCCATTGCAACTTTGGGAGAGAAGACGGAGGATTGAAGGTCATTTTTGAAGGAGATTATGTTTGGGTAATCTCTACTCGTTGTTCTCGCTCTTCGTAGCCTTGTAATCATTGTTCTTTCTTCTAAGTGTTGTGGGGATCTGATTTGGATCGGGAGGGGTTTGTAGAGGGTGTAATTCTTCTATTCCATTAGTGGAGGCTTCTCAGGGTTGGACTTCGATCGTCCCGTGATTTTTCCTGCAAGGGTTTTCCACGTCAAAAATTCTCTGTGTCTGCGTGGATTGTTTTGTGTGGTTGTTTTTGGGTTCGTACGTTGTATTGCTCGGTCCTCTCGCAGGTACTCTCCGGTTTGGGGAAAGGTTTCCGCGCTTCTTTCCCAACAGAGTGGTATCAGAGCTAGGTTCTGGAGTTCAGAAGGAGTGTCAGTAGTTGACAGAGAACCAGAGAGGAGAGATAGACGCGAAGCCGGTGTGCATGGTGAATCTTAATGGCACGAACTATCTTTATTGGCAGAGCAAGATAAAGAATTTGCTATTTGTCAAGAAGCTGCATCTACCCGTGTTTCATTCGAGAAGCCCAGTGATAAATTCGAGGAGGACTGGACATTCGAGCATATACAGGTGTGTGGGTACATACGGCAGTTTGTTGATAAGAACTGTACAACCACGTAGCCAATATTGAGCACGCGAAGACGTTGTGGGATAAGCTGGAATCCTTGTATGCGAAGAAGACCGGGGTAAACAAGTTGTTCCTGATCTGAACAATGATGGGTCTGTGATACAAGGATGGGGCGTCTATTTTGGACCACTTGAGTGAGTTCTAGGGCGTGGTTGACCATCTATCTTCTATGGGAGTCAAGTTCGACGACGAGGTTCAGGGACTATGGCTGTTGTGTACATTGCCAGACTCGTGGGAGACCGTACGAGTATCTATGATCGCTTCTGCTCCAGAGGGCGTGGTCAGTCTGGAGTTTGCCAAGAGCGGGGTGTTAAATGAAGAGATGCGGAGACGTTCTCAGAACACTTCATCCACATCCCATCACTCAGAGGTACTTGTTTCAGAGAGCCGTGGAAGGGGCAAAAGCAGGGGTCCAGTTGGTGGCAGAGACAAGAGCAGGGGAAAGTCCAAGGGTCGTTGCGAGGACTCGGAGTGTTACCATTGTGGCAAGAAGGGCCACATCAAGCGGAACTGTTTCGCTTGGAAGAGAGAGAAGAAGGGCGACAAGGGGAATCAAGAAGAGAACACTACAGCGGCGGCCTCGATGCATGGAGGCGATGTGATCATCGTAGGTGATGAGGTCATTACAAACCTCGCCTGCGATGACAATTCTTGGTTGGTGGACTCAGGGGCTTCAGCACATGTATCTCACAACAGGGTACTATTTGCCACTTACACGACAGGCGACTGTGGAGTGTTGAATATGGGCAACGGAGATGTATCGAAGGCGGTTGCTATTGGAGATGTGCATTTGAGAACGAAGACGGGTGCAGTTCTTATTCTCAAGGATGTTCGTCATGTCCCTGATATCCGTTTCAACCTGGTGTCGGTTGGAAGGTTGGATGACGAGGGATTCTTCAATCTCTTCGGGAATAGTCAGTAGAAGCTTTCCAGAGGTTCGATGGTGATTGCCAGAGGAAGCAAGAAGTCCGGTCTCTACTATATGGAGGGGAGCGCACAAGAGACACAGGAGGTGAACGCAGTCAGTGATACGTCTACCGAGTTGTGGCACAGGCGGCTCGGCCATATCAGCGAGAAGGGGATGAGCTACTTGGTGAACAGGAAGGTGATTCCAGGGCTCAAGTCTACAAAGTTGGAGAAGTGCACGCACTGCTTAGCTGGAAAGCAAAATAGGGTGTCTTTCCAAAGTCACCCAAGTTTAAGAAAGTCGGCGTTGCTCGAGTTGATTCACTCCGATGTCTGCGGTCCTATGAAGGTAAAATCTATTGGTGGTGCATCTTACTTTGTGACTTTTATTGATGACTGTTCCAGGAAGGTTTGGGTCTATGCCATAAAGACCAAGGATCAGGTGCTGCCTACTTTCAAAGAGTTTCAGGCCTCTGTTGAAAGAGATACGGGCAAGAAGTTATTATGTGTTCGGTCCGACAACGGCGGCGAATACATCGGTCCCTTTAATGCGTATTGCAGAGAGCAAGGGATACAACACCAGAAGACTCCACCCAAGACACCTCAGCTCAATGGTGTAGCGGAGCGCATGAACAGGACACTGATGGAGAGGGTGCGATGTTTGCTGTCAGAAGCAAACTTACCGAGCGGTTATTGGGGTGAGGCTCTTCTCACAGCTGCTTATGTTATTAATTTGTCTCCTAGTGCTCCTTTGCCGGGTGATGTGCCTAACAAAGTATGGTACGACAAAGAGCCGTCATACAATCACCTGCAAGTGTTTGGCTGTAAGGCCTTCGTACATGTACCGAAGGACGAGAGGACCAAACTTGAGCCGAAGACGAGGCGATGTGTCTTTGTCGGCTATGGTCGGGATGAGTTTGGCTATAGACTCTACGACCCGGTGGGAAGAAAGCTCTACAGAAGCAGGGACGTGGTGTACGTCGAGGATCAGACCATGACCAACACTCAGGATTTCGAGACGCCTTCTGAGGCTGAGGAATTGCCTGAGTTAGAGTCATTTCGCTTCGAGCAATTTCCAGAGGACATCGCAGAGGATCCAATTATGGGGGAGCCAGTACATGGAGTTGCTCCCAACCTTGATCATCAGCCTGCTGATGGTGGTCAGGGTATCCCTCAGGAGGATGAGCATGCCGGGAAGGCAGTTCCTGAAGGGGAGGAGGCTGTCGGTATACAGCCAACACCAGTGGCTCCACTGAGAAGGAGCGACAGAGAGCGTCGACCATCTACGAGATACTCACCGGGTGAGTATGTGCTATTGACTGACGGGGGAGAGCCCGAAAGTTTTACAGAGGCTATGGAAGACGAACACAGGCAGGAGTAGATAGAGGCTATGCAGGAGGAGATGAGTTCCTTACACGCCAATTCCACTTATGATCTGGTACGGTTGCCAAAGGGCAAGAAGGCTTTGAAGAATTGATGGATGTTCAGAGTGAAGTAGACGGAAGATGCTACTCGCCCTCGATACAAAGCGAGGCTGGTAGTTAAAGACTACGGTCAGCGGAAAGGCGTGGATTATGATGAGATCTTTTTGCCTGTCGTCAAGCATTTGTCTATTCGGGTGGTGCTAGCATTAGCAGCCAGTCTCGACTTGGAGGTCGAGCAGATGGATGTGAAGATGGCATTTCTCTACGGTGATCTTGAGGAGGAGTTGTACATGGAGCAGCTAGAGGGATTCTGTGAGAGGGGCAAGTCACATTTGGTCTGCCGGTTGAGGAAGAGCTTGTATGGTCTGAAGCAGGCTCCGAGGCAGTGGTACAGAAAGTTTGAGTTGTTTATGGGGGAACATAGCTATACATGGACGACGTCGGACCATTGTGCATTTGTGAGATATTTTGCCAGGGATGATTTTATCATTTTATTGCTCTATGTAGATGATATGCTATTAGTGGGTCGGAATGCCACTAGGATAGCGGAGCTGAAGCGCCAACTGGGCGCGGCCATCTCTATGAAGGATTTGGGCACAGCGAAGACTATTCTTGGGATGGAGATCAGCCGAGAGAGACAGTCCAAGTTGCTACATTTGTCCCAAAAGAAGTACATTCACTGGGTACTTCAGCGTTTCGGTATGGACGGATCGAAGAAAGTGAGTTGCCCCCTTCCGGCTCACTTTAAGTTCACTGAGGAGCAGTGTCCATCTACCGAGGATGAAAAGGAAGATATGGAGCGGGTTCCATATGCTTCAGCTGTAGGGAGCCTGATGTATGCTATGGTGTGTACGAGGCCAGATATCGCTCATGCAGTTGGCACGGTTAGCAGGTATCTTTCAAATCCTGGAAGGGTACATTGGAGTGCGGTCAAGTGGATTCTACGATATCTTCAGGGTACTGCTGATTGAAAACTTTTTTTTGGTGGTGACGAGTCGAAGCTGGTTGGGTATACTGACGCTGATATGGCTGGAGATGTAGACACGAGGCGATCGACTTCGGGCTACGTGATGATGTTTGCGGAAGGAGCGTTGTCGTGGCAGTCACGGTTGCAGAAGTGTGTTGCCTTGTCGACGACGGAGGCGGAATACATTGCGGCAACGGAGGCTTGTAAAGAGCTGTTATGGATGAAGAAGCTGTTGCAGAAAATGGGACTAAAGCAAGAGCAGTATACTTTGCTTTGTGACAGTCAGAGTGCCATTCACCTTGTGAAGAATCAGACGTTTCATAGCCGGTCCAAGCACATCGAGACTCGGTATCATTAGATACGGGATGTGGTTGAGAAGAAGGACGCGAAGCTTGAGAAGGTTCATACAGATGATAACGGAGCTGATATGTTTACGAAGGTTCTACCAAAGGAAAAGTTTGAGTACTGCAGGCAGATCGTCGGGATGACGACATCCTCCCCATAGTTGTGAAGGGAGAGATTTGTTGGAGTGGGTGGGATTTCCAACCTATGTGGAGAAGACCCCGGAGTGCGACGAGCGTCGTTCGTGTGTCGAAGAAGCTCGGGAAGTAGGCAACGAGGAGTTGCTGCTGCTGCTGTAAACAAAGGAGAGTTTCTGGACCTGGGAAACCGAGTTCGGGCCGAACTCGGTCCCAGGGCGAGTTCGGGCCGAACTCGGTCCCAGGGCGAGTTCGGGATGAACTCGGTCTGGCCATTCCAGAATGTTGCTGGTAGGTGCTGGTTGCCCGACACAGAGTTCTGGCCGACCTCTGTGTCGTCGGGGCTGAAGTGGAAATCTGGGTGATTTTTCACTATTGGATCTAATCAAACGGTCCAGGTTGGTTGCGGGATTAGGGAGTTAAGTTCGGATTTTCAAACCCTAATCTATAATGTAACACAATTGTAGACAACACAAGAAAGAGAGAGGAAGGAGGCAAGAGTGCCATTGCAACTTTGGGAGAGAAGACGGAGGATTGAAGGTCGTTTTCGAAGGAGATCGCGTTCGGGTAATCTCTACTCGTTGTTCTCGCTCTTCGTAGCCGTGTAATCATTGTTCTTTCTTCTAAGTGTTGTGGGGATCCGATTTGGATCGAGAGGAGTTTGTAGAGGGTGTAATTCTTCTATTCCATTAGTGGAGGCTTCTCAGGGTTGGACTCCGATCGTCCCGTGGTTTTTCCTGCAAGGGTTTTCCACGTCAAAAATTCTCTGTGTCTGCGTGGATTGTTTTATGTTGTTGTTTTTGGGTTCGTGCGTTGTATTGCTCGGTCCTCTCGCAGGTACTCTCCGGTTTGGGGAAAGGTTTCCGCGCTTCTTTCCCAACACTACCTGCATATGATGCTAGATTCTCATACACATTAGCATAGCGCAAACACGACGATGTGAAAAACTTGACGAAAAAACCCATGAGACAATTGTAGTCCAACCCATAAAAGCATTAACTGCTTAATTAGAAAAGTACAACGACTCATCTACAAACATTTTACACCTATTAAACATGAATCACCGCAACTACTCAATTTAGGAAATTGATTACAATAATGAAAAATAGGTTTACGAGAATGAATAACACATAATCGAAACGAAGTGGATCCCTTCAAATAAACTCCTCCATATCAAATCCTAAGGGTCTGCTTGGCAATTGTAGGGGTAGCGATTATGAGGTGTTTTTAGAGTACCGTTATGAGGGGATCGATTTTTTGTGGTTTTTAAGTAGCAACTTTTAAACCGGTCCAATCCATGCTTGGTAATTAACTAAAGAGCGGTTCTGAAATTTTTTTACACAAATAAAATTAAATAAGGAAGGGTTTTAGTAGTTATAATTATATATTTTGGTGAGGATATAAATGGAATACAATAATAAAATCTCTCGAAATCTATCGATTTTGGGTGTTTCTAAAGCCACCCAAATTTACATTACACCGGTTTTGGGATTTTTTTGAGCCGACTAAAATCGGTGCCTCAAAAAAAAATTAACAAGCAGAGGTCTTCATAAACGGTCGGTTCAAAAATACTCCAAAACTGGTGAAACACCTTTACCAAGCAGACCCTAAAGCTCTCTTGGAATCCTTCTTCTTGAAAGTTGTGACTCTTGAGAATCTCTCCCATTGGGGAATGAGTGAAGTAGTTAGGATTAGTAAAGTCATATTTAAGTCCTCCTAATCACCGAGTAATCCCGGTCATTCAGATCCAAGTAAATGACTAGATAAAAACACAAAAATCTCCCAACCTACGCCCGATGGCATACTGCAGATATACACAAAATTTTGCACAAATTATGTTACGTTTTTGGCACTTTAAGCATACCAACGATATGCCGACAACATTACTTTTGATATATTGTTGGCTCAGATACTGCTCTAATACGGTATCCAACTCCAAATGATCTCGAACTTATCGTCTTCTGACTTTTCGAGCCTCTCCGATACACGAGTGATGCTCGTCGCATTACATGGTGTTCTCAATATAGGATGAGTCGATAGAACTCACTTGCATAATTAGCAACAATCTCAAACTAAGCCTTATTCCAGTGTCGTAAATAACTAAGATTTGGGTTGTATTCGTTAGTGCTTTTCAAAAGGGGACATCATAATCATCTTCTTCTTCTTTTTCAATTGATTCAAAAGTTGAACAAAAATTAAATTAACTTCTTAAAAAAATAAAATAATAAGCAACTGTTGCGAAACAACCGTTGGAACTAGTTTTCTGAAAGAAGAAAAAAATAAAATAGGCAGTAACCAATCCCAAACTCAGCCTAAATGTAAGACTTTGCAATGAGAAATTATTAGGTGCTCCTGGCTCACCACTGGACGTACTGAGTGGTGAGCCAGGTCCAATGAATAATTGACACTTGGAATAATCAATTAATTCCATATTTTCCACATCATAACTGGACAATTCATAAGTTAGCTTAATATTAATATTAATTTTGATAATAATATTAATGTTAATGTTAATCTTAGTATTAATGTTAATGTTAATATTAATATTAATGTTAATATTAATGTTAATTTTAATATCAATGTTAACATTAATATTAACATTAATACTAAGATTAACATTAACATTAATATTAATTTTTAATGTTAATATTAATATTATTGTTAATATTAATTTTACTGTTAATATTAATGTTAATCTTAATATTAATTTTAATGATAATATTAATATTATTGATTTTGTTAGTATTTTTTGTTATCTTTAATATTAATTTTAATTTTAATTTTAATTTTAATATTAATATTAATATTAATATTAATATTAATATTAATATTAATTTACTGTTAATATTAATGTTAATTTTAATATTAATTTTGATGTTAAGCTAACTTATGAATTGTCTGCTTATGATGTGGAAAATATGGAATTAATTGATTATTCCATGTGTCAATTGTTTATTGGACCGGGCTCGCCATTCAGCACGTCCAGTGGTGAACCGGGAGTACCTAATAATTTCTCCTTGGCAAGGGGTTATAGTTAAAAGTTGTCCAAAAATAGAACTTTTACAAAATGGATTTTGTTATTATCAACCAACTTTAGACCACCTTCAAAAGAAATTAATAAGTTGGATATAATAGATATATTGACTGGTAACAATAGATAATGTCAATGGGGATGTAGCTCAGATGGTAGAGCGCTCGCTTAGCATGCGAGAGGTACGGGGATCGATACCCCGCATCTCCAATGTTATTTTTAATTTGTTATCGTCGTGTCCTTATTTTTGCACCAATTTTTTGCATCGTCACATCGTGTCCTTATTTTTGCACCAAATTCTGATTAATTCAGCAGAGGTGTGAGAGTCATATGGACTAATTGATTAAATATAGAGTGAAACAGTTCACATGGCACTGGAAAAGTAGTCTAAAAATTCCTTTATATTAGCTTATTAAAAAATTAGGATATACGCACGTGTTTGTAGTTTGTACGTGTTTTAACCCTATTTTAATTATTTTTATATTTGTGAAGAGTAAAAAGACATCATAATAGTAGAATATTTTTTAAAAAATTTATTTTCTATACATAATTACCTAGCAGCCCTCATTAAATTTAATGAACAAATTTAATTAGTAAAGTTAGATAAGGACATATTTAAAAAAAAAAATTTACGATGAAGCCTACTTTCTTTATTATATAGTAGATAGATTAGGGGTAATTACACTCAGCACCCCCCCCCCCCCCCCTCCTCCTCCTCCCCCGCCCGCCACCCCCCCCCCCCCCCCCCAACCCCCCTATGTTTTTATGAGTATTAAATGGGCTACCCTTATTCCAAAATTAATTACACTGATCGCTCCTCTCCTTAATAAATTTTATTAACTATACTGGTGGACAATTATATTAGTTTCTATAGAAATTAGAAACTATATAAGGATCAGTATAATTTAGTTTCAAAACAGGAGTTGTCGTATAGTAAGTGTAAAACATAGGATGGTTAATCCAATTAACCCAAAAAATTATAACTCGGTTAGTTTTGGATTAGTTTTTTTTTTAAAAACAGTAGAAAATCTATTATTAAAAGTTATTTATGTTGTCATTTATTTTGAAAATATCACCCAAGGATGGAACCAGAATTAAATAAAGGGATATTTTAGCAAACCACATTCTAATGTTAAAACTAACATATGCTTCCAATATTTTTGTAACTAGCAAATGCCCTCATTTTTCGTACGAACAAAAAAAAAATTAAGATAAACCCCCACTTTTTAAACAATTTTTTTGTTGTTTAACACATGAGTGGGGATCTTTGCTAGTTAAAAAAATAGTGGAAGTATATGCTAGTTTCAACATTTATAATGGGGACATTTGCTAGAATATCCCTTAAATAAAAGAATGGGGGTGGACAGTTTGTGAAATACCTAGTTTTGTAACACTAGTTGGTCTCATATTCTCTAGGGGTGAATATTATTCGATTTTGGACGGAAAATTGAATTGAATCTAACAGAATAAGAGATCGGGTTCGGTTTGAAAAAAAATCCGGTTCGATTTCGATTTTAAAAATACTAAAAATTCTTATTCAACTTCGATTTTGGATTTCGGTTTTGTTGAAAAACCGAAAATCGAAAACGATTTATGAAATTATGTAAATACCCTCAATTCTACACATATTTTGTTCGATTTCTATTTTAAAAATACTAAAATTTCTTAATCAGTTTTGGTTTCGGTTTTGGATTCCAGTTCAGTACAAAATCGAATACGACTAATAAAATTATGTAAATACCCTCAATTGTTAATTATCTAAATCAGGTTGTCTGTGATCAGGTTTGGGTCAACAATCTCTCCCATTTTGATAATTGACAAAAAGAAATTTGTATGTCTCAATATTCATACCTGGATACATATTGAAGGAGAGGAAATTTGCAGATATGTCATGGCTCCCCCGCAATGTAATATTCCTTTTCTTGTACATAAGTTTATGACAGATATGCATATACAATCACATAAAATATCACATCATGTGTTTCTTCCCCTTTTGTTACTTAGCAAAATAGACACAATGTAAAGCTCCCCCGTAAAAGGATAGAAAATGAAATCAATGTTAAGTAAATGAATCAGAGCATGAGAAAGGCATGGACAATCATGATCAAGATATACTAAATGAAGAACAATGAGAGAAGTGTGTAAAGATAAGTATATAAACTACATACCAAATGTAGAGTATCAAATAGAAAAGAGTTTGTCAAAACACAAAATAGTTGGTAAAAATAAAAGAATTTAATAATAATCAGTAGATAGTTTACCAACATAAAATCAAAGAAAAAAAATCCAAAATATAATATGATATGAAATATTATCCTAGTTTTGGAAGAGAATTATGAAATAAAGGATTTCAGTTAAAAGCAATGGGGATTAGATAATTGTAAATAATAGATATCAAAGAAGAAAGATACCAATTGAGATATTGAAACATATAAAATGATCTCATTGTTTGCAAATCTATTTGCTTATCCAAAATTCATGCATATGAACTCAATTACCTTATCATGCTATATGAATACCCTTTAGATAAACATGAAGGTAAGGAGAAAAAATACTTGAGAAGGAGAAATTCAGTCGACTTGAATGCTCCCCCTTAAAGTAGTACCAACGTTGATATAAATCATGAGTTTTGAGTAAGTCCTCAAAAATCCAGATCAATTAAGCATACTGGGAAAGCCAAATCAATAAAAGCACAATAGTCACTAAGATACAAAAGTTAATATTAACAAGATGACCTATTTAACCCGTATAAGAGAGAGATAAAATTATAAAGGCAATTGCATACACTCTCATAAACCCTTCAAAATAAAAAAAATATCATAACCTTAATGAAATATGAAATTGAAGAGAATATGAGTCCATGATGAACTAGGTATACGACATATTCATGAATATAAATGAATTGAACCAATTTATTTGCTCCCCCTTAAAATATGCGTATCTAGTTCCAAAGCACTTATAGCATAAAATAGATAACTGCAAGATCCTGGAGGTAAATCGACTATGAATTTTTTCCCTTGCTCAATTCATATAAGGCTATAAAATCGTCATAAAATGAATAATGTCATCTTTAGTCATGAAGAGATATCCACTTAATAGCTACTAAAGATGAGAAATCAAAAAGATATTTTATTTTAGCACATGTAATCAAAAGATGACATACACTAACCTATATAAAAGAATCTCATATTTAAATATGACAGATCAATGTATGTTACCTTTTGAGAAAAATATCATCATAAAAGGAATAAAGTCAATTAAATTAATCATGATGAAAGTCAAAACATAGCTCAAAAATACAAAAAAAAACTCAAATATCATGTCCATGATTATCTAATTAAGAAATGATCAACCAATTTATTGCTTTGCGTGGACTATGTATGTTTTACCACATATGTACCTGTCAACGGGTAATAATCTAACCTTGCTAATACTAAAGGAGAAACCAATGAAGTTCAAATAGCAAAAATCATATGTGATAATCCATGAGTAGTCAAAGTAGAGTAATAAATTATCTTGATAACCACATAATTTGATAATATAAATCCAACGAATCTCATCAAGAGAAAATCCTAAATCCATATTTATAATAAAATCTTACAAATTGATGAAAAATATGGAAAAAGAGTCATTCTCATTTAAATTATTACATATTCAATCTAAAAAGATGTAATATGATAATATGATAAAATTATGACTCAAAGATGAGAGAAATTTAAGAGATGCTTACCAATGACTAGTATGGAAGGAAGTTAAATTGAAGTGAAAGCGATGAATCACAAACCTCAATGGAAACAAGATTAAATAAAAATTTGTCAAACTAATTTTAGAGACCAAACATATGTATCTAAAATAGAATACAAATCTCATCAAAAAAATTCATAAATCGTTTTTGTAAACTAGCATATCACATATAGATTGAAATTCAAGAAGATAGCTAGATGAGTGAAAGTGAACAAAAAAATTATATAGCTTAACAGTACATCGTAAGTAAGCTACATAACTAATTAAAATTTATGAGGTAGACCATTAACAGGATAAATGTGCTCATTAAATCTTAAGTCACTAACACTAAAGATACATGCTTAAGCATAGAGTATAAGATACATTTTGAATGAACAAAATAATTTATGTACTCTTTATTAAGCAAGGATAAGAGTATAAGATAGCAAGTAAATGAATTAGACTCTCATCAAGTAAAGGACAAAAGGGATGTTCATGAAAACACAATAGAACAAATCCCTTTGCCAAGTATTGAGATTAACCCAAGATAATGAAATAATATATTAATCTAGAGAATGCAAAATTATAGCCATAATGAAAGTGGATTATCTAGAAATGGAAAGTCTCAACGCAAAATCTCAACCCATAATAGCTAAAGACATAAGAAATATGGTGTATCAATTACATGTATTCTTAGGTACTACAAAAATATCATTGGACAACAATAGTTCAGAAAAAACATATGTCCAAGGAATGAGCAAAGAAAGATCATTAAGATCAATAAAGCTAATTAAGAGCTAAAGATAGTAAGAGACACAAAAGCTTTCATAGTGCACCATAGTAAAATATAAAGAAATAGACTAGAAAGTGTGCACTAATTAAGGAGGTAAAATTAACAAACAAGGTAAAATACAAAATCATGTTATCCTTAAAAGAACTTCCATAAATAGTCATGAACAAGATACTAATAAATATTTTCTCTCAACATCCTAACTTGAAGAAGTAAAACAAATAAATCAGAAGTTATAAATTATTAATATATATATATATATATATATATATATATATATATATATATATATATATATATATATATATATATATATATATATATCACAAATAGGCATACATGAAAAGATCAAAAATTAATTAAAAGACATGTATCCATAAAGTCAATCAAAAAGAAGCCAAGAAGATATCATCAAAAGAATACTTTAAGGAAGAAGCTAATTAATTCAAGAAGATATGCACAAATTTGGTCAGGGAATCAATAGCTAAAGTATGGGATAAGCACAAGTTTGAAGGAAGCAAGTATAATTAAATATTCTTCAAAACAATATAAAACTAAAGCTTAACTCATATACCAACAAAAAGTTATTTATACAAAAAAAATATCAATATAAGAAATATATAATCTGCATGTAAATGAAGATTTAATGAATATAATCATGTATCCTTAATGAATGTTTGAAAAACTATCAAAAATTCAAAAAATACGTATAAATAGACTTAATTAGGCAATATATAATTCATTCATAAGAGGTTTAATCAAAATAAAACATTAAAATCAATAATGAATATATTATGTAAGTACAATGTTAAATAGGAAGTATAAGTGTATATTTGTCAAGTGATAAGAAGCTTGTGCTAAACACATATATTCACAAATACCGATTAAGAAAAATATGACATATTAAATACAAATCGGCAAGAAATAAATATCTTAAAACTTTTAAAGACGGAGAGTTAAAATCATATTAACTTAAATCAAAACCAAGGTCCTATGGACTAGAATGATATGCATGCTTTATAAATAAATATTAGAAATAATGAGCATGCATATATAAATGTGTCACACTAATAGAAAATGAGTGATAAACTACATAGTGTGAACTAATCATTTAAGCTAAGTAACTAGTCATGTTAGATAAAAGAAATAATAAGAAAATTAACTAAGCATGCTAGTATTATGTCTCACATTGATTAATATAATAAGCAACTAAATAAAATCAATGTGAGTTAGTAGAAAGACATTAAGAGAAATAAGCTAGATTTTACAAATATAAACCATTTAAAGAGAATCGTTTAGCATATTACCAAAGTGGCTCTAGTGGCCACACTTTTGTTGGTGCAATTGCTTGGAAGATGACATTTGAGCTTTGCAACCACCAACACGCTCCTCGGTGCTATGTCCTGATACAAGTAGCTCCACCTACAACATAAGACGAAGACTTTAGTATCCAAATAAACTTGAATCCATATTTGTTAGCTTTAGGGACCCATATACTATTTACTCTAGCATTGGTAGAAAAACTCCTATGAATAGGACAAGTTACACTCATGTGTCCAATGCGAGAGCAATAGAAGCACCTAATACTAGTGTGTGCACATGCATCGAAATGAGCATGATTATGAACATGTGACATACTAGAATGATGAATATCTCTAAAGTGAGCACACATGGATTTGGTCTGAAGAATATCATGTTCTAATAGCAAATCATTATGCAAACAAGTAAGAGAATCAAATTTAGCATTTAAAGCATAATTTTCTTTTTCAAATAAAACAATTCTAGAAATAAAATCATTATTTTTTTTATTTAAAAAGTCAATAAAAAAATCATACAAATGATTTAGCTCATGTGTTTGTCTCTTAAGATCTTCTATTAATAAGGAAAGAGATTTGATTTTCAAAATTAAAGCCCCATTCAAACTCTTTAAAGAAACACAAGATGAGTCTTGAGAATCAAGTCTAGATAATAAATCATTGTTTTTATTTCTCAAAATCTTATTAGATTCTTCTAAATGAATAACCTTTTCTGAAAGTTCTTCATTTGTAGAATGAAAGTCATCAAGAATCTCTAAGGATTGGTTAGCCATAGCTTTCCACTTAGAGCGTTCCTTTCATTTAGAAGAAACATGATTTTCCATGCTACTAGAAGTAAAACCCTCTTTATCGGAGGAGGAATACGATGCCATAGAAAAAAAATAACAAGGATCTACTCTAAGGATGTTAAGCCTAACAATATAGACCTTGCTCTGATACCAATTGAAGTAACGTGTAGGCAACTCTAGAGGAGGGTGAACAGAGTTTGTGTCAATAATAACCAATTAAAAATTCAACTCTATACTAAGTCCAGAAAGCAACTATCAAGAGAATATATAATCAGAGTATTAATGCAAAAATTAAGAGAGATCAAAAGAGCATACGCAAACCATCGAGTTAACCCAGTTTTCTTCGTAGAGGACTAGTCCAGGCTTGAGAACTTTTGCTCAGGATTGAAATCCACTATTTGTGAAATAGGGTACACTCGTGCCTTTACTCAAAAGAGAACGCCAACTTCTTAAAAACACGAGCCTTGGAAGCGCTCGCTAATTTGACTTTGCAGATACGAAACTTGGAATTCTCCAAGTGACTTTTTTCAACACTTGTACAGAACTTCTAGTTAAATCGTACTTGAGCACCTTGGGGCTTAGAAAGTTTTGTGGCTAGTAGATTGGAAGAGTAAGGCTTAGAATGAATAAGGCTTAGAAGAATGAGAGTGAGAGATCTGATTTGAAATGAGTGAAATCAAGCCCTATATATACTAGTCATAAGAGAAAAAATTCAGCCAGAATTCTGTCCCAAATTTTTAAAAATTTGAACGTTGGACAGCTTGGATCATGGTGTTCCTAAAATTTAGGGGGCAGAGTTCGACCTGAACTTTGCCTTAGACAAAGTTCTGCTCGAATTTTGTTTTCCCTACGCCAGAAGCTCTATATGACTAGATATGACTAGCATTGGTTTGGTTTGGTTATGAGTTGGACTATTTTGTATGGTAGAGCTTAGAAAAGTATGATTATGGGTTGAAATGATCAGTGCGACTCAACGTACATAATTTCTAGACTCAATAAAATAAAAGATTACAGACTCGAGACCAAGTACATTAGCAAAGTCACAACTTTGTAGACGACGTCTTATCTCGACCAGGGGATGTTCTATCTTGAGCTTGATGTGTCGTATTAGATCATATCATATATATGTTTGTTAATTATCTAAATCAGGTTGACCATGATCCCGTTTGGTCAACGGATACCATTAACGTCTCCCAGCTTTCCGGCAGAGAACTCAAGAGCAATAGGGTCTGAAGCTCATTATCAGTCACCATCTTCGTCGTAAACAGCTGATTGATGATACTCTGAACCTTGTTCAGATGTTGTGCCACCGAGGCACCCTCCGTGTACTTCGAGTTGACGAGTTGGCGAATAGAAAAGGCCTTGTTGCTAGTCGTCTTTCTTTTGTACAACGAATGCAGCTTCTTCCATAATACTTTTGTCGAACTCTCCATGGATACGTGGTGAAACACCGAGTCGATCGTTCAGCCATTGGCAGATAAATCCAATGGCCTTCCGATCCAGTTGTTTCTAGCCTTCAGCAGCTTTATCCGATGGCTTTGCACTGTCGCCCTCCAACTGACCATGCAAGTCCTTGTATCAGAGTAGATCCTACATCCTTGGCTTACAAATCGCCCAGTTCCCTCCTGTGAGGGTGATCATACGAGTGTTCATTTACTCCGTAGACATGGTTGTCAGAACCCCAAAGCTCTAATACCAATTATTGGGTATCAGACCAGTATGAACCTTGCTCTGATACCAATTATTGGGCACATGCGAAAGCGTTGTCAATCCACCCGATCAAAACCAATTCTCTTCTAACAGACACCAAGCACAAGATGAAAAAAGTATATGGCAAGTAACGTACATCACCTGGACAAATTCTGACATTTAATAACTCAGATGAGAATATAAGATTGACAAAACTCATGTTGAACCCTTTGCCATCATAGGTTCAACCTCCTCACTACTCTCAAGAAGAAAAATAGAAGATTACAATTGGGATCACTCACCAACCCGTAGTAATCTTCCTAGCCGAAGTTGATGATTCATCGATTAGATCTTCTTCTTCCTTTTGTCTTGGATGGCGAAGTCCTAAAAGCAAAGTATGAACTTTCTCTTAGATTTTCTTGTGGACGAGCACCCCGAATCTCTACTTTGTACTTTTTTGTGCCTCCACCCTCACCCCATATATGTAGGATGAAAAAATTCTATTTTAGGTCATAATATGATTTCTTAAATAGGAAGCCCTCAAATAAGAATCCTATTACACCTAAAATAGCCCATCAGCATCCTCTTGAGTTTTCGTTCGGCGACCATGTATTCCTGAGGATTTTGCCTAACCGTGGTGTCATACGTTTCGGCGTACGGGGAAAGCTTAGTCCTAGGTATATAGAACCGTTCGACATTCTGGAGCGAGTAGGAAATGTATCCTATCGTCTCGCTCTCCCGTCGTCGTTAAGCGATGTACATGACGTGTTCCATGTATCCTAATTATGACGGTATATCCCGTACCCGAGCCATATCCTAGATTATTTGAAATTGGTTGTTGGTACCAACCTTTCGTATGAGGAGAGGCCCGTGTCTATATTGGACCGAAGAGAGAAAACACTCAAGAACAAGACTATCAAGTTAGTCCGAGTTGCTTGGGGTCATCACTCTTTGGGTGAGTCAACGTGGGAGCGTGAGGATGACATCCGATCGTGATATCCCGACCTGTTTGACTCGTGAGATATAATGTCTTTCTTATGCCTTATGCCATCTATTTCTAGCTTGCACGATTGATTGATTGATTACCTAGTATAGTTTGCTTATGATTAGTATAGCTTGTCCTTGTCCCTCTAGCCTCTTAATTAAATTTCGAGGACGGAATTCTTTTAAGGTGGGTAGAGTTGTAATGCCTATGGTTCGTATTACGTATCTTGGTTTACGTGTACGTGTTTGACTCGTATAGCATGATTCCTTGCTTGGTTTATTTGACATCTTGCTTGGCTTGGTTCGGTTCGGCTTGGTTCAGTTTCGTATGTGAACCAAACCCCTACCTACCACCACCTTCACCATTTATTAACCCATTCTTCTTTCTCTCTCTTTATTACTCTTCTTCTTCTCCTCCATTAACTCTTTATCTACCTGTGAGAGAGAGAGAGATCTAGGCAAGTACAATTTGCTTCATGGAGGAACTCCATTTTTATTGTTTCATTCACTTCCTCTCGAGATTCTAACATACTTTAATACTTAGCATTTCTAATTTCTATAGTTCAATTTGTGTAGATCTAAGTTTATTTTATTTTTGAATTTCCTAGATTTTGATCTATTTAATCTTGTTATTATCAAGTTTTGATGGTTTCAGGTTGTAGAGAATCTCGTTCTGCCCCATTTTGAGCTAAGGAAGTCTGGATTTAGACTTGGGATGAAGGATTTAAGCAGCTTGAAGGAGGAAGTCCATGACTCTTCTTCTCGAATTCAATAGAGAAGAAGAATAGTGCAGCCGTATGGCAGTTCATGGCCGCATAAGCCTTTCCTGGCCGCATGACTGTACTTGACCGCATAGACTTCCATGCGGCAAACTCTCTCAGCCGCATAGACCATGGGCTCCTTGTCAGCCGCATGAGACTCCTTTTTAATAGCCGCATGAACTCCCGTTCTTTTCAGCCGCATAAATTCCTTCATTTTAGTCGGAGCAATAATGACAATCTAGCCGCATGAACTTGATTCTTCCCAGCCGCATATGCCTCCGCAATCACCGAGCCGCATGAGACCCATTTACTTCAGCCGCATAAGACCCCCTCTATTTTCCAGTCGCATAGCTTCTGCCCTTTCAACCGCATAACGTTGCTCTCCCGCAGCCGCATTGCCCGCAATCATCGAGCCGCATGAGACCCATTTACTTCAGCCGCATAAGACCCCTTCATTTTCTTTGCCGTATATGGTTATCAGCTGCATGGGCTGCTCCCCATTTCCTTGAGCTGTATGGACTAGTTGGTCCAGCCGCAGGCTCCCTGTGCTCTCCAGCCGCATAAGACCCCCTTCTATTCCTGGCCTCATTTCCAGCCGTATAGCTCCTGCCCCCCTTCTTAGCCGCATGAACTCGAAATTCTGGGCCGCATGAACCCACATCAATCCAGCCGCATGGACTCATTTCTTTGGGCCGCATGGCTTCCCCCGTGCCTTGCCTGGTTATTATTATTATTATTATTATTGCTATTATGCTAATGTCTTGTAAGACTCAGTATAACTTGGGTCTCTTGATTGAATGCTTGTATTATGCTATCCTGCACTTCTAACCCAAACACGACAGTGACCCGTTGTGGTGCATACTTGACAAGTAACCTGACATGACATGATAGTGACCTGCCGTGGCGCACTCCTGATACGATATATCTCGGACTGCTGTTGCGACAGCTTACATGACATGCCATGCCAAGTATAAATAACCTGAACACCGTGGGCGATTGTGCTTGTACAAATGAACCTGTCTTGTCTTGCATCATGCTTAGGATGGGACTCCTGAGTACCACGGTCAGGAGTTGTCACGACCCGTACCCAGTTTTGGACGCGAGCTCGTGAGCAAGCTAGCTACGTATCGAGCGGACTCCAGCCCAACTCGAGTACGTATAAGCTGTCAAGGTCATGGGTATCATATATAGTCTAAACTATATCTCAATCCACATGAATCATATAATCAAGAAAGAACAAGTATGGGTCATGGTCTGCAGCCCATTAGCATATTGTTCGATTAGACGCTAAGAATGATATGAGTCTATAAATAAGCAGAATATAACATAAAAGGAATATAAAGCACGAGAAGATAATTAAGAATATCACAAAGAAAATACATGTATCTCTACATGTGTAACCACTACCATCATGAGCCGCTAACTAACTCCATGCAGTCACTAAACCTGAAGAGATCATCAGGTCCTCAGAGGACTAGCAAGATACATAAAACATGCCTATCTAACAGTTTAATCACGCAATAATATAATCAGGGTATAAACAGGAACTAGACAGGTAACTGACATGTGACTACTGACAGGTAACTGTGAACACGGATACGGGATCAAGTATGCATAAATGAACTGCTGGTAGATCAATGGATAACCAACCCTCGCCCTGATTGTGGACTCGCATGTCAGTTTCAAGACAAGTCACCCTCGTCCCGATTGTGGACTCACAGGTGCAAAGGCAACCCTCGCCCCGTGTGTGGACTCGCAGGTTGTGGGAAGGACAATGAAATAGCAGTTCACTCACTCATACTTACAGATACGACTCAATCAAGACACGGGTGAAGACACGACACAACGCAATCACGATACACGAGAGAACCAATCCAATATGAACTAACAAGGCTAACCATGTACAAGGACTATAGCTATACTAGCATGTACGATCTACAAATCACAAGTAATAAACAACTAGTAAAACTATATGACAATAGAAATATGCATGTAAATGAACTGTAAATGAACTGCTGTTTAAAGGAAGCTAAAATCGGGCTTAGGCCGAGGGGTTGGCTCAGACCCCCTGGGCCGGGGTGCCATGCAGGGCTGGGCCCTAGCTCATGGGCCGGTTTGGGCTGCTACTTGCTATTATTCCTTATTCTTTTTCTATTATATATGTGTATTCCTATATTTTTTTTTTTTTTTTTTTTTTTTTTTTGTATTCCTATATATATATATATAGATATATATATATATATATATATATATATATATATATATATATATATATATATATATATATATATATATATATATATATATATATATATATACACACACACACACACACACACACATATGCATATATACTTATATAATGATATATATACATATTATTCCATTAATACAAATATAATTAGGTATATACATCCATGCCCTAAATTCGAATACCAATAATGAAATATCCTAAGAAGGGTCAATATTTACAATATATAATTCTTGTTTCTATATACTAAAATTTATACAAACGAATTAACTGCTATATATATAATCTATATAAATTCCAAATCCAACATATGTTCCTATATGTATACACCACCAAATTCTAATAAAACTAATAATAATAAATCACTGATAAATATTTCTAAAATAATATATATATATATATATATATATATATATATATTAACCAATAATAATTTGTTTTATTTGGTAACATAACAATAATATTAGTAATACTAGTAAAATCATGCTAATACTAGAATAACCAATAGTAGACATAGTAGATTCATGGGTGAGCCTGCTATGCTCTCATACAATTTATCCACAGAAGGGTATTGTAGTTACTCTAAGATACAATAACCCTATTAATAATATTTATATTATTCATAAATACATTCTTTTATGGACCATTTATTTATACCCCTTAAGATGAGGTACGAGGTATACATCTCAAAAGTACTTTAACATGTACGTCTTTGGATGCACTGCCTCACTACCGGGGCTTGGGTTCGGTTCGGGTCTAGTCCGGACTAAATTGGTACAACCGGGTCTTCTATAAGTCAATAAATAATTAAAACGTCTTTAGAGGTTAGGTCACAACTTGGCCTGGTTTTCCTAGTTAGGACACTCCTATGGCTCGGCATTCCCTTACCATGGCTAAACACTAGTCAAGGCATGCCACTGTACTATCCGTGCCATGATTCCTAGTCGTCTGGTGCTCCAAAACTCAACTATGGCTAAAGTCACCTACCGTAATAATTAACTAAATAATTATTTATAAAATCACAATTCACCATTTTAATCAAATAAAAAAATATTCCAAAAATTTTCGGGAAGGGGAGCTACAAATCTACCCACCTTAAAATAATTTCGTCCTCGAAATTCTAATTTCTAATTATTCTAAAAAAATCGAAAGGAAGTCTACTATTATCTAAATCTCCTTAAATTTAATTCCTCAAAATATTTCTATGACCTTCTCGGGTCATTGGTTTTTACGAAATCTCGAGGACTTCTACCCACCTTTGGTCACACTACTCCCTTGAAACACGGTCACTAAATCTTATGGTCTTCTAACTAGTTGCTAACATCACTATCCATAGATATTTATGGCATATGGTATCTCTAATACCCTCATATCTATCAAGCAACCAAAGTCCAATCATCAAGCAATATTATACTATAATTTAAGAATTTCTGTAAACCTAGACAGCACGATCATTCGTCACCCCAAAATATGAAGGGACGAGAATCAATGGTACAGAAAACAAGGAAGTATAATCGAGGGAAAATATGGAGTTTTCAAGGACGTAGAGAATTTCTGGGAGAATTTTCAAGGTAGCGTGGATTGAGATTTCTAGGTTTAGTCAAGGTCGCAGGCTCATATCAGTACAGTTACGTAACCGATACGATATGCTCTGACCTGCATGGGCCACCACAAAAACTTGTCACGACCCGCACCCGATTTTCGGACGCGAGCTCGTGAGCAAGCCAGCTACGTATCGAGCGGACTCCAGCCCGACTCGAGTACGTATAAGCTGTCAAGGTCATGGGTATCATATCTAGTCTAAACTATATCTCAATCCACATGAATCATATAATCAAGAAAGAACAAGTATGGGTCATGGTCTACAACCCATTAGCATATTGTTCGATTAGACTCTAAGAATGATGAGTCTATAAATAAGCAGAATATAACATGAAACGAAATATAAAGCACGAGAAGATAATAAAGAATATCACAACCAAACTACCTGTATCTCTGCATGTGTAACCACTACCATCGTGAGCCGCTAACTAACTCCATGCAGTCGCTAAACCTGAAGAGATCATCAGGTCCTCAGAGGACTAGCAAGATACATAAAAATGCCTATCTAACAGTTTAATCACGCAATAATATAATCAGGGTATAAACAGGAACTAGACAGGTAACTGACATGTGACTACTGACAGGTAACTGTGAACACGGATACGGGATCAAGTATGCATAAATGAACTGCTGGTAGATCAATGGATAACCAACCCTCGCCCCGATTGTGGACTCGCAGGTCAGTTTCAAGACAAGTCACCCTCGCCCCGATTGTGGACTCGCAGGTGCAAAGGCAACCCTCGCCCCGTGTGTGGACTCGCAGGTTATGGAAAGGACAATGGAATAGCAGTTCACTCACTCATACTTACAGACACGACTCAGTCAAGACACGGGTGAAGACACGACACGACGCAATCACGATACACGAGAGAACCAATCCAATATGAACTAACAAGGCTAACCATGTACAAGGACTATAGCTATACTAGCATGTACGATCTATAAATCATAAGTAATAAACAACTAGTAAAACTATATGATAATAGAAATATGCATGTAAATGAACTGTAGAGGGAGGCAAGGTATACTTGCCTGGTGGCAGCACAAAGAACCAATAAGATACCGTCAACTAGTACGCCAAAAAGTCCAAGTCATCACAACTGTCTCCGAAAGCTGAAACAAACATTACCAATATTCTCAGAATAGTCAAATTAGCTAGGATTGCTTGTCCTTAAGTCTAATTCTGGACACAGGGGCAAAAAGGTAATTTTGGGCAAAAACGATATCCGCCGTTGGACCCGCTTTGCACCGAAAAGCGTGCCATAGTCAAAGGTCTCTAAAGTCATCAAACTACATGTCTACGGATCCAGTTTTCCGATATAAACCCAACCGTATGTCCAGAGTTGGATTCCGGCGGGCCGTGCACAAAATCGCCCGTTGTGTGGGACTGTGGGGCTCGCAAAATGACATCGGATTCAACTGTCTCAGAATTGGACCAAACTTGGCATGCTAGACCAGAAAAATGATACGATCCTGTTGGCGTAAGTTTTGTCTCGATCTGACGAGCGTGTACGAAGTTATGACTGAATTTGCATTGTACGGATACGGGGCGATTCCGACGGATACGCGTCGAATTCGTCGCGCACACGCGACCAATTTGAATTTCGTCAAAGCCCACACGACCACGAAGCTGTTACGCAGCTTTCGATGCCTTCGGTGCATGACCACGTTGCCCGGTTTGGCGAGACGCACGTCGTGTGGAACAATTTCAATGTTTTTAAAACAGGTTTTTATCAAAGTTTAGGATCCGATTTCTCGGCATGTAGTCGACGAAATCAAATTCCGCAAAAAGGGATTGGAATCCCTATAGGTTGTCTAAAAGTGTGTTCAAATAGTTTCCTAAAATCTCTGCTAGGTTGATGGAAAACTGTTCCAAAATACGGGTACCTGGGACTTTCCTTTGTCCTGTTTCGGGTCCGATTTTTCGTTGATTTCGAGCCGATTTATCTCGAAATCTCTGCTGATATAAATCAAACTAATTGTTAGGATTTAAAGACGGATAGATTGGGGATGTACCTGAGGAGTTAGATCATAAATCGATCTAATGGATACGGAGAAAACCTTCCGCAAAGTGGTATTCGCGCCTGTCGTCGTCTGCCTGCGCCCGGGGCGCGCGCGGTATCCCTGGCCGTGGCTCGGCTGGTCGACGGCGGCCAGCCCGCCGTGGGGCGCACGCACGACCAACTGGTGGGTCGGCACGGTGGAGGCGTTGGGTCGTGGTTAGGGTTGAAGTGCTGCCGCGGTTCTCTTCTTCTCTACACGATATGTATATATAAAAAAACTGCTGTTTAAAGGAAGCTAAAATTGGGCTTAGGCCGTGGGGTTGGCTCAGACCCCCTGGGCCGGGGTGCCATGCAGGGCTGGGCCCTGGCTCATGGGCCGGTCTGGGCTGCTGCTTGCTATTATTCCTTATTCTTTTTCTATTATATATGTGTATTCCTATATGTGTATATATATATATATATATATATATATATATATATATATATATATATATATATATATATATATATATACACACACACACACACACACACACACATATGCATATATACTTATATAATGATATATATACATATTATTCCATTAATACAAATATAATTAGGTATATACATCCATGCCCTAAATTCGAATACCAATAATGAAATATCCTAAGAAGGGTCAATATTTACAATATATAATTCTTGTTTCTGTACATTAAAATTTATACAAATGAATTAACTGCTATATATATAATCTATATAAATTCCAAAATCCAACATATGTTCCTATATGTATACACCACCAAATTCTAATAAAACTAATAATAATAAATCACTGATAAATATTTCTAAAATAATATATATATATTAACCAATAATAATTTGTTTTATTTGGTAACACAACAATAATATTAGTAATACTAGTAAAATCATGCTAATACTAGAATAACCAATAGTAGACATAGTAGATTCATGGGTGAGCCTGCTATGCTCTCATACAATTTATCCACAGAAGGGTCTTGTAGTTACTCTAATATACAATAGCCCTATTAATAATATTTATATTATTCATAAATACATTCTTTTATGGACCATTTATTTATACCCCTTAAGATGAGGTACGAGGTATACATCTCAAAAGTACTTTAACATGTACGCCTTTGGATGCACTGCCTCACTACCGAGGCTTGGGTTCGGTTCGGGTCTAGTCCGGACTAAATTGGTACAACCGGATCTTCTACAAGTCAATAAATAATTAAAACGTCTTTAGAGGTTAGGTCGCAACTTGGCCTGGTTTTCCTAGTTAGGACACTCCTATGGCTCGGCATTCCCTTACCATGGCTAAACACTAGTCAAGGCACACCACTGTACTATCCGTGCCATGATTCCTAGTCGTCTGGTGCTCCAAAACTCAACTATGGCTAAAGTCACCTACCGTAATAATTAACTAAATAATTATTTATAAAATCACAATTCACCATTTTAATCAAATAAAAATATTCCAAAAATTTTCGGGAAGGGGAGCTACAGGAGTACCCACTAAAATGGACTAAGGTTAATAACTAGAATAACACAGTAGTCATAAAAAGATTTTCCAGCTACAGGCAATTCCATTATCTGGGCGCTCTTGGGATCTGTAGCCTACCGTCGAGTAGGGCACATGTCCAACACACTGTCATGTGTTGCACCCTCTAAGTCACCTAAGGGTACATGCATTTTCTGGACGATGTACCCACCTGAATTCAACCCCTAATATTTTGACCTGGGTAACCTGGATGGTCTGCAGGGATTATGGCTATGGAATAATCTCACTACATCTTGTTAGTAACTAGGCATGTGATAACCCTAGTTAGTTAAAGTATCAAGCCGTACTCATTGCTTGGCCGTGATTGTTGAATGAGGAGTAACCAGTCTAGTCTTATCTTGATCCTGTACAAGCTTGTTACATGTCCTGATTTTCTTATATTATCTTGCTGATAAATGGGAGAAACTAAGTTTGGTTCAGATGAAGGATTACAATCTTGGTCCTTGTTTGGTTTAAGGGTTGTAACCTGGTTATCTGAATGGTCCATGGTTATCTTACCGTATATCCTCGTGATCTCCAGTTTTACTATATTATTATACTCTTGTGCTGATTGCTGGTTTTAGTTCCTAAGTGAAGCTTCCTTTGTGGCACTTGCTCTTTCTGGGATCTGACCCAGCTGGTTTTGTATGGCCAGATCTTGGAGCAGCTCCAGAGGATCTACCGACCTTTCAGCCCGATGCTGACCACCAGGCGTAACCAGGGCAATGAGTAGATTATTTTTGGCTCTCCCACTTTATTGTAAAAATATTCTTTTGAGGCATTTAGCCGATGAGCACCTGTTTAGCTCGATTGCACCTTTACTTACTGCCTGCCTACGGGCTGTAACATGATTGACAGATCCTAGGGTTGATCATGTATGATTTAACACTTGCTAGTCCGGATTTTTTGTAACAACTAGCTTCATGATCAACTAAATATGTAATGTTTGGGACGCCTTACTATTGTATATTTGGTGATCTTACATCTTGTAACATTTATTTACTTGCTTGTGATTGAGACATTAGGCTTGCTCTTGACCTTAAGAGACTGTTGACTTGTAGTTAAACCCTCATGTATCTAGACAGCCGTGACCGTATAGCGAGGTGGGTTGCACTTCCATATACGTAGCTGGCTATGTCTGCCCCCGCTCTCCAGTATTCTGGTTCTGGGGCGTGACACGAATGGATGTCGTAATTCGGATTAGTACATCCCTATTTATGTCCTATTACTCTATGAACAATTATCGTCATTCAGATCGAACCAAATGACCAGATTAAAAATATATCTTCCAACTTATGCCTGAGGCAAACCATCGGCATATCGTGTGAACACAAATTTTCAGACAAAAGTTGTTGGACGTCTTTTGCGCTTTTAAGCATATCGACGGTATGTCGACAACATTATTGTCAGTATATTGTTGGCTCTGATAGTGCTATAATAGGAGCAGTATCCAACTTTGAATCAAACTAACTTTTCGAAATGAATTTGATAAATGTGGTTACAAACTTCGACACTTTAAAAAAATAATTGATATGTTATTATTATAAATTTCTCATAAATAATTTATTTGTTTTATCTTTATAACTCTATCTAGTTCGATAATAATGATTTAATATACATTACGTGCCTCAAACAAAAGCTAGATACTACCTGTCAACCTATTTGTATCATATATGATCAACTGATACATAACGAAATAGTAATATATCCAATCGAATCCTAATATACGTATCGTGTATCGTAAGATACTAACAACATAGGGCTTAAGCTTGTCCACAGTTCAAGCTCAAACCTAGCTCACGGACATTATAGAGAGTCGAATTTGAGCTCAATTATAGGCTTATCATAAGCTCAACCTCTACTCTTTCTTAAGAGAGCCGAGCCCAACCTCGAGTAGTAGGGTGCTCCCCTACTCCATAGCGGCGACAAAACTATTTCCGATAAGTAGATAAATTTATTCTAGCACTCCAACATACTCGGGGACAATATAAGACTTTAGAGGTTTTGCATATCGCTCCCTCTCAAACAGAAATTTTGCATAAAAATATATTAAAAATATTAACCCCGAATCAAAAAAATTGAATAAAAGTGTAATTAATTTATAAAAAAAAACACCGTTGCCGGGGATCGAACCCAGGTCATTCGCATCATAGGTGGAAATACTCACAACTATACTACATCAACCTTCTTGGATAAAATTTTCAAAGCATTTGGATTTAAATAGTAAAAGTAATTTTCTTGGAAAAGTAAATGGAAGAAATGATCTAATGTGTTACAAGAAAAATATGATAAGAAGGAGATATTGACGCCATAATGCTTCCCACCCACTCGAATGTTTTGCCTAATGTCCTTGGAAGCATTGATGGTGTAGTCATGTAGAATGTTTAAAGGTTCTGATTGTTTTCAAACGAAAAGACATAACCGAGAAACGAAGCGAAACACACAACCTGTATGTGATGCTAAATTCCTACGCACAGAGCAAACCGAACTGGTATAGCAACGATATATCGTATGAACATAAATTTTTACACAAATGTTGTTGAACTTTGTTGGCACTTTTAAGCTACTGATGGTATGCCGACAGCATTATAATCGGTATATTGTTGGCTCTGGCACTGCTCTAATAGGAGTAGTATCTACCTCCGAATGATCGCGAACTCGTCATCTTTGATTTTTTGGGCTTTTTCGACACACGAGTGATGTTCGTCACACTCCAGGATGTGCCAACAGAACTCATCTGCATAAGCATCTAGATTGCTCTTGCTCACACCTTTTGGTCATGTCTTTGGTACGGCTAGGCAAATGTCCATATGACCCGCGGGTAAATGGCACTCTAGCTAATGTGGGATGGTCCATGTCTCTGTCGAACCACTTTGGTCATATGACTTTGGCAGTGATTTGAGAACCGGCGAGCTTCGTTGGGACGACCTTCCACATGCTACCAAAAGTTGCTTCGATTGAAGCTTTTTTTAAATTAGTAAAAATCGCAAACCGAATTGATCGTTAATGGGTTTGTATGGAATATTATTTTTGTTTCTTCCTTTGCAGTACACATTTAGTATGTGATAATTTACCCATAGAATCAGAGCGGTCATTTTTTATTTATATAATAAAGACACTTTTAATTTGTTATGAAGTTCATATAAAAAAAATTCTATTTGACATTAAGCTTACAAAGCTGAATTTTTGTTTGGATAAAGCTCATATGCTCATCATGGCCGGTCTTGAACTCATGGGGTCTAGGACGAACTTTCAAAATAAGGTCATCATACAAAATATAAAAATATTAAAGAAAAATTAAAGAAAAATTAAAAAAAAACTCTACAATCAAGAATTGAACTTAGGACCTTTAGGAAGGAATCTAAAGTACTAACCATTACACTATAATAACTTTGGACCTTTAGAGGTTTTACGTATCGTCCCCTCTCGAACAGAATTTATGCATAAAAATGTACTTAAAATACAAGGGTAGCAACAATAGAAATCCTCAATGGGGATGCAGCTTAGATGGTAGAGCGCTCGCTTAGCATGCGAGAGGTACGGGGATCGATACCCCGCATCTCCAGTTATTTCACTCCATCTTTTTTTTCCCAATTATTTTTACGCATTCTGCTGACGTGTGGGACTCGCATGGACTAATTGACTAAATATAGAGTGAAACAGTTCACATGGCACTGGAATTTTCATACCACTGAGCATGAACCATTTTTCATTTGCATGCATGGTTAGGTTTTGAAAAGTAGTCTAAAAATTCCTTTATACTAACTTATTAAAAATAAAATAGGACTTTATTTTAATTATTTTTTATTTATGTTGTCATTTATTTTGAAAATATCACCCAAGGATGGAACCATAATTAAATAAAGGGATATTTTAGCAAACCACATTCTGATGTTAAAACTAACATATGCTTCCAATATTTTTGTAGCTACCAAATGCCCTCATTTTTCGTACGAACAAAAAAAATTTAAGATATACCCCCACTTTTTAAACATTTTTGTTGTTGTTTAACACATGAGTGGGGATCTTTGCTAGTTAAAAAAATAGTGGAAGTATATGCTAGTTTCAACATTTAGAATGGGGACATTTGCTAGAATATCCCTTAAATAAAAGAATGGGGGTGGACAGTTTGTGAAATACCTAGTTTTGTAACACTAGTTGGTCTCGTATTCTCTAGGGGTGAATATTATTCGATTTTGGATGGAAAATCGAATTGAATCTAACCGAATAGAGATCGGGTTCGGTTTGAAAAAATCCCGTTCGATTTCGATTTTAAAAATACTAAAAATTCTTATTCAGCTTCGATTTTGGATTTCGTTTTATTGAAAAACCGAAAATCGAATACGATTTATGAAATTATGTAAATACCCTCAACTCTACACATATTTTGTTCGATTTCTATTTTAAAAATACTAAAATTTCTTACTCAGTTTTGGTTTCGGTTTTGGATTCCGGTTCGGTACAAAATCGAATATGACTAATGAAATTATGTAAATACCCTCAATTGTTAATTATCTAAATCAGGTTGTCTGTGATCGGGTTTGGGTCAGCAATCTCTTCCATTTTGATAATTGACAAAAAGATATTTGTATGTTTCAATATTCTTACCTGGATACATATTGAAGGAGAGGAAATTTGCAGATATGTCATGGCTCCCCCGCGATGTAATATTCATGTTCTTGTACATAAGTTTATGACAGATATGCATATACAATCACGTAAAATATCACATCATGTGTTTTTTCCCCTTTTGTTACTTAGCAAAATAGACACAATGTAAAGCTCCCCCGTAAAAGGATAGAAAATGAAATCAATGTTAAGTAAATGAATCAGAGCATGAGAAAGGCATGGACAATCATGATCAAGATATACTAAATGAAGAACAATGAGAGAAGTGTGTAAAGACAAGTATATAAACTACATACCAAATGTAGAGTATCAAATAGAAAAGAGCTTGTCAAAACACAAAATAGTTGGTAAAAATAAAAGAATTTAATAATAATCAATAGATAGTTTACCACCATAAAATCAAAGAAAGAAATCCAAAATATAATATGATATGAAATATTACTCTAGTTTTGGAAAAAAATTATGAAATAAAGATTTCAGTTAAAAGCCATAGGGATTAGATAATTGTAAATAATAGATATCAAAGAAGAAAGATACCAATTGAGATATTGAAACATATAAAATGATCTCATTATTTGCAAATCTATTTGATTATCCAAAATTCATGCATATGAACTCAATTACCTTATTATGCTATATGAAAACCCTTTAGATAAACATGAAGGTAAAGGAGAAAAAATACTTGAGAAGGAGAAATTCAGTCGACTTGAATGCTCCCCCTTAAAGTAGTACCAACGTTGATATAAATCATGAGTTTTGAGTAAGTCCTCAAAAAGTCAAATCAACTAAGCATACTAGGAAAGCCAAATCAATAAAAGCACAATAGTCACTAAGATACAAAAGTTAATATTAACAAGATGACATATTTAACCTGTATAAGAGAGAGATAAAATTATAAAAATAATTGCATACACTCTCATAAACCCTTCAAAATAAAAAAATATCATGACCTTAATGAAATATGAAATTGAAGAGAATATGGGTCCATGATGAACTAGGTATACAACATATTCATGAGTATAAATGAATTGAACCAATTTATTTGCCCCCCTTAAAATATGTATATCTAGTTCCAAAGCACATATAGCATAAAATAGATAGCTGCAAGATCTTGGGGGTAAATCGACAATGGATTTCTTTCCCTTGCTCAATTCATATAAGGCTATAAAATCGTCATAAAATGAATAATGTCATCTTTAGTCAAGAAGAGATATCCACTTAATAGCTACTAAAGATGAGAAATCAAAAGGATATTTTATTTTAGCACATGTAATCAAAAGATGACATACACTAACCTATATAAAAGAATCACATATTTAAATATGATAGATCAATGTATGTTACCTTTTGAGAAAAATATCATCATAAAAAGGAATAAAGTCAATTAAATCAATCATGATGAAAGTCAAAACATAGCTCAAAAATACAAAAAAAATAAAACTCAAATATCATGTCCATGATTCTCTAATTAAGAAATGATCAACCAATTTATTGCTTTGCATGGACTATGTATGTTTTACCACATATGTACCTGTTAACGGATAATGATCCAACCTTGCTAATACTAAAGGAGAAACCAATGAAGTTCAAATAGCAAAAATCATATGTGATAATCCATGAGTAGTCAAAGTAGGGTAATAAATTATCTTGATAACCACATAATTAGATAATATAGGACTACTCAACCATTTGGATCATTTATCAATTAAAGTAAACATGATCCAACGAATCTCATCAAGAGAAAATCCCAAATCCATATTTATAATAAAATCTTACAAATCAGTGGAAAATATGAAAAAAGAGTCAATCTCATTTAACTTATTACATATTTAATCTAAAAAGATGTAATATGATAATATGATAAAATTATGACTCAAAGATGAGAGAAATTTAAGAGATGCTTACCAATGACTAGTATTGAAGGAAGTTAAATTGAAGTGAAAGCGATGAATCACAAATCTCAATGGAAACAAGATCTTAAATAAAAAATTTGTCAAACTAATTTTAGAGACCAAACATATGTATCTAAAATAGAATACAAATCTCATCAAGAAAATTCATAAATTGTTTTTGTAAATTAGCATATCACATATAGATTGAAATTCAAGAAGATAGCTAGATGAGTGAAAGTGAACAAAAAAATTATATAGCTTAACAGTACATCGTAAATAAGTAAGCTACATAACTAATTAAGATTTATGAGGTAGACCATTAACAGGATAAATGTGCTCATTAAATCTTAAGTCACTAACACTAAAGATACATGCTTAAGCATAGAGTATAAGATACATTTTGAATGATCAAAATAATTTATGTACTCTTTATTAAGCAAGGATAAGAGTATAAGATAGCAAGTAAATGAATTAGACTCTCATCAAGTAAAGGACAAAAGAGATGTTCATGAAAACACAATAGAACAAATCACTTTGCCAAGTATTGAGATTAACCTAAGATAATGAAATCATAGATTGATCTAGGGAATGCAAAATTATAGCCATTATGAAAGTGGATTCTCTAGAAATGAAAAGTCTCAACGCAAAATCTCAACCCATAATAGCTAAAGACATAAGAAATATGATGTATCAATTACATATATTCTTATGTGCTACAAAAATATCATTGGACAACAATAGTTCAGAAGAAACATATGTCCAAGGAATGAGCAAAGAAAGATCATTAAGATTAATAAAGCTAATTAAGAGCTAAAGATAGTAAGAGACACAAAAGCTTTCATAGTGTACCATAGTAAAATATAAAGAAATAGACTAGAAAGTGTGCACTAATTAAGGAGGTAAAATTAACAAGCAAGGTAAAATTTAAAATTATGTTATCCTTAAAAGAACTTCCATAGATAGTCATGAACAAGATACTAATAAATATTTTCTCTCAACATCCTAACTTGAAGAAGTAAAACAAATAAATATCAGAAGTTATAAATTATATATATATATATATATATATATATATATACATATATATATATATATATATATATATATATATATATATATATATATATATCACAAATAGGCATACATGAAAAGATCAAAAATTAATTAAAAGGCATGTATCCATAAAGTCAACCAAGAAGAAGCCAAGAAGATATCATCAAAAGAAGACTTTAAGGAAGAAGCTAATTAATTCAAGAAGAGATGCACAAATTTGGTCAAGGAATCAATAGCTAAAGTATGGGATAAACACAAATTTGAAGGAAGCAAGTATAATTAAATATTCTTCAAAACAATATAAAACTGAAGCTTAACTCATATACCCACAAAATGTTATTTATACAAAAAATATCAATATAAGAAATATATGATCTGCATGTAAATGAAGATTTAATGAATATAGTCATGTATCCTTAATGAATGTTTAAAAAACTATCAAAAATTCAAAAATACATATAAATAGACTTTATTAGGCAAATATATAATTCATTCATAAGAGGTTTAATCAAAATAAAACATAAAAATCAATAATGAATATATTATGTAAGTATAATGTTAAATTGAAAGTATAAGTGTATAGTTGTCAAGTGATAAGAAGCTTGTGCTAAACACATATATTCACAAATACCGATTAAGATAAATATGACATATTAAATACAAATCGGCAAGAAATAACTATCTTAAAACTTTTAAAGACGAAGAGTTAAAATCATATTAACTTAAATCAAAACCAAGGTCCTATGGACTAGAGTGATATGCATACTTTATAAATAAAGATTAGGAATAATGAGCATGCATATATAAATGTGTCACACTAATAGAAAATGAGTGATAAACTACATAGTATGAACTAATCATTTAAGCTAAGTAACTAGTCATGTTAGATAAAAGAAATAATAAGAAAATTAACTAAGCATGCTAGTATTATGTCTCACATTGATTAATATAATAAGCAACTAAATGATATCAACGTGAGTTAGTAGAATGACATCAAGAGAAACAAGCTAGATTATACAAATATAAACCATTTAAAGAGAATCATTTAGCATATTACCAAAGTGGCTCTAGTGGCCACACTTATGTTGGTGCAATTGCTTGGAAGATGACATTTGAGCTTTGCAACCACCAATACGCTCCTCGGTGCTATGTTCCGATACAAGTTGCTCCACCTACAACATAAGGCAAAGACTTTGGTATCCAAATAAACTTGGATCCACATCTGTTAGCTTTAGGGACTCATATACTATTTACTCTAGCATTGGTAGAAAAACTCTTATGAATAGGACCAGTTACACTCATGTGTCTAATACGAGAGCAATAGAAGCATCTAATACTAGTGTGTGCACATGCATCGAAATGAGCATGATTATGAACATGTGACATACTAGAATGACGAATATCTCTAGAGTGAGCACGCATGGATTTGGTCTTAAGAATATCATGTTTTAATAGTAAATCATTATGCAAACAAGTAAGAGAATCAAATTTAGCATTTAAATCATAATTCTCTTTTTCAAATAAAACAATTCTAGAAATAAAATTATAATTTTGTTTATTTAAAAAGTCAATAGAAGAATCATGCAAATGATTTAGCTCATGTGTTTGTCTCTTAAGATCTTCTATTAATAAGGAAAGAGATTTGATTTTCAAAATTAAAGCCTCATTCAAACTCTTTAAAAAAATACAAGATGAGTCTTGAGAATCAAGTCTAGATAATAAATTATTGTTTTCATTTCTCAAAACCTTATTAGATTCTTCTAAATGAATAACCTTTTCTGAAAGTTCTTCATTTGTAGAATGAAAGTCATCAAGAATCTCTAAGGATTGGTTAGCCATAGCTTTCTACTTAGAGCGTTCCTTTCATTTAGAAGAAACATGATTGTCCATGCTACTAGAAGTAAAACCCTCTTTATCGGAGGAGGAATATGATGCCATAGAAAGAAAACAAGGATCTACTCTAAGGATGTTAAGTCTAACAATAGAGACCTTGCTCTGATACCAATTGAAGTAACGTATAGACAACTCTAGAGGGGGGTGAATAGAGTTTATGTCAATAATAACCAATTAAAAATTCAACTCTATACTAAGTCCAGAAAGCAACTATCAGGAGAATATATAATCAGAGTAGTAATGCAAAAATTAAGAGAGATCAGATGAGCATACGCAAACCCATCGAGTTAACCTGGTTTCCCTCGTAGAGGACTAGTCCAGGCCTGAGAACTTTTACTCAGGATTGAAATCCACTATTTGTGAAATGGGTACACACGTGCCTTTACTCAAAAGAGTACGCCAACTTCTTAAAAACACGAGCCTTGGAAGCGCTCGCTACTTTGACTTTGCAGATGTGAAAAACTTGGAATTCTCCAAGTAACTTTTTTCAACTCTTGTACAGAACTTCTAGCTGAATCGTACTTGAGCACCTTGGGGCTTAGGAAGTTTTGTGGCTAGTAGATTGGAAGAGTAAGGCTTAGAATGAATAAGACTTAGAAGATTGAGAGTAAGAGATCTGATTTGAAATGAGAGAAATCAAGCCCTATATATACTAGTCATGAGAGGAAGAATTCAGCCAGAATTATGTCCCAAATTTTTAAAAATTTGAACGTTGGACAACTTGGATCATGGTGTTCCTAAAAATTTGGTTCCTGAAATTTAGGGGGGAAAAGTTCGGCCTGAACTTTGCCTTAGACAAAGTTCAGCTCGAATTTTGTGTTCCCTGGGCCAGAAGCTCTATATGACTAGATATGACTAGCATTGGTTTGGTTTGGTTAGGAGTTGGTCTATTTTGGTATGGTGGAGCTTAGGAAAGTATGATTATGGGTTGAAATGATCAGTGCAACTCAACGTACATAATTTCTAGACTCAATAAAATAAAAGATTACAGACTCGAGACCAAGTACATTAGCAAAGTCACAACTTTGTAGACGACGTCTTATCTCGACCAGGGGATGTTCTATCTTGAGCTTGATGTGTCGTATTAGATCATATCATATATATGTTTGTTAATTATCTAAATCAGGTTGACCGTGATCCCGTTTGTTCAACGGATACCATCAACATCTTCCAGCTTTTCGACAGAAAACTCAAGAGCAATAGGGTCTGAAGCTCATCATCAGTCACCATCTTTGTCGTAAACAGCTGATTGATGATACTCTGAACCTTGTTCAGATGTTGTGCCACCGAGGCACCCTCCATGTACTTCGAGTTGATGAGTTGGCGAATAAAAAATGCCTTGTTGCTAGTCGTATTCCTTTTGTACAACGAATGCAGCTTCTCCCATAATGCTTTTGTCGAACTCTCCACGGATACGTGGTAAAACACAGAGTCGATCGTTTAGCCATTGGCAGATGAATCCAATGGCCTTCCGATCCAGTTGTTTCGAGTCTTCAGTAGCTTTATCCGATGGTGTCATAACCTATATTTTTTCTATTGTTTATATAAATTTTATATAAAAAAATTCTTCTCATATTGATATATTTTTTTTTGGTTAAAATTCTTAATCATAGTTTTGTAAAAAAAAATCTAATAACAAAAATGTTTTCCATTTAGCTCCTCTTGCAAAAATTTTATTTTTGCATTTTATTTCTTTCCCCTACCAACCATGCCACCTAACCTACACACTTGTAACCATGCATGAAGACTAGGGGCAAATAAGTAATTTTACTTTATTCTCTAATCATTATGTCTTCTAGATATTTGTTAAAAAAAGTAGAAAAGAATGTATATAGAGAAAAGGAAAGAGATGACAGCACCTCCATTCTCTCTCTTCCTCTCTCTCACGGTCCTCTTCTTCCAACCCTCTTCCACTTCTTCTTATTCCTCCTCTCTTTTCCATATTTTTCACCCTCTTCCATTGGTGTTGCTACTGCAGCTATTACTGCTTCTACGCTACTACTGCTACTGCGCTGCTGCCGGATGCTGCTGCAGTCGCTGTCGCGCCGCCGGCCGTCGGCCACGCGCCTCCCTCCACCACCATCTCCTCCTCCTTCAACTTTCCACTACCACTTCCTCTTCCTCTTTTACTACTAGGTATCAATTTCTTCCCAAAACCCATTGTTAAATTTCTAGGTCAGATTTGAATACTCTTATTATATGAGTTAATTTCTGAAAATTAGGTTGAGAAAATTGGAGAAGATGGAGTAAACCCTAAATCCCCAAATTCTGAAGGCAAGCCCTCTTTCTTCTTTATTTCGAATCCTCTATAATTTTTAATTTTGTTATTAAATATTGTCAATTTTATTATATATGATGTTTCAAGTAAAAATTTAAATAAATAAATATAGGGTTGTGAATCATATCTTATATTGTTTTTAGTATAAAAGATTGACTAGGGATTTAGGGTTCATAGAGATGGATATGAGCACGTATGTCCGAAAGAATTTGATTAAGGTGACACGGACACTTGATATGAACAAAATAATATAATTCTATAATCTAATTTTGATTATTAGGATTTGTGTATAGATTATTATATGTCATATGTACATATTAGAAATTTTATATAATTGGATAGCCGTGTGGTATGTATATAATGCCATGTCCTACTTGGTATCAAAATACATAGGGTATGTTTATGGCTTCGCTTCGGATCACATATGTATACATATAGTCCGATTTAAACTTAAACCCTATTAATTATATGATTTTTTTTGTCATAAGTGAATTAGTTGAAAAATGCATCAATTTCTGTCCAAAATTGAAATAAGTTCTAAAATGGCTATCTTTAATTAATTTTTGGTTATATTAGAGAGATAAACTAGTACAAGTCCCTGATAGGATTAAGTTGTTTTCGGACATGAAATTAGAACATGACTTCTAAATTTGATAAGGCAGACTTTATTTTTCTAAAAATTTAGTTTATGTACTATTTATGAGATCCAAATCTTGGATATACATGTATCACAATAACATAAACACTATGCTAGAATTAGAACTTAAGAGATGCTGATCCTAAAGTAAGGTGGTGACCAATACATTACGAATGTGATATTTTTATAAATGTATATATATTCCAGTATGTGTGATTTTTTCATGATTATGGATTTAACTAACTTTATATGTTGTTTCTACTATAAATTTCTTACTAACTGAAAATTTGTTTCTTAAACAAAGTGGAGCAATTGCAAAATAGCTAATTGCTAAGGTAAAGTATAGATTGGTAAGAAGGTTCTTTGTCCGAAATTGATTTATCAACTTATATATATAACTGCATGTGTTTACCGGTGTTGAGGGTTGCTCCACCGAAGGGGTCGGCGTACCCAGGGTTTTGATTTATATTATTATCTCTTGTGAATTTTTCGGAGTCAAAATACAAAGGAGACTGCCGAAATTTTTGAGCAATTTCAGAGTTAGCCATTTTAGAAATGTCGAAATGGTCAAAATGATTAAACCCTAGTTCCTGATTTTATCAAAGTTTCAAATACAAACATAACCCTGAAATCCTTGAAAGTGTTGCCTTAGGCGCACAAATTCTAGTTTGACATTTTATTTCCGCTAAGACGGAATCTCCTGCTTAACTTTATTCTCCTTTAATGTGTGTTCTTTATCACACGAAAAGCGAGATACAAATTGAAATGTACTTTAACTAAGTTACATTTTGGTAAGATTTGTATTTGGGATGGGAGAAAAAACTTTGGATCACACCTTCAAAATCTTTACAATATTATATTTTACAAAACTGATCAGTTCCTGTTACCGGCACTCGTATGGCCATACGGGTCTGTCGGGGTGAGGCTTAGCTCACTTCCTGTTGTTCTTGTTTTCTGTTTTCCATTGGATTCCGAATCCCCGAATTCGGCCCTATAATATCCAATGTAGCTTACTCCGATATTCTTGAAAAATTTCAAGTCATACGACAATTGTTATAACACTTGATTCCGATAACTCGAAAAATCACTCATGATACTAATGGGACGGATACTAATGGGACAGATAAATCTAAGCACCACCCATTAAGTATAAACCTGATCCTGGGTAAATGGAATTATTGTTGAGAAAATAGAAGTTGTGTGATCCAGAAGTGTTTCTCTAAATATTGCTTTTTCATACAAGATTGTTTGATTACTTCCACATTTATACCTGACACCTGCATTCTTTAGGAAAAGATGTTAATACGATAAGAAATTTGTATCAATATACCTTTGAAATTATCCTTTCCTTCAGTTCAATTTCGATAATTTTATCATCTTACCTTACCTACTTTACTCCTTTAACTGAGGGCTTGCTCGTCGTATTGACGACCTAGTTTTGTTCACTAGGTTTTGATGAAGGACAGGAGAGAATGTAGATGCACACTGAAGAAATTTTTTTATGAATGAGACAAAGAGGAGGTTGACTTGGTATCAACTAGAAAACTTTGTAGCTGGTAATATAAAATATGTATTGGGTTAATGGTTGTAATCGGGTAGAATAATAAAGTTTCTGTTCATAGTTTAGAATATCCTTTAATCAACCTATCATTTATTATTCTATGCATCATGTGACCTGTGATCAACCTATCATAGAACTCTACGGGCGACAATCGCGAATATGGGTACTGGAGTATTCATATGTTGCGTAGCCTGGGGATGTTGTTACGTACTCGGCTCGCCATATTTGGGAGCGGGACGTGACACATCTTTTAGTGGTGGCCCATGCAGGTCGACGAAGAATGAAAAATCTAGGATAGGATGCAGGTCTCGAAAAAATAGAAAACCTAGGATAGGATTGAGGCCAAGCTTTGAGTAGACCTATATTGGTTGAGCTATAGAACCTAAGATACGTTCTTAGGAAAAGTCTACAAAAAAAAAAAACCATAGGTTAGGGAATACTCTACAAGTTTCATCCTTCGATTGTGTTTCATTCTGCTTATCCTATAGATCCTTAGCTAGTGGATATCCTATTTTGATTTTATATAGTTAAGAATTCTAACCTAAGATTGTCATGAAGGATGTAAACAATATTGGGAAGTCATGGGTAGTATAAGGATAATACTTGAAGTTTAGGTCAACTAATTCATAGATAATTAAACAAGTTTTCTTATTACAGTACCTTGGTATAGGAGCTAAAAATTCCTTAAGGATCTTATACTTGGTATCCTTAGTAAATCTGGGGTTAGATTTATCTTGATACTATATAGATTGGGATAGTAAGGGAGTAAGAACTACCTAGCCAATAGGCCAACATGATCTAATATTTTAAATAGAATGAGTGTAGTATGTTTGTAGGATTAATATATATGTATATATGACTTGGGAGAACTATTGAATAAATGAGTACTAGCAGTATCTTGTTTAAGGTACATGTATATATATATTATATACAACTTAATAAGTGTAATATGATTTTTCAGTGTCTTGATCTTGACTCGTCCTATTTCTTGTCAAATTTATTCTCTATTTTCACAAATTCCCAACTTCCCTGAAATTTTTCAGTCTCCTTATTTCATCTATATTTCATTGATTTAGAATCTTGAATTATATTCTTATTTCTTCATCTAACTTTATTTTTCAGCAGTATCCCCGATCCCAGTAATCGTCCTTCATCTAAATACTCATGTATGCATTATCCATTGATTGTTTATTGGATTTTCCCATGAAGCCTTATTTGATTTGACTTTTTGTAATTGAATTTTATGTGAAGGAATATTTAATTATTTATTATGTAAAGAATCCGAAAATCCATCAATTGAATCGTGAAAGAGAAATTGTTGCAGCCATCCAGACTGGCGAGGCACATTTTTCAACCATGATTCAGTAACTAAGTAAAGATTTCGGAAATCTCGACAATGTTTTTCATAATTGGTTTTCATGCATGTTTTTCAAGGAAGAGGTAGCAAACCTTGATAGTGAAATAGTATCTTTGTTGTAGCCATATGCGCTATGGCGAGGCACATGATTACTATATCACGCCAGAAAATGAGAATACGGAATTCAAGGATCATACAAGGTTATGGGTTGAAATAGCATTATATCTGACTATTTTGTTTGATTATATGAAATTTCAAGAACCTTGATGCTTTCTAGTATTTTCAAATTCTCTATTTTCGTGAAGCTTTTGAAAAAATAAGTTTCAAGATATTTTATTTTAATAATTTAATAAATTACTACTTCACTTTTGTAAGGTGGGTAGAATATTTTATTTTTCTATATTTTTTTGAAAAGCTTATCCTTAAATTTAAATTTCGAGGACGAAATTTTCGTAAGGTGGGTAGAGTGTCATAACCTATATTTTTTCTATTATTTATATAAATTTTATATAAAAAATTCTTCTCATATTGATAATTTTTTTGGGTTAAAATTCTTAATCATAGTTTTGTAAAAAAAAAATCTAATAACAAAAATGTTTTCCATTTAGCTCCTCTTGCAAAAATTTTATTTTTGCATTTTATTTCTTTCCCCCACCAACCATGCCACCTAACCTACACACTTGTAACCATGCATGAAGACTAGGGGGAAAATAAGTAATTTTACTTTATCTCTAATCATTATGTCTTCCAGATATTTGTTAAAAAAAGCACCTCCATTCTCTCTCTTCCTCTCTCTCACGGTCCTCTTCTTCCAACCCTCTTCCCCTTCTTCTTATTCCTCCTCTCTTTTCCATATTTTTCACCCTCTTCCATTGGTGTTGCTACTGCAGCTATTACTGTTTCTACGCTACTACTGCTACTGCGCTGTTGTCGGCTGCTGCTGCAGTCGCTGCCGTGCCGCGGCCACCGGCCGCCGGCCGTCGGCCATGCGCCTCCCTCCACCACCATCTCCTCCTCCTTCAACTTTCCACTACCCCTTCCTCTTCCTCTTTTACTACTAGGTATCAATTTCTTCCCAAAACCCATTGTTAAATTTCTAGGTCAGATTTGAAACTCTTATTATATGAGTTAATTTCTGAAAATTAGGTTGAGAAAATTGGAGAAGATGGAGTAAACCCTAAATCCCCAAATTCCCAAGGCTAGCCCTCTTTCTCTTTATTTCGAATCCTCTATAATTTTTAATTTTGTTATTAAATATTGTCAATTTTATTATATATGATGTTTCAAGTAAAAATTTAAATAAATAAATGTAGGGTTGTGAATCATATCTTATATTGTTTTTAGTATAAAAGATTGACTAGGGATTTAGGGTTCATAGAGATGGATATGAGCACGTATGTCCGAAGGAATTTGATTAAGGTGACACGGACACTTGATATGAACAAAATACTATAATTCTATAATCTAATTTTGATTATTGGAATTTGTGTATAGATTATTATATGTCATATGTACATATTAGAAATTTTATATAATTGGATAGACGTGTGGTATGTATATAATGCCATGTCCTACTTGGTATTAAAATACATAGGGTATGTTTATGGCTTCGCTTCGGATCACATATGTATACATATAGTCCGATTTAAACTTAAACCCTATTAATTATATGATTTTTTTTTTTGTCATAAGTGAATTAGTTGAAAAATGCATCAATTTCTATCCAAAATTGAAATAAATTCTAAAATGGCTATCTTTAATTAATTTTTGGTTATATTAGAGAGATAAACTAGTACAAGTCCCTGATAGGATTAAGTTGTTTTCGGACATGAAATTAGAACATGACTTCTAAATTTGATAAGGCAGACTTTATTTTTCCAAAAATTTAGTTTATGTACTATTTATGAGATCCAAATCTTGGATATACATGTATCACAATAACATAAACACTATGCTAGAATTAGAACTTAAGAGATGCTGATCCTAAAGTAAGGTGGTGACTAATACATTACGAATGTGATATTTTTATAAATGTATATATATTCCAGTATGTGTGATTTTTTCATGATTATGGATTTAAATAACTTTATATGTTGTTTCTACTATAAATTTTTTACTAACTGAAAATTTATTTCTTAAACAAAGTGGAGCAATTGCAAAATAGCTAATTGCTAAGGTAAAGTATAGATTGGTAAGAAGGTTATTTGTCCGAAATTGATTTATCAACTTATATATATAACTGCATGTGTTTACCGGTGTTGAGGGTTGCTCCACCGAAGGGGTCGGTGTCACGACCCGCATCCGCTTTTCGGATACGAGACGTGTCCAAGCCAGCCTACGCCGCAGAGTCGGCGGTAGAACGCTGTCAAGCCCGCAAGAAAATATTTGCTGCTCATTCACATTTCTAATTTATTACAACATTTACAACATTTAAAATTAAAAGAAATACAAGATTTTACAATTAATGAAATTGATACAATTGCTTTCTATTTCTAGGTTGACCTCAGCGTACCCATGTCCTCTCAGTGCTAAGAGTGATCACGGCTAAACCTGAAAAATGTTGGTTTTCAGTCAGGAATGGAACAAGTACACAAACCGACGGCAATGCAAAAACACAATAGAATCGACAAAACATGAAAATAACATATGAGATATGAAAGCTGTAAGAAAACTGATGACATAGCACGATAGAGAAGTAAACAAGGAAAAACTAATAAAAGACATCTATCTAGGTGGTGTGAAATATCTGTTTCGACATTTGAACGGCTAGGGGGTAAATCCGGCACCCTGCACGTGTCGTGTGCAGCTGCTATTCTCCACGAAAGACACGGGAGATATTTCTGGGTAGTCCACATGTCTACTAAGATATTTCCCCTCCCGACTACTCTGTGTGACGAGCGTGTCAACAAGCATCAAGATATATGTATAGACATGAAATGAAAAGACTACTATGAAATCGAAAGCAATCAGAAAGTGCACTTGCCTGTGGTCCTTAGCTGGTGGAACCGATAATACCATTTACGTCCAGATTAGTCCAGTTGGCTAGGGTTGATGTGATGGAGTCCGGGTTTGACAAGAAAATAGAAATATGCGATTAGTCACGATCGTGTTTTATGAACGAAGAGAATTTGCGTAATAATAATATATATAACTATTTATAATTTATTTACTATATTTAGAAACTATATTTTTCCTATTAGTCAAAATCTTGTAGATAATCCTTTGAAAAATCCTAGAAAATTATTTTAGGCCAAATACCCAATTTCGGAAGTAATATCAGGACCAAAGTCCAATATAGTTTACCAACCAAATAATAATAATATATACAGCTCAAAAACTATTTACTTTATACTAAAGGTTTCAAAAGCGTACTAACCAAAAAACTCCTTTATTCTTTATAGCCCAAATGATTATATAAATAAAATAAACTTATCTACAAATCTTTTCATAAAAACTCAATAATATATTTGAAAGTATAAACATTATTGTCAAAACTACTTTAGGTAAAATAATATTTTAGGCATCATAAATTATCTTGAAATCAATATAGCCCATGACCTAATATAATACTGGTTACAAAACAACTTGAGATTTATTTACTATTTGTAAAATATTATGTATAGTAATACATCTGGTTTCAGAACAATACATATATAAATACAATGAGAAGTCCTATCATTAATGCAAGGACCAAACATTATTAGTTCTTTCCAATAGGTCAGAACTTATTGATTGACTCTTCACATTTCGAAGAGGCAAGGAAAGGCTATAGAAACAGTAGGATGGAGAGAGAAAGTTACTCTCTCCAAAACTCAATAAAGAAGAAGGAGATGAGAAGAAGAGTGAAGGGGAAGAGAGGGATCGGGTCTCACCTTGGCTTGGCGGAGAGGTTGGCGTCTCGGCGTCGGCGAGAAGGTGGGTCAGGTCTCACTGGAGGCTTCCGCACCGGCGGCTCGCGCGCGTATCGGAGGAAGAAGGCGGCACAGCGGCTGGGCCTCGACGGCGCTCGAGCTGGGCTAGCGCGGCGGCTGACTTCATCGCTGGCGGTTGCAGCTAGAGGGGCGGTCGGGTGAGACGGTTTCACGGGGAAAGCGACGACGGGCGGGTGCTCGGTGTCAGTTGTCCGGTGGTGAGATGGCCACGGCGGGGGTGGTTGTAGCCGGGGATGGCCGAGGTTAAGGGGTGATGGCCGGGAGGCACTCGACGTGGAAGCGGGAGAGGGAACTTCACATAGGGGCTCGGCGGAGGAAGACGCCGGAGAGCGCTAGCTCGGTCTTCTCTCGTGCGTCAGCGAAGTGGAGGAAATCGGGGATCACTCCTGGTCGGCGGCTCACGGGAGTCGATGCACGGCTCGTTGTCTTCCCGTGCGGCTATGTGCCCGCCAGAGACGCGGAGGTTGGCTATGATGTGTCGGACGTACAGGCAGGATGGTGGCGGCTAGGGTTCCTTGATGGGTTTCTCTCTCTCTATCGATATATATATATATGAACTATAACTAAATTATCTGTTGTTACTCGTGAGGGAGAAACTTGCGGGCTATGCTGAGTTAGCCTAAGTACTTAGCTTCGCAGAAACGTGTGTGGGCAAGGCCAAGTTGGGTGGGAATGTAAGATTTGGTTGCTGGATTTATAGAAAAAAACATATCCAAGGTTGAATTTGTCATAAAATATAGGAATAATTTAGCAAATGCCCCCATTCTAATTGTTGAAATTAGCATATACCCCCACTATTTTATTTATCTAACAAATACCCCCCATTTTTGATATAAAATAATAAAAATTTAAGATATACCCCCACTTTTTTACATAGGAGTGGGGGTATTTGCTAAATAAAATAAATAGTGGGGGTATATGCTAGTTTTAACATTTGGAATGGGGGTATTTGCTAAATTATCCCTAAAATATATTCAAATCCACTTATAATACTCATATGCACTGCTATTGCAGTGCTAATACATCCAAGTGTTTGAGTATGTATAATGTGGGTGTGGGACTGGAGGGCCGGGGTCCTGGCTGTTTTCGTATTCATTACTCTTTCTTTTTCTTATTCTATTCTTTTTATTAACATGTATATCTATATTTCATATATATACTTCTATATATTTATATCTATATAATATCTATATATATATGATACATATATACATCTATAGTAAATTTATATATGTATACATGCACATTCACATATATAATTTATATACGCATAAATTATAAATCACCTCATAACAATTTAATATAACAATATAATATAATAATTATTTATTTATAAAATCTAAAGAATCACCATTTAATTAAAATAAGTAAAAATAGAATATTTCTAAACTTTCGGGAAGGGGGGATACAAATCTACCCACCTTAAAATAATTTCGTCCTCGAAATTCTAACTCTTAGACATGCCTAAAATTTAAAAATAAAAACAAAAGAATAAATCCACTGTTACCACAATCTTCTCAAATTAATTTCTCTGAAACATTTATACCTCTTCTTAGCCATTTCGTAACTACGAGTCATCGAGGACTTCTACCCACCTTTGGTCACACTACCTACTTCGAACACCTGACGTCATAACATTGTAACCCTCCAGCTAATTGCAAAAAGTAACTACCAACGGACATCTATAGCATAAGGCATCTACAACCCTCTCCTATCTATCAACAACCCAAAGTTTAACAGGCAACAAATTTACACAAGTAGCTAAGAAATATTGATAAACTCTAGTAAGCATGGCTATTCGTCGCTCCAAAGTAGGGAGGACAGGAAGATAAGGCTGAATAATCGGGAGCTACTGCAAGGTTTCAAGAGCAGTAGGAAGTATCCAACGATACGGCTAAAAAGGGTGTTTACGAACCACTGACTTATTTGCTAGATTGGGTTACTATAGTCTAGTCACCTGCCAAATAGAAGAATTCCTTATTTCTTAGAGGGGCTTGCAATCAGTGCAATACGAAAATTCTGTCCTCGGAGTTCTAAACAACATTCCAAAATAGGACTGCATTTGAGAAATCAAGATTGTGGTCTTAACGGGTTCTCGGATTGAACATCAATCGTTGGTTGGATAAATCTTGGATTTCAATCTTGTATGGGCTGGACAAGATTCCAATGATAAAAACTATTTCTACTTGGTTTGGGTAATATAGACTAGGTTTTAACCCAAGTGGTTGAGCTAGTTGCCAGTCAGGTTGGTTAGCTAAGTCCCTCAAACCCTAAAATATGCCTTCAGTGACTTTTGTGTTCAAGTAGCACAAAAAGACACAATTGAGTGGCATATTAGTAGCATGTGCATAGTGGGCTCCGAGTAGATCACAACCGTATATTGGGTCGAAGGGATTGAGTTGAAGCTGAGGCTCTAATGGAAGTCGGGAAATTTATCGGTATTATGGTAAGGGTTATAGCTAGTCATTTATACCTGAAAGTCGTACCACGAAAATAGAGTACAAGGGGACGGGTTTGAGTGGGACATGATATACCTAGATAAAGGTGGACTCGTCTAGATCTTGTATATGAAATTCATTGGAAGATAACGGCTGGTCTCGTGCTCCGAATATTAATGACACGGCCGGGGACACAAAAGGATCTAAATGAAAAGTGGGAGTCCATGGGCACTAATTATCATCCTAATGGAAAACTATTCTAATCAATCGGTAATTCTCGTATATCCCAAAATTTTGGGAAGCTTACAGTCTACCCACCTTAGAGGCTAGGATATGGTGGCAAGGTTCCTGTCACAGGGCTGGCCGATGGTAGCTACACTTGCGTATACAACTATCATAGCCACGGGAATACTCTGTATCTATCTATCAATTACGAGCTTTCGTCTTTCCAATCAGTGAAGACGAAAACAATAAAGAGTTCAAGAGATATGTCACTGAACACAATTACATGATTCAAGGGCGAACGTTTAATTTCAAGAGGAATTATCAAGCAGTCGCGGATGAGATCCTAGGGCATCTACATCTCAATCCACGTAGGGTAATTATAAGAAAGCGAACCAAATGTATCATGGTTGTTCAGACCATAATACAATGATTCTGATTAGACAATATGTTAGCGGGCGTCCCCAATAAACATATGTCTCGAATCAAGCTCGATAAAAGAGTAAGCTTGCAAAACTAGGCTGTAATAGCAGCATTGGTCAAGAGGGTCAAATTATGAGTACGTGAGATTTTTGAAAGGAGGAATAAGTAGTTCGAGTTTTGAGAAAGTCAAATCCTTACCTGGTGTCATTGCTCATATAGTCTTCCTACTATCTTCTTATCAATAAAGCCTTGGTCGACTAATGAGTTATGGAACTCTAAATTCTATATTCTAGGTAAATCATTGGTTCCGTGATTCAGATATGATATGCTATCAGATACTCTACCTTATATTGACACAATAGTATCTAAGATCTAAAGAGGTCAACTAGGACATAGTTTTAGCAGTGTTCCATAGACTACGATTCTTCGGAATGATTGCATTTCTATGGGTTGTGCTTTGCCAGTGCGCTGCTGGCTGCAGTGAACCCACACTCTCCGCTCTCAGGTAATTGGCGACAGTTGTCACGCCCCGTTCCCATAGGAGCGATCGTCCTCGCTAAGGCGTGATGCCGCACGGGCCTAGGTTGCGCCCGTGCAAGGCCAAGTCCAGAAACGGCCGATTTGATGCTAGGCTACAGAGTCGCACAGAGTGTCCCTATTTGCAGCGGAAAGTAAACGAACACAAGTTAAAGCAATTCAAATCTCTTTATTGATATTCAAGAAGTTTACAAGCGGCGCTAGGCCGATATTACAATTCGCTCAAGCTCTCTCTCTCTGAAACATAAAAGGTATGCCAAGTGGCTTACAAGATGGAATGGTTCACGACGATGTTCCGATACATTATGTCTTGTATAGAGTGCTTCAGCTTCTTGCAACGTTCCAAGGCCTCAGAGTTGGCTCCGCGCCTTAGCACGTTCGATGGAAGCTCCGCACCCGCCGACGTCTCCTACTTCCTGCAAGCAGACTGTGGGATTACCAGTACATTGTTATGCACTGGTGGGGAGGCTAGCTCGCCCACAATGCTATCATTACCGATCACGTTCCATTTACTTTTGTGCACCATCTATCATTCATTGTCTTTCTAATCTTTCCTTAGGGTCATTTACATGGCATATATCGTAACCTATCCCGTGTTGCCAATTTCAAGTGTCGCATGGAAATACATGCATGACTTACCCATACTTACCGTCCGGCCTTCCCTGTTCAAAGTAAACCAAGTTAGACAATAATTCATGTGTAATAACATAACGTAGGCGTGTTCTTTAACTCAGTCGTACAAGTATTCTGGATCATTTGGTGTGTTACATTCAAGCCTGTTCAGGAGGCACTTCATTTAGTTAACTTAGACTACTTTGATTTCAATACAAGGACTTGTACGTGGATTGCCACCAGCAAAGCCCACTTAATCTATATGCATCGGTCGCTGGCATCACAAGCCATCCTGGACACGTTCTCCCCTTGGTATTTCTCACCTATCATAGCGTGCGGCTGGAACACCTAGATAGTCTCTTTGAAATACCCTGTACTTACGTTTCCTGTTGTGGCCAAGCCCCCACCCAGGTTGCTCGTAAGCCCCTTTGATTCCGCCTAGGCCGGCATATCCCCCCTTTGATCATGCCGCAGAATCCCTTTCTTTACGGCCACGGCATCGCCACCCCTCGCCCGTGCCGTTTGTCCACGACCATTTCGTATTAACTTGTCTTTTTAACTTAACGACTGTCCCAGAGCCATAGGCTAACCCTTAACCTTCTTACGTTATCGACCAGGTTGGCGTCCGTGCAGCGCGGGTAGCGAGCCCCGATGCACGTGCCCATCACACCTGTCGCTAACCTTTCATTTCCTTCTTATCTTTTATTCATTCTTTCTTTTCTTTCTGTCTTTCACTTGTTCATTCGTTTATCGATTCATTCACGTATTCATTCATTCATTCATTCATTCATTCATTCATTCATTCATTCATTCGTTGATTCATTCATTTTACACATTACGCAACTTCCAGTACGGGAGTCGCCTTGGCGACCCATCGGTCCCATAATCTTTCAATGTTGCTACACTCTACTTGGAATGACTATGTTGATAGCCTTCCCGTTTTATTGTTGTAAACCATTCGTTGTTTCATTGTTGAACGCGTAAGGTACTCGAAAGTAAGCTTGTGCCTTAGCACGAGCGTGGAGCACGGTGCGAGAGTTCTCGTATTTTCTATGTTCCTTTCCATATTCTACATAAGCATACAAGATGGGATTATTCCCTTAGCTAGGTGCGTTGGGTCATTTATTAGCATACGCGGTATTATCGCCTAGTAATTTTCATGATAGTGTTCGTATTGTTATGTGTCTAGGCTAAGCAAAGACGGGTTCATCGGAGCCACCCACCTTAGCGATGTTCGCATCGGCCGAGCGATACTCCGAACGCGCCTTTGAAAGTCTAAGTCTGGATTTATCCTGACGGGCCATTGTAAGCCTTGCATCGATTCTTCATTAGGTCGATGCCAACTCTTCGGGTCGACGGCTCGTTTGAGTCGTTGCACTTGCCGTTTGAATCGGCATTCCGCTAGGGCGGAGCGGGTCACTACATAATACACCACTCAAAACAAGTCTCGTCCTCGAGACTTCCTGAGTGCAGGTCATCCTACCATTCCTTAACCTATGTCGTGTACGTATCTTAGACAATTCCCTATCGCATGGCTTTATCGTTCGATGGCATCGAACTATACTCGGTTCCTTTCTAAGTTTTGTATCGCATACGTTTGGGTCGATTTTATCGATTAACTTTTTACTCATTTTAGAGTTGATGATACTTATTCAATTGTCATGTTTCTTTGACTCGGTTGCTACTGCGCCCTATTGCGGGACTGTAATGGTCATATGAGGCACGTTGTAATTCATCAAATGCGAGAGTCGTAGGCTGAGGTTAAATCACTTTTGTTATGCGTATCTCAACACCCACTTGCAGCTGCATTCGAGTTCATCATATCGCTGAGTTTAGATCGTGCACATATTCAAGGCGTCCCCCAAATATGTACATTTCAACCAAGCTTAGCGATTAGCGAAGTCGGACAAGCTACTCGTGATAGTTTTCATTTGCCGATCATTTTCACCAACTCTGATTTAAAATCGAACTCGTGCGTGTCACACTATCGTTTATCTCGATCCTCGAGACGATCCGATTCGCTTCTCAAGCGTTCTTGTCTATGAAATCAATACGATTTCTTCTTAGCGAAGCCGACCAAGTCTAGAAATTTCCGTCCGATTTGAGACCAAGTATTGCACTATCATCAAGTACGTCTTCCGATCAACGATTCAATTTGTTATCCCAACTTTACTTGCGCATCATCCACTACTATCATTCACTTTATTTGGAGCAAATCTCGCCGTCTTTCACGTACACTCCCAGTTCCCCGTCCTACTCTAAGTCTTGTTGTCCCAAGTCTATCGTCCGTCCAGACGATACTGTATTGTCAGTCGCACAGGTTCAATCACTCGGCATAGGGTCGTCCGCCTATCCGCTAGGTCAGCTCACAAGGTCATAGTTACATGTCAAGTCCGTGGCTCATTGTGCAAGGTCGTTGCACGACGCTCGCCCCAAATCCTATGGTCAAACCATTAGTTCGTTTGTACGGGAGTTTTTACCCAAGTTCGTTTCACTCAGATTTCTAAACATCGAGCATGATCACCTAGTTCGTATCAAGGCGTTCGTTGCATAGCGCAACGAATTCAAATTCATTTCAGATCACCAATTCTAACCAATTCATGTATTCGATTACGAGGTCATCTTGTTCGACAATACATTGCACCCTAATCTCACGCGAGTCCGATTATCCACGGCGGTTCATGAATCACCATGCAACGCTCCCGCAGAATAATCATTCTCATCGGGGCGTAACTCTTGTTTGAGTTTAGACTAACTCATTCTTGATACGCGGATTGGATCTACTCAATCCTCAAGTTCAATTCTTCAAACACACAAATTCATTCTCAAGTCACCTTCGTGTCAAACCACAAGTTGAAGCATACGAGTTGCCACGCCATACAAGTGCCGATCACTCCCGCTGTACGAATCTGTAATGCCTGTGGTTCGTATTACGTATTTTGGAATACGTTTGCGTATTTTATCTTGTATTGCATGATTCTTTGCTTGGTTTATTTTTGGTTCGGGTTGGCTTGGTTCGGTTTGGGATGGCTATTGGTTCCTCATGAACCAATGGGTGAACCCCCTACCTACCACCACCATCCCCATTTATTACCCCTTCTTCCTTCTCTCTCTTCATTACTCTTCTTCTTCCTCCATTAATTCTTACCTACCAAAGAGTGAGAGAGAGAGAGAGAGAGGTCTAGGCAAGTGCAACTTGCTTCATGGAGGAACTCCAATTTTATTACTTCATTTTCTTCCTTGTAGCATTTTAACTTACTTTAGTACTTGGCATTTCTAATTTCCATGGCTAGATTCTTGTAGATCTAAGTTTATTTTATTTTCGGATTTCTTGGGTTTTGATCTACTTAATCTCGTTATTTTCAAGTTTTGATGGTTCCATGTTGTAGAACATTTTATTTTGCCCCATTATGACCTACGGAAGTTCGGATTTGGACTCCGGATGAAGGTTTCATGGAGCTTGGAAGCATAGATCCTTGGTGTTCTTCTTCTCGGAAGCTTGGAGAAGAAGAACAGTGCTAGACTTGACCGCATGAACATTTCATGCGGCAAGTGATTCCGAGCCGCATGAGCCTTCATACGACAGTCCTGGCCGCATGGGCTTGACTTGGCCGCATGGTAACTCATGCGGCAAGTGATTCGGCCGCATGAGACTCTCAGCCGCATAGGCTGGATCTTATTTCGAGCCGCATGAGAACCCAGATCTAGCCGCATGGACTTCTGGGTCCGGGCCGCCTGACCCTGATTAATCCCAGCCGCATATGCGCCCATCATTCCCTAGCCGCATGGACTTGCTTCCTCCCTGTGAGACTCGTCTCACAGTATCGGTATTTATATACGGATACGTATTTTGTATTGTATTTCGTATTTTCTCGATTTTCGGAACGCTTTAAAATTTTTCCAAATTATAGATTTTCTCCTTGGCCGGTATACCGACGGTGTACCGGAGTACACCGACGGCATGCCGCTCGGATAGATTTTCTACATTTTAGATATTTTCGATTTCAGATATTTTCGTGAATAGTGTTTCTGATATTTTCATGAATAGTGTTTTAGATATTTTGATGAATAGTGTTTAGATATTTTCGTGAATAGTGTAGATGCATTCTATTATCTAATGGACAATTGGTTTTCTTTCAATGGCTAGGATTGATCTAGATTTTGACTCGGATCACGATCCGACGGTCATGATTAATTCACCCTCTCTATATATATCCTATGAGTTTCTCTCTCCTCTCTTTTCTTTTCTTTCTCCATTTCCTCTTCCTTCTTCCTCAAGCCTAGGAAAGCTTGGCCTTGAGGCCTAGAGTGTGGTTTCGGAACCCCTCTTGGTGGTGGAGTAGAAGATTAGGCTCGGTTGCTAAAACCTAGGCAAGTACATCTTGCTCAAAAGTGACATGACCATGCTATAATTTTATTTTCCATAGAAATTAAAGTTTTATTGTTCTATAATATGCTCCTCTAAATTGTTAACAAGTTTAATGTATAGCACTTTTGGTTTTGATCGATAATATGGCATAGATCTGAGTTTCTAGATATGATTTTTGAGTATTTTGAGGTTTTGATCTATCAAATGTTTTAATTTGTGAAAACTAATACTTCCATGTTGTAGGAAATTCAGTTCTATTCAATTTTGACTTTTGAAAGTCCGAATTTCGATTTAAAATGAAATTTTTATGGTCGAAACGAGTTTTACCAAAAATCTGGATTTTGTTGCTGTTTGGAAAAATGGTATACCGCCGGTATGCCGCAGTATACCGCCGGTATGCCATTTTTGGCACCAGAAACTTACTGTCTTTAGTCCGGTATACCGCCGGTATGCCGCAGTATACCGCCGGTATGCCGTTTTATGCTGTTTTAGGCTGTTTTTGTCCGTTTTTTGCCCGTTTTTGTCCGTTTTTGATAATTTCTCGATTGTAATGAACTCTTAACATGATTAGATGACCTTGGTTAGTTAAAGAATGATTGTACACTCTATATACATGGTACATGCTTATGTTCACGTACTGTTCTATGTCTAGATTATAGATAGTGGCCTGTCATGGTGCACTCCAGATTACTATATATGCCTAGCTCGATTCAGTGGCTCGTAGTAGCGCACTCATGACTTGATTTTCTTATATGCCTAGCTCGATTCAGTGGCTCGTAGTAGCGCACTCATGACTTGATTTTCTTATTGATTTCTAGACCCGAGATATGAGTACATGTTCTTTCTTGACACCGTGGATATAGCTTGTTGAATGTTTAATCTATTGCATCTTGGCACTGGACAATCGAGTGTAAGTATTGTTCCGTGTATCACGTGATATTAGTACGGGAATGTTCGTAAGTGATAACTTACGATTTACTCGTACATAGCACACGTCATCTTAGGAAATTCTTGAGTTTCCACGACTTGAGAATTTAACATGAATATGATAAGGTAAATGACTAGTAAATTCAAGTAGATCATTGTAGGAGGAAATTCGCACTACCAATCCCGAGCTCCAAGGGCCCCATGAGGCATGGCTCAACCCTTCTAGGCAAGGGCTCCATGACCTACCAAGTTTGCGTGTATTGATATACGATCGAGTCACATGTCGTGCCGGGTTGCGGCACAGTCAGTTATATGTTTTCTTTTACAAGTATATGATATGGTTGTTCATGTTACAAGTCTAGACACGTTTCATCTGCCAGCAGTCTTGTTGGGCAATAGATGTACTACTCGTACCCCTGGACATCCGGGTATCTGCAGTCAGGTAGTTGCGAAAATCCTCAACTTGCATACTAGTAATTAGGATTGTGATAACCCTAGCTAGTTAATGATAGCAAGCCGTAGACAATGATTGGCCGTGCACTTTTGATTGTGTGTTACCTTATATGCTCTTGTGTCGGTGAGTGGCCAGAGGCTAAGTTCTGCTAGGAAAAAGATCTGTAACCCCGGTCCTTGTTTGGTTTAAGGGTTGTAGCTCCGATTCCTAGTAGTTCCTAAACCCCTTGTTGCTCATCGGATTATTCTGTTCCATAGCTATATTATTCAGTATTTCCAGTCATTTATATTTTTGAGATACGTGCATTGGTACCGCACTAGTCTCGATCCGTATTTATTTACTTCTGTCATTATGCTATTGTGTTGTTGTTGGATTTTGTCGTGCACCTCGAGCTTCCTTGTGGTACTTGCTATTTGGGGCCTGACCCCACTGGTTTTGTTTGGCCAGATTTACCGCTGGAGCCCGAGGATTCTCTCTACCTTTCTCTGGATGACCCGCCGCCTGCTTAGATCTGCGGTTGTTCCTCCTCGCGAGTGGGTTCCCTTTTTTGTACCGCTCGTGCTTCATTTCATTTTGGTGGTGTTAGCTAGGGCATGTGTTAGCCCTATTATTTTGAGACTTTCTCAGACTTCGGTCAACATGATGTATTATATTAGATCTAGACTGATATAGTGATCACGTATATTGGTACTTTGCTAGTGTAGCATTTTGTATTCACTAGCTTCATGATCATGTATGATATAGTATTTTGGGACGCCTCTTTACTTTCATATTTGATATACTCTTGATACTTGTTGTTGTTGGATTGAGATAGGATTTGTTCGACCATAGGAGTCGTCAGTGGCATGCTAGAGTCTTCCCACTTGTCTTCTAGGCAGCTTTGATCGTATATTGGGGTACTGGCGTACTCTAATACATGTAGCTGGCCTTGTCTTGCCCCTACTTTCCAGTATTCTGGTTCTGGGGCATGACAGGGTTTTTTGGTGGCCCATGCAGGTCGGTCTTCAGACTTGTGGGGGATTCATCTTGTTAGAATCTCAATCCTATATTTGTCTTCATTTGATCTCCCTTTGCTAATCACATTCTTGTTTTCCTTGAACTGTAAACATGATTGACATATCCTTGTTCTATTCTTGTCCATTATTGATATCTCGTGTCCTTATCTTTCAGGGACACACCGCCTGCTTCTTCTTTCGAAGGTTCAGTTGCTCCGCCGTCTCAGGTAGCTCAGATGGAAGGTCATGATCAGACCCCGCCTCCGCATAGTCAGACTCCAGCACCATCTCAGCATCCGTCGGCAGCTCAGTCTGTTCCTGTTCAGTCAGCTCAGCCAGCTCCGTCAGTACCTTCAGTACAGCCAGCCCAGGTAGACTAGCGTGCCCTACTCGAGATGATGCAGGGCATGATGGAGACACAACAACAGCAACATCAGAATCAGCTTCAGATCCAGCAGCAGGTGGTTCAGTTGTACCAGCAGTTGCAGCAGGGCCAGGACCATACCAATAACACCCTCTGTCAGGGTGTTACCGTAGCTTTGGAGGCGAGTGGTCGTCGTTGTCACAACTCAGCATCCGACTTTAGTCGCCTGCGTCCAGCTCAGTTTTTCGGCACCGAAGATGCAGTATCAGCCGATTCTTGGCTTCAGGACACCGAGGCCATTTTGGAGGCAGCTAGGACTCCAGCAGAGGATCAGGTAGCAGTGGTGAAGCTGCAGTTATCAGACATTGCCCGCGACTGGTGGGCAGCACAGGAGATGGGTCTTCCTAGGCCTATTAGTTGGGAGACATTTCGGGAGCGCTTCCAGGAGAAGTTCTTCCACACCTCAGCCAAGTTCCAGCTTCAGCAACAGTTCATCAACCTTCGTCAGCAGACAAGGACTGTGGATCAGTATGCGGCAGAGTTCAGTAGGCTCAGTCGATTTGCATCACATATGGTAGCTTCCGATGGTGATAGAGCTCGGAGGTTCGAGCAGGGCTTGCACTTGGAGCTTCAACAGCTTATGGTAGGCCATTTTTATGACACCTATGATACAGTACTGAGAGCAGCTAGATCCTTGGAGATGACCAGTCAGAGGATAGCCGATAGGACCAGAGGTCAGAAGAGGTCACACTCGACTATGAGGGGCATTACCATTCAGTCCTCAGCCCCAGTTCCAGCAGTCAGAGCTCCAGATCATCGACCTCCTCGTCAGACAGTATCATCAGCCCCGACAGTGGCATCAGTACAGCAGTCCAGGCAGTCAGGTCAGCCAGGATGTGATTATTGTGGAAAGCTAGGGCACACCAGAGCCCAGTGCAGGAGGGCCAATCATCAGTGTCTCAGGTGTGGTGCGTCTGACCGTATGATTGGGTCTTGTCCACTATTGCGTCCAGAGGGTTCATTAGTTGTCCCAGTGCCATTGGCGATCGAGAGGGCACCAGCAGAGTCAGCTCGATCCCATGTTCAGTGCCCGCTTCCGACACAGTCCCAGCAGTTTCATCACCAGCGTCCAGCACAGTATGCCCAAGCCCTGCGGGCAGGACCGAGCCAGCAGCAGACTACACGAGTACTCGTGATGCGTGGGCAGGCTTTCAACATGAGCTTGCAGGAGCTGTTGGCCGAGGGCGGTCAGATTGTAGGTGAGATTTTGAGCATTCCTTCAGTTTATCTTACTCTTGGGTTTTGTTGACGGTCTTGCATTCTACCTATATTTAGAGTACAATGGTCGCCTCGACATATTCGACGAGTGAACGCGAGTTTCTCATACCACTCATCTGCCTTCGTATCTCGTGATACAAGATATCTATCATGTATCCCGACTACGTAGGTGCATCCTGGATTAGAGCCATGTGTTCGACTGAGTCGTTGGTACCGACTTACTTCGAAACTTGACCCTTGTCCACTTTGTGAGTCAGCGTAGGCAAGCGAGGACGAATTCCTACTCAACTGACTCAGGGGTATATTATTCCATATGCCTCCTTTTCTTGTATTATATATGTATGTATTTATTATTTTTCGTATTTATTTAAATTCTGTATCTCAAATATCACTTGTACACGAGATATTTTCTTTCGATGTGTTATGATCTTATATTATTTTAGCATGTGTATTTTTGCTCGACTGGCTTTAGGAAATTTCGAGGACGAAATTTTTCTAAGTTGTGGAGAGTTGTGAGACTCGTCTCACAGTATCGGTATTTATATACGGATACGTATTTTGTATTGTATTTCGTATTTTCTCGATTTTCGGAACGCTTTAAAATTTTCCCAAATTATAGATTTTCTCCTTGGCCGGTATACTGACGGTGTACCAGAGTACACCGACGGCATGCCGCTCGGATAGATTTTCCACATTTTGGATATTTTCGATTTCAGATATTTTCGTGAATAGTGTTTCTGATATTTTCATGAATAGTGTTTTAGATATTTTGATGAATAGTGTTTAGATATTTTCGTGAATAGTGTAGATGCATTCTATTATCCAATGGACAATTGGTTTTCTTTCAATGGCTAGGATTGATCTAGATTTTGACTCGGATCACGATCCGACGGTCATAATTAATTCACCCTCTCTATATATATCCTATGAGTTTCTCTCTCCTCTCTTTTCTTTTCTTTCTCCATTTCCTCTTCCTTCTTCCTCAAGCCTAGGAAAGCTTGGCCTTGAGGCCTAGAGTGTGGTTTCGGAACCCCTCTTGGTGGTGGAGTAGAAGATTAGGCTCGGTTGTTAAAATCTAGGCAAGTACATCTTGCTCAAAAGTGACATGACCATGCTATAATTTTATTTTCCATAGAAATTAAAGTTTTATTGTTCTATAATATGCTCCTCTAAATTGTTAACAAGTTTAATGTATAGCACTTTTGGTTTTGATCGATAATATGGCATAGATCTGAGTTTCTAGATATAATTTTTGAGTATTTTGAGGTTTTGATCTATCAAATGTTTTAATTTGTGAAAACTAATACTTTCATGTTGTAGGAAATTCAGTTCTATTCAATTTTGACTTTTGAAAGTCCGAATTTCGATTTAAAATGAAGTTTTTATGGCCGAAACAAGTTTTACCAAAAATCTAGATTTTGTTGCTGTTTGGAAAAATGGTATACCGCCGGTATGCTGCAGTATACCGCCGGTATGCCGTTTTTGGCACCAGAAACTTACTGTCTTTAGTCCGGTATACCGCCGGTATGCCGCAGTATACCGCCGGTATGCCGTTTTATGCTGTTTTAGGCTGTTTTTGTCCGTTTTTGCCCGTTTTTGTCCGTTTTTGATAATTTCTCGATTGTAATGAACTCTTAACATGATTAGATGACCTTGGTTAGTTAAAGAATGATTGTACACTCTATATACATGGTACATGCTTATGTTCACGTATTGTTCTATGTCCAGATTATAGATAGTGGCCTGTCATGGTGCACTCCAGATTACTATATATGCCTAGCTCGATTCAGTGGCTCGTAGTAGCGCACTCATGACTTGATTTTCTTATATGCCTAGCTCGATTCAGTGGCTCGTAGTAGCGCACTCATGACTTGATTTTCTTATTGATTTCTAGACCCGAGATATGAGTACATGTTCTTTCTTGACACCGTGGATATAGCTTGTTGAATGTTTAATCTATTGCATCTTGGCACTGGACAATCGAGTGTGAGTATTATTCCGTGTATCACGTGATGTTAGTACGAGAATGTTCGTAAGTGATAACTTACGATTTACTCGTACATAGCACACGTCATCTTAGGAAATTCTTGAGTTTCCACGACTTGAGAATTTGACATGAATATGATAAGGTAAATGACTAGTAAATTCAAGTAGATCATTGTAGAAGAAAATTCGCACTACCAACCCCGAGCTCCAAGGGCCCCATGAGGCATGACTCAACCCTGCTAGGCAAGGGCTCCATGACCTACCAAGTTTGCGTGTATTGATATACGATCGAGTCACATGTCGTGCCGGGTTGCGGCACAGTCAGTTATATGTTTTCTTTTACAAGTATATGATATAGTTGTTCATGTTACAAGTCTAGACACGTTTCATCTGCCAGCAGTCTTGTTGGGCAATAGATGTACTACTCGTACCCCTGGACATCCGGGTATCTGCAGTCAGGTAGTTACGAAAATCCTCAACTTGCATACTAGTAATTAGGATTGTGATAACCCTAGCTAGTTAATGATAGCAAGCCGTAGACAATGATTGGCCGTGCACTTTTGATTGTGTGTTACCTTATATGCTCTTGTGTCGGTGAGTGGCCAGAGGCTAAGTTCTGCTAGGGAAAAGATCTGTAACCCCGGTCCTTGTTTGGTTTAAGGGTTGTAGCTCCGATTCCTAGTAGTTCCTAAACCCCTTGTTGCTCATCGGATTATTCTATTCCATAGCTATATTATTCAGTATTTCCAGTCATTTATATTTTTGAGATACGTACATTGGTACCGTACTAGTCTCGATCCGTATTTATTTACTTCTGTCATTATGCTATTGTGTTGTTGTTGGATTTTGTCGTGCACCTCGAGCTTTCTTGTGGTACTTGCTATTTGGGGCCTGACCCCACTGGTTTTGTTTGGCCAGATTTACCGCTGGAGCCCGAGGATTCTCCCTACCTTTCTCTGGATGACCCGCCGCCTGCTTAGATCTGCGGTTGTTCCTCCTCGCGAGTGGGTTCCCTTTTTTGTACCGCTCGTGCTTCATTTCATTTTGGTGGTGTTAGCTAGGGCATGTGTTAGCCCTATTATTTTGAGACTTTCTCAGACTTCGGTCAACATAATGTATTATATTAGATCTAGACTGATATAGTGATCACGTATATTGGTACTTTGCTAGTGTAGCATTTTGTATTCACTAGCTTCATGATCATGTATGATATAGTATTTTGGGACGCCTCTTTACTTTCATATTTGATATACTCTTGATACTTGTTGTTGTTGGATTGAGATAGGATTTGTTCGACCATAGGAGTCGTCAGTGGTATGCTAGAGTCTTCCCACTTGTCTTCTAGGCAGCTTTGATCGTATATTGGGGTACTGGCGTACTCTAATACACGTAGCTGGCCTTGTCTTGCCCCTACTTTCCAGTATTCTGGTTCTGGGGCGTAACACTCCCAGCCGCATGAAGCCACCTCTTCTCCTGGCTGCATGGGGATTGACTTCCTGGGCGCATGCGCCCTTGCACTTCCAGCCGCATAGGCTGTTCACCTTCCAGCCGCATGAGACCCGATCTTCTGGAGCCGCATGCGCCCTCGTCCCCCTGGCCGTATGTGCCCTATTTTCTTCCCAAGCAGTATGCGCCCCCTTGTCTTGGCCGCATGGGATCTAGAGACCCTGGCTGCATGCACTCTCCTAATTGGGCTGCATGTGTCTTATCCTCTCCTGGCCGCATAGGCCTGAGCCGCATGGTTCTCATATAGCCTTGATTGCTATTATTTATCATTATTGCCCATGTTTTGTAACTCTTTATTGTATATTTTTACGTCTATTTTATATCCTTACGCCTTTTGTCATGAACTTGATAATCACGAATTTATGTAATATGTTTGGAAATGATACCTGATCCTGACACGATAGTGACCCGTAGTGGTGCACTTTTGACAAGTAACCCGGCATGACCTGATAGTGGCCCGTCGAGGCGCACTCATGACAAGTGAACTTGACATGATAACCTAGCATGATTATCTCGAATGGCTGTTGTGACGACTTCCTGACATGACATGACCTGTATAGATTTTCTAGACACCGTGGGCGATTGTGCTTGTATGAATAATCCAATCCTGTCTTGCATCATGTCTAGGATGGGACTCCTGAGTACCACGGTCAAGAGTACCTATTAAAATGGACTAAGGTTAATAACTATATTAACACATTAGTCATAAAGAGATTTCCCAGCTACAGGCGATCCCGTTACCTGGACGCGCCTTGGGATCTGTAGCCTGCCGTCGAGTAGGGCACATTTCCAGCACACTGTCATGTGTTGGACCCTTCAAGCTACCTAAGGGTACATGCATTTCCGGGACGATGTACCGACCTGAATTCAACCCTAATTTTTAACCCGGGTAACCTGGATGGTCTGCAGGGCTTGTGGCTGTAGAATAATCTCACTGTATCTTGTTAGTAACTAGGCCTGTGATAACCCTAGTTAGTTAAAGTATCAAGCCGTAGGTCTTGCTTGGCCGTGAAATGATTGGATGGAGTCTAACCAGTCTAGTCTTGTCCTGATCCTGCTCCAGATTGTTACTTGACCAGAATGCCTGTATTTATTTTACTGATAAATAATGAGAACTCCAAGTTTTGTTCAGACGAAGGGTTACAACCCCGGTCCTTGTTTGGTTTACGGGTTGTAACCTGGCTATCTGAATAGTCCCATGGTTATCTCATCGTATATCACCCTGATATGTTTTCCTGATTTCCAGTTCTTGCTATTTATTTTATTATCGCTGTGCTAATTGCTGGTTTTAGTTCCTAAGTGAAGCTTCCTTTGTGGCACTTGCTCTTTCTGGGATCTGACCTAGCTGGTTTTGTATGGCCAGATTTTGGAGCCGCTCCAGAGGATCTACCAACCTTCCAGCCCGATGGTGACCACCAGGCGTAACCAGGGCAACGAGTGGATTATTTTTGGCTCTCCCACTCTATTGTAAAAATATTCTTTTGAGGTGTTTAGCCGACGAGCACCTGTTTAGCTCGATTGTATTTTACTTACTGTCTGCCTATGGGCTGTAACATGATTGACAGATCCTAGGGTTGATCATGTATGACTAAACTCTTGCTAGTCCTAAAATTTTGTAACGACTAGCTTCATGATCAGCTGAATATGTAATGTTTGGGACGCCTTACTATTGTATATTTAATGATCATACATCTTGTGACATCTACTTACTTGCTTGTGATTGAGACAATAGGCTTGTTCATGACCTTAAGAGACGGATGACTTGTAGTAAACCCTCATGTATCTAGACAGCCGTGACCGTATGGTGAGATGGAATTCTGTTTTATTATACGTAGCTGGCTATGTCTGCCCCCGCTCTCCAGTATTCTGGTTCTGGGGCGTGACAGAATCACCATACCAGCGCTCACGCGAAGTGATAGCCCTAGTCGGCGTGACGCATGTACGAGGCTGGGGTTGCGCTCGCATAAGGCAAGAACGTCAACGTTGTGGTTGTCAGCGAAGGAAATCCAAACATTCCATTTTCTCCAAGCTAAGATCTCTATTCGGTAGTTCGACCGTCATTCTTTCAACCAGAAGAATCCTCGAGCCAAGTTTATCTTTTCCTCGACACACATTTTTAACATCCCAATTATAGCATCCAACGGAATAATAACATTTGCACGATCGTCATTCGCCGAGTCAGAGTACCCCTGAGTTATCGCATATCGATCTTTGATACGCCTCAATACCATCGACGATATGCGTACCTGACGATCTTCCTTTGCAACCGATTTTAAGTCGTGTATTGATGCTATTGTCCGAGTTGGATATTCCATAATCTCTTCGATATTCAAGATCAAGTTTGATCACTTTTTCTCAAGCTACTTTTCAAGTTCGTCCTTCATACTCAAGCTACAATTCATTTGAATCAATCCGAAATCGTACGCGCGATCCCCTAAGTTTTCTCGATCAAGACCATTTATTTTCATTCATCGTTCTGAATCGTTTTCTAACTTGCGTTGTCCATTGACAAGTTGTTCGAACGACATCTCGTTCGGGACATTCGAAGTCACGATCAACTAAGCGTGACGCGTTTCTAAGACTTTGCGCGATCGCATCGCCTCGCCGACGTACTCTTCGCGTTTCGTAATCCTCAATTTTCGCTCGAATGATTTTCCAAGAACATCCATACACCACTCGGATTCGAGCCACTCGACTAGTCGTCGACACTCATTCTTATTCTTCTCCGAACCTATAACATACACCACTCGGGTTCAAGCCATACGATCTAGTCCTCAATCACGTTCGCGCCATGCGCTAAGACATCCTTCAGATTCGTTCGACAAATCTCTAGCATAATCGCACACGTCGCCTTGACGTACTAAGTCGTTCGTACTAATCCTCAAAATCCAAGCCTATCCTTCGTGTGCGCCTAAGCGTTAACTCGATAGCGTTCCTACCGATATACACTCAAAGTGTATCTCCGTTCTCGATCGAGCGATACATTGATATCGCTCGCAACCCGATTGCACCCAAGAGTCGAGGTGCGCGACACGCTGCACAACTTAGCCAGAAGGCCGTGTGCATAGCTATGTCGTGTGGACTATATTCGAGTTTGCACGCTCACTTATTCTCGCTCAAGCGATAATCGATCTCGCTCGCAACTCGTTTGCACCAAAGTGTCTGGGTGCGCGATACTCCGCACAACTTAGCCAAAAAGGCTGCGTGCAAAACTATCCCGTTTGAACTATACTCCGGTCTCGTGTACTCGTTTGCTATCGTCAGCGTAAGCTTATTCAAGCACGCCTCACGTTTGCTAACTCTTAGCATTTAGTTTTCATCCGACTCAAGTCTGTTGGCCCATTCCATGGTCACACCCGATTTCGATAATCAACATACACTTAAGTCAATATGCAAAATATAGAAAATGCTGCTAATCATTTCAGGATTCATGAAATCAAATTCAACGGACGTTGTATTGCATCAAACAAAGCTTCAACATCATCAAATCTTCAGATGACTCATTTCTCATTTTATTCTGTATTTTATATTTTATTGAGTCTAGGATTTATTTTGTAAAATCAGTTTTGGTAATACTGGCTTAGGGTTAAAACTGTCCACATTCCAAAAGCCTACCCATTTACCATTCGTATTTCATTTACAAAATATTTCAAAAACATATTTTAAAAATAGCCTTTACAAATGATTTTACAAATAACCAAAAACATATTTTGAAAACTGTTTTTACAAATGATTTTCAAATATCTCCTGACAGAACTCGTAACCGAGTTCGGCCCGAGTTCGGTCCGAACTCTGACCGAGTTCGGTCCGAACTCTGACCGAGTTCGGTCCGAACTCTGACCGAGTTCGGTCCGAACTCTGACCGAGTTCGGTCCGAACTCTGACCGAGTTCGGTCCGAACTCTGACCGAGTTCGGTCAAAAAAGATTCAAACTTCTGTTGCCTCCAAATCAGCGAGCAACGTCTCTTTGCGAGATATTTGCATCCGAACTCTGCCCGAACTCTGTCCGAGTTCGGTTCCAGAAAACACCTATAAATAGAGAAGAACTTTTCATTTCAAATCATTCATTCATTCTTCATTCTCTCTTCTCTACTACTCAAGTGTTTTCAAACGATCTAAGATTTTCAAATCATACCTATACATCTCTTAGCCAAAAGCCAATACTATCAGAGTTGATTTAGAGTCTTTTGATTATTCAAGAGTTGTAAAGAGGTCGTTCCAAGTTCAACAACTTTTTCTGTTGTGGAGCTGGTCGTGCGCTCGTCACCAAGCACGATGTGTGTTGTGGAGCTGGTCGTGCGCTCGTCACCAAGAACGGTGTTGTAAGAGACTGCAAGCTCTCAGTTAAAGCTTGTGCCATAGTGGATTAACATCGAGCAAGAGTACTCGAGACTGGATTAGTCCTCTCAGAGGGATACCAGTATATATCGCTGTGTCTCTGAGTTTGAATTCTCTATCTTTTATTTACTGTCTCTTATATCTCTGCCATAGTTTAATTTTTAATTGGTGATTATTTTTTGCTGCACATACACACTCTATTCAACCCCCTCTAGAGGTGCTCAACGGTCCTACAATTGGTATTAGAGCAGGTTATATTCTTATATAACATACCTTAGAGAGTATATATATATATGGCAGCCGTGAAATCTATATTTAACGGTGAACGACAATCCACAAATAGACCTCCCCTATTTGATGGAACAAATTATACCTACTGGAAAACACGAATGACTTTCTTTCTTATGTCTCTTGACTTTGATCTTTGGTCTATAGTCATTGATGGTTATAAGAAACCAGCACCAACAGTGGTTGAAGGCCAGCTGGTGGAAAAGACCCATGATAAGTACACTGAAGCTGAAAAGGCTAAAGCTAGCCTAGATGCTCGTGCCATCAATGCACTATTCTGTGCAATTAACAAAACCGAGTTCAACAGAGTTTCAACCTGTAAGACGTCTCACGAAATTTGGAAACTCCTTGAGGTAACCCATGAAGGGACTTCCCAAGTAAAGGAATCCAAAATTAGTAGACTGACACAGGAGTATGAATCTTTTAAGATGAAACCCGGTGAGTCAATTACACAGATGTTTACTCGTTTCCTTGATATAACTAATCCTCTACAATCTCTTGGTAAGGATTACAGCAATCACGAGAAGATCAGAAAAATGCTGCGGGCTCTAACAAAGAACTGGAATCCAAAAGCCACAGCAATCATTGAAGGAAACGATCTCACCACTATGACTCTGGAAACGCTGATGGGCAAACTCATGACCCATGACTCGACTTGCAAGATTTTGAAGAAGCAACACCAAAGGAGAAATTTATTGCCTTCAAAGCTCAAGCAAGAAAATTAACATACAACGATTCCGATGAAGAATCGTCAAGTGGTGATGAACGAGCCCTACTTGTGAAGAACTTCAAGAAATATCTAAAGTTTACAAGCAAAAAGAAGAAAGATATCCAAGAAAGCAACGAAGATGAAACTATATGCTTTGGATGTAAGAAGTCAGGGCATATAAAGAAGGACCGTCCAACCACCAAGAAAAGCAGTCCATACGATAGATCAAGATCAAGCAGAAAAGCAACATCTGGTCGAAAGTATGCCAATACAAGCATCTGGCACGAAAGCGATGCCAGTGATACAAAAGAAGAAGATAGACCCTGCGGCAATGCAAATGTTTGTCTCATGGCATTTGATAAGGTATCATCTAACCCTTTATTTGATGATTTTACTTTCGATGAATTAGAGAATGCCTTTAGCGAACTACTTGAAGATCACAAAACTATGCTTGACAAGTATAAGCAATCTCGAAAAGAGATTAAGGCACACACAACCGAGATAGCTAGACCGTCCAATCTGATTGAAGATATTAAAGAGACATCTACTACCGGTAACACGGAAGAGATAGCCAAACTCAAGGTAGACTATCATGAGGCTATCCTCAATATTGAAAAGAAAGAAAGAGACTATGTTAAAGTGCATTAGCTTTATGACATAGAGAAGAAGATGCACTTAGTAACTGAACAAAGACTCCTAGATATGACTGCTAGATACGAAGAGTCTATTGCGATTTCTAAAAAGTTAGAAATCAAGTTAGGCAAACAGGCAATACCTGTGACACAGCCTAAGATTAGTCCTAATGCTAAGCATACACCTAAAAGGACTAAACACAAGAAAGCACAGAAGAAACACGAACATCATCATGCTTTCACTTATAGGTTCTCCAAACAAAACAAGCTTACAAACACAGTTTCTACCACTAAACTGACTTGCACATATTGTGGTACGCACGGACACATATCACAATATTGTCTTACAAGAAAGCTTGTTAACAATCATACTTTAGTCTGGAGACCTAAAGCTAATCTGAGTGGACCCTTCAAAAAATGGGTACCAAAGGATTCATCTACTTGTCTTGTAGGTGGACCCTCAACCCTCTCATGCTAGAAGCAAATGGATCCTCGATAGCGGATGTTCGCGACACATGACTGTGATGCATCTTTATTCGCTACGCTATCGATGAAGAAAGAAGGATACGTCTCCTTCGGAAATAACTTGAGAGGTGATATAATAGGTAATGGTACTATAGGTATTTCTCCTTATCCAATAATAAAGGATGTTTGTCTAGTAACTGAATTGAAACATAACCTATTGAGCATAAGTCATTTGGCAGATAATGGTTATGGTATCAATTTTGTGAAAGATAAATGTACCATATATGATATGTCATCTGGTGATCCCGTATATAAAGGGATTAGAGAAGACAACATTTATGTTTTCTTTTTGGAGAATACTAATAATGCAGGAAGGTGCCTAGTAGCCAATCAAGATGAAAGCTGGCTATGGCACATGAGACTAGGACATACAAACATGGATACTATCTCACGTCTAAATACAAAGAAGTTGGTAAGAGGACTCCCTGAAATTCTATTCAAGAGAGATATGATATGTGCTGACTGCGAAAAGAACAAAGCACATAGGTCTACATTTAAATCCATCAACGCTGTAAGTACTTCGAGACCTTTGCAGTTAATTCATATGGATTTATTTGTTCCTAGTAGAGTCGCTAGTCTTGGCGGTAAGCTCTACGCTTTTGTTATTGTTGATGATTTCTCTCGATTTACTTGGGTTTATTTCCTATCAAACAAAAGTGATACAATTTTTTAAATTTTAGATATTTTGTAAAAAGGTATAAAACAAAAAAGGCTTCATGATTACTCGTATCCGAAGTGATCATGGTGGCGAATTCAAAAATTCTTATTTCAAAAAGTTTTGTGATGATAGTGGATATTACCACGAATTTTCTTGTCCTATAACTCCCTAACAGAATGGTGTTGTGGAGCGGAAGAATCGTACTCTAAGCGAAATGGCTAGAGTCATGCTGAATCAGTATAATCTTCCTAAATACTTTTGGGCAGAAGCTGTTAGTACAGCCTGTCATGTTTTAAATAGGGTGTTAATTCGACCAATCTCGAAGAAAACACCATATGAGCTTTAGTTTAGAAGAGTTCCAAACATTTCTTATTTCAAAGTTTTTGGTTGTCGCTGTTTTATCCTGAACACCAAGGATAACTTGGGAAAGTTCGACTCCAAAGCAGATGACGGGATATTTCTCGGATATGCTGCTAAGAGTAAGGGATATAGAATTTTCAATAAAAGATCTATGATTGTTGAAGAGACTATTAATGTTACCTTTGATGAGTTAAATAGTCACAGATCTAGCGACAGTGATGATGAAGATACACATACAAAGACTAAGAAGAGTTCTGAGAAAGATCTGACCCAAGAGGCAAGGACTGATAAAAGTTCCGAAGATGCAGGAACTGAGAAGAGCCTTGTGAAAGATATGGCCCAAAGATTTGAATCATTAAGATTCAAGCCAGATCATCCAGAAACTCTCATTATAGGTGATGTATCCAAAGGTGTAAGTACACGTTCATCTCTTAAAGATTCTGAATTAGCAGCAAATGTAGCATTTATTTCACAAATAGAACCTAAGAATGTAGATGATGCTTTTACTGATGAGTTTTGGATTTCTGTCATGCAAGAGGAACTTAATCAATTTGAGAGAAACCAAGTTTGGGAACTTGTTCCTAAACTAATTGGTCAATCTATAATTGGTACCAAATGGGTGTTCCGAAATAAACTCAGTGAAGATGGACAAGTTCTACGCAACAAAGCACGTCTAGTGGCACAAGGTTAAAATCAAGAAGAAGGAATTGATTATGATGAGACCTATGCTCCTGTTGCTAGACTAGAAGCCATCCGCTGTTTTGTGCATTTGTATGTTTCAATGATTTTAAACTTTTCAAATGGACGTGAAAAGCGCATTTTTAAATGGATTTTTGAAAGAAGAAGTTTTTGTGAAACAACCCCCTAGTTTTGAAGATTTTCAAAAACCTGATCACGTCTTCAAGCTTAAGAAAGCACTTTAAGGACTCAAACAAGCACCTCGTGCTTGGTATGAACGCCTAAGCGCCTTCTTACTTGATAATAGATTTTCAAAATGAAATATTGATACTACTTTATTTATAAAATCCATGAATGATGATATTCTTCTAGTACAAATTTATGTAGATGACATTATATTTGGTTCTACTAATAAAAAACTCTGTCAAGATTTTACCAAGTGTATGCAGAGTGAATTTGAGATGAGTATGATGGAAGAGCTAAACTTCTTCCTAGGACTTCAAATCAAACAGCACTCGAACGGAACATTCATCAACCAAGCTAAGTACACGAAGGACATACTGAAAAAGTACGACTTCGAGAATGTAAAGCCAATCGGGACGCCTATGGCTACATCTACAAAGCTTGATAATGATGAAAGTGGCAAACCTGTCGATCAGCGTAAGTATCGAGGTATGATTGGTAGTTTATTATACTTAACTGCTAGTCGTCCTGATATTATGTTTAGCGTTTGCATTTGTGCACGTTATCAGGCAAACCCTAAGGAATCACATCTTAGTGCCGTTAAGCGTATCTTTAGATACCTTAAAGGAACTTCTACAGTTGGCTTATGGTATCCCAAAACCAAATCCTTTGACCTGATAGGTTACTCGGATGCAGATTTTGCGGGATGCAAAGTGGACCGTAAAAGTACCAGTGGCACATGTCATTTCTTAGGAAAGGCCTTAGTCTCTTGGTTTAGCAAGAAATAAAATTCAGTAGCATTATCAACAACTGAGGCTGAGTATATCGTCGCAGGACGTTGTTATGCTCAGATTTTGTGGATGAAGCAAACCTTAGAGGACTACAATCTGCACTACACAAATGTTCCTATTTATTGTGACAACACTAGTGCTATAAATCTGACTAAGAACCCTATTTGTCATTCACGCACAAAGTACATAGAAATTAGACATCATTTCATTCGTGATCATCAACAACACAGGGATATCTGCCTAGAATTTATTGACACAGATCATCAACTAGCAGATATATTCACTAAACCATTGGCTGAAGACCGTTTTAACATTTTGAGGCGTGAGCTCGGCATTCTTGAATTCTCAGACTCATAATGTATATGGTAATTAAAATTAAATTTATGACTTGATACTTTATTATTTATTTAACGAAAATTGTTTTTGGGTACAAACTTAAAAAGGGTATGTCTGTCACCACGGCTACGGTCGAAGCGAAGCGGTATTTAAGAGTTCCCCGGTGAACCTCCGTTAGCTGGGACAACCCCTACAGTTAACCCAAAAATAATACTCGTTATTTAATAATACAGTCAAAGTTATTAAATTCTACTTTTAAACCTACCAGAATACATTGACTGTCTCGGGAATGCAAGTGGCCGAACTCGGCCCGAACTCTGACCGAGTTCGGACCGAATTCGGACCGAGTTTGGTCGGCGCTGTATTAATTCCAGAACCAAACAGCCGGCCCTAGTGCCTATAAAACCCAACTCTTCTTCCACTTTCTCCACACAACAACACGTGGAAATCACTCCTCTCCTCCTAGAAGCTTCTCCTCCTTCATCCTAGCAAGGTTTCGAAAAGATCTAGTGGGCTATCATCTTGTTCCTCCTTCCTTTTTCTTCAAAAATGTACTTTTTCTCTATTTTCTCATGGCCCCAAGCGTTTTAGAGGATCCACTTCCCAAGGTGCATCCTTCTCCTCTGAATACACCCCTGCTAGTCTGTTTAGTCCAGCACGACCTAGGGATCCCGAAGAATATGACTCTACTTTGTTCCTGGACAAAGATTTTTCAGATCTCTTCAAACTTCTGTTGCCTCCAAATCAGCGAGCAACGTCTCTTTGCGAGATATTTGCATCCGAACTCTGCCCGAACTCTTTCCGAGTTCGGTTCCAGAAAACACCTATAAATAAAGAAGAACTTTTCATTTCAAATCATTCATTCATTCTTCATTCTCTCTTCTCTACTACTCAAGTGTTTTAAAACGATGTGAGATTTTCAAATCATACATATACATCGCTTAGCCAAAAGCCAGTACTATCAGAGTTGATTTAGAGTCTTTTGGTTATTAAAGAGTTGTAAAGAGGTCGTTCCAAGTTCAACAACTTTTTCTGTTGTGGAGCTGGTCGTGCGCTCGTCACCAAGCACGGTGTGTGTTATGGAGCTGGTCGTGCGCTCGTCACCAAGCACGGTGTTGTAAGAGACTGCAAGCTCTCAATTAAAGCTTGTGCCATAGTGGATTAACATCGAGCAAGAGTACTCGAGACTGGATTAGTCCTCTCAGAGGGATACCAGTATATATTGCTGTATCGCTGAGTTTGAATTCTCTATCTTTTATTTACTGTCTCTTATATCTCTGCCATAGTTTAATTTTTAATTGGTGATTATTTTTTGCTGCACACACACACACTCTATTTACTCCCCTCTAGAGGTGCTCAACGGTCCTACAATTGGTATCAGAGCAGGTTATATTCTTATATAACATACCTTAGAGAGTATATATATATGGCAGCCGTGAAATCTATATTCAACGGTGAAGGGCAATCCACAAATAGACCTCCCCTATTTGATGGAACAAATTATACCTACTGGAAAACACGAATGACTTTCTTTCTAAAGTCTCTTGACTTTGATCTTTGGTCTATAGTCATTGATGGTTATAAAAAACCAGCACCAACAGTGGTTGAAGGCCAGCTGGTGGAAAAGACCCATGATAAGTACACTGAAGCTGAAAAAGCTAAAGCTAGCCTAGATGCTCGTGCCATCAATGCATTATTCTGTGCAATTGACAAAATTGAGTTTAACAGAGTTTCAACCTGTAAGACGTCTCACGAAATTTGGAAACTCCTTGAGGTAACCCATGAAGGGACTTCCCAAGTGAAGGAATCCAAAATTAGTAGACTGACACAGGAGTATGAATCTTTTAAGATGAAACCCGGTGAGTCAATTACATAGATGTTTACTCGTTTCCTTGATATAACTAATCCTCTACAATCTCTTGGTAAGGATTACATCAATCACGAGAAGATCAGGAAAGTGCTGCGGGCTCTAACAAAGAACTGGAATCCAAAAGCCACAGCAATTATTGAAGGAAACGATCTCACCACTATGACTCTGAAAACGGTGATGGGCAAACTCATGACCCATGAACTTGACTTGCAAGATTTTGAAGAAGCAACACCAAAGGAGAAATCTATTGCCTTTAAAGCTCAAGCAAGAAAATTAACATACAACGACTCCGATGAAGAATCATCAAGTGGTGATGAACGAGCCCTACTTGTGAAGAACTTCAAGAAATATCTAAAGTTTACAAGCAGAAAGAAGAAAGATATCCAAGAAAGCAACGAAGATGAAACTATATGCTTTGGATGCAAGAAGTCAGGGCATATGAAGAAGGACTGTCCAACCACCAAGAAAAGCAGTCCATACGATAGATCAAGATCAAGCAGAAAAGCAACATCTGGTCGAAAGTATGCCAACACAAGTATCTGGCACGAAAGCGATGCCAGTGATACAGAAGAAGAAGACAGACCCTGCGGCAATACAAATGTTTGTCTCATGGCATTTGATAAGGTATCATCTAACCCTTTGTTTGATGATTTTACTTTCGATGAATTAGAGAATGCCTTTAGCGAACTACTTGAAGATCACAAAACTGTGCTTGACAAGTATAAGCAATCTCGAAAAGTGATTAAGGCACACACAACCGAGATAGCTAGACTGTCCAATCTGATTGAAGATATTAAAGAGACATCTACTACCGGTAACACGGAAGAGATAGCCAAACTCAAGGTAGACTATCATGAGGCTATCCTCAATATTGAAAAGAAAGAAAGAGACTATGTCAAAGTGCAAAAGCTTTATGACATAGAGAAGAAGATGCACTTAGTAACTGAACAAAGACTCCTAGATATGACTGCTAGATACGAAGAGTCTATTGCAATTTCTAAAAAGTTAGAAATCAAGTTAGGCAAACAGGCAATACCTGTGACACAGCCTAAGATTAGTCCTAATGCTAAGCATACACCTTAAAGGACTAAACACAAGAAACCACAGAAGAAACACGAACATCATCATGCTTTCACTTATAGGTTCTCCAAACAAAACAAGCTTGCAAACACAGTTTCTGCCACTAAACTGACTTGCACATATTGTGGTACGCACGGACACATATCACAATATTGTCTTGCAAGAAAGCTTGTTGACAACCATACTTTAGTCTGGAGACCTAAAGCTAATCTGAGTGGACCCTTCAGAAAATGGGTACCAAAGAATTCATCTACTTGTCTTGTAGGTGGACCCTCAACCCTCTCATGCTAGAAGCAAATGGATCCTCGATAGCGAATGTTCGCAACATATGACTGGTGATGCATCTTTATTCGCTACGCTATCGATGAATAAAGAAGGATACGTCTCCTTCGAAAATAACTTGAGAGGTGATATAATAGGTAATGGTACTATAGGTATTTCTCCTTATCCAATAATAAAGGATGTTTGTCTAGTAACTGAATTGAAACATAACCTATTGAGCATAAGTCATTTGGCAGATAATGGTTATGGTATCAATTTTGTGAAAGATAAATGTACCATATATGATATGTTATCTGGTGATCCCGTATATAAAGGGATTAGAGAAGACACCATTTATGTTTTCTTTTTGGAGAATACTAATAATGCAGGAAGGTGCCTAGTAGCCAATCAAGATGAAAGCTGGCTATGGCACATGAGACTAGGACTTGCAAACATGGATACTATCTCACGTCTAAATACAAAGAAGTTGGTAAGAGGACTCCCTGAAATTCCATTCAAGAGAGATATGGTATGTGCTGACTGTGAAAAGAACAAAGTACATAGGTCTACTTTTAAATCCATCAACGCTGTAAGTACTTCGAGACCTTTGCAGTTAATACATATGGATTTATTTGGTCCTAGTAGAGTCGCTAGTCTTGGCGGTAAGCTCTACGCTTTTGTTATTGTTGATGATTTCTCTCGATTTACTTAGGTTTATTTCTTATCAAACAAAAGTGATGCAATTTTTGAATTTCAGATATTTTGCAAAAGGTACAAAATAAAAAAGGCTTCATGATTACTCGTATCCGAAGTGATCATGGTGGCGAATTCAAAAATTCTGATTTCAAAAAGTTTTGTGATGATAGTGGATATTACCACAAATTTTTTTGTCCTAGAACTCCCCAACAGAATGGTGTTGTGGAGCGGAAGAATCGTACTCTAAGCGAAATGGCTAGAGTCATGCTGAATCAGTATAATCTTCCTAAATATTTTTGGGCAGAAGCTGTTAGTACAGCCTGTCATGTTTTAAATAGGGTATTAATTCGACCAATCTCGAAGAAAACACCATATGAGCTTTGGTTTGGAAGAGTTCAAAACATCTTCTATTTCAAAGTTTTTGGTTGTCGCTGTTTTATCCTGAACACCAAGGATAACTTGGGAAAGTTCGACTCCAAAGCAGATGACGGGATATTTCTCGGATATGCTGCTAAGAGTAAGAGATATAGAATTTTCAATAAAAGATCTATGATTGTTGAAGAGACTATTAATGTTACCTTTGATGAGTTAAATAGTCACAGATCTAGCGACAGTGATGATGAAGATACACATACAAAGACTAAGAAGAGTTCTGAGAAAGATCTGACCCAAGAGGCAAGGACTGATAAAAGTTCCGAAGATGCAGGAACTGAGAAGAGCCTTGTGAAAGATATGGCCCAAAGATTTGAATCATTAAGATTCAAGCCAGATCATCCAGAAACTCTCATTATAGGTGATGTATCCAAAGGTGTAAGTACACGTTCATCTCTTAAAGATTCTGAATTAGCAGCAAATGTAGCATTTATTTCACAAATTGAACCTAAGAATGTAGATGATGCTTTTACTGATGAGTTTTGGATTTCTGCCATGCAAGAGGAACTTAATCAATTTAAGAGAAACCAAGTTTGGGAACTTGTTCCTAAACCAATTGGTCAATCTATAATTGGTACCAAATGGGTGTTCCGAAATAAACTCAGTGAAGATGGACAAGTTCTACGCAACAAAACACGTCTAGTGGCACAAGGTTATAATCAAGAAGAAAGAATTGATTATGATGAGACCTATGCTCCTGTTGCTAGACTAGAAGCCATCCACATATTTTGTGCATTTGCATGTTTCAATGATTTTAAACTTTTTCAAATGGACGTGAAAAGCACATTTTTAAATGTATTTTTGAAAGAAGAAGTTTTTGTGAAACAATCCCCTGGTTTTTAAGATTTTCAAAAACCTGATCACGTCTTCAAGCTTAAGAAAGCACTTTATGAACTCAAACAAGCACCTCGTGCTTGGTATGAACGCCTAAGCGCCTTCTTACTTGATAATGGATTTTTAAAAGAAAAGATTGATACTACTTTATTTATAAAATCCATGAATGATGATATTCTTCTAGTGCAAATTTATGTAGATGACATTATATTTGGTTCTACTAATGAAAAACTCTGTCAAAATTTTGCCAAGTGTATGCAGAGTGAATTTGAGATGAGTATGATGGGAGAGCTAAACTTCTTCCTAGGACTTCAAATCAAACATCACTCGAACGGAACATTCATCAACCAAGCTAAGTACACGAAGGACATACTGAAAAAGTACGACTTCGAGAATGTAAAGCCAATCGGGACGCCTATGGCTACATCTACAAAGCTTGATGCTGATGAAAGTGGCAAACCTGTCGATCAGCGTAAGTATCGAGGTATGATTGGTAGTTTATTATACTTAACTGCTAGTCGTCCTGATATTATGTTTAGCGTTTGCATTTGTGCACGTTATCAGGCAAACCCTAAGGAATCATATCTTAGTGCCGTTAAGCGTATCTTCAGATACCTTAAAGGAACTTCTACAGTTGGCTTATGGTATCCCAAAACCAAATCCTTTGACCTGATCGGTTACTCGAATATGGATTTTGCGGGATGCAAAGTGGACCGTAAAAGTACCAGTGGCACATGTTATTTCTTAGGAAAGGCCTTAGTCTCTTGGTTTAGCAAGAAACAAAATTCAGTAGCATTATCAACAACTGAGACTGAGTATATCGCCGCAGGACGTTGTTGTGCTCAGATTTTGTGGATGAAGCAAACCTTAGAGGACTACAATCTGCACTACACAAATGTTCCTATTTATTGTGACAACACTAGTGCTATAAATCTGACTAAGAACCCTATTTGTCATTCACGCACAAAGCACATAGAAATTAGACATCATTTCCTTTGTGATCATCAACAACACAGGGATATCTGCCTAGAATTTTTTGACACAGATCATCAACTAGCAGATATATTCACTAAACCATTGGCTGAAGACCGTTTTAACATTTTGAGGCGTGAGCTCGGCATTCTTGAATTCTCAGACTCATAATGTATATGGTAATTAAAATTGAATTTATGACTTGATACTTTATTATTTATTTAACGAAAATTATTTTTGGGTACAAACTTAAAAAGGGTATGTCTGTCACCATGGCTACGGTCGAAGCGAAGCGGTATTTAAGAGTTCCCCGGTGAACCTCCGTTAGCTGGGACAACCCCTACAGTTAACCCAAAAATAACACTCGTTATTTAATAATACAGTCAAAGTTATTAAATTCTACTTTTAAACCTACCAGAATACATTAACTGTCTCGGGAATGCAAGTGGCCGAACTCGGCCCGAACTCTGACCGAGTTCGGACCGAATTCGGACCGAGTTCGGTCGGCGCTGTATTAATTTCAGAACCGAACAGTCGGCCCTAGTGCCTATAAAACCTAACTCTTCTTCCACTTTCTCTACACAACAACTCGTGGAAATCACTCCTCTCCTCCTAGAAGCTTCTCCTCCTTCATCCTAGCAAGGTTTCGAAAAGATCTAGTGGGCTATCGTCTTGTTCCTCCTTCCTTTTTCTTCAAAAAGGTACTTTTTCTCTATTTTCTCATGGCCCCCAAGCATTTTAGAGGATCCACTTCCCAAGGTGCATCCTCCTCCTCTGAATACACCCCTGCTAGTCTGTTTAGTCCAGCACGACCTAGAGATCCCGAAGAATATGACTCTACTTTGTTTCCGAACAAAGATTTTTCGGATCTCTGGTTCGACTCTTTTTCTGGTCGTCGTATTTGTACTGGAGCTTTTGTAAATTTTACTACTTTCTTTGAGTACGCTCCAACTTTTGACCAACTTGGGTACCGAGATTTCTTCGAGGTACAAGAAAACATTTTTGACAACGCCGTCCGTATGTTTTACTGCAACCTGCAAGTAAAACCAAACGAAAATTTCTATTCTTGCGTTGCTGGGCAAGAATTGGAATTTAGCGCCACCGATATCAGCGAATTCTTCCATATTCCTGATCTTGGTGATGCCTTGGTTGACATCTATCATGTTCAATTCCCTGCTGATGTCACTCTTGCTTCCTTCAGGGAACTAATCTGTCATCCTAACCCTGTTCCCCGTAGAATTTTTGCCAAAAATTTGAACCAAACTTTCTATGAACTTCATCGTATGATTTTCTCTGTTCTTCTTCCGAAGAAAGGATCTACAGATGAAGTAACCTTTATGGAACTATCTGCTTTGTATCATGTTCACTCTGGCATCCCTTTCTCCATTTCCAAAACTGTGATGTCCTGGATGCTTAACTGCAGAAATACAAGTAGGAATCTAGTATATCCAATGCACTTAGCTTCTATTTTTCGCCGTTTTGAGATTGATCTTGAGACGTGTGCCATCTCCTCCACTCATGTCGAGCTGACTAGATCTCGTCGATTTTCTGCACCACCTCTGCCTCCTGGAGCTCATCCTGCTCCAGCTGCTGATGCTGAGGTCCCTCCTGCTGATGCTCCTCCTGCTTCGGCCCCTGTCCCAGGATTTGATCCAACTTTCTACCAGCGCTTTGATGACTTTGTTGCTGTTTCTATGCAACGTCATCTGGATTCGGAGTTCCGGCACATTTCTCAGGCCCAGGTGCTGAGGAATGGCATTGCTGACCTCCACTACAGCCTGGCTCATGATCCTGTCCATCCTGTCACCATCTGACCTTACCCTACCTTTTCGGGTCCTCGATTTACTGATGAGGCTTCCTTTCAGTATTTCGACCCGACTACAGCCTACTTTCCTCATGAGGCTCCTGGTGCGGACGACCCCACGATGTGACGTGGATTCAGCTATGGGCTAGTGGACATTTATTAGATGATGATCAGTTGATGTAGTTTTATTTTTTTCATGTCTAAACTATTTAGTTAGACATTTTCAGTTGTACTTTTGGATTATTAGTGGAAATTTCTATTATGACTATTTCAGTTTATTATGAGCTGTTTCTTTCCATTATAGTTGTCTCTATATATGTTTATGCTGTGATTATATCTTTTTGCTTCACTTTGTCTTGTGTTTGTCTATTGTTGGCTTCATACATTACGGGGGAGCCAAGTCATTTTACTACTTGACAAAGGGGGAGAAAAAGAGTACATATACCAAAAAGCAAAGCATATACAGATCCAAAAACAAAAACAAAATCAAAACATCTCATTTCTTTCAGGTACTTTGTATTTTGTTCTATTTCATATAAATATATTTTGGTATAGACTCAAGTTTGTCAATTATCAAAATGGGGGAGATTGTTGGCCCATTCCATGGTCACACCCGATTACGATAATCAACATACACTTAAGTCAATACGCAAAATATAGAAAATGCTGCTAATCATTTCAGGATTCATGAAATCAACTTCAACTGACGTCGTACTGCATCAACAAAGCGTCAACATCATCAAATCTTCAGAAGACTCATTTCTCATTTTATTCTGTATTTTATATTTTATTGAGTCTAGGATTTATTTTGTAAAATCAGTTTTGGTAATACTGGCTTAGGGTTAAAACTGTCCATATTCCAAAAGCCTACCTATTTACCATTCGTATTTCGTTTACAAAATATTTCAAAAACATATTTTGAAAATAGCCTTTACAAATGATTTTACAAATAACCAAAAACATATTTTGAAAACTGTTTTTACAAATAATTTTCAAATATATCCTGACAGAACTCGTAACCGAGTTCGGCCCAAGTTCGGTCCGAACTCTGACCGAGTTCGGTCAAAAAAGATTCAAACTTCTGTTGCCTCCAAATCAGCGAGCAACGTCTCTTTGCGAGATATTTGCATCCGAACTCTGCCCGAACTCTGTCCGAGTTCGGTTCCAGAAAACACCTATAAATAGAGAAGAACTTTTCATTTCAAATCATTCATTCATTCTTCATTCTCTCTTCTCTACTACTCAAGTGTTTTCAAACGATCTAAGATTTTCAAATCATACCTATACATCTCTTAGCCAAAAGCCAGTACTATCAGAGTTGATTTAGAGTCTTTTGGTTATTCAAGAGTTGTAAAGAGGTCGTTCCAAGTTCAACAACTTTTTCTGTTGTAGAGCTGGTCGTGCGCTCGTCACCAAGCACGGTGTTGTAAGAGACTGCAAGCTCTCAGTTAAAGCTTGTGCCATAGTGGATTAACATCAAGCAAGAGTACTCGAGGCTGGATTAGTCCTCTCAGAGGGATACCAGTATATATCGCTGTGTCGCTGAGTTTGAATTCTCTATCTTTTATTTACTGTCTCTTATATCTCTGCCATAGTTTAATTTTTAATTGGTGATTATTTTCTGCTGCACACACACACTCTATTCACCCCCCCTCTAGAGGTGCTCAACGGTCCTACAATGTGTGCTATCTCCTCCACTCCTATCGAGCTGACTAGATCTCGTCGATTTCCTGCACCACCTCTGCCTCCTGGAGCTCATACTGCTCCAGCTGCTGATGCTGAGGTCCCTCCTGCTGATGCTCCTCCTGCTCTGGCCCTTGTCCCAGGATTTGATTCGACTTTCTACCAGCGCTTTGATGACTTTGTTGCTGTTTCTGATTCGGAGTTCCGGCGCATTTTTCAGGCCCAGGTGCTGAGGAATGACATTGCTGACCTCCACTACAGCCTGGCTCATGATCCTGTCCATCCTGTCACCATCTTACCTCACCCTACCTTTTCGGGTCCTCGATTTACTGATGAGGCTTCCTTTCAGTATTTTGACCCGACTACAGCCTACTTTCCTCATGAGGCTCCTGGTGCGGACGACCCCACGATGTGATATGGATTCAGCTATGGGCTAGTGGACATTTGTTAGATGATGATCAGTTGATGTAGTTTTTTTTTATTTTATGTCTAAACTGTTTAGTTAGACATTTTCAGTTGTACTTTTTGGATTATTCGTGGAAATTTTTATTATTACTATTTCAGTTTATTATGAGCTGTTTCTTTCCATTATAGTTGTCTCCATATATGTTTATGCTGTGATTATATATTTTTGCTTCACTTTGTCTTGTGATTGTTTATTGTTGGCTTCACACATTACGGGGGAGCCAAGTCATTTTACTACTTGACAAAGGAGAAAAAAAGAGAGTACATATACCAAAAAGCAAAGCATATACAGATCCAAAAACAAAATCAAAACTTCTCATTTGTTTCAGGTACTTTGTATTTTGTTCTATTTCATATAAATATATTTTGGTATAGACTCAAGTTTGTCAATTATCAAAATGGGGGAGATTGTTGGCCCATTCCATGGTCACACCTGATTTCGATAATCAACATACACTTAAGTCAATACGCAAAATATAGAAAATGCTGCTAATTATTTCAGGATTCATGAAATCAAATTCAACGGACGTTGTACTGCATCAAACAAAGCTTCAACATCATCAAATCTTCAGAAGACTCATTTCTCATTTTATTCTGTATTTTATATTTTATTGAGTCTAGGATTTATTTTGTAAAATCAGTTTTGGTAATACTGGCTTAGGGTTAAAACTGTCCACATTCCAAAAGCCTACCCATTTACCATTCGTATTTCGTTTACAAAATATTTCAAAAACATATTTTGAAAATAGCCTTTACAAATGATTTTACAAATAACCAAAAACATATTTTGAAAACTGTTTTTACAAATGATTTTCAAATATCTCCTGACAGAACTCGTAACCGAGTTCGGTCTGAACTCTGACCGAGTTCGGTCAAAAAAGATTCAAACTTCTGTTGCCTCCAAATCAGCGAGCAACGTCTCTTTGCGAGATATTTGCATCCGAACTCTGCCCGAACTCTGTCCGAGTTCGGTTCCAGAAAACACCTATAAATAGAGAAGAACTTTTCATTTCAAATCATTCATTCATTCTTCATTCTCTCTTCTCTACTACTCAAGTGTTTTCAAATGATCTAAGATTTTCAAATCATACCTATACATCTCTTAGCCAAAAGCCAGTACTATCAGAGTTGATTTAGAGTCTTTTGGTTATTCAAGAGTTGTAAAGAGGTCGTTCCAAGTTCAACAACTTTTTCTTTTGTGGAGCTGGTCGTGCGCTCGTCACCAAGCACGGTGTGTGTTGTGGAGCTGGTCGTGCGCTCGTCACCAAGCACGGTATTGTAAGAGACTGCAAGCTCACAGTTAAGCTTGTGCCATAGTGGATTAACATCGAGCAAGAGTACTCGAGACTGGATTAGTCCTCTCAGAGGGATACCAGTATATATCACTGTGTCACTGAGTTTGAATGCTTTATCTTTTATTTACTGTCTCTTATATCTCTGCCATAGTTTAATTTTTAATTGGTGATTATTTTCCGCTGCACACACACACTCTATTCACCCCCCCTCTAGAGGTGCTCAACGGTCCTACAAAGTCCGTCGTGGTTCGGCACAAAGGCCTTCACCTATCGATTCCATGCAATCGAGTACTTGTACGAGCTTTTGAAAATATTAGACTTATTGAATGGAACATCCCAAGGCACAATGAGAGAGAGCGTACCCTTCTTTTGTTTTGAAATGAGCTTTCAAAACTGAGAAAATCGAAATGAGGTCCAAGGACGTAAAGTCGTGCTCTGATACCAATCTGTCACGCCCCGCTCCCGTAGGAGCGATCGTCCTCGCTAAGGCGTGATGCCTCACAGGCCTAGGTTGCGCCCGTACAAGGCCAAGTCCAGAAACGGCCGATTTGATGCTAGGCTACAGAGTCGCACAGAGTGTCCCTATTTGCAGCGGAAAGTAAATGAACACAAGTTGAAGCAATTCAAATCTTTTTATTGATATTCAAGAAGTTCACAAGCGGCGCTAGGCCGATATTAAAATTTGCTCAAGCTCTCTCTCTCTCTGAAACATAAAAGGCGTGCCAAGTGGCTTACAAGATGGAATGGTTCATGGCGATGTTCCGATACAATATGTCCTGTATAGAGTGCTTCAGCTTCTTGCAACGTTCCAAGGCCCCAGAGTTGGCTCCCGCCTTAGCACGTTCGATGGAAGCTCCGCACCCGCCGACGTCTCCTGCTTCCTGCAAGCAGACTGTGGGGTTATCAGTATATTGTTATGCACTGGTGGGGAGGCTAGCTCGCCCACAATGCTATCATTACCGATCACGTTCCATTTACTTTTGTGCACCATCTATCATTCATTGTCTTTCTAATCTTTCCTTAGGGTTATTTACATGGCATATATCGTAACCTATCTCGTGTTGCCAATTTCAAGTGTCGTATAGAAATACATGCACGACTTACCCATACTTACCGTCCGGCCTTTCCTGTTCAAAGTAAACCAAGTTAGACAATAATTCATGTGTAATAACATAACGTAGGCGTGTTTTTTAACTCAGTCGTACAAGTATTCTGGATCATTTGGTGTGTTACATTCAAGCCTGTTCAGGAGGCACTTCATTTAGTTAACTTAGACTACTTTGATTTTAATGCAAGGACTTGCACGTGGATTGCCACCAGCAAAGCCCACTTAATCTATATGCATCGGTCGCTGGCATCACAAGCCATCCTGGACACGTTCTCCCCTTGGTATTTCTCACCTATCATATCGTGCGACTGGAACACCTAGATAGTCTCTTTAAAATACCCCGCACTTACGTTTCCTGTTGTGGCCAAGCCCCCACCCAGGTTGCTCGTAAGCCCCTTTGATTCTGCCTAGGCTGGCATATCCCCCCTTTGATCATGCCACGAAATCCCTTTTTTTACGGCCACGGCATCGCCACCCCTCGCCCGTGCCATTTGTCCACGACCATTTCGTATTAACTTGTCTTTTTAACTTAACGGCTGTCCCTGAGCCATAGGCTAACCCTTAGCCTTCTTACGTTATCGACCAGGTTGGCGTTCGTGCAGTACGGGTAGCGAGCCCCGATGCACGTGCCCGTCACACCTGTCGCTAACCCTTCATTTCCTTCTTATCTTTTATTTATTCTTTCTTTTCTTTCTTTCTTTCACTTGTTCATTCGTTTATCGATTCATTCACATATTCATTCATTCATTCATTCGTTGATTCATTTATTTTACACATTACGCAACTCCCAGTACGGGAGTCGCCTTGGCGACCCATCGGTCCCACAATCTTTCAATGTTGCTACACTCTACTCGGAATGACTATGTTGATAGCCTTCCCGTTTCATTGTTGTAAACCATTCGTTGTTTCGTTGTTGAACGCGTAAGGTACTCGAAAGTAAGCTTGTGCCTTAGCACGAGCGTGGAGCATGGTACGAGAGTTCTCATATTTTCCATATTCCTTTCCATATTCTACACAAGCATACAAGATGGGATTATTCCCTTAGCTAGGTGCGTTGAGTAATTTATTAGCATACGCGGTGTTATCGCCTAGCAATTTTCGTAATAGTGTCCATATTGTTATGTGTCTAGGCTAAGCAAAGACGGGTTCATCGGAGCCACCCACCTTAGCGATGTTCGCATCGGCCGAGCGATACTCCGAACGCGCCTTTGAAAGTCTAAGTCTGGATTCATCCTGACGGGCCAATATAAGCCTTGCATCGATTCTTCATTAGGTCGATGCCAACTCTTCGGGTCGACGACTCGTTTGAGTCGTTGCACTTGCCGTTTGAATCGGCATTCCGCTAGGACGGAGCGGGTCACTACAACAGTGCGCTGCTGTCTAGTCATCGCAGTCGTTTAATTACTCTAATCATATTTCTAAGACTTCAAGGAGTTGCCAGAGTTTCAAACTAGTTAACTATGATAGAAAGTGTAACATCTGCCTATAAGTCTCAATCCTTTAGGTAAAAGGCTGGTCGAAAGAAAATATCTGAAGACAAATGAAATAAGAACATCCTAATCTTTTTTTTTCATAAATATTTCAAATGGTTGAGGGAAAAACTTTGAACTAATCCTACATCGAGATTTGTATATGAAAAGCAGAATCAGAAATTATAAACCAGTTACTTACATCAAAATAGAATTTAAAACAGGCAATTCTAACTGATGATAAAAATTATATCTACAAGGAGCAAAAGAAAACTGAACAGGTTATCAAGATTATAGCCTTAATTCTAGGGGAAGCCTAACTAGCCAAGTGAGTAGTATACCCACGTTGGATCATGTCGTCATATCAAGGGTAATAGTGTTTCTATAGAGATTTGGCAAGTCATCTGAATTCGATAATTCTTAAATAGCATGGCCTATCTAACAACCTTAACTACCCAATTAGTCAATTTAATCATGGGACTCCTAGTCCTAGTCATTCTCTTAAATCATTTTATTCCTAATGTGAATGAGCATTCCTAGTCGCAGTCTCGCAATAGTACGACTAACGTACCATCACGAGTTCGGATGATTTACAAAAACTGACCTGCATGGGCCACCACAAAAACTTGTCACGACCCGCACCCGCTTTTCGGATACGAGACGTGTCCAAGCCAGCCTACGCCGCAGAGTCGGCGGTAGAACACTGTCAATCCCGTAAGAAAACATTTGCTGCTCATTCACATTTCAAATTTATTACAACATTTACAATATTTAAAATTAAAAGAAATACAAGATTTTATAATTAATGAAATTGATACAATTGCTTTCTATTTCTAGGTCGACCTCAGCGTACCCATGTCCTCTCAGTGCTAAGAGTGATCGCTGCTAAACCTGAAAAATATTGGTTTCCAGTCAGGAATGGAACAAGTACACAAACCGACGACAATGCAAAAACACAATAGAATCGACAAAACATGAAAATAACATATGAGATATGAAAGCTGTAAGAAAACTGATGACATAGCACGATAGAGAAGTAAACAAGGAAAAACTAAGAAAAGACATCTATCTAGGTGGTGTGAAATATCTGTTTCGACATGTGAACGGCTAGGGGATAAATCCGGCACCCTGCACGTATCGTGTGCAGCTGCTATTCTCCACGAAAGACACGGAGGATATTTCTGGGTAGTCCACATGTCTACTAAGATATTTCCCCTCCCGACTACTCCGTGTGACAAGCGTGTCAACAAGCAGCAAGATATATGTATAGACATGAAATGAAAAGGCTACTATGAAATCGAAAGCAATCAGAAAGTGCACTTGCCTGTGGTCCTTAGCTGGTGGAACCGATAATACCATTTACGTCCAGATTAGTCCAGTTGGCTAGGGTTGATGTGATGGAGTCCGGGTTTGACAAGAAAATAGAAGTATGCGATTAGTCACGATCGTGTTTTATGAACGAAGAGAATTTGCGTAATAATAATATATATAACTATTTATAATTTATTTACTATATTTAGAAACTATATTTTTCCTATTAGTCAAAATCTTGTAGATAATCCTTTGAAAAATCCTAGAAAATCATTTTAGGCCAAATACCCAATTTTGGAAGTAATAGTAGGACCAAAGTCCAATATAGTTTACCTACCAAATAATAATAATATATACAGCTCAAACACTATTTACTTTATACTAAAGGTTTCAAAAGCGTACTAACCAAAAAACTCCTTTATTCTTTATGGCCCAAATGATTATATAAATAAAATAAACTTATCTACAAATCTTTTCATAAAAACTCAATAATATATTTGAAAGTATAAACATTATTGTCAAAACTACTTTAGGTAAAATAATATTTTAGGCATCATAAATTATCTTGAAATCAATATAGCCCATGACCTAATATAATACTGGTTACAAAACAACTTGAGATTTATTTACTATTTGTAAAATATTATGTATAGTAATACATCTGGTTTCAGAACAATACATATATAATTACAATGAGAAGTCCTATCATTAATGCAAGGACCAAACATTTATTAGTTCTTTCCAATAGGTCAGAACTTATTGATTGACTCTTCATATTTCGAAGAGGCAAGGGAAGGCTGTAGAAACAGTAGGATGGAGAGAGAAAGTTACTCTCTCCAAAACTCAATAAAGAAGAAGGAGATGAGAAGAAGAGTGAAGGGGAAGAGAGGGATCGGGTCTAATAACAAAAATGTTTTCCATTTAGCTCCTCTTGCAAAAATTTTATTTTTGCATTTTATTTCTTTCCCCCACCAACCATGCCACCTAACCTACACACTTGTAACCATGCATGAAGACTAGGGGGCAAATAAGTAATTTTACTTTATTCTCTAATCATTATGTCTTCTAGATATCTGTTAAAAAAAGCACCTCCATTCTCTCTCTTCCTCTCTCTCACGGTCCTCTTCTTCCAACCCTCTTCCCCTTCTTCTTATTCCTCCTCTCTTTTCCATATTTTCACCCTCTTCTATTGGTGTTGCTACTGTAGCTATTACTGCTTCTACGCTACTACTGCTACTGCGTCGTTGCCGGCTGCTGCTGCAGTCGCTGCCGCGCCACCGGCCACCGGCCGCCGGCCGTCGGCCACGCGCCTCCCTCCACCACCATCTCCTCCTCCTTCAACTTTCCACTACCACTTCCTCTTCCTCTTTTACTACTAGGTATCAATTTCTTCCCAAAACCCATTGTTAAATTTCTAGGTCAGATTTGAATACTCTTATTATATGAGTTAATTTCTGAAAATTAGGTTGAGAAAATTGGAGAAGATGGAGTAAACCCTAAATCCCCAAATTCCCAAGGTAAGCCCTCTTTCTTCTTTATTTCGAATCCTCTATAAGTTTTAATTTTGTTATTAAATATTGTCAATTTTATTATATATGATGTTTCAAGTAAAAATTTAAATAAATAAATATAGGGTTGTGAATCATATCTTATATTGTTTTTAGTATAAAAGATTGACTAGGGATTTAGGGTTCATAGAGATGGATATGAGCACGTATGTCCGAAGGAATTTGATTAAGGTGACACGGACACTTGATATGAACAAAATAATATAATTCTATAATCTAATTTTGATTATTAGAATTTGTGTATAAATTATTATATGTCATATGTATATATTAGAAATTTTATATAATTGGATAGACGTGTGGTATGTATATAATGCCATGTCCTACTTGGTATTAAAATACATAGGGTATGTTTATGGCTTCGCTTCGGATCACATATGTATACATATAGTCCGATTTAAACTTAAACCCTATTAATTATATGATTTTTTTTGTCATAAATGAATTAGTTGAAAAATGCATCAATTTCTGTCCAAAATTGAAATAAGTTCTAAAATGGCTATCTTTAATTAATTTTTGGTTATATTAGAGAGATAAACTAGTACAAGTCCCTGATAGGATTAAGTTGTTTTCGGACATGAAATTAGAACATGACTTCTAAATTTGATAAGGCAGACTTTATTTTTCCAAAAATTTAGTTTATGTACTATTTATGAGATCCAAATCTTGGATATACATGTATCACAATAACATAAACACTATGCTAGAATTAGAACATAAGAGATGCTGATCCTAAAGTAAGGTGGTGACCAATATTGGAGTGGGTGGGGTTCCCAACCTATGTGGAGAAGACCCCGGAGTGCGACGAGCGCCGTTCGTGTGTCGAAGAAGCTCGGGAAGTAGGCGACGAAGTTGCTGCTGTTGCTGCTGGAGCTGCTGGAAGCAGGGGATCCGAGTTCGGGCCGAACTCGGTCCCGTGGCGAGTTCGGGCCGAACTCGGTCTGGCCGTTCCAGGGTTTGGCGAGTAGGTGCTGGTTGCCCCACACAGAGTTCTGGCCGAACTCTGTGTCGTCGGGGGCTGAAGCGGATTTCTGGATGAGTTTTCATCATTGGATATAATCCAACGGTCCAGGTTGGTTGCAGGATTAGGGAGATATATTGAGTTTTCTCAACCCTAACTTATTATCGCAACGTAACACAACTTTTGAAGAGAGAAGGAGGCAAGAGTGCCATTGCAACTTCGGAGAAGAAGGCGGAGGATTGAAGGTCGTTTTCGAAGGAGATCGTGTTTCGGGTAATCTCTACTCGTCGTTCTCGCTCTTCGTAGCCTTGTAATCATTGTTCTTATCTCTGAGTGTTGTGGGGATCCGATTTGGATCGGGAGGAGTTTGTAGAGGGTGTAATTCTTCTATTCCATTAGTGGAGGCTTCTCAGGGTTGGACTCCGATCGTCCCGTGGTTTTTCCCGCAAGGGTTTCCACGTCAAAAATTCTCTGTGTCTGCGTGATTGTTTTTGTGTGGCTATTTTTGGGTTCGTGCGTTGTATTGCTCGGTCCTCTCGCAGGTACTCTCTAGTTTAGGGAAAGGTTTCCGCGTTTCTTTTCCAACAGAGTGGTATCAGAGCTTTGGGTTCAAAGGGTGTCAGGAGTTGACAGAGGAACCAGAGAGGAGAGATGGACGCGAAGCCGGTACGCATGGTGAACCTTAATGGCACAAACTATCATTATTGGCGGAGCAAGATGAAAGATTTGCTATTTGTCAAGAAGCTGCATCTACCCGTGTTTGCATCCGAGAGGCCCAGTGATAAATCCGAGGAGGACTAGAAATTCGAGCATATACAGGTGTGCGGATACATCAGGCAGTTCGTTGACGAGAACGTGTACAACCACGTTGCCAATATTGAGCACGCGAAGACGTTATGGGATAAGCTGGAATCTTTGTACACGAAGAAGACCGGGGTAAACAAGTTGTTCCTGATCCGGACGATAATGGGCCTGCGGTACAAAGATGGGGCGTCTATTACGGATCACTTGAGTGATTTCCAGGGCGTGGTTGACCAGCTATCTTCTATGGGAGTCAAGTTCGACGATAAAGTTCAGGGACTGTGGCTGCTGTGTACATTGCCAGACTCGTGGGAGACCGTACGAGTATCTATGATCGCTTCTGCTCCAGAGGGCGTGGTCAGTCTGGAGTTTGCCAAGAGCGGGGTGTTGAATGCAGAGATGCGGAGACGTTCTCAGGGCACTTCATCTACATCCCATCACTCAGAGGCACTTGTTTCAGAGAGCCGCAAAAGGGGCAAAAGCAGGGGTCCAGGTGGTGGCAGAGACAAGAGCAGGGGGAAGTCCAAAGGTCGGTACGAGGACTCAGAGTGTTACCATTGCGGTAAGAAGGGCCATATCAAGCGGAATTGTTTCGCTTGGAAGAGAGAGAAGAAGGGCGACAAGGGGAAGCAAGAAGAGAACACTACAGCGGCGGCCTCGGTGCATGGAGGCGATGTGATCGTCGTAGGTGATGAGGTCATTACTAACCTCGCCTGCGATGACAATTCTTGGCTGGTGGACTCAGGGGCTTCAGCACATGTATCTCACAATAGGGCACTGTTTGCCACTTACACGACAGGCGACTGTGGCGTGTTGAAGATGGGCAACGGAGATGTGTCGAAGGCGGTTGTCGTTGAAGATGTGCATTTGAGAACGAAGACGGGTGCAGTTCTTGTTCTCAAGGATGTTCATCATGTCCCTGATATCCGTTTCAACCTGGTGTCGGTTGGAAGGTTGGATGACGAGGGATTCTTCAGTCTCTTCGGGAACAGTCAGTGGAAGCTTTCCAGAGGTTCGATGGTGATTGCCAGAGGAAGCAAGAAGTCCGGTCTCTACTATATGGAGGGGAGCACAGAGGGGGCACAGGAGGTGAACGCAGTCAGTGATGCGTCTACCGAGTTGTGGCACAGGCGGCTCGGCCATATCAGCGAGAAGGGGATGAGCTACTTGGTAAACAGGAAGGTGATTCCAGGGCTCAAGTCTACAAAGTTGGAGAAATGCACGCACTGTTTAGCTGGGAAGCAAAATAGGGTGTCTTTCCAAAGTCACCCAAGTTCGAGGAAGCCGGCGTTGCTCGAGTTGATTCACTCGGATGTCTGCGGTCCTATGAAGGTAAAATCTCTTGGTGGTGCTTCTTACTTTGTGACTTTTATTGATGACTGTTCCAGGAAGGTTTGGGTCTATGCCTTAAAGACCAAGGATCAGGTGCTGCCTACTTTCAAAGAGTTTCAGGCCTCTGTTGAAAGAGATACGGGCAAGAAGTTATTATGTGTTCGGTCCGACAACGGCGGCGAATACATCGGTCCCTTTAATGCGTATTGCAGAGAGCAAGGGATACAACACCAGAAGACTCCGCCCAAGACACCTCAGCTCAATGGTGTAGCGGAGCGCATGAACAGGACACTGATGGAGAGGGTGCGGTGTTTGCTGTCAGAAGCAAACTTACCGGGCGGTTATTGGGGTGAGGCTCTTCTCACAGCTGCTTATGTTATTAATTTGTCTCCTAGTGCTCCTTTGCCGGGTGATGTGCCTAACAAAGTATGGTACAACAAAGAGCCGTCATACAATTACCTGTAAGTGTTTGGCTGTAAGGCCTTCGTACATGTACCGAAGGACGAGAGGACCAAACTTGAGCCGAAGACGAGGCGATACGTCTTTGTCGGCTACGGTCGGGATGAGTTTGGATATAGACTCAACAACCCAGTGGAAGGAAAGCTCTACAGAAGCAGGGACGTGGTGTTCGTCGAGGATCAGACCATGACCAACACTCAGGATTCCGAGACGCCTTCTGAGGCTGAGGAATTGCCTGAGTTAGAGTCATTTCGCTTCGAGCAGTTTCCAGAGGACATCGCAGAGGATCCAGTTATGGGGAACCGGTACATGGAGTTGCTCCCAACCTTGATCATCAGCCTGCTGATGGTGGTCAGGGTGTCCCTCAGGAGGATGAGCATGCCGGAGAGGTAGTTCCTGAAGGGGCGGAGGCTGTCGGTATACAGCCAGCACCAGTGGCTCTACTGAGAAGGAGTGACAGGGATCGTCGACCATCTACGAGATACTCACCGGATGAGTATGTGCTATTGACTGACGGGGGGGGAGCCCGAAAGTTTTGCAGAGGCTATGGAAGACGAACACAGGCAGGAGTGGATGGTGGCTATGCAGGAGGAGATGAGTTCCTTGCACACCAATTCCACTTATGATCTGGTGCGGTTGCCAAAGTGCAAGAAGGCTTTGAAGAATCGATGGGTGTTCAGAGTGAAGCAGACGGAAGATGCTACTCGCCCTCGATACAAAGCGAGGCTGGTAGTCAAGGGCTACGGTCAGCGGAAAGGCGTGGATTATGATGAGATCTTTTCGCCCGTCGTCAAGCATTCGTCTATCCGGGTGGTGCTAGCATTAGCAGCCAGTTTCGACTTGGAGGTCGAGCAGATGGACGTGAAGACGGTATTCCTCCACGGTGATCTTGAGGAGGAGTTGTACATGGAGCAGCCAGAGGGATTCTGTGAGAAGGGCAAGTCACATTTGGTCTGCCGGTTGAGGAAGAGCTTGTATGGTCTGAAGCAGGCTCCGAGGCAGTGGTACAGGAAGTTCGAGTCATTTATGGGGGAGCATGGTTATGCACGGACGACGTCGGATCATTATACATTTGTGAGGTATTTTGCCGATGATGATTTCATCATTTTGTTGCTCTATGTTGATGATATGCTATTAGTGGGTCGGAATGCCACTAGGATAGCGGAGTTGAAGCGCCAACTGGGCGCGGCCTTCTCTATAAAGGATTTGGGCACAGCGAAGACTATTCTTGGGATGGAGATCAGCCGAGAGAGAGAGTCCAAGCTGCTACACTTGTCCCAAAAGAAGTACATTCACCGGGTACTTCAGCGTTTCGGGATGGACGGGTCGAAGAAAGTGAGTTCCCCCCTCGCGGCTCACTTTAAGCTCACTGAGGAACAGTGTCCATCTACCGAGGATGAAAAGGAAGATATGGAGCGGGTTCCATATGCCTCAGCTGTGGGAAGCCTGATGTATGCTATGGTGTGTACGAGGCCAGATATTGCTCATGCAGTTGGTACGGTTAGCAGGTATCTTTCAAATCCTGGTAGGGTACATTGGAGTACGGTCTAGTGGATTCTACGATATCTTCAGGGCACTGCTGGTTGGAGACTTTCCTTTGGTGGTGACGAGCCGAAGCTGGTTGGGTATACCGACGCTGATATGGCTGGAGATGTAGACACGAGGCGATCGACTTCGGGCTACGTGATGATGTTTGCGGGAGGTGCAGTATTGTGGCAGTCGCGGTTGCAGAAGTGTGTTGCCTTGTCGACGACGGAGACGGAATACATTGCGGCGACGGAGGCTTGCAAGGAGCTGTTATGGATGAAGAAGCTGTTACAGGAAATGGGACTGAAGCAAGAGCAGTATACTTTGCTTTGCGACAGTCAGAGTGCTATTCACCTAGTGAAGAATCAGACGTTTCATAGCCGGTCCAAGCACATCGAGACTCGGTATCATTGGATATGCGATGTGGTTGAGGAGAAGGACGCGGAGCTTGAGAAAGTGCATACAGACGACAACGGAGCTGATATGTTCACGAAAATTCTACCAAGGGAGAAGTTTGAGTACTACAGGCAGATCGTCGGGATGACGATGTTCTCCCCATAGTTATGAAGGGGAAGATTTGTTGGAGTAGGTGGGGTTCCCAACCTATGTGGAGAAGACCCCGGAGTGCGACGAGCGCCGTTCGTGTGTCGAAGAAGCTCGGGAAGTAGGCAACGAAGTTGCTGCTGTTGCTGCTGGAGCTGCTGGAAGCAGGGGATCCGAGTTCGGGCCGAACTCGGTCTGGCCGTTCCAGGGTTTGGCGAGTAGGTGCTGGTTGCCCCACACAGAGTTCTGGCCGAACTCTGTGTCGTCGGGGGCTGAAGCGGATTTCTGGATGAGTTTTCATCATTGGATCTAATCCAACGGTCCAGGTTGGTTGCGGGATTAGGGAGATATATTGAGTTTTCTCAACCCTAACTTATTATCGCAACGTAACACAACTTTTGGAGAGAGAAGGAGGCAAGAGTGCCATTGCAACTTCGGAGAAGAAGGCAGAGGAATGAAGGTCGTTTTCGAAGGAGATCGTGTTTCGGGTAATCTCTACTCGTCGTTCTCGCTCTTCCTAGCCTTGTAATCATTGTTCTTATCTCTGAGTGTTGTGGGGATCCGATTTGGATCGGGAGGAGTTTGTAGAGGGTGTAATTCTTCTATTCCATTAGTGGAGGCTTCTCAGGGTTGGACTCCGATCGTCCCGTGGTTTTTTCCGCAAGGGTTTCCACGTCAAAAATTCTCTGTGTCTGCGTGATTGTTTTTGTGTGGCTATTTTTGGGTTCGTGCGTTGTATTGCTCGGTCCTCTCGCAGGTACTCTCCGGTTTGGGGAAAGGTTTCCGCGTTTCTTTCCCAACAACCAATACATTACGAATGTGATATTTTTATAAATGTATATATATTCCAGTATGTGTGATTTTTTCATGATTATGGATTTAACTAACTTTATTTGTTGTTTCTACTATAAATTTTTTACTAACTGAAAATTTGTTTCTTAAACAAAGTGGAGCAATTACAAAATAGCTAATTGCTAAGGTAAATTATAGATTGGTAAGAAGGTTCTTTGTCCGAAATTGATTTATCAACTTATATATATAACTGCATGTGTTTACCGGTGTTGAGGGTTGCTCCACCGAAGGGGTCGGCATACCCAGGGTTTTGATTTATATTATTATCTATTGTGAATTTTTCGGAGTCAAAATACAAAGGAGACTCTGCCGAAATTTTTGAGAAATTTCAGAGTTAGCCATTTTAGAAATGTCGAAATGGTCGAAATGATTAAACCCTAGTTCCTGATTTTATCAAAGCTTCTAATACAAACATATCCCTGAAATCCTTGAAAGTGTTGCCTTAGGCGCACAAATTCTAGTTTGACATTTTATTTCCGCTAAGACGGAATCTCCTGCTTAACTTTATTCTCGTTTAATGTGTGTTCTCTATCACACGAAAAGCGAGATACAAAATTGAAATGTACTTTAACTAAGTTACATTTCGGTAAGAATTGTATTTGGGATGGGAGAGAAAACTTTGGATCACACCTTCGAAATCTTTGTAATATTATATTTTACAAAACTGATCAGTTCCTGTTACCGGCACTCGTATGGCCATACGGGTCTGTCGGGGTGAGGCTTAGCTCACTTCCTGTTGTTCCTGTTTTCTGTTTTCCATTGGATTCCGAATCCCCGAATTTGGCCCTATAATATCCAATGTAGCCTGCTCCGATATTCTTGAAAAATTTCAAGTCATACGACAATTGTTATAACACTTGATTCTGATAACTCGGAAAATCACTCATGTGTTATCCTGGTTATATCACATCAATATGTGATCCTGATACTAATGGGACGGATAAATCTAAGCACCGCCCATTAAGTATAAACCTGATCCTGGGTAAATGGAATTATTGTTGAGAAAATAGAAGTTGTGTGATCCAGAAGTGTTTCTCTAAATATTGCATTTGCATACAAGATTATTTGATTACTTCCACATTTATACCTGACACCTGCATTCTTTAGGAAAAGATGTTAATACGATAAGAAATTTGTATCAATATACCTTTGAAATTATCCTTTCCTTCAGTTCAATTTCGATAATTTTATCGACTTACCTTACCTACTTTACTCCTTTGACTGAGGGCTTGCTCGTCGTATTGACGACCTAGTTTTGTTCACTAGGTTTTGATGAAGGACATGAGAGAATGCAGATGCACACTGAAGAGAAATTTTTATGAATGAGACGAAGAGGAGGTTGACTTGGTATCAACTAGTAAAACTTTGTAGCTGGTAATGTAAAATATGTATTGGGTTAATGGTTGAAATCGGGTAGAATAATAAAGTTTCTGTTCATAGTTTAGAATATCCTTTTATCAACCTGTCATTTATTATTCTATGCATCATGTGACCTGTGATCAACCTATCCTAGAACTCTACGGGCGACAATCGCGAATATGGGTACTGGAGTATTCATATGTTACGTAGCCTGGGGATGTTACGTACTCGGCTCGCCATATTTTGGGAGCAGGGCGTGACAGATGGCTTTGCACTATCGCCCTCCAACTGACCATGTAAGTCCTTGTATCAGAGTAGATCCTCCATCCTTGGCTTATAAATCACCTAGTTCCCTCCTGTGAGGGTGATCATACGAGTGTTCATTTGCTCCGTAGACATGGTTGTCAGAACTCGAAAGCTCTAATACCAATTATTGGGTATCAGACCAAAACGAACCTCGCTCTGATACCAATTATTGGGCGCGTACGGAAGCGTTTGTCAATCCACCTGATCAAAACCAATTCTCTTCTAACAAACACCAAGCACAAGATGAAGAAAAGTATATGGCAGTAACGTACATCACCTGGACAAATTCTGACATTTAATAACTCAGATGAGAATACAATATTGACAAAACTCATGTTGAACCCTTTGACATCATAGGTTCAACCCCCTCAATACTCTCAAGAAGAAAAACAAAAGATTACAATTGGGATCATTCACCAACCCGTAGCAATCTCCCTAGCCGAAGTTGATGACTCATCGATTAGATCTTTTTCTTCCTTTTGTCTTGGATGGCGAAGTCCTAAAAGCAAAGTATGAACTTTCTCTTAGATTTTTTTTGTGGACGAGCACCCCGAATCTCCACTTTGTACTTTTTTGTGCCTCCACCTTCACCCCATATATGTAGGATGAGAAAATCTTATTTTAGGTTATAATACGATTTTTTAAATAGGAAGCCCTCAAATAAGAATCATATTACACCTAAAATAGCCCATCAATTATCATATTTTAGATCATAATATGATTTCCTAAAATAAGAATCATATTATATCTAAAATAGTACAACACCTATTATGGACATCCAAATATAATCAAATTAAATATTTAACTTAGATTTGGATTCCACAAATATCTCGTTACCAAATCCAGACTCGACTCCAACAAAACCACCACAACTACTTAAGTTAGAAAATTGATTACAATAATGAAAAATATGTTTACCAGAGCGAAGAACACAAAAGTGAGAACCGATATGGATCCCTTGAAACGAACTCCTCGAGATCAAATCCGCGAACTCTCTCCAAATCCTTCTCCTTGAAAGTTATAACTCTTGAGAAACTCTCTCATTGGCGAATGGATGTCATAATTAGGATTAGTAAATACCAATTTAACTCTTGAGAATCTCTCTGATTGGCGAATGGATGTCGTAATTCGGATTAGTACATCCCTATTTATCTCCTATTACTCTATGAACAATCATCGTCATTCAGATCGAACCAAATGACCAGATTAAAAAAAGTATCTTCCAACTTATGCCTGAGGGCAAACCATCGGCATATCGTGTGAACACAAATTTTCAGACAAAAGTTGTCGGACGTCTTTTGCGCTTTTAGGCATATCGACGGTATGTCGACAACATTATTGTCGGTATATTGTTGGCTCTGATAGTGCTATAATAGGAGCAGTATCCAACTTTGAATCAAACTAACTTTTCGAAATGAATTTGATAAAATGTGATTACCAACTTCGACACTTTAAAAAAATAATTGATATGTTATTATTATAAATTTCTCATAAACAATTTATTTGTTTTATCTTTATAACTCTACCTAGTTCGATAATCATGATTTAATATACATTACGTGCCTCAAACAAAAGCTAGATACTACCTGTCAACCTATTTGTATCGTATATGATCAACCGATACATAACGAAATAGTAATATATCCAATCGAATCCTAATATACGTATCGTATATCGTAAGATACTAACAACATAGGTCTTAAGCTTGTCCACAATTCAAGCTCAAACCTAGTTTACGGACATTATAGAGAGTCGAATTTGAGCTCAATTATAGGCTTGTCATAAACTCGACCTCTACTCTTTCTTAAGAGAGCCGAGCCCAACCTCGAGTAGTAGGGTGCTCCCCTACTCCATAGTGGCGACAAAACTATTTCCAATAAGTAGATAAATTTATTCTAGCATTCCAACATACTAGGACAAATATAAGACTTTAGAGGTTTTGCATATCGCTCCCTCTCAAACAGAAATTTTGCATAAAAATATATCAAAAATATTAACCCCGAATCAAAAAATTTGAATAAAAGTGTAATTAATTTATAAAAAATAATGCCGTTGACGGGGATCGAACCCAGGTCATCCGCATCATAGGTGGAAATACTCACAACTATACTACATCAACCTTCTTGGATAAAATTTTCAAAGCATTTGGATTTAAATAGTAAAAGTAATTTTCTTGGAAAAGTAAATGGAAGAAATGATCTAATGTGTTACAAGAAGAATATGATAAGAAGGAGACATTGCCGCCATAATGCTTCCCACCCACACGAATGTTTTGCCTAATGTCCTTGGAAGAATCGATGGTGTTGTAGAATGTTTAAAGGTTCTGATTGTTGGGAACAGACACGGAACCAGTAGAATGAACATCGTTTTAAAACGAAAAGAAATAACCTAGAAACGAAGCGAAACACACAACCTGTATGTGATGCTAAATTCCTACTCACAGAGCAAATCGAACTGGTATAGCAACGATATATCGTATGAACATAAATTTTTACACAAAAGTTGTTGAACTTTGTTGGCACTTTTAAGCTACTGACGATATGCCGACAACATTATAATCGGTATATTGTTGGCTCTGGCACTGCTCTAATAGTAGTAGTATCCACTTCCGAATGATCTCGAACTCGTCATCTTTGGTTTTTTGGGCTTTTTCGACACACAAGTGATGTTCGTCACACTCCAGGATGTGCCAACAGAACTCATCTGCATAAGCATCTAGATTGCTCTTGCTCACACCTTTTGGTCATGTCTTTGGTACGGCTAGGCAAATGTCCATATGACCCGCAGGTAAATGGCACTCTAGCTAATGTGGGATGGTCCATGTCTCTGTCGAAGCACTTTGGTCATACGACTTTGGCAGTGATTTGAGAACCGGCGAGCTTCGTTGGGATGACCTTCCACATGCTACCAAAAGTTGCTTCGATTGAAGCTTTTTTTAAAAATTAGTAAAAATCACAAACCGAATTGAACGTCAATGGGGATAATCAATTGACAAGGATACTGATTTAGGATGTATCGAAAGTAGATATTAACGGGGATGTAGCTCAGATGGTAGAGCGCTCGCTTAGCATGCGAGAGGTATCGATACCCCGCATCTCCAACTTTCTTACTCTTCTTTTTTTTCCCATTATTTGGTACGCATTCTGCTGATTAATTCAGCAGATGTGTGGGACTCGTATGGACTAATTGACTGAATATAGAGTGAAACAGCAGATGTGTGGGAGCATGAACCGTTTTTCATTTTCATGCAAGGTTAGGTTTTGAAAAGTAGTCTAAAAATTCCTTTATACTAACTTACTAAAAAAATTAGGACCTTATTTTAATTGTTTTTGTATTTGGGAAGAACAAAAGACATCATAATAACGGACTATATATATATATTTTTATTTTTTTATTATATATAATTACCTCGTTGTCCTCATTAAATTTAATGAACAATTTAATTAGTAAAGCTAGATAAGAACATATTTGGAAGAGAAAAATTTACAATTAAGCCTACTCTCCTTATTATATAGTAGAATGCATGGTTGGCCTTGAGCTCATGGGAGTACATGACGAACTTTCAAAATAAGGCCCCATACATATTATAATAAATATTAAAAAAAGTTATAGCCAAGGATTAAACTTAGGACCTTAAGTATACAAGTCTAAAGTACTAACCACTATACCACAATAACTTTTTGTTTGAAAGGTTCATGGTACATACTAGTTTTACTTGATATACAAAATTATTAACATATTTATTTTTAAAATAATTTTTTTGGGCCCCTCATGATCCGTGGGCCTTGGGCAGCCGTCCTGGGCCGGGGCCGGCCTGGTAGAATAGATTAGGGATAATTACACTCAGCACCCTCCTATATTTTATGAGTATTAAATGGATTACCCTTATTCTTCCAAAATTAATTATACTGATCATCCCTCTCCTTTATAATTTTTATTAACCATATGAGTTGTCAGTGTCAGTGTTAGAAAATAGAAACTATAGGGTGCTCGTGTAATTTGTTTCAAAGCAGGGGTAATCGTATAATAAGCGTACAACATAGGGGGTTAATGCAATTAACCCAAAAAAATTATAAGTTAGTTTTGGAATAGTTTTTTTTAAACAGTTGGAAAACTATTATTAAAAGTTATTTATGTTGTCATTTATTTTGAAAATATCACCCAAGGATGGAACCATAATTAAATAAAGTAATATTTTAGTAAATGTCCACATTTTAAAGGTTAAAATTAATGTATACCCTCATAATTTTTTTAACTAGAAAATGGCCTTATTTTTGGTAGGAACATAAAAAAAAATTGATATACCCCCAATTCTCTAAATATTTTATTCGATTTCAAATTTAAAAATTCTAAAATTTCTTATTCAGTTTCGGTTTGGGTTTTACATTTCCGTTTCGGTCCAAAATCGAATACGACTAATGAAATTATGTAAATACCCTCAATTGTATATATTTTGCGATTAAAAATGATTATACTTTGAAAATAATGATTCTATATATGTATTTTGAAGCCCAACTTTGATAATTTAGCAACTACTCCAACTTTGGACACAATTTTAAAATACAACAAATGCATGTATAACAATTATAGTTTCTAATATAATATAACCATGATTTTAACTTTTGGACAGGACCCATTAAACAATAGAAATAGCCCAACAGAACAAACCGAAGTATTGTTTGTTTGGTTCGATTTAATTTCGGTTTTGAATAATTTTGGTTTTTTCGGTTTTGAATTTTTAGAATTTCGATTTATTCAGTTTTGACTATTTCGATTCGGTTGAAACCGAATAAACCAAATGCCCAACCCTAGCATTCTCGAATTACCTATTTGAGTCTACAAATGAATCAGGGCCGACCCAGGGCACAAGTGAGGTGGGAGATCGTACCGGGCCCCCAATTTTGGAAGACCCAATAATTTAAAAATAGACAAGGTATTTCATAAAAATTAAAAAGCAAAAGCAAAGATCCCATCTGAAAACAACAAAAAAGTCAGCACTCCAATCTGAAAAAAAAATAAATAAATGATAGCATGATTGATGATTTTGATAGCTTAATTGCTGATCTTGGTTGTAAAATTGCTATAAAAAAATTTATTTGTGACAAAAAGGGCCCAAATTATATATTTTGTCTTAGGTCCCATAAACAATAGGACCGGCCTGAAATGATTAATATGTTTGATAAACACAGATCTAAAAGACGATTCGTTTCTTTATATTTGGTTGAATATAATCACGAACGAAATATAGCTGCAATACAAAATGTCACAACTTAGCAATCAACATGTAAATAGTCAACAAATGAATAATATTCTCTCTCTCTCAAACTCTCCACTTGTCATTTGCTTCTTAACTAAACCATTGACTTGGTAACGTAAAATAATAGTTATACTTGTTACTTAGATATATTAGAATTGAAATTATGATAAAAAATAAATAAAAACTAATTCTATAGTAGATTCTTGACCAATGAGTGGACGACTACCTCAAAGTGTATAATGGGCTGGGCTGGCCCGTGACTTGATTTGAACGGGTTTAGGTCGTGTCGGGCTTAGCCCGGGAGAGGAAGCGAGCCTGCCCAGGCTGGACCGAAAAAAAGAAGCAAACCTTGTTCAAACCCGTAAATGATCGTGGGCGGGCCGGACCTAACCGGGCTTGGTCGGGGCCGGTTCACGACTGGGTTCGAGTTGGCCCAATTTAATGGAAAATTGAAAATTTTAGTATTAATCTCATTATAATTTATAACATTAACTAACAAAAAATTTGAAAGTTGAAAGTTTATATTTTATTTTCGTAAAATTTGTAATAAAATGTACAAGTATTTTTTTTTTCTTTTCCGTCATCCGTCGTCCGTCTTCCATCCAAGTTTATTGCTCAGCACCTCCTCCAATAGCGTCGTCCAAAGTAAGAGATTAAAAGTCCAGCTCACTGATGTCAGTAGTTTCATCTTTTAAGTTTTGAGTTCGTTTTTACGCACAAACCAATCTTGAACACAGACACATATTTCCAAAATAACTAGTAGCATCCTACTTCTCTTCTTACTTAGCATCATTGAACCTGCACTAAAACAAGATTTCGATGTTACCGTGGACACCAGAACCATTAATATATCACTTGTTATAGAAAAAAGTATAGAATACAATTTTTCTGTCTTTTTCACCATTTTAAAATTGAAAAAGTACGATGCTGATTCATTTACATCATAGGAATTTAAATATAAGGACAATTCTTGAGTTTGTATGGAATATTATTTTTGTTTCTTCCTTTGTAGTACACATTTAATATGTGATAATTTATCGATAAAATCAGAGCGGTCATTTTTTTATTTATATAATAAAGACAGTTTTAATTTGTTATGACATATATAAAAAAAAATTATATTTGACATTAAGCTTACAAAGCTGAATTTTTGTTTGGATAAAGCTCATATGCTCATCATGGCCGGTCTTGAGCTCATGGGGGTCTAGGACGAACTTTCAAAATAAGGCCATCATACATAATATAAAAAATATTAAAGAAAATTTAAAAAAAACTCTACACTCAAGAATTGAACTTAGGACCTTTAGGAAGGAATCTAAAGTACTAACCATTACACAATAATAACTTTGGACCTTTAGATGTTTTACGTATCGTCCCCTCTCGAACAGAATTTATGCAAAAAAATACAGTTAAAATAATAGATATCAAAGAAGAAAGATACCAATTGAGATATTGAAACATATAAAATGATCTCATTATTTGCAAATCTATTTGATTATCCAAAATTCATGCATATGAACTCAATTACCTTATTATGCTATATGAAAACCCTTTAGATAAACATGAAGGTAAAGGAGAAAAAAATACTTGAGAAGGAGAAATTCAGTCGACTTGAATGCTCCCCCTTAAAGTAGTACCAACGTTGATATAAATCATGAGTTTTGAGTAAGTCCTCAAAAAGTCAAATCAACTAAGCATACTAGGAAAGCCAAATCAATAAAAGCACAATAGTCACTAAGATACAAAAGTTAATATTAACAAGATGACATATTTAACCCGTATAAGAGAGAGATAAAATTATAAAGATAATTGCATACACTCTCATAAACCCTTCAAAATAAAAAAATATCATGACCTTAATGAAATATGAAATTGAAGAGAATATGGGTCCATGATGAACTAGGTATACAACATATTCATGAGTATAAATGAATTGAACCAATTTATTTGCCCCCCTTAAAAATATGTATATCTAGTTCCAAAGCACCCATAGCATAAAATAGATAACTGCAAAATCTTGGGGGTAAATCGACTATGGATTTCTTTTCCTTGCTCAATTCATATAAGGCTATAAAATCGTCATAAAATGAATAATGTCATCTTTAGTCAAGAAGAGATATCCACTTAATAGCTACTAAAGATGAGAAATCAAAAGGATATTTCATTTTAGCACATGTAATCAAAAGATGACATACACTAACCTATATAAAAGAATCACATATTTAAATATGATAGATCAATGTATGTTACCTTTTGAGAAAAATATCATCATAAAAAGGAATAAAGTCAATTAAATCAATCATGATGAAAGTCAAAACATAGCTCAAAAATACAAAAAAAATAAAACTCAAATATCATGTCCATGATTCTCTAATTAAGAAATGATCAACCAATTTATTGCTTTGCATGGACTATGTATGTTTTACCACATATGTACCTGTCAACGAGTAATGATCCAACCTTGCTAATACTAAAGGAGAAACCAATGAAGTTCAAATAGCAAAAATCATATGTGATAATCCATGAGTAGTCAAAGTAGAGTAATAAATTATCTTGATAACCACATAATTAGATAATATAGGACTACTCAACCATTAGGATCATTTATCAATTAAAGTAAACATGATCCAACGAATCTCATCAAGAGAAAATCCCAAATCCATATTTATAATAAAATCTTACAAATCAATGGAAAATATGAAAAAAGAGTCAATCTCATTTAAATTATTACATATTTAATCTAAAAAGATGTAATATGATAATATGATAAAATTATGACTCAAAGATGAGAGAAATTTAAGAGATGCTTACCAATGACTAGTATTGAAGGAAGTTAAATTGAAGTGAAAGCGATGAATCACAAATCTCAATGGAAACAAGATCTTAAATAAAAAATTTGTCAAACTAATTTTAGAGACCAAACATATGTATCTAAAATAGAATACAAATCTCATCAAGAAAATTCATAAATTATTTTTGTAAATTAGCATATCACATATAGATTGAAATTCAAGAAGATAGCTAGATGAGTGAAAGTGAACAAAAAAATTATATAGCTTAACAGTACATCGTAAATAAGTAAGCTACATAACTAATTAAGATTTATGAGGTAGACCATTAACAGGATAAATGTGCTCATTAAATCTTAAGTCACTAACACTAAAGATACATGCTTAAGCATAGAGTATAAGATACATTTTGAATGATCAAAATAATTTATGTACTCTTTATTAAGCAAGGATAAGAGTATAAGATAGCAAGTAAATGAATTAGACTCTCATCAAGTAAAGGACAAAAGAGATGTTCATGAAAACACAATAGAACAAATCCCTTTGCCAAGTATTGAGATTAACCCAAGATAATGAAATCATAGATTGATCTAGGGAATGCAAAATTATAGCCATTATGAAAGTGGATTCTCTAGAAATAAAAAGTCTCAACGCAAAATCTCAACCCATAATAGCTAAAGACATAAGAAATATGATGTATCAATTACATGTATTCTTATGTGCTACAAAAATATCATTGGACAACAATAGTTCAGAAGAAACATATGTCCAAGGAATGAGCAAAGAAAGATCATTAAGATTAATAAAGCTAATTAAGTGCTAAAGATAGTAAGAGACACAAAAGCTTTCATAGTGTACCATAGTAAAATATAAAGAAATAGACTAGAAAGTGTGCACTAATTAAGGAGGTAAAATTAACAAGCAAGGTAAAATACAAAATCATATTATCCTTAAAAGAACTTCCATAAATAGTCATGAACAAGATACTAATAAACATTTTCTCTCAACATCATAACTTGAAGAAGTAAAACAAATAAATATCAGAAGTTATAAATTATTAATATATATATATATATATATCACAAATAGGCATACATGAAAAGATCAAAAATTAATTAAAATGCATGTATCCATAAAGTCAACCAAGAAGAAGCCAAGAAGATATCATCAAAAGAAGACTTTAAGGAAGAAGCTAATTAATTCAAGAAGAGATGCACAAATTTGGTCAAGGAATCAATAGTTAAAGTATGGGATAAACACAAATTTGAAGGAAGCAAGTATAATTAAATATTCTTCAAAACAATATAAAACTGAAGTTTAAGTCATATACCCACAAAAAGTTATTTATACAAAAAAATATCAATATAAGAAATATATGATCTGCATGTAAATGAAGATTTAATGAATATAGTCATGTATCCTTAATGAATGTTTGAAAAACTATCAAAAATTCAAAAATACGTATAAATAGACTTTATTAGGCAAATATATAATTCATTCATAAAAGGTTTAATCAAAATAAAACATAAAAATCAATAATGAATATATTATGTAAGTATAATGTTAAATAGAAAGTATAAGTGTATACTTGTCAAGTGATAAGAAGCTTGTGCTAAATACATATATTCACAAATACCGATTAAGATAAATATGACATATTAAATACAAATCGGCAAGAAATAACTATCTTAAATCTTTTAAAGACGAAGAGTTAAAATCATATTAACTTAAATCAAAACCAAGGTCCTATGGACTAGAGTGATATGCATACTTTATAAATAAAGATTAGGAATAATGAGCATGTATATATAAATGTGTCGCACTAATAGAAAATGAGTGATAAACTACATAGTATGAACTAATCATTTAAGCTAAGTAACTAGTCATGTTAGATAAAAGAAATAATAAGAATATTAACTAAGCATGCTAGTATTATGTCTCACATTGATTAATATAACAAGCAACTAAATGATATCAACGTGAGTTAGTAGAAAGACGTGTCACGACCTGCACCCGCTAAAAGGGCACGTGACGCGACAACGCCAGCCCTCACCGGAAAAAACGGCGTGGAATGCTATAGATTTTCTAGTCTCACAACAGTTTATATATATAACAAAACCTGTCGAGAATATGGTCAACTCCGAACGGAGGACAAGCAATGAATATATATAAGTACTCAATCACAACTCTAAGATAACAAAGTAAAGACTGAAAGATAAAGACAACAAGACGATAATAAAATAATAACCTATCAAGTCCAACATAAGAATATATACAAGTCCAAGTCTCTAATACAATCCATAATAATAACAGTCTCAAAAGTAGCTGGAGACAATGTCCAGTACAAAAGACCTACTCTAACTAAGCAATAGGTAGGGTCTCGTCAGGCGGAGCTAAGCCCTGCTTGACCAAAGTCTCCAAGTCTATGCCCACTACGTCATCCGGACCGTAGTAGGTGCAGTAGTCTCCCTCATCTGCATCTGTAATATTTTGTCAACATATCCAGTCAGGATGGAACGAGTACAATCAACTAACAACAGTTCACAAGATATGACAAAAGCTATAAGACTGTAAATAGATAGTATATGCAAGAAAATCATGGAATGTACATGTGAATATCATGGCAAGGTAAGCTGTAAATCTAGAGCTAGAACAAGGCAAGTAAACTGATCATGGCATATACAAGAATCAAGAATCATCATCTAGGTGTGTGAATACTAGCTACAACATGTGGCCGGCTTGGGTCTGCACAAGGTCTATTGATCTGCCAATCCTACGTGGAGTATAGGATTGGTAGCATTCAAGGTCTATAAGAATAAACAAGGTAGATAATGACCACACATCTACACTAGTACTCCCCGTCCCAGACTAGTAGAGTGGATCCAAGCAAGACACGTTACGACACGAGACTCTACGAGAAGGAAGCAAGTCTCTTCGAGAATCGGTATCCATATATTGCACAAGAACTACAAGGAGCTTGCACAAGATATACCAAGATAACGCGGAATAATATCTCATGTCGGGATCCATGAATACCAATCCGTGTGACCAATGTGTCGAAAACAAGCATATCTACACTAATTACATAAATTATAACAAACATTGTAAATTGAAAAAGAGTCAGAGTATGTACTCGCCTTTAGTATGATAAAGTATGGCAACGGGATCTGATGCATCGTCTCGAGAACCTATAGAGAACAAGACGTATCAATACTATGTTTAGGAAGTAAAATCAAATCAATTTAAATCCTAATAAGTCATTCTAGGTTAAGACGCATCAAACTAGGTTGTACGGGGTCAACCTAAGTCATATTAGGTCTAACCAGGTCAAACTGGGTCAATGCAAGTCAAACGGAGTTAATCTAGGTCAATTTGAGTCAACAGTTGACTTTTGGTCAACTGGTCAACTTTGGTCAACTCTGGTCAACTCTGATCAACCCTAGGTCAACTCTAGGTCAAGGGTGACTAACAGTTGACTTTTGGTCAACTATGCAAGTCGAATGGAATTTGGGACTAAATTGGGTAAAGTGTTGACCCATAGTTGACTTTTGGTCTAAAAAGTCAACTGTGGTCAATCAGGGTCAAAACTAGGTCTAGGCGACTATTTCTAATTATTAACAACCTCTACAACCTATATCCAAGTCCATCTTGGACTTCAAAATCCAAATCTTGGCCGTAGGCCAATTTCCTAATTTACCCTTTCTAAGGTAAATTTCTAGCCTAGGTGGAAACCTAGTTAGCCTACCTACGCTTGGTATTTTGACCCGTGCTCCCTAGGGTAGTAAGATACTAATTTATACATATATTACCTACCAAAATACCCAGGTAAAGTGGACATCCAGTCCATGATACGGCTCATTGCCGATATCTTGAATATTTCAAGATACGCAATGATACGGCACGATACCGGCGACCTACGACCCCGATTTCAACTCGGGAGCCTACCCGCAAAATCTAATTCATGTATTCTAACCCCACGCCAAGTTTCAACTCATTCTGAGACTCCGAGCTCCGTTTCACCCTCTAACTCGATTTCCTCTAAAATCCTCCTCTAGCTCTTGCTCTAATTCCTCTTTTAATTTCTTCTTCTAACTTCTTCTTCCCATTCTACTTCTTCTCCTCCTTACTAATTCCTATTCTCCTTTCCTATTCTCTTCTAATCTTCTTCTCATTCTTTTCCTTCTAATTCTTCCTTCTACTTCTCTTCTAACTCTTCTAATTTTTCCTCTTTCCTCCTAACCTTTCCTCTTCTAATTCTTCCTAAACTTCTTCTAATTCTTCTATCCTTTCCTTAATCTTTTTCTCCTATTCTCTTCTAATTCTACCATCTATCAACATATATATATATATATATATATATATATATATATATATATATATATATATATATATATATATAGGGTTGGGGAGGGTTTAATATATGTTAAGGGGCAAATGGGGGGGGGGGGTGTTCACTGGCAGCAGCAGCTGCCAGTGCTGCTGCTACTGTAGCAGCTGGAGCTGCTGCTCCTGCAGCCCTCCTTGCTGCTGCCACTGCTGTGACTTCTTCTTCTTCTTCTTCTTCTTCTTCCTCTCTCTCTCTCTCTCTATATATATATATATATATATATATATTTATATATATATATATATATATATATATATATATATATATATCCTCCTATCTATCTATATATTTATATCTATATATATATATATAGATATAGATATAAATATATAGATAGATAGGAGGATATATATATATATATATATATATATATATATATATATATATATATATATATATATATATATATATATATATATACTCTAATTAGAAAAAAAAATATATATACTCTAATTAGAAAACCCCCAATTTCCTTAAACTAGATTTTTGGAAACCTAAGGAAAAGCTATGGTCAAAAGATGGAGAATAATCTCCTCTTCATTTAGTGTGAAGAACTTAAATGCCAAAGAGAAATAAATGAAGAATTAATGGCTTACCTAACAATGGGTTCTCTCTTGAGAAGAAAGCTTGGAAGAAAGAAAGAAATGGAGAGGAAGAAGTTTACTTGGTGGTGAAGGAAAGAGAGGGGGGGCTATTCATGGCCGGCCAAGTGTGGGGTGGGTTAGTGGGTTTGGGTAGGATCCACTAGCCCCTCCAAACCCATTAGACTTAGGTTGGGTTCGGTTTATTTCGGTTTGGTTTGGTTTGTTTTTAATTAACCAATTAAGTCTCTAAAATGACTAATTAAGCCATAGAAGTTGGGTTTATGGTTTCTAGCCTAGTTATGATGGCATGTGGGCCAAGCCCAGCTAGTATGTGGGTCCTACTAGGGTCCAGGCTACCCGGGTCTCAAACTTGAGTCCGAATTGGATAAAATCCAAACCAAACCAAATAAATCCCAAACAAATCACATAAAATAAATAAAAATTCCTAAAAATTATAAAACTTAAAAAATGATGAAAATACCCCTAATTCAAAAACTGGGGGTAACAAATCTACCCTCTTTAAAAAAAATTTGTCCTCGAAATTGAATGAGAACTAACACAGCAAACATGAATAGAACAAGGAAGAAAAGAAAGAATTTTACCTCAAGGCTCGAAAAGATATGGGAATCGCTCCCGCATGTCGTCCTCCCTCTTCCAGGTAGACTCACCTGGAGAGTGGTATCTCCATGCAATGTGAACCAAGGGAATGACCTGGTTCCGAAGCACCTTCTCTCTTCGGTCCAAGATCTCAACCGGCTTCTCAACCGGCTGAGTGTCGGTCCCACCTCGATCTCGGAGTGGTCTAAGACGTGACTGAGATCTGCCACGTACCGTCTCAGCTGCGACACGTGGAACACGCTGTGTACTCCCTCCAGTACGGGCGGTAACTCCAGTCGGTAAGCCACTGCACCGACCCTGCCCAAGATACGGAATGGTCCGATGTATCGTGGACTAAGCTTCCCGCCGCCACCAAAACGAATCGTGCCATGCGTCGGAGAAATCTGCAGGAACACAAGATCACCAACCTAGAACAAAAACATAAAACTTAGAGCTTGATCTAAAACAATCACAATCAGACTCAAGTACTAGAAAAATCTAAACTATACCTCAAACTCTAACGGCCTCCGGTGGCTATCAGCCCAATACCGCTGCCTATCCTGCGCCACCCGAAGTCTATCTCTGATAACCCTGACCATCTCTGCAGCATCCACTACCATCTCAGGGCCAAGCAAAACCCTCTCGCCGACATCATCCTAAGACAAGGGAGTACGGCACCTCCGTCCGTATAGAGCCTCGAAAGGTGACATCTCTATACTGGCTTGGTAGCTATTGTTGTAAGCAAACTCTACCAAGTGAAGGTGGTCCTCCCAAGATCCCCCAAAGTCCAAGACACAGGTACGCAGCATATCCTCGAGGGTCTGAATCGTCCTCTCCGACTGCCCGTCTGTCTGAGAGTGGTATGTTGTACTGAACTTGAGCGATGTGCCCAAGCTAAGCTGTAAACTCCTCTAGAAGTGGAAAGTGAATCGGCTGTCCCGATCCGAGACTATACTCACTGGAACCCCGTGTAATCGGACTATCTGCCGCACGTACATCTCGGCCAACCTTTCCGTCGACAAACCCACCTTGAAAGGCAAAAAGTGGGCCGATTTGGTCAATCGATCAACAATGACCCAAATCGCATCCTTCCCTCCAGGAGAGCGCGGAAGCCCAGATACAAAGTCCATAGTGGTATGCTCCCACTTCCACTCAGGAATGGGGAGTGGCTGGAGCAATCCACCGGGTCTCTGCCTCCCGGCCTTCACCTGCTGGCACACCAAGCATCTCGAAACGAACTGAGCCAACTCTCATTTCATGCCATACCCCCAAACATGCTGTCTTAAGTCTCTATACATCTTGTTGGCCCCTGGATGCATAGAGTACTGAGAACGGTGTGCCTCCTGAAGAACCTCCTCCCGAAGTCTTCTGCTCGGCATGCACAATCTGGTACAATGCCGTAACGACCCATCCCTCGCTATAGAGAACTCATCCAGCAGTCCTCTCTGGACCTGCTCCCTGATGACTCTTAGAGCCTCATCCTCAAACTGAGCTGCCCTGACTCTGTCCATCAGCTCTGACTGCACCTGCAGACCCTACATCTTCGTCTCGAACCCAGAAACTATCACCTCTATGCCCAAGCTCTCCAGATCAGCCAGAAGGTAACGATCCATCGTCAAACACATGGCCACGGGATACCTGTTCAAAGCATCTGCGACCACGTTGGCCTTCCCCGGATGGTACTGTAAGGATATATCAAAATCCTTCATCAGCTCTAACCATCGCCTCTGCCTCATATTCAGCTCCTTCTGGGTAAACACGTACTTCAAGCTCTTGTGGTCAGTATAGATCTCCACACGCTCAGCAATGATGACCGCTGCCAGCTCCAGATCGTGGGTAGGGTAATTCCTCTCATGAGGACGTAACTGCCTAGATGCATAGGCAATTACCTTCCCGTGCTGCTGAAACACACAACCCAAACCCCGTCCTGAAGCATCACTGTAGATCATATAACCACCAGATCCAGATGGCAGTGTCAAGATAGGAGCTGTAGTCAACCTCGCCTTCAGCTCCTCGAAGGCGGCCTGGCACTCATCAGACCAAACAAACTCCTCGTCCTTCCTGGTAAGGCAGGTCATCGGCTGGAAAATCTTAGAAAAGTCCTGCACGAACCTCCGGTAGTAACCTGCCAGACCCAAAAAACTCCAAACCTCTGCTACTGAGCTCGGCATAGACCAGGACTCTACTACAGAAATCTTCTTCGGATCCACTGAAATCCCCTCGCCAGAGACAACATGGCCTAGGAACTCCACACGATCTAAGAAGAACTCGTACTTGGACAGCTTCCCATACAGCTGCTCCCTCCGGAGAGTGTTCAACACAATCTTCAGGTGCTCCTCGTACTCCTCTGGCGTCTTCGAATAGATGAAAATGTCATCAATAAAGACCACCACGAACTTGTTAAGGTACTGATGAAATACCTTGTTCATCAAGTTCATGAATACCGTCGGGGCGTTGGTCAACCCAAACGGCATGACGGTATACTCATACTGGCCATAGCGAGTCCGAAAGGCAGTCTTCGAAATGTCATCCCGTTTTACCTTCAGCTGATGGTACCCGGTACGCAAGTCGATCTTCGAGAACACCCTCGCGCTGCTTAACTGGTCGAACAAGTCATCAATCCTCGGCAAAGGATACTTGTTCTTGATGGTAAGGTTGTTGAGCGCCCTGTAATCAACGCACATACGTACCGTACCATCCTTCTTGGGGACGAAAAGAACTGGCGTGTCCCAAGGTGAAGAACTAGATCGAATAAAGCCCTTGTCCTCCAGCTCGTTGACCTGCCTCTTCAGCTCCTCTAACTCACTGTTGTTGACTCTATAGACGTGCTGTGAGATAGGCTCTGCGCCCGGCACTAGGTCTATAGAGAACTCAACATCACGATCTGGCGGCATCTCGGGCAGCTCCTCGGGAAAGACATCCAAGAACTCAGCAATAAGTGGATGTGGCAACACCGGCCCCGCCAACAACGCTCCGTAGAATCCATCTCCTGGCTCCGCGGTACCCCTGGTGAACTCATACTCCGGCTCTCCCGGCGGCCTAAACAGAATCCTGCCCCCTCTACAGTCGATGCTAGCGTGGTACATGCTCAACCAATCCATACCGAGTACCACATCGTAACTCGAAAGTGGCATTACGAGCAAACACGCACTCAGCTCCCGGCCTCTCAAAGAAACTCTCTATCCTTTGCAAACATTATTAACTAGGATGATGCCATTCCCAGTCATAATCTTGCAATTCCTACCAAGATACTCAGCAATAATATTGTGCCTAAGAGCAAAAGAAACAGACACAAAATTGTGCATAGCACCTGAATCAAACAAGGCTAAAGCTGGAAAAGAATCGAGCAGAATATAACCTGTAACAATATCTGCAATAGGCTCCATCTCCTCGACCGTAAGTGCAAAGGCTCTACCCTGACCACCCCGCTGCTGGTGGTGCTAAACAAACCGCTGCTGCTGGGTCGGAAGTGGACCCCTCGGCTGCACTGCAGGTACTCTCGTCGGTGCCCCCTGAGCTGCTACCACTCCACGGGCTACCCTACGAGGGTTCGTAGGACAATCCTTCAACTGATGTCCAGCCTCCCCGCAATAGAAGTACATGCCCAGCCTCTTTCGACAGACCTCCCAGATGTGACCAGGCTTCTTGTAGTAGCCACAAGGAACCCCATGCTGTACCTGCCTCTGCTGAGTATGCTGCACCTGCTGAACCGGTGCTCGGGCCTGAACATGCGACTGGTGATACTGGAAAGAACGATACTGAAGCTGAGGGCGCTTAGCAGCCCCCGCACTGCTAGTAGCCCCCGAGAAAAGATCATGCTCCCTCTTGGGCTTCAAGCCCCACTCCCGCTCTACCTTGCGGGCCTCCATGTAGATCAAGGTATATGTCTCATAGAAGGAGGGAATGAGGAGCTTGATATCCCAAGCGACCCCCTCCCTGAACCGGCTCGCCCTGATCTTCGGGTCTCGAACCATGTACTCTGCGTATCGGCTCAGACGACCGAACTCCGTGGCGTACTTCTCCACGGATAAACTGCCCTGCTGCAGATCCTGGAACTGTCGCACCAGGTCAATCTTGTCCGTAGGGGAAAAGAACTTCTCCTTGAAGAGGAGGTTGAACTCTGCCCAAGTACGGCCCTCTCCAGCAAGGGCTGGCTCGTTTCTGAACCAGGTGCGTGCAATGTCTAGCAACTGCAAACCTACCGCCTCGACCTTCAGGTCGTCTGCTAGGCGGGAGGCCCTCATCTGCCGCTCGATATCCTCGAGCCAATCATCTGCATAGACCACACCCTCGGTCCCGCTAAAGTCACGGGGCCCGAGCTTCTTGAAGTCCTGGATATCCCCGTACCTAGTACGTGTCCCCGGATGCAGAGCCCTCTGCTCCACGGCTGTAAGGGCCAACTGATGGACATCCTCCATGCCCTGACGCATCGCATCTGTCTGCCTCTGCTGAGCCTCGGTCTGGGTCTCTGAGTCTCCAACATCTGCTGGAGGAAGGTAAGCATCTGCCCCACATCTGTAGGCAGAGGAGGTGGAGATGGAAGTACGTCTGCACCTAGCGGAATAATTCGCTGTGTAGGAGAAGGAAGAGCGCCTGTATCGACTACTGGCACTGCGGCTGGAAGAGTCATAGCAGTCCTGGGGTCAGTCCTCGTAACTGGCAGAGTAGCGCCTCCAACAGCTGCTGCCGGCACCCCGACTGCAGCAGGAGTGCCCAGATCAGGTCTGCGAGTCATAGCAGACCTCTCCGCGTCCGCGGGCTCAGGATACTGGGACCTAGTCTGCACCATCCTGAAGATAGAAATAAAGAAGGAAATCAATACGGCACGGGAAATATTATATCAAGGAGGACAGTTAGAATGCAAAAATCAATATCAAAGACGGTAAGCAAGATAAGCAAGGAAAGATCCTACTATGATTGAGTACTCTTAGTCTACTACCTCCTATATGCAACACAGGCTCGTAGTCAACACTCTAAGACGAGTGCCGCCATAACATCGCACTAATTGCGACTTCATGACCTGCATGGGCCACCACTAAAATGTGTCACGACCCGCACCCGCTAAAAGGGCACGTGACGCGACAACGCCCAGCCCTCACCGAAAAAATGGCATGGAACGCTGTAGATTTTCTAGTCTCACAACAGTTTATATATATAACAAAACCTGTCGAGAATATGGTCAACTCCGAACGGAGGACAAGCAATGAATATATATAAGTACTCAATCACAACTCTAAGATAACAAAGTAAAGACTGAAAGATAAAGACAACAAGACGATAATAAAATAATAACCTGTCAAGTCCAACACAAGAATATATACAAGTCCAAGTCTCTAATACAATCTATAATAATAACAGTCTCAAAAGTAGCTCGAGACAATGTCCAGTACAAAAGACCTACTCTAACTAAGTAATAGGTAGGGTCTCGTCAGGCAGAGCTAAGCCCTGCTGGACCAAAGTCTCCAAGTCTATGTCCACTACGTCATCCGGACCATAGTAGGTGCAGTAGTCTCCCTCATCTGCATCTGTAATATTTTGTCAACATATCCAGTCAGGATGGAACAAGTACAATCAACTAACAACATTTCACAAGATATGACAAAAGCTATAAGACTGTAAATAGATAGTATATACAAGAAAATCATGAATGTACATGTGAATATCATGGCAAGGTAAGCTGTAAATCTAGAGCTAGAACAAGGCAAGTAAACTGATCATGGCATGTACAAGAATCAAGAATCATCATCTAGGTGTGTGAATACTAGCTACAAAATATGGCCGGCTTGGGTCTGCACAAGGTCTACTGATCAGCCAATCCTACGTGGAGTGTAGGATTGGTAGCATTCAAGGTCTACAAGAATAAACAAGGTGGATAATAACCACACATCTACACTAGTACTCCCCGTCCCCGACTGGTAGAGTGGATCCAAGCAAGACACGTTACAACACGAGATTCTACGAGAAGAGAGCAAGTCTCCTCGAGAATCGGTGTCCATATATTGCACAAGAACTACAAGGAGCTTACACAAGATATACCAAGATAACGAGGAATAACATCTCATGTCGGGATCCATGAATACCAATCCGTGTGACCATTGTGTCGAGAACAAGCATATCTACACTAATTACATAAATTATAACAATCATCGTAAATTGGAAAAGTGTCAGAGAATGTACTCGCCTGTAGTATGATAAAGTATGTCAACGGGATCTGATGCAGCATCTCGAGGACCTATAGAGAACAAGACGTATCAATACTATGTTTAGGAAGTAAAATCAAATCAATTTAAATCCTATTAAGTCATTCTAGGTCAAGACATGTCAAACTAGGTTGTACGGGGTCAACCTAAGTCATATTAGGTCTAACCAGGTCAAACTGGATCAATACAAGTCAAACGGAGTTAATCTGGGTCAATTTGAGTCAATAGTTGACTTTTGGTCAACTGGTCAACTTTGATCAACTATGGTCAACTCTGATCAACCCTAGGTCAACTCTTGGTCAAGGGTGACTAACAGTTGACTTTTGGTCAACTGCGCAAGTCGAATGGAATTTGTGACTAAATTGGGTAAAGTGTTGACCCATAGTTGACTTTGGTCTAAAAAGTCAATCGTGGTCAACCGGGGTCAAAACTAGGTCTAGGCGACTATTTCTAATCATTACCAACCTCTACAACCTATATCCAAGTCCATCTTGGACTTCAAAATCCAAATCTTGGCCGTAGGCCAATTTCCTAATTTATCCTTTCTAAGGTAAATTTCTAGCCTAGGTGGAAACCTTGTTAGCCTACCTACGCTTGGTATTTTGACCCGTGCTCCCTAGGGTAGTAAGATACTAGCCTATACATATATTACCTACCAAAATACCCAGGTAAAGTGGACATCCAGTCCATGATACGGCTCATTGCCGATATTTTGAATATTTTAAGGTACGCAATGATACGGCACGATACCGGCGCCCTACGACCCCGATTTCAACTCGGGAGCCTACCCGCAAAATCTAATTCACGTATTCTAACTCTACGCCAAGTTTCAACTCATTCCGAGACTCCGAGCTCCGTTTTACCCTCTAACTCGATTTCCTCTAAAATCCTCCTCTAGCTCTTGCTCTAATACCTCTTCTAATTTCTTCTTCTAACTTCTTCTTCCCATTCTACTTCTTCTCCTCCTTACTAATTCCTATTTTCCTTTCCTATTCTCTTCTAATCTTCTTCTCATTCTTTTCCTAACTTCTTCTAATTCTTCCTTCTACTTCTCTTCTAACTCTTCTAATTTTTCCTCTTTCCTCCTAACCTTTCTTCTTCTAATTCTTCCTAAACTTCTTTTAATTCTTCTATCCTTTCCTTAATCTTCTTCTCCTATTCTCTTTTAATTCTACCATCTATCAACATATATATATATATATATATATAAATATATATATATATATAAATATATAAATATATATATATATATATATATATATATATATATATATATATATATATATGGTTAGGGGGGGGGGGGATATATATATATATATATATGGTTAAGGGGGGGGGGGGGGGGGGGGGGGTTTAATAGATGTTAAGGGGGCAAATGGGGGGGGGGGGTGGGTTCACTAGCAGCAGCTGCTGCCAGTGCTGCTGCTACTGTAGCAGCTGGAGCTGCTGCTCCTGCAGCCCTCCTTGCTGCTGCCACTGCTGTGACTTCTTCTTCTTCTTCTTCTTCTTCTTCTTCTTCTTCTCCTCTTCCTCTCTATATATATATCTATCCTCCTATTTATCTATATATATATATATATATATATATATATATATATATATATATATATATATATATATATATACACAATCACACTAATCTCTACATATATATAAATACTCACACACACGTATCTCTACATACATATAAATACACACACACACACGTATATATATATATATATATATATATATATATATATATATATATATATATATATATATATATATATATATATATATATATACACCCACACACACATATAGATATATATATAAATATAGATATACACACAAAAATACTCACACACTCACAAACACACACACACACACACACACACACTACCACTCCCTCACATAACACCACCACCACTCTCTACACCACTCATGACACCAATACCACTACCACCACTCTCATTCCTCTACACATATATATATATATACACACATATATACATACATATTTATATATATATATATATATATATATATATATATATATATATATATATATATATATATATATATATATATATATATATTTTATATATATACATATATATATTTTTTATATACATATATATATATATATATATATATATATATATATATATATATATATATATATATATATATATATATATATATATATATATATATATACTACTCTAATTAGAAAAAAAAAAAAATATACTACTCTAATTAGAAAACCCCCAATTTCCTTAAACTAGATTTTTGGAAACCTAAGGAAAAGCTATGGTCAAAAGATGGAGAATAATCTCCTCTTCATTTAGTGTGAAGAACTTAAATGCCAAAGAGAAATAAATGAAGAATTAATGGCTTACCTAACAATGGGTTCTCTCTTGAGAAGAAAGCTTGGAAGAAAGAAAGAAATGGAGAGGGAGAAGTTTACTTGGTGGTGAAGGAAAGAGAGAGGGGGGCTATTCATGGCCGGCCAAGTGTGGGGTGGGTTAGTGGGTTTGGGTAGGATCCACTAGCCCCTCCAAACCCATTAGACTTAGGTTGGGTTCGGTTTATTTCGGTTTGGTTCGGTTTGTTTCCAACTAACCAATTAAGTCTCTAAAATTACTAATTAAGCCATGGAAGTTGGGTTTATGGTTTCTAGCCTAGTTATGATGGCATGTGGGCCAAGCCCAGCTAGTGTGTGGGTCCCACTAGGGTCCAGGCTACCCGGGTCTCCAACTTGAGTCCGAATTGGATAAAATCCAAACCAAACCAAATAAATCCCAAAAAAATCACATAAAATAAATAAAAATTCCTAAAAATTATAAAACTTGAAAAATAATGAAAATACCCCTAATTCGAAAACTGGAGGTGACAAGACATCAAGAGAAACAAGCTAGATTCTACAAATATAAACCATTTAAAGAGAATCATTTAGCATATTACCAAAATAGCTCTAGTGGCCACACTTATGTTAGTGCAATTGCTTGGAAGATGACATTTGAGCTTTGCAACCACCAATACGCTCCTCGGTGCTATGTTCCGATACAAGTAGCTCCACCTACAACATAAGGCAAAGACTTTGGTATCCAAATAAACTTGGATCCACATTTGTTAGCTTTAGGGACTCATATACTATTTACTTTAGCATTGGTAGAAAAACTCTTACGAATAGGACAAGTTACACTCATATGTCCAATGCGAGAGCAATAGAAGCATCTAATACTAGTGTGTGCACATGCATCGAAATGAGCATGATTATGAACATGTGACATACTAGAATGACGAATATCTCTAGAGTGAGCACGCATGGATTTGGTCTTAAGAATATCATGTTCTAATAGTAAATCATTATGCAAACAAGTAAGAGAATCAAATTTAGCATTAAATCATAATTCTCTTTTTCAAATAAAACAATTCTAGAAATAAAATTATCATTTTGTTTATTTAAAAAGTCAATAGAAGAATCATGCAAATGATTTAGCTCATGTGTTTGTCTCTTAAGATCTTCTATTAGTAAGGAAAGAGATTTGATTTTCAAAATTAAAGCCTCATTCAAACTCTTTAAAAAAAATACAAGATGAGTCTTGAGAATCAAGTCTAGATAATAAATTATTGTTTTCATTTCTCAAAACCTTATTAGATTCTTCTAAATGAATAACCTTTTCTGAAAGTTCTTCATTTGTAGAATGAAAGTCATCAAGAATCTCTAAGGATTTGTTAGCCATAGCTTTCTACTTAGAGCGTTCCTTTCATTTAGAAGAAACATGATTGTCCATGCTACTAGAAGTAAAACCCTCTTTATCGGAGGAGGAATACGATGCCATAGAAAAAAACAAGGATGGTCTTAAGAATATCATGTTCTAATAGTAAATCATTATACAAACAAGTAAGAGAATCAAATTTAGCATTTAAATCATAATTCTCTTTTTCAAATAAAACAATTCTAGAAATAAAATTATCATTTTGTTTATTTAAAAAGTCAATAGAAGAATCATGCAAATGATTTAGCTCATGTGTTTGTCTCTTAAGATCTTCTATTAATAAGGAAAGAGATTTGATTTTCAAAATTAAAGCCTTATTCAAACTCTTTAAAAAAAATATAAGATGAGTCTTGAGAATCAAGTCTAGATAATAAATTATTGTTTTCATTTCTCAAAACCTTATTAGATTCTTCTAAATGAATAACCTTTTCTGAAAGTCCTTCATTTGTAGAATGAAAGTCATCAAGAATCTCTAAGGATTGGTTAGCCATAGCTTTCTACTTAGAGCGTTCCTTTCATTTAGAAGAAACATGATTGTCTATGCTACTAGAAGTAAAACCCTCTTTATCGGAAGAGGAATACGATGCCATAGAAAAAAACAAGGATCTACTCTAAGGATGTTAAGTCTAACAATAGAGACCTTGCTCTGATACCAATTGAAGTAACGTATAGACAACTCTAGAGGGGGGTGAATAGAGTTTATGTCTGTCACGACCCGCACCCACTGTGAGGGTACGAGAACGTATCAACGCCCAGCCTACGCTGCAGTGTCGGCGGTAGAACGCTGTCCTAGGTCAACATACATCTAGCAATATAATACTAAGCAGTAAATGAACTCAATCACAACTAAGGAGGAAGAAAGCATGATATGATATAGAACTCAAGGAAATACAGAAGATAGAATAGTCTAAGATAATATCCCAGCAAATATCCAGAGTACATATCTCAGCTACTGAAAATGAAGAATATATACAACTCAACATCTTTGAACAGAAGTAAAGTCTAGCTAAACAGTCTCAAGACAACATGAAAATAAGATAAGGCCTAACTAAACTAGTCTAGGCAGTGGGGTGATGTCCTCAGCTAGAGCTGTCCCGTAGATGGTATCCTTCCAGGCCTCCTCTTCGTCCTCTGTAATATTTTCAACAGGTCCAGTCAGGACAGGAGCGAGTACAGTACATCTCAATAGTTCATAGCAGGTTAGAAAATATAAGCATACAGTAAAGTAACATATAGATACTGAAGAAATGCAGTATGTAAACAGAGAGAGAGAACTGTAATAGAAATATCTACTATAAGTAAAGAGCTACCAGTGACTAGTGATTTAGAGCACAAAGTCGACATGTGAACGACTTGATTTGTACATGGCTATACTAAAGAGGCGTACATGGCTATTCTACTTTGGAAATTGTTCACATGGCTATTTATACTCCCCTGTACCCCCAACTAATACACAAGGATCCAACCAGGTTATGTTATAATTCTATGTAACAGCCCCCGAAGGGTGATAAGCCTCCGAAAGGTGATAAGCCCCCGAAGGTTGTTATGCCCCCAAAGGGTGATATGCCCCCAAAGGGTGATAAGCCTCCGAAAGGTGATAAGCCCCCAAAGGGTGATATGCCCCCAAAGGGTGATAAGCCTCCGAAAGGTGATAAGCCCCCGAAGGGTAGTACATAGTAGTCCCATAAATGGGATAAAATTCAAAGAAGACTCTGTGATCACATGGGTATATGTCACAAGTGATCAAAGAACCAAAGAAGCATATGATACGCTATGTAAGTGAAACGCACAGAACATAGAGTACCCGATGCTTCCTGAAGGGATAACATCTCAGGGAGGGATCCATATTGTACTAATCCGTGTGACCAACGTGACAGTATCAAGTAAAGTAATTTAATACAGAAAAATAATTCTAAGCAGGATATGAAATGATCAGAGAATGTACTCGCCTGTATCTGAGTGTCCGGATGAAATGTACTGTCCGAGGAGAGGTGTCTGGCTCCTAATCAGAACAGCACAAGTCACAATAAGTCTAAAATGATATAATGAAGTCCTATTATGCATTCTACATGATTCTAGGTCAATCTAGGCCAAAGTCAACTCTTGGTCAACTCTGGTCAACCCTAGAAGTCAAACTAGGTCAAACAAGACTAATCTAGGCTAATCAAGTCTATACTAGTCTAACCTAGGCTAAACTAGCCTATTCCAAGTCTAACAAGACTGTATAAGACTAATCTAGACTCTACTAGGTCTAACAAAATCTAAGTTAAACAATTCTAGGCTAACCAATATCCATATATACCTGTATAGCATGAATATATACTACATCTACACTTGCTAGCATATGGCACATAGCCTATAGGTAACCTATAACAAAACCCTATATACAACCCTATAGGCTATCACATATCACATATAGTCTATACTCTACAAACAACCATACAATTATATATAAACATATATCTATACAACCACTATATAGGTATATATCTATATAAACATCTCACATATCATATATATATACATAGGAAACAAGGAAAGGAAATGTGATTGTGTACATGTGTGTGTATGTGTGTGGGACTTGAGAGTGAGGAAACATGTGTATGTGTGTGTTGTGCTAGTGAGACTAGAGTGTGTGACAATGAACTGTGGCATGGCAAATCAGTGTGAGGTCTAAAAAATAACAGTGAGGGGTTAACATTGTGTGAGACATGAGGGTTCAATGTGTGCAGTGTCAAGGGAAATAAGGGAATACATGTGTTTATACAGAATTTAGGGTGTGAGTGATACATGTGTGTGTCAATGTCAAGATAACAGGGCCTGTGTTCAGTGAGGTGTCCAGTAAATGTGAAACATGAGACACTTGTGTGTGTATCATGTAGGAACAGTGGGTGTTCCCATTGAAAAACCAATGCATAAACCACAGGGCAGCCCTGACTAAATCCTAGGTTAATATACTGAAAATCAGTCCAACATTGTACTAACAATGAACATAGGAAACAATTCAACAGTTTAAGAGTGAGCTAACCCATACAACAATGTCAAAATAGTACAAACACCCAGAAATCTCAGTTTAACAGTCTATAACCAATCTCAGGTATTTAACAGTCCAATACAAACCCCCAGTCTCAGTTGCCAGTAAGAAGGAAGGGACTCCATTTCAGTTTAATGCAAGAAGTAATCTCAAGTATTTAATAGTTCATTAAGGAGGAAAAATCAGTTGACATGTCATATGGAAACAACTCATAGCTTAGGATTTTGGAAGACAATGAAGTGCAAAGGAAAATAGGGAATAAATGAAATGGAAAATAGTGAGGAACCCACAACCAGTTAAAGGAAATCAGTTTACAGGTTAAGGGAAGCTTAGTGGACAATACAACCATGTGGCAATAAAAAAACTGGAAAGGAAATCATCTCAGTTTCAGTCCATATCAAGCAACACTCAGATTATACATTGAAAATCATTAATTCAGTTAAGGAATCAACATTCTTTACCATTTAGTAAAAGAAGAACAAATCTCAGGTTTTGAAGAGGAAAGGAATCAATTTCTGTTATCACATAGAATCCACATGCCAAATTTCAAATCACCAATCCAAAAACCCATCTCAATTGAAATACCTAACTTACAAATAATAGCAATCATGTGGGAACATTAAATCAGAGAAAGCCATTACTAAACAGGGACTGAAATGTTTAGAAAAAAAGGGAAAATCAATATCGGGCCTGTGTATCAGAACACGCAGTTCTACCCCGATTTTGAATCCAAATTCCTCATTAAAACCCAATTAACATGTAACTAATTCTAACATATATAATACATTATATCTAGGATCAAACTAATCAATTAAAAACAAAATTAAAGGCATTAAAATCGAATTAACACAAGAACACAATTACTGTGCATTGGGCTGCCTCGTGCAGCCATGTCGAGTCCAATAGGACTCGACACACAACACGAGAATGGTTGTGTCCATGTCCAGTATTATAGTGGGTCTAGGGCTAGGGAATAGATACCCTGAATCGTGTCCAAGTTGCGTGTGCATGACACGACACGTGCGTATCAGTGCACATTTTCAATGGAAAACCGCACAGGCAAAAACCAGTGCACGTGCTCGTACGTGTCCGACATGCCACGTGGGCCCGTGCAACTTGACACACGGGGTGACAGACGTTGCCCCATGATGTGTGTCAAGTTTCATGTGTCGGGGTGGCGTGTCCGTATCAGAAATAGGCCCGAGCAGCAGGGCATTCACAGCCCCTACGCGCGCGTGTGCACGACCGTGTGTACACGTGTCCGTGCAGCCTAGACACGACACTAAGACACGACACAAACTACAGAAACGTGTAAGCGAGACCCAAATCTAATTTCCTATTCAAACAAAATCTCAAAAATTGCACGAAATGCCCATTGGGGCATTTCATCAAACACTTAATACTATTCACTGATACGTGTCCAGTTTGGACACGAAAGGACACAAAAATTTGGGGATTCCTATTCTTATAGTTAGGCTAGGTGCAGAATTCTATGGTGTGGATTTGAATATACCTATGAGTATCACAAGCTTCAAATAGCTTCAAAGAAGGGTGCTCCTCTTGATGGCCAAATTCCTCCAATGAGCTCCAATGCTAAGAATACTTGGTACCAACAGAAAGTAGAGGAAATTTAGGACTCAATGCAATTTGTTTGGGTTAAAAAGGAATTAAAATGAATTTACTAGGATTTATTGAAGATGGGAAATACCTCTTTCTAGAACTTGGCAAGAAAACCTAATGGAGGCAAGCCCTAACATTGAGAGGCATTAAATAGGATGGAAAAGGGTTAATAGTAGCTGCCATGGGTTGATTAGGGTTAGGGTTGGTTCATGGTGTGGGCCTATGGGCTATTAAGCCTAAGTCATTAATCATGACTTATGAAGTCATAAGCCATATTAGTCAAATCAACTCCAAATCCCTCCAAACAAGTTCCAATGACTTAACCCTCACTAAATTAGGTCAAAACAAGTTTACTTAACCTAACCAAGTGGTATTAACCTAGGTTAGTCACTAGGTTAGTCTCCTAGTCAACACTAGTCAACCCTCATTCAAACAATTCCAAAATAAATTCTAGAAATTCCCATAAATTCAAATAAATTATAATAAATCCAAATAACCCTAAAATGTCAAAATACCCTAATCACATGGCTAGGCTCTAGGGTAGGCAGTCTCTACTATTCACTAGCACAACACCAAAATCACAAGTCATGAATTTAAATAGTTTAAAAATTAATTAAAAATCACTAAAAATTCTAATATGAAATAAATAACATTAAATAATAATTATAATTACAAAATTTCAAAATTACCCTCTTCTGGAAAACTGGGTGTTACAATGTCACTAATAACCAATTAAAAATTCTACTCTATACTAAGTCCAGAAAGCAACTATCAAGAGAATATATAATCAGAGTAGTAATACGAAAATTAAGAGAGATCAGATGAGCATACGCAAACCCATCGAGTTAACTTGGTTTCCCTCGTAGAGGACTAGTCCAGGCCTGATAACTTTCACTCAGGATTGAAATCTACTATTTGTGAAATAGGGTACACACGTGCCTTAACTCAAAAGAGCACGCCAACTTCTTAAAAACACGAGCCTTGGAAGTGCTCGCTACTTTGACTTTACAGATGTGAAAAACTTGGAATTCTCCAAGTGACTTTTTTCAACTCTTGTACAGAACTTCTAGCTGAATCGTACTTGAGCACCTTGGGGCTTAGGAAATTTTGTGGCTAGTAGATTGGAAGAGTAAGGATTAGTATGAATAAGACTTAGAAGATTGAGAGTAAGAGATCTGATTTGAAATGAAAGAAATCAATCCCTATATATAGTAGTCATGAGAGGAAGAATTCAGCCAAAATTATGTCCCAAATTTTTAAAAATTTGAACGTTAGACAGCTTGGATCATGGTGTTCCTAAAAATTTGGTTCCTGAAATTTAGGGGGCAAAGTTCGGCCTGAACTTTGCCTTAGACAAAGTTCAGCTCGAATTTTGTGTTCCCTGGGCCAGAAGCTCTATATGACTAGATATGACTAGCATTGGTTTGGTTTTGGTTAGGAGTTGGTCTATTTTGGTATGGTGGAGCTTAGAAAAGTATGATTATGGGTTGAAATGATCAGTGCGACTCAACGTACATAATTTCTAGACTCAATAAAATGAAAGATTACAGACTCGATACCAAGTACATTAGCAAAGTCACAACTTTGTAGACGACGTCTTATCTCGACCAGGGGATGTTCTGTCTTGAGCTTGATGTGTCGTATTAGATCATATCATATATATGTTTGTTAATTATCTAAATCAGGTTGACCATGATCCCGTTTGGTCAACGGATACCATCAACGTCTCCCAGCTTTCCGACAGAGAACTCAAGAGCAATAGGGTCTGAAGCTCATCATCAGTCACCATCTTCGTCGCAAACAGCTGATTGATGATACTCTGAACCTTGTTCAGATGCTGTGCCACCGAGGCACCCTCCATGTACTTCGAGTTGACGAGTTGGCAAATAAAAAATGCCTTGTTGCTAGTCGTCTTCCTTTTGTACAACGAATGCAGCTTCTCCCATAATGCTTTTATCGAACTCTCCATGGATACGTGGTAAAACACAGAGTCGATCGTTCAGCTATTGGCAGATGAATCCAATGGCCTTCCGATCCAGTTGTTTCTAGTCTTCAGTAGCTTTATCCGATGGCTTTGCACTATCGCCCTCCAACTGACCATGCAAGTCCTTGTATCAGAGTAGATCCTCCATCCTTGGCTTATAAATCGCCTAGTTCCCTCCTGTGAGGGTGATCATATGAGTGTTCATTTGCTCCGTAGACATGGTTGTCAGAACCCGAAAGCTCTAATACCAATTATTGGGTATCAGACCAGAACGAACCTCACTCTGATACCAATTATTGGGCGCGTACGGAAGCGTTTGTCAATCCACCTAATCAAAACCAATTCTCTTCTAACAGACACCAAGCACAAGATGAAGAAAAGTATATGGCAGTAACGTACGTCACCTGGACAAATTCTGACATTTAATAACTCAGATGAGAATACAATATTGACAAAACTCATGTTGAACCCTTTGACATCATAGGTTCAACCCCCTCACTACTCTCAAGAAAAAAACAGAAGATTACAATTGGAATCACTCACCAACCCGTAGCAATCTCCCTAGCCGAAGTTGATGACTCATCGATTAGATCTTCTTCTTCCTTTTGTCTTGGATGGCCAAGTCCTAAAAGCAAAGTATGAACTTTCTGTTAGATTTTCTTGTGGACAAGCACCCCGAATCTCCACTTTGTGCTTTTTTGTGCCTCCACCTTCACCCCATATATGTAGGATGAAAAAAATCTTATTTTAGGTCATAATATGATTTTTTAAATAGGAAGTCCTCAAATAAGAATCATATTACACCTAAAATAGCCCATCAATTATCATATTTTAGATCATAAAATGATTTCCTAAAATAAGAATCATATTATATCTAAAATAGTACAACACCTATTATGGACATCCAAATATAATTAAATTAATATTTAACTTAGATTTGGATTCCACAAATATCTCGTAACCAAATCCAGACTCGACTCCAACAAAACCACCACAACTACTTAAGTTAGAAAATTGATTACAATAATGAAAAATATGTTTACCGGAGCGAAGAACACAAAAGTGAGAACCGATATGGATCCCTTGAAACGAACTCCTTGAGATCAAATCTGCGAACTCTCTCCAAATCTTTCTCCTTGAAAGTTGTAACTCTTGAGAAACTCTCTCATTGGCGAATGGATGTCGTAATTAGGATTAGTAAATACCAATTTAACTCTTGAGAATCTCTCTGATTGGCGAATGGATGTCGTAATTCGGATTAGTACATCCCTATTTATGTCCTATTACTCTATGAACAATCATCGTCATTCAGATCGAACCAAATGACCAGATTAAAAAAAGTATCTTCCAACTTATGCCTGAGGGCAAACCATCGGCATATCGTGTGAACACAAATTTTCAGACAAAAGTTGTCGGACGTCTTTTGCGCTTTTAAGCATATCGACGGTATGTCGACAACATTATTGTCGGTATATTGTTGGCTCTGATAGTGCTATAATAGGAGCAGTATCCAACTTTGAATCAAACTAACTTTTCGAAATGAATTTGATAAACTGTGATTACCAACTTCGACACTTTAAAAATATAATTGATATGTTATTATTATAAATTTCTCATAAACAATTTATTTGTTTTATCTTTATAACTCTACCTAGTTCGATAATCATGATTTAATATACATTACGTGCCTCAAACAAAAGCTAGATACTACCTGTCAACCTATTTGTATCGTATATGATCAACCGATACATAATGAAATAGTAATATATCCAATCGAATCCTAATATACGTATTGTATATCGTAAGATACTAACAACATAGGTCTTAAGCTTGTCCACAGTTCAAGCTCAAACCTAGCTCACGGGCATTATAGAGAGTCGAATTTGAGCTCAATATAGGCTTGTCATAAACTCGACCTCTACTCTTTCTTAAGAGAGCCGAGCCCAACCTTGAGTAGTAGGGTGCTCCCCTACTCCATAGTGGCGACAAAACTATTTCCAATAAGTAGATAAAATTATTATAGCATTCCAACATACTAGGACAATATAAGACTTTAGAGGTTTTGCATATCGCTCCCTCTCAAACAGAAATTTTGCATAAAAATATATCAAAAATATTAACCCCGAATCAAAAAATTTGAATAAAAGTGTAATTAATTTATAAAAAATAACAACGTTGCCGGGGATCGAACCCAGGTCATCCGCATCATAGGCGGAAATACTCACAACTATACTACATCAACCTTCTTGGATAAAATTTTCAAAGCATTTGGATTTAAATAGTAAAAGTAATTTTCTTGGAAAAGTAAATGGAAGAAATGATCTAATGCGTTACAAGAAAATATGATAAGAAGGAGACATTGCCACCATAATGCTTCCCACCCACACGAATGTTTTGCCTAATGTCCTTGGAAGAATTGATGGTGTTGTAGAATGTTTAAAGGTTCTGATTGTTGGGAACAGACACGGAACCAGTAGAATGAACATCGTTTTAAAACGAAAAGAAATAACCTATAAATGAAGCGAAACACACAACCTGTATGTGATGCTAAATTCCTACGCACAGAGCAAACCGAACTGGTATAGCAACGATATATCGTATGAACATAAATTTTTACACAAAAGTTGTTGAACTTTGTTGGCACTTTTAAGCTACTGACGGTATGCCGACAACATTATAATCGGTATATTGTTGGCTCTGGCACTGCTCTAATAGGAGTAGTATCCACCTCCGAATGATCTCGAACTCGTCATCTTTGATTTTTTGGGCTTTTTCGACACACGAGTGATGTTCGTCACACTCCAGGATGTGCCAACAGAACTCATCTGCATAAGCATCTAGATTGCTCTTGCTCACACCTTTTGGTCATGTCTTTCGTACGGCTAGGCAAATGTCCATATGACCCGCGGGGTAAATGGCACTCTAGCTAATGTGGGATGGTCCATGTCTCTGTCGAACCACTTTGGTCATACGACTTTGGCAGGTGATTTGAGAACCGGCGAGCTTCGTTGGGACAACCTTCCATATGCTACCAAAAGTTGCTTCGATTGAAGCTTTTTTTTAAAATTAGTAAAAATCGCAAACCGAATTGAACGTCAATGGGGATAATCAATTGACAAGGATACTGATTTAGGATGTACCGAAAGTAGATGTTAACGGGGATGTAGCTCAGATGGTAGAGCGCTCGCTTAGCATACGAGAGGTACGGGGATCGATACCCCGTATCTCCAACTTTCTTACTCTTCTTTTTTTTTCCCATTATTTTGCACGCATTCTGCTGATTAATTCAACAGATGTGTGGGACTCGTATGGACTAATTTGATTAAATATTATAGAGTGAAACAGTTCACGTGGCAGCGTACGGCCACTGAGGAGGACGAAGAGGAGAGGAAGAAGAAAATGGTCCATTTTTGACGCTTCCGACGAAAGAGATGGAAGAAAACAAAGACTTGGAGTTGTTTACAAATCGACCCTCTGAAACAGAAATTTTGCATGTCTATTTTAAAATTTTGAAATCCAAAACGAATTGTCAAATTTTGCCCTCAAAACTTAATGTTCATATTATTATTTTTGTACAATAATATTATCAACCAAAATTTCAAGAAATAAAACTTTAAAGAAAATAAATATCCAAAATAATATGTCATAATAAAATACTAATAAAATTGGAGATGTATTAAGCCCAAAAAAAAATCCTAAATATATAGGTTCACGAATAAAATTACAACTTGTTCTATTGTTCAATTACCTCCAAGAAAACATACATAGAGAGAAAGAGAGATTGATAGACCGACAGAGGAGATTGATAACGACGGAAAGGTAGAGAAGATTAAGAGCGATGGAAGGGAAGATGATTTTGACAGCGGCTGTACAAAAAAATATATCTATGACTAACTGAATTGTCTATTGGTATTCTAGTATATGATGTTTAGATATCATATAACAAACAGCAACAAAATTTATAGGGACTAAAAGAATTAGAATGAGTCAGTTGGATTTCAGTTCAAACTGGACTTACATACATTATGGAAAATTCAAAAGATACATTAAAAATTACTTATGCTAGCCCAATTTTTTTTTACTTATTTACAAGTTTGCCACCTGAAAAATTGCTTCAGGCTAGCCCAATTTTTTCAGGACTATCAAAAATTTGACAGTCCTTCTTATTGGAAGAACTGTCAAAACTTTGACAGTTTATATTGGAAGGACTGTCAAATATTTTGACAGTTCTAATTTTTTAGAACTGTCAAATATTTTGACAGTCCTGGACTCCTGATGATGGTGATGATGGATGTGGTGGTTGTGGTGGTAACAGAGAGGAGCTCGCACGATGAAGGCGAGGAGGGGGCCATTGCCAAGGAGTTCAGCGACAAAGACAAGGTCGTCGGCGGAGGCGACAATGTAGAGGAGCTAGCCGCAGTAGCTACGCACGGAGGAGTGGGGAACCATAGTCATGAAGGAGGGAACGGGCGATGGAGGAGCGGCAACGGCGGACGACGGGGGTCGCGCCAGAGGGAGTCGAGGTGGCAGAGGAGCTCGCGGACGAGATCATAGCAGCCGCTTGCATCGGCGAGGTCGACGGGGGAGGCGTACCCAGCCTGCGCTAGTACCAAGTAATTTGGGATGTGGGCAGTCCTAAAGAAAAACTCGGATTGTCCTGGATAAAAATTGGATCAACCTGGACTAGCACCAAGTAACGGGCTGTCCGAAGTAAAAAAATGAAGTACCTGTAGAATTTTCCTATATTAAATAGTATAAAAAATCTAGTGCCCGCTAAGATCTTGGGCCTGAGGTAGTCGCCTTATTAGCTTCATATCAAGTCCGGGCTTGCTTGAACTAGGCCGAGGAGACATTGATGCCATAATATTTCCCACTACGCGAATGCGTGTCTATGTCCTTGGAATAATTGACGTTGCAGTCACACAGAATGTTTAAAGGTTATAACGGTTAGGAACTGTCACGACCCGATCCCAAATTATTGGGTCGAACCGGATCATGTCCAGCCTACACCGTTGTGAGACGGCGGCAATAAGCTGTTCTATATGCATTTGTCACAACTCGAATATACGAAAATTTTAAAACTTTTATTCAACATTTGAAAAGTACAACTGGAAATGAAAGAACTGAAATAAAGTGCTGAATTCAAATTAACAAAATTCCAAAATGATAAAACTAAAAACTGGAAATGACTAGCTAAGCGGTCGACTCATCAACCTCAGGTCCTGCATCCTCCAAGGAGGACTCTGGCAACACCACAGGGTACAAAACCGGGTCATAGTAGCTATTGTGCAACAGCTCTGCATCCTCAATGTCACCTAAAAATGTTGTCTTCAGTCAGGAGGGAGCATGTACGAATATGTATCTCATATTTCAAGTAATAATAGAAAAGTGCAGGTTAAACAGTTGAAACAATATTTTTCAGCATTTTATTAAAAACAATATGATTTGAATGTGTAATCGTCTATGACCGGCTTGGGTTATTCAATAGCGTCCTAGCAACGCGATACGGCTTATCCCCGTGTGTAAGAGGGGTAAGCTCGCACAATATGCAATATGAGGGGTATTGGTCATAAACGTTACACTATTCCTCCAATCCCCATAATCAATATCAATTAATATCTGAACCCTAGAAGAGGGTTCCGTGTAGCAATATGGTTTAAACATGCAGCTAGATAATTACTAAATAAAATATAAGAAAATATAACCGTAACTTGCCTCTGTTAATTGACTGGATCGAGAATGTTGGTACCGAGGAGGATGTCAGGTTCGTCTCCGAGATCCTATAGTTGAGAACCTTGGCTTAGAACAATAATGAAACCATTCTAGGTGTGCTAGTTACAATCTCTAGAAGTAGACCCTAGTCATATTTTAAGTTATTTAATTAATCTACCGAAAATCGTCTAACGTCGTAATCTACGTTCATTATTATTTTAATGAAATAATGAAACCATTCTAGTTAGGAACGGACATGGAACTAGCAGAACAAATATCATTTTTAAACTAAAGGAAATATTGAGAAACAAAGAGATACCCACAACATGCATACAATGTTAAATTTTCACACACACACAAGAGTACAACACAAATAGAGTGATGTGAAAAAAATTGATGAAAAATCATGGAAGGATTTGAGTCCAACCCCAAAAAACATTAATTACCTAATTAGAAAAGTATACCGACTCATCTACAAATATTTTTCAGGGATCCAACATGAACCACCACAAGTACTCAATTTAGAAAATTGAAAATTTATGAAATGCCCAAAAAATGAAAAAGTGTTAGAAAAACCCACCGCACAATAAGATTTCATCGCGTGCCCAGAATTAGCAAAAAATATATAAAAAGGTTATGAATGACCTTTTTGCCCTTCCTTCTAATTTATTGAAAACACCCACGAAACTACTCTTAAAAAAATGTTTCGATACTTCATCTTCTTCCATACGCTGCTCACTTTCGAATATAGGTTTTCTCCTCAAAACTCTTCAAAAACTGGTCAAAAAATTTCGGAAGGCCGACAAACGATGAAGCAGTTTATCTCAGGCTCCTCGAAGATACGCTTATTTTGTGACAAATCGGACATCGTTTCGACCTCCCAGTCAAAAGTTATGGCCCTCCAAAGTTTTAATTGACCATAAAATACAGAAAAATGGCCATTATTCGTGTTAGAACATGAAGAATGTTAATTTTGCATGAGGGTGGCCATTCTCCATGTTAGTAACACGGAGAATGGCATTCTCCATCTTAATTTATACGGAGAATGACCATTCTCTGTGTTAGTAACACGGAGAATGGCATTCTCCGTCTCAATTTACACGGAGAATGGCCATTCTCCATGCTAAATTAAACGAAGAATGACCATTCTCTGTCTTAATTTACACAAAGAATGGCCATTCTCCGTGTAACCAGTGTTAAATAATACTGGAGAATGACATTCTTCGTGTTAAATAACATAGAAAATGGCATTCTCCGTGTTAAATAACACTGGAGAAACACGAAGAATAGCCATTCCAGTGTTAAAAACGCAGGAGAATGGCCATTCTCTGTGTTAGAAACACGGAGAATGGACATTTCCTGTGTTAAAACGTAGGAGAATGACCATTCTTCGTGTAATTTAGTACGGAGAATGGCATTCTTCGTGCTAATTTACACGAAGAATGGCTATTCTTCGTGCTAAATTATACGAAGAATTGTCATTCAAATGTTAAAACATAGGAGAATGGCCATTCTTCGTGTTAGAAACACGAAGAATACCATTCTCCATGTTAGTAACACGGAGAATGGCATTCTTCTTGTTAAAATGCAGGAGAATGACTATTTTTCGTATTATATCGACGGAGAACAGTTGATAGAAACCTAATTTTTTATTTTTTTTGTTTTGTGGAAAGAAATTTGACGTGAATAAAGATTCAAGAGTTTTCGTTCTTCTTTCAAAATGATGCTAACTCTTATAGAAAAGAAGAAGATATTCTCTCCATAATTAACCTAATTGTCGAAGAAGAAGAAGAAGAAGAAGAAGATGATGATGATGATGAAGATGAGCGATAATCGGAGTTCGATTGAAAAAAGCACGGTAAACTACGAACGATCTTTGCGATCTCAGCTGAAGACGAGAGCAATGAAATTCAGATCTCTCATGAAGAAGAAGAAGAAGACGACGAGAATCGCAATCCAAATATGAGTATGTGCGGAGGGATAGTTATGGTATTAATTTTGTAAATACAGAGCATCTAAAGGGAATCTTGGAATACTTAACGTGAAAATATATAATTCTGGACATTTCATAAAATCCATCCTGCGGATGGATTTTTCATAAAAATTAACCCTAAAATTGGGTCTCTCAGCAGTTTCCAGATTACAATAATGAGAAATATGTTTACCAAAGCGAAGAACACAAAAGCGAGAACCGATATGGATCCCTTGAAATGAACTCCTCAAAATCAAAACTTAGAAGTCTCTCCAAATCATTCTCCTTGAAAGTTTTAACTCTTGAGAATTTCTCTTATTGGCGAATCGATGTCATAATTAGGATCAATAAATCCCTATTTATGTCTTACTGCTCTATGAACAATCATGGTCATTCATATCGAACCAAATGACCAGATTAAAAAACATATATCTTCTAACTTATGCCTGAGGCATACCGTCGGTATATCGTGCGAACACAAAATTTCATACAAAAGTTGTTGGACGTCTTTTGCATTTTTAAGCATATCGATGGTATGCCGACAACATTACGGTCAATATACTGTTGGCTCTGATAGTGCTTTAATAGGAGCAGTATCCAACTTCGAATCAAACTCACTTTTCAAAACGAATTTGATAAACTGGTATTACCAACTTCGAACCACTTTACAAAATAATTGATATGTTATTATTATAAATTTCTCATAAACAATTTATGTGTTTTATCTTTACAACTCTATCTAGTTCGAGAATTATGATTTAATATACATTATGTGACTCAAATAAAAACTGGATACTACCTGTCAACCTATTTGTATCGTATATCAATCGGTACATAACAAAATGGTAGTATATCCAATCGAATCCTAATATACATATTGTGTGTATCGTAAGATACTAAGAACATAGGGCTTAAGCTTGTCCACAATTCAAGCTCAAACCTAGCTCACGAACATTATAGAGAGTCGAATTTGAGCTTAATTATAGGCTTGTCTTAAGCTCGACCTCTGCTCTTTCTTAAGAGAGCCGAGCCCAACCTCGAGCAGGAGGGTGCTCCCCTACTCCATAGTTGCGACAAGAACTATTTCTAATAAGTATGTAAATTTATTCTTACACTCCAACATACTCGGGGACAAAATAAATTCTAGAGGTTTTACATATCGCCCCCTCTCAAACAGAAATTTTGAATAAAAAATATAATTAAAAAAATAACACTGAATCAATAATTTTGAATAAAAATGTAACTTATAAAAAAATAATGTTGTTGCCAGGGATTGAACCCGGTCGTCCACATGACAGGCGAAAATACTCACCACTATACTACAACGACCTTCGGTTAAAATTTTCAAAGCATTTGGATTTAAATAGTAAAAGTAATTGTCATGGAAAAGTAAATGGAAGAAATGATCTAATGTGTTACAAGAAAAATATGATAAGAAGGAGACATTGACGCCAATATTAGGGGTGGGCATACGGGTCCAGGACCCGCGGTTCCGATCCGGCCCGAACCGTATATTGGTCAAATGGGGCGGTTCCTAAAATTTGGAATTTAAAAGGGATGGGCCGGGACGGGTATTGTGACACTAACGGGGCGGGGCGGGTCCTATTTTTAAAATAAACGGGGCCCCGGACCGACCCGTTTCTAGGAGTATAATTTTTTTATTTATTAATTTTGATTTTTGTCACCCTCGAAATTCGTGATACGTATTTTAAGTGTACGTGTACGTATTTCGGGCTCGTATTTTTGATTTGTCATAATTAGTTAGCCTTGGATTTTATTTTGCATGTTGCATTAGCATGGTTTATCATGGCATTGCATTGGCTTGGTTTGGTTCGGTTTAGTGGGTTTGGCTTGGTTTGATTTTATATGGAGACAAACCCCACCTACCACCCACTCATTTCTTTATAAGCCACCTAACCACTCTCTCTCTCTTCCATCAATTCTCATTAACTCTTTCTTCTTCCTCCCCATTAATTCTCCACCTACCAGAGAGAGAGAGAGAGGAGAGAGAGAGGAGAGAGAGAGAGAGAGAGAGAGAGCTTAGGCAAGTGCATCTTGCTTCATGGAGGAACTCCATTTTTATAGTTCCACTTTCTTCCTTATGTGTTTTTAACCAACTTTAGTACTTAGCATTTCCATTTCCATGGCTAAATTCTTGTAGATCTAGCTTTGTGATATTTTCGGTTTTGTGGGTTTTCATCTATCAACTTGTTTACTTTTGTTAGCAAATACTTTCATGTTGTAGAGAATTTTGTTCTACCCAATTTTGACCTATGGAAGTCCAAATTTGGACTCTTGTAGAAAATTGGGTGGTGTGGAGAAGCCATGGTATTTTCCATGAACTTCTTCTCAATTGGCAACAAATTGTTGCTGGCTTGCAATTGTTTGGCCGCATGAGTCTTGCCTAGCCGCATGGGCATGACAACATTATTTATTTGCTGTCATGATGGCACTTCATAGCAAGCATAGTAATTGTGCCAGGCTTAACATTTGAGTGCCCCGTGCAGTATGTATTTTGCATGCAATAAAGTTCCCTGGCCGTATGGCCAAGCATATATATTAGTTGCATGCAGTTGCAATAATTAAATAACTTGCAAGCATAAAACTTTAAGCCAGATATATATTAATATAGTGCATGCACATGGACCTAGCCGCATATGCATTAGTACCTTGCATGCATGGAGCTTTAGTCTAATACGTATTTGCATGCATAAGGACCTAGCCGTATATGCAATATTTCTTTGCATATGCATAAAGCTTCAGCAAGATTTTAGTTAGTTGCATGCTAGGCTTAAGCATTAATTAATGCATGCTAGGCTTAAGCAATTAGTTGCATGCACTTAACAAGTTACATGCATTTAATTATTGGCCTTCCTTGGCCTTCAGGAAGACCCGGCCGCATGGAGTATAGGCCACACATTAAAATATTTGTATACAATAAGAATTACATACATTTATAGTTTTATATATATATATATATATATATATATATATATATATATATATATATATATATATATATATATTATTAGCTTTAGGAAGGATCTTAGCCGTATTGCCTATATTCCTAGCACTGGCCGCATAACCATAGGGAATTATTTGTTTGGCTTTGTATTGGCCTTCAGGAAAATTTGTAGCCGCATGGCCCTTAGCTTTTAGTTGCATTCAGCAACTTAGATTGGCCGCATGGCCTTACTTTAATTATTTGCATGTAGCCATTTTAACTTGGCCACATGGTCACATATATATAATATGTGCATGGCCAATAATTCTTGGCCGCATACATTGTTTGAGTGCCCACGTGCCATATTTTGCCGCATATACCATGGTGTGCTGGCCTCATTAATATGAAGCATTAATTGTAGTGGGGTCCCACAAGGTTTGTATCCATGTAATTTTAAGCCACATGGCCTCAGTACTTGAGTGGCCACGTGTCCTTTTCTTTTGCTTGAGTGGAAGCTTGCATTTATTGCGGGTTCCTCTCCCCTTGTCTTTTCTGGTTGCATGAATATTTCTTGCTGGCCGCATGGCCCCTTCGGTTATTTTTTGGCCGCATAAGCTTTGGCTAGTCGCATGGGTAACCTCCCACTCTCTTTGGCCGCATGTATGTTCTTCCATTTTTGGGCCGCATGGCGTCTACTCTGATTGTTTAAATGTTTTATTTGCCTGAATTGTAGTCAGAATTTCTTCCCACTCCCAACATGAAAGTTGTAGAGTATTTCCTTGGCTTCAAGATATATATATTTTATTCTTATTATTATTATATATTATATATTATTATTTAATTATGCAAGTTTCTTCCCTCCTTAATACTAAGAATAACATGATAGTGCCCCGTGGTGGTGCACTCTTGACAAGTAAACTTGACATGTAATCCTGAACGTTGTTGCAACAGCTAGCTTGACATGATAAGTGATAACTCGCCTTGACACCGTGGGTGATATTCTTGTACGTGCTTTCTTAATCCACCGGTCTAGTCTTGCATCATGTCTAGGAAGTGGGTCCCTGGTTACCACGGTCAGGGACTCACACTGAATCTGGCTAGGCTGACGACTAGATTCCATCTGTAGTTCATGAAGATTTTCCAGCTACAGGCAATCCCGTTACCTGGGCGCGCATGTGGAATTGTAGCCTGCCGGCGGGTAGGGCACATTTTCAGCATACTGCCATGTGTTGCACCCTTCAAGAACGGATATTCGACCTGCATAACCTGGATGGTCTGCAGGACTTGTGGCTGTGAAATATCTCATTGGATCTTGTTAGTAAACTAGGCTTGTGATAACCCTAGTTAGTTAAAGTATCAAGCCGTACACATTTCTTGGCCGTGAATGTTGAGTGGTTCCCCATCCTCTGGTCACTTAATGCCATGTTTTATATTCCCATGATTTATTATTATCTTCATTTACTTTTATGAGTTGTTATGCTGGTTTTAGTTCTTAAGTGGAGCTTCCTTTGTGGCACTTGCTCTTTCTGGGGTCTGACCCAGCTGGTTTTGTGTGGCCAGATACCGGAGCAGTTCTCGAGGATCCCCCGACCTTCCAGTCCGATGGTGACTACCAGACGTAACTAGGGTCTCGAGTGGGTTTCTCCTTTTGTTTCTTCCACTTTATTGTAAATTATTCTTTTGAGGCGTTTAGCCGACGAGCAAGTGTTAGCTCGATTGTACATTTACTTACTGTCTGCCTACGGGCTGTAACATGATTGACAAGTCCTAGGGTTGATCATGTATGACTGAAACTCTTGCTAGTCTTCATATTTGTACGACTAGCTTCATGATCATCTAATATATAATGTTTGGGACGTCTTACTATTGTATATTTGATGGTCTTACATCTTGTAAACTGCTATTACTTGCTTGAGATTGAGACACTAGGCTTGTTCTTGACCATAAGAGACTGCTGGATTGTAGATAAACCCTCATGTATCTAGAAAGCCGTGATCGTATATCGAGGTGGTATACACTTCTATGTACGTAGCTGGCTGTGTCTGTCACCCGCTCTCCAATATTCTGGTTCTAGGGCGTGACAATTTTTTTCTTATTATAATTTATAAATAATGGCACACGTTATTGTTTACTAAACAAATTCTAGAAATTGGAAACATAATACTTGTTTTGTTCTTCTAGATAATAGAACATGTGTAAATGTTTGCTATTCTATAATTTGTTGAATATTTTTTTGGATCCGTTTGGACCCGCGGGTCGACTCGGTTTGGACCTGTTTCGAACGGGTCGAATCCGTACCGGTTCCAATATTTTTTGGACCCGTCCCGCTCCGCCCCACCAATTAACGGGTCCGGTCCGGATCCATAAAATTTGGACCCGGCCCGACCCGTGCCCACCCCTAGACCAGGGCCGGCCCTGAGTTTATGGGGACCCTGGGCAAACTTTCAAAATGGCGCCCATACAAATGAGGCCCATATATAATATAAAAAAATCCTGAAATAAAAATAAATTAAAAAAATTGTTATAGCTAAGGATTGAACATAGAACCTCTAATATGCAAGTATAACCTAATAACCACTACACCATAACTATTTTGTGTTAAGAGAATCATGTTACATATTTGTTCTATTTTAAGTACAAGATTATAAATATACATATGTAAAAATAAATTTTTTGGGCCCCCAAATTTTTTGGGACCCTGGGCCAGGGCCGACCTGCCCTAGACGCCATAATGCATCCCACCCACACGAATGTTTTGCCTATTGTCCTTGGAAGAATTGATGGTGTAGTCATGTAGAATGTTTAAAGGTTCTGATTGTTGGGAACAGACATGGAACCAGTAGAATGAACATCGTTTTCAAACGAAAAGAAATAACCGAGAAACGAAGCGAAACACACCACCTGTATGTGATGCTAAATTCCTACGCATAGAGCAAACCGAACTGATATAGCAACGATATATCGTATGAACATAAATTTTAACACAAATGTTGTTGAACTTTGTTGGCACTTTTAAGCTACTGACGGTATGCTGACAACATTATAATCGGTATATTGTTGGCTCTGGCACTGCTCTAATAGGAGTAGTATCCACCTCTGAATGATCTCGAACTCGTCGTCTTTGATTATTTGAGCTTTTTCGACACACAAGTGACGTTCGTCACACTCCAGGATGTGCCAACAGAACTCATCTGCATAAGCATCTAGATTGCTGTTGCTCACACCTTTTGGTCATCTGACTTTGGTAGGGATCTAGGGCTAGGCAAATATCCATATGACCAGCGGGTAATTGGCTCTCTAGCTAATGTGATATGGTCCATGTCTCTGCCGAACCACTTTGGTCATACGACTTTGGCAGTGGTTCGAGAATCGGCGACTTGGTTTGGGACGACCTCCCACGTGCTACCAAAAGCTGCTTCTATTGCAGCTTTTTAAAAATTAGCAACAATCGCAAACCAAGTCTTATTCCAGTGTTGTAAATAAGGCTCGATTTGTAATTGTTAGTGATTTTCAAAAAGTGACAGCATAATCTTCTTCTTCTTTCTTCACTTCTTTCGAAAGCTGGGCCCAAATTGAACTAGCTTTCAGAAGAGAAAATAGTAAACAACTATTACAAACTCTTGGGACCGGTTAAAATAATCAAATTTGGTAAAAGGTGGATGTTAAAAGTTGTTCCGAAATCGAACTAAAACTAATTTTTCAAGATAAATTTAATACGATATTATTACCAACCTACTTTGGACCACTTTTTAAAATAAAATTGATAAGTTATTATTACCAAATAACTTTTCAAGAATCGGTTCAGATAATCAATTGACAATGCTAGTGATTTAGAATGTACCAAAAGAAGATAATGTCAAAGGGGATGTAGCTCAGATGGTAGAGTGCTCGCTTAGCATGTGAGAGGTACGGGGATCGATACCCCGCATCTCCATTTTTTTTTCTTTTTTTCCATATATATATATGGGTTATCACTGTTATTAGTTTCTATAGAAAATAGAAACTATAGGAGCTCTCGTGTTATTAGTTTCAAAGCAGGAATAATCATATAATAAGTGTACAACATAGGGGGTTAATGCAATTAACCCAAAAAAATTATAAGTTAGTTAATTTTGGAATAAATTTTTTAAACAACTGGAAATCTATTATTAAAAGTTATTTATGTTGTCATTTATTTTGAAAATATCACCCAAGGATGGAACCATAATTAAATAAAGGAATATTTTAGCAAATATCCACATTTTAAATGTTGAAACTAACAGATACCCCCCATTATTGTTTTTAACTAGCAAATGTCCTCATTTTTGGTACGAACATAATTTTTTTTTTAAGATATACCCCCACTTTTTAAATAATTTTTTGTTGTTTTACACATGACTAGAGGCATTTGCTAGTTAAAAAATGGTGGGTGTATATGCTACTTTTAACATTTATAATGGGGTCATTTGCTAAAATATCCTTTAAATAAAAGAATGTGGGTGGACTATTTGTTGAAATACCTATTTTTGGAACACTAGTTGGTCTAGTATTCTCTAGGGGTGAATATTATTCCTTTTTTTTTTACGGATAACCGAATTGAACCTAATCCAATAAGAGATTGGGTTCAGTTTGAAAAAATTTTGGTTCGATTTCGGTTTTAAAAATACTAAAATTTCTTATTCAGTTAAATTTTTGGATCTCGGCTTCGGTAAGAAACCGAAAATCGAATACGACTTATGAAATTATGTAAATACCCTCAATTCTATACATATTTTGTTCGATTTTGATTTTTAAAAATACTAAAATTCCTTATTCAGTTTCGGTTTTGGATTTCAGTTTCGGTCCAAAATCGAAAATCGAATACAACTAATGAAATTATTTAAATACCCTCAAATGTATATATATTTTGTGATAAAATGAATATACTTTGAAAACAACAATTATGTATATGTATTTTGAAGTTCAACTTTGATAATTAGCAACTACTCCAACTTAGGACACAATTTTAAAATACAACAAATGTGTGTATAACAATATAGTTTTTAATATAATATAACCATAATTTTTAACTTTGGACCGGACCTATTAAACAATAGAAATAGCCCAACAGAAAAACAAAACAAAACTGAAGGATCGTTTATTCGGTTTGATTCAATTTTGGTTTTGGATAATTTCGGTTCAATTTTGGTTTTCAATTTTTAGAATTCTGGTTTATTCAGTTTTAACTATTTGGTTCGGTTGAAAACGAATAAACCGAATGCTCACCCGTGCCATTCTTGAATTACCTATTTGAGTACATAAATGAATAATATGTTTGATAAACATTGATCTGAAAGACAATTCGTTTATCTCCCATATTACATTTGGCTAAATATAATCACAAATGAAATATAGCTGCAATCCAAAATGTCACAACTTGCAATTAACATGTAAATAGTCCATGTGAATAATATTTTCTCTCTCAAACTCTCTACTTGTCATTTTTTCTTAACTAAACCGTTTACTTGGTAATGTAAAGTAACAGTTTTACTTGTTACTTAGATTTTTTTAAATTGAAATTATGATTAAAAATAAATAAGGAAGCAACTAATTCTTTAATAGATTCTTGACAAATAAATGGACGACTATGCACATCGAGTCGTGGTGTACTGGTAACACCACCGTGCATCGGAGGTGAGGACCGGGTTCGAGTCTTCCCTCCCACGGAGGTGGCTGGGTGGCAGTGGCCACGGCCTCCGGGTCAAGGTCGGATGGAGTCGTCCACCGGCTTTGATTTTTGAAAAAAAAATGGACGACTATCTCAAGGTGTGTAATGGGCTAGGCTGGTATGCTCATGATTTGACCGGATTTGGGTCCGGCTGGACTTAACCCGGAAAAGAAAGCGGGCCTAGCTGGGTTGGTCCGAAAAAGAAAAAAAAAACAAACCCAGTTCGCGTCTGTAAACCGATCATGAGTGGGCCGTCCTAACCGGACTTGATCCGGGCCAATTATGGGCTGAGTTCGGGTCGGCCCAGTTTATTTCAAAAAAACAATCGAAGAATTTTTTTTTGGAGAATAAAAAATTGAATTTTTTTATTTATTAATATCATTAGAATTTATATAACATTAGCCAACAAAAAATTCAAAAGATGATAGTTGATATTTTATTTTCGTAAAATTTGTAATAAAATGTACAAGTATTTTTTTCTTTTATTTTTCGTCATCCGTCCGTCTTCCATCCAAGTTTATTGCTCAGCACCTCCTCCAATAGCGTTGTCCAAAGTAAGAGACTGAAAGTACAGCTCATTGATGTCGGCAGTTTCATCTATTAAATTTTAAGTTCTTTTTTTACGCACGAACCCAATCTTGAATACTGACACATGTTTCCAAAATATCTAGCAGCATCTTGCTCCTCTTCTTACTTAGCATTATTGAACCTATATTAAAACAAAATTCCGATGCTACTGTGGACACCGGGACCATTAATATATCGCATGTTATAGAAGAAAAGTATAGGATACATTTTTTCGTGTCTTTTCCACCATTCTAAAATTGAAAAATACGATGCTGATTCATCTTTATCATAGGAATTTAAATACAAGGACAATTCTTGAGTTGGTAGGAAATATTGTTTTTGTTTCTTCCTCTGCAGTACACTTTTAGCAAGTGATAATTTCGACATAAAATCAGAGTGCTCACTTTTTATTTATATAAAAAAGAAATTTTTAATTTGTTATGAAGTTCATATAAAAAAAATTCAATTTGAAATTAAGCTTACAAAGCTGGATTTTTTGTTTGGATAAAGCTCATGAACAAACTCATTTAGGCTTAAGATAGGTTGTCAACTCGTGTATATTATTGTATATTGATTTGCTTGTGTATCACACGGTGTATCATTTACCGTATCGTGTATTTTTTTTATATATTAAGTTATTAACCCTAGGGTCTCGTTTGGTTCACGGAAAGGACATGAAATGAAAGGAAAGGAAAGGAATTTGATTCTTCGATATTTCCTTTCCTTTGGGAAATTACAATTTCAATCAATTTCCTTTCCAGTGTTTGAAAAAAACAAGAAAATTGGATGGAAAAGTGAATCTTTAAAGGAGGAAAATGAATCTTTGTGTTGGTGGGAGGAACCACTTTTCCTCCTATTTTCCTTAGGGGTGGGCATACGGGTCCAGGACTCGCGGTTCCGATCCGGCCCGAACCGTATATTGGTCAAAAGGGGCGGTTCCTAAAATTTGGAATTTAAACGGGGCGGGCCGGGGCGGGTCGTGTGACACTAACGGGGCGGGGCGGGTCCTATTTTCAAAATAAACGGGCCCCGAACCGACCCGTTTCTAGGAGTATGATTTTTTTTTATCAATTTTGATTTTTTTTTCATATTATAATTTATAAATAATAGCACACATTATTGTTTAGTAAACAAATTCTAGAAATCGGAAAAACATAATACTTGTTTTGTTCTTCTAGATAATAGAACATGGGTAAATGTTTACTATTCTATAATTTTTTGATTTTTTTGGATCCGTTTGGACCCGCGGGTCGGCTCGGTTTTGACCCGTTTCGAACGGGTCGAAACCGTATCGGTTCCAATATTTTTTGGACCCGTCCCGCCCCTCCCCGCCAATTAACGGGTCCGGTCCGGATCCATAAAATTTGGACCCAGCCCGACCCATGCCCACCCCTAATTTTCCTTCCTCTTGGGAATCAAATTTTTTTCTGTTAGTAGTGAATTTCTCAACTCTGTATATAGACTCTAAAATTAAAAAAAAAATAGAATAATAATCTAACCGAGACGACGTTTGATCTTGATTCAATGTCCGTAAAATAATATTCGTCCCACACTGGTGCTTACGGTTTAATAGCGATTAGTCTCCCAGGATACAACGGTTCTTTTCTTCGGTAGTAGCACTTCACACCGTAGGAACTCGTCGAAGCAATATTGGTAGTCCCTCTCTCTTTTAGACTTAATGCTAAATGGATGAATTGATTGAGTGTTTGATTCGTTCAAACACTTATGCTTTTATAGAAATAAAGAGACACAATAGAAAGGATACATCTTTCCAATAAAAAGATTCGTACACCTTTTCATAGATACGTTGCCACAGATTCATTGATAGAAAATTATTATTATTATTATTATTATTATTATTATTATTATTATTATTATTATTACTACAAATATACATTCACTTTTTCTATCAATTCCCACATGAATGAATATTTGTCTGTGTGTAATACAGACACAATACAGATACCCTGCAGACATAATGCAGACACACACACACACACACACACACACACACACACACACACACACACACACACACACAAAGAGAGAGAGAGAGAGGGAGGGAGAGAGAGAGAGGGAGGGAGAGAGAGAGAGAGTGATCATTTGAAATGTTATTGTATCAGGATAGGTAGCTTTCGGCCTTGAACCTTCCCTTGTAAATATTTATCGAGTTTACTAGCTATCCAGTGAACATGATGTCTTAAACTGTTAAGCTATTATTATAAACTTGAGTTAATACATATCACACAACTCCTTTTTGACCAATATTGCTTCTATTGTTTTGTTCATTTTGGTCCTGAATATTTGCCTGGTTTTATAAGTGTTCTTAGAGAATTCATCCTTATAATTTTCATATAAGCGGTCCCACTTCCACACTCATATAGGTGACTTCCTAATAAGAGTATCCTGCTATACTCTACTTGAATTTTAAGTCATAAGAATCATTAAAAGCATTGCTTACCATATTTTTTTTTGCAGATGACACTATTATTTGTCATCTTAGATAATGGGATGTGTATTTAAATACTCGTCAGTGTCATTTAAGAATTTCACATAATTAGGTTGTCCCTTTGAACCTAGATCTTGTGATCTCCAGTCAACTAGGTTGGGTTTTCCTTTATAAATTTTTTTTATCATAAGCTTCAAGCCCATTTCCTTCGATGACTTATATACTTGCTCTATTGTCAAACCTTTAGTTAGTGGATCTGCAAGGTTTTTCTTTGATTTTATATAATAAATCGTGATTATGACATTAGAGAGAAGTTATCTAACGGTAATGTGACGTCTTTGAATGTGTCTTGATTTACCGTTATAGATATGACTTTGTGCTCTACCGATAGCAGATTATCTATCACAATGTATACAAATTGTTGGTACGAGTTTTGGCCATATTGGAATACCCTCCAAGAAATTTCAAGCTACTCTGCTTCTTCACTTGCTTTATCCAGATCTATGAATTCAGATTCCATAGTTGATCAGGCTAACATGTTTGTTTTGAGGACTTCCACGATATTGCTGCACCTTAAAGTGTAAAAAAATATCCACTTGTGGATTTTGAGTCATTAGTATCAGATATCCAATTTGTATCACTGTATCCTTCGAGTACACCTGGATATTTAATATAATGCAATCCATAGTCTCTAGTATATTTTAAATATCTGAGTACTCTAATAATAGCCTTCCAATGATTTTCACTTGGATTACTTGTATAACTGCTCAGTTTGTTAACTGATTGAGCTATGTCCGGTCGCGTACAGTTCGTGACATACATTAGGCTCCCAATTATACGAGAATAATTCACTTGTGAAATACTTTCTCCAGTTGTATTCTTCTTTAAAAGGAGATTTAACTCTACTGGAGTTTTTACAATGTTGTTATCATTTTGATTATATTTCTCTAGAATCTTTTTAATGTAATGAGATAGGGATAATATAAGCTCATCTGGTGTTTTCGAAATCTTAATTCCTAATATAACATCTGCAATTCCCAGATCTTTCATATCAAAGTTTTTGATTAAGATTTAATGTCCTGGATTATGTTATTATTATTACTATTATTAGCATATCATCTACATATAGGCATATAATGACATATCAAGTTTGTGTATTTTTTGAATACACTCATTAATCTTGAATTCATTTGACATAATTACATTGTCAAACTTTTGGTGCCACTATTTCAGTGCTTGTTTAAGTCCATATAGAGACTTAACTAGTTTGTACACTTTTTTTTCTTTATCTGCTACTATGAATCCTTCTGATTGATTCTTGTAGATTTCTTCTTCCAAGTGATCACCATTTAGAAAGGCAGTCTTCACATCTATTTGATGTATTTTAAGGTTGTGTAATGCTGCTATTGCAAATAACATCCGAATTGATGTTATCCTTGCTACTGATGAATATGTATCAAAATAATCAATTCCTTGTTTTTGATTATATGCTTTGAAAACCAATCTTGCTTTATATTTATCAATAGTTCCATCAGCTTTCATCTTCCTTTTGAATATCCATTTGCAGCCTAATGGCTTACATCCTGGAGGAATATCAACTAGTTTCGATGTATGATTTTGCATAATGGACTCTATTTTGCTATTTATAGCTTCTTTCCAAAGTGGTGCCTCTGGTGTAGATATTACTTCTTTAAAAGTTTGAGGCTCATTTTCTAACATGAATGTTAGAAATTCAGGTCCAACGGTCTTCGATGTTCTAGACCTCTTACTGCATCTAGGCTTGTCTTCCTTATCTGCAAATTTATTATTTGCATCCTTTTGACCAGTATGTTTAATATCATTATAATTTCTTTTTTTTGTTTCTCTTTCACGTGTCTTCTTACATTGAAAGACATTCTCAAGGAAGGATGCATTCCTAAATTCAATAATTATATTATTATGTATCTTTGGAATGTTCGACTTATGTATGAGAAATCGATAAGCAGAACTATTTTCAGCATATCCTATAAATATGTCGTCAAAGGTCTTAGGACCTATCTTGACCTTTTTAGGCAAAGGAATTGCCACTTTGTAAGACATCCCCACACTTTGAGGTATTTGTAGGAAAGTTTCTTTCCTTTCCATAATTCATATGGAGTTTTGTCTTCTTTTTTGTGGGACATCATATTTAAAAGGTAGTTGGTTGTAAGTACAGCTTCTTCCCATAAGTTATCTGGTAGTCCTAAACTTAATAATAAAGAATTCATCATATCTTTAATTGTTCAATTCTTTTGTTCAGCAATACCATTAGATTGTGGTGAATATGGTGCAGTGGTTTGGTAGATAATTCTAAGTTATCACTATCAAAATAAGTCATATTAGCGACGCCAGAGAACATCGCAAAACGACAAAAAAAATGTCGTTGATTTCGTTTAGCAATGAAATTAGCGACGTAACATCCATGTTGCGTAATACATGGTTGCTAACAAAGAATCCGTCGCTATTCGTCGCCATGACGATATTTCTTTGCGATGCCAAAACATTGCTAGCATTTTAGTGGCTAGCGACGTTTGTCGATAGGGCATTGCTAATTAGCGACTTAATCGTTCGTTGCTAATTGTCACTGACAGTTTAACGTTTAGCGACGTAGTCGATGACGTTTAGTGACGTTAAATCTGACAATTTGTATTTCACACATCATAATTTTAGCGACATCTTGCGATAGTCAGCGACGTCTTTGACACAGGCTAGCGACGTTCAGATACGTAAATATTGATAAAATTAGCGACGTTAGTTGACTATTTTGCCGACGTATCGAATTTGCCACGTTAGCATGGTAGCGACGTATAGCGACGTTTGCTTTTCAAGCTAGCGATGTCCTGATACACCTTAGCGACGTAGTTTTCCGTTGCTAAGCGTCGGTAAACGTCGCTAAGCGTCGTTAAATTCTTAAAAAAATTAAAAATAGAATTTTGTTTGCTTTTTTCATCAAGAATCTACCTACATTTTAAATGACTTTGTAAATAATAGACCCAGAGCAACCCTCCGTAGAATTCCCTGGGTTCGCCGACCCCTTCGGTGGAACACTCAGCACTGGTAAATCAATATAGAGACAAATGATAAAAATGCACTACCAATATTCAAATAAATAGAATCCAATGATCTGAAAGACATGAAATAGTCGGGTGGATACAAATCAAAGACCAAACGACTATAAAAAGAGTTTGTCCGATAATGTTTCAACAATGACTCAACATAACACAAACTGTCACTAAATATATAAAATAAATACATAAAGATCCAACAATGGGTCAACAACACAACAAATAAAAATTAGTCCAATAAAGGACTACGCATGGTCAGGAAGAGAATGAGGTAGTCCCCGTATCTGGGATAATGTGAACCTATACTGCGCCGAGGTCAGCGTCACCGGTGACGACTCATCAGTAGAAGGAGGAGGAGGTAGTAGAACCAATAGAGTCAGTGTCGACGCATAAGCAGGAAGTTTCTGCTCCATGGCTAGCAGTCTAGAGTTGGTGGAATCCATAACAGCCGCCAGCCTCAAAAGCTGATCACCTATGGCCACCTGTGACCCCTGTACTGCCTGAACGACAGGATCCATCCTCTCCTACACCGCCTGAACGACAGGATCCCTTCTCTCGTTCGTCTCCCTAATGGTGTGCTCGAGCATATCTAATCGTGCAGTGAGCGCCGCATCGTCCATCTGTGGCTGAGACTGGGCTGCTCCGTAATCCTCCACAACAGCTTGTCACGCAGCTCAGTAAGCTGGCGATGGAGTTCCTCTACTCGTACCGACTCCTATGAGGGCTGTAGGGAATACACACTAGTAGAGGGGCCCCTGGATGATTGTGTCACCACAAAGGCACCGTAGGATCCCGTACCGTAGTATGTACCCCTCTGAAGACCACCAATGGCGGTCATTTAAAGGTCGCCCATCGTCCGAGCTGCAGGGGGCTGCGACGAAGTACTAGCCCCTTCCTCCTTATGTGCACTCTCACGTTCTAGCCTAAGATACTCATCCTAGAAATGTACGCATCTCGATAAGCATAACATTTACTACCAACCAAGTTGTTCCCCGTCTATGGATACATGTTGCATATTTTATAAGTTATACTAAAGTTAGTGACACGTAAAGTAATACTTACATAGCTCTGTGTGGCCCTATCGTCGATGTGCTTTTCATCCTTCCGATGGGTGGCCAGGAAGACGGTCACCATATTGTGGTTCTCACCCCTTATTATATGTTATAATAATATGTTTATAATTAAAATTAAACATTTTATTCCTACTTTCATTAAAATTTTATAGTAAAATACATATCAAGCGACAAAAATGTTATGTCATAGGAATCGAGCCACCACACCACTTTTTTGTCCTCGTCCTAGCCACCTTCGCCTTCTTCGACTGTTCCTTGTACCTAGGGTCATCGGATCTAAACCTCTTCGCAGTCCACTGTTCGGACGTGATCCAACCTTGGATCGATCTTCCGGAGCGGTCTCGAGCCGTCTGGTCGTCGATTGCATCCCGGATCAACTTGGCGGCAATGACATGAAATTGCTTCTCGATCATCTCAGCGCGATGTGGCAAATAAAAATATATTTTCTACAAGAATTAAATTAGTTAGTTATATAATATACATAAAAGGTGATTTATACTAAAAGCAATATACTTTAGTTATCTTGAAGTGGGTAAATTCGAATGGCTTCCTCTCGTCTGAGGCACCGAGTAGTTGATCTAAGGCCCCCCATGGTTGGACCTCAGAAATAGCCCCAATGCCCTCTAAACTGACGGGGGACGATATATACACAACGATTATTAAATTCATGAATATATAGATATAAGTATAAATAAATATTTAATTAACTTACTTTGTAGGCCTGTCAGACCAAATCTCCATCCTCGTCTCGTCCGGTGGGGCGCATGGGGGATTACTTGGATCATATGGAGACGGCGTAGGTACGATCTCTTTTATCCTCTCTTTTGTATCCATAGTGCCGTCCGTAGGAGGAATGCTGGACGGGCTAGAATCAGGCCTGGAATAGTCCGTCCCAGGAGTACTTCCACGTACCGTTGACGCAGTCGGAGATCTAGGTGGTTGGTATACTGGACTACTAGGAGACGAGGGTCCGAAACGATCATCCACTAACGGAGTAACACTCCGTCCATCGGTAGAATCTCTACCAGCACGAGATGCTCCTCTACCGGCACATGATGCACCAAGGTATGATCCTCTTCGTCCTGCCATACATAATAAAAAATAGATATCTCCAAGAAATGTAATACATATTCTAAATCAAATATGATGCATTTAGCATCTCACATTTTATAAAAATAGACCTGGAGCAACCTTCCGTTGAATTTGTAGATAATAACCATGCATTTAACATGTCACAGAAACATCCATATTTATATAATAGCATCCAGAAACATCCATGTCTAGAAAATAACCAGTCTACATAATAGCATCCAGAAATATCTAAGTCTAAATAAGTCTACCGGAAACAAATCCAGTCAAAAGTCATATCATATATATCTACCCTCTACGCTGGTGTAGATAGAACTCCCCCAGCCACAGCGCATAAGAAGGGTCCACACCAGCAAGATCATTTATAGGAGCTGAATGACTGGAACTTCCGGTGCAACTGCCTTATGGTGCCACTTCCTCCTTCACAGTGATCTCGGCTTTAGAAATCACTTCCTCCTTAATAGTAGGAGAAAGTAGTTCTTCCTTAACCTTGATCTCTGCTTCTGCTTTAGGTATCACCTCCTCAGCAGCAGAAGGAAGCACTTCCTCCTTAGCAGCAGGAGATACCATTACCTCCTCAACAACCCTCTGTGCCTCTCTCAAGCAACGTGCTCGGGTCATGGGTGCCATCTGGTAAGATTGATGGAAACATAGAGATTAATTAGGGGTTAAACAAAATGACAGTACATTTCACCAGTCTAAATAATTGTTGCATGGAGATTAATAGTGGTTAAATATATCTTAATTTTTTTTTCAATCATCTTCTGAAAATTCATCTTCTTCGTTCTCCGTGTCCTCATCTTCCTCTTCATCTTCGCTTTCATTTACTTCATTTTCCTCTTCAGATACTTCTACCTCTTCTACACGATTAGACATGTAATATGGAACTTTCGTTGTGTCCACATCAACTGTATTTGTTACGAGAGGTAGCTCGTCCTCTTGATAAGTTATTTTGTCAACATTGTAGGTGTTTCTGGCTTTAGTCTTACATACTGTCCACCAGTCTAACCTAGTTATTCCCTGTCTAGGATAAGTAGTAAAGTAAACGAGATGAGCCTGACTTGTTAGGACAATAGTTTGTATCCTTGATATCGACGCCGGTAGTTAATATCCACAAGACCATGCTTGTCAACTTTTTAACCTTGATCTTGGATCAGATCGAACCAATCACACTTGAACAACACGATCTTAGCCGGCTCTATGTCGTAGTTATATGTTAACTCCGCAATCTCCTGTAAGACGCCATAGAAATCATTGTCTGGATCGACATCTTTGTAATTTGTAGATCTGATACACAAACAACTATTTTTTGTCGAATCAAGATACAAAAAGTTCTCTCTGATTGGAGCATTTTTTGACTTGAACCTAAACCGATTCACACAATAGCTTGGCCAGATTCTGACGGAATAAATTATCCCCTTGGCTAGAGTTCTAATAGATTCATTCTCTAGTGTTGCGTCTGGACGTTCGACCTAAATACCATAAGATAAGAAATTAAATTCAGCGTTCAGTTAATTACTGTGTAAAGTGCATATACAAAAAGTAATTACCGAGCTCCTTACATATGCACTCAACCATGAAGGAAAATAGCGTCTCATTTTCTGTTCTACTCCTTCATCTGTTATGTACTGTCTACTCGGCCTCATCTTATCATTAAATGTACTGAAACAACAACACATCGGCCAATCAGTATAATAATAATATTTGATACTATTATATGCATAGATGATGTAAACGTGGACGTATTAGTTACTTACCCCTCGAGCTTCTCCACTTCATCCTCGTCGCAATTGAGTAATATATATATATATATATATATATATATATATATATATATATAACTGAGTAGCCCTTAGTTCATCGTCATTCATATATCTTTTTTTTACTGGCCAACACGAATATTGGAAACCAGAAAGTCTGAACGGGGTAAAACCGTCAGAGGATAGCCCCAATATTACATTACGCGAATCAGAAGCAAAATCTGGATACTCTCGATCAAAGTGCTTCCATGCTTCTCCATTAGATGGATAATCCAAAACTCCATCGATATGTTCCCGCCTGTGCCAACTCATGTTCTCGGCAGTCTCCTTCACCATAAATAACCTCTGCAAATGTAGCGTCAAAGGTATGTAGTACATCGAATCGGTCGACTTCCGTGTATCGAGAGTCCTACTTGAACTTGTTGCCTTGTAGCAATCAGCACCAAAATCTGCACACGTCTTCACCCTTGTCGTCCATGTAGTACAACATGTATCCGTTGCGACATGCATCAATTTTATCGTATCCCATCCAGAGCGATCTCCCCATTCTCTTAGATCGGTAGAAGTCTGTAGGTAACTTTGCACCCTCCGGCTAGATCTCTATAATCAACTCGATGATTCGGTTGTAGCATTCTTGAGACATATTAAAATCGGACTTGATGCTCAGCAGTCTTGTAACTACCTCCAACGGTGAATGATCCTCACAACCAGGATACAAACGAGTCCTTGCATTCTCCAGCAACTCTATGAACTTCGCAGCATCGGCATTCGGTGCCTCCTCAGCCACATCATGATTGTCCGGATTGAAACTATGCTCCGCAGTATCGAAAACCATGTTCACCCACACTTCGTGGGCATGGACATCCATATATAGCTCCAAATTAGGCTCTGGCTCCGATGCTAAAGGCACTAGTTCTCCGTGTGAGGTCCACTGATAGTAATTCGACATGAAACCTCTCGAGTAAAAATGATATGTCACGTCCACTTATGGATGATATTTCAAGTTGCAACATCTCACAGATGGATAATTAATTTTGGTACGGTCCATGTACTGAGGGAATGTAAGCCCCTTGAATTTTGGGTTTATTTTAAAATTTTTTAAATGAATTATTTTCAATACATATTTGATTTTAATTATTTTTATCATTAAATGTTATTTTTTGTGACTTTGATTTCTGGAGCGTTAGAGATGTCAATCTCTGAAAACTTCCTTCATGAGTTTGTAGTAGACAAGAATATCTTCATTTTGATATATCATGTCCCACTCAAACTTGTTCCCTTGTAATATATTTGTATCACACAACTTTTGGGTCATTTTAGGCCGTTTTATCATTTGATAGTTATTAATAAATTCCCACTTTTATCTTTGATTATCATATGCACGTTGCCGTAACTTTTAATTTAGGAGCACAAGACTAGTTGTTTTCTCAAAATCAACTTCACATGCATGATCTAGTCAAGACATCCTATACCCATGACCTTCGTATCCTACTCAGACACACCATCTTGTGCTTTATTTGCATTGCACAACTTTCCTGACATAAGATATAATCTAAATTCATCCCACTGAGTCACATTTAATTTCGACTTGAATTAGGGACATCATTTCGACCCAAACCTGTCGACCCAAAATATGGACACGACCCACATTAAGCCTACTACCCACATGACACTTGTGTCCCATTCAATTGAGCCCCCGTATGCTACTTATTTACTCGTGATCATAAATGACTAAATTAAGCCATTTATTACACTAAACCCGATTTTGACCCGACCCGACTCATTTGAACCAAACCCAAGCTTCATGTTACCCCCTCATGAATACCCACACACTCATCCCCCTACAAAACACCAAACACCTAGTATAACCAACTCCATTTGGACAAATTCCTAAATTATGATCGAATATAGCTACACAAAATCCTAGGCGTTGGTTTATCCTCCATCAATTCACACCACTCATCCATTCATACAACCAACACCCACACCTATGATGGCCGGCCCTAACTTCCACACATTTTAATCTCTCTCTTTTTCTAAACAACTCTCTCTCTCACTCTCTCTCTTTTTATTACACTTACAGCCAATACCCCTCACTTATTCAATCTTTCACTCCCTCTCTACCAGTGCAACAGAAACAACCTCCCCCTGGTCGAGCAGCAGCTCCTTCCCCTACTCCCTAGGCCGACCACAGCATCTCCACTCCTTCTTCTTTAGTTCCTTCATATTTTTCCTTCATCACCATCACCATCACCATCACCATCATCAACTCCTCTACCCTTGCCCGATCAGCCAGGCACAGCCAGGCATGGCCACGCTATGCTCGCATATGTTGGCATACGTGAGGGGCACTGTAGCCATGTCTGTACGCACGTGAGACTACAACAGCAGCTGCGAGCAGCAGCAGGAACGCTGCAGCAGCAACAGTGTGGGGGCAAACGCCACCACCGCATGCCGCCTCGACCAACCATCGCCACCGTCGGTGACCCACAACCCTTGTACGAGCATGGTGACCTTAGGTAAGCCCCCAGCACACCACCTTCATCCTTGGCGCATGAAACAGGCGATTCGTGCGTTTCGCACGGGATCCCGTCGTGACGCACACGTTTTGAAACTCAGAAATCGTGCTCTGTCACAGAGACTTCGTGCATGTTTTCTGGGTAATTTGACCGTTGGATCGGCAAATTCTTTCCTCCGTCGCAATCTTGGCATATAGCTCTACCACCACCTCAAGTTTCAACCATTAGTTCGATCGTTTGATAGATCAAAACTAGCCGCCAAGTTGACTATTTAAATTGTATTATTTTTGGACAAATTTGTGGAGCCAACTTCGTCCACTCGTATCTCCGCCGTTGCAGCTCCGTTTGACGCACTACTAGTTCCTGTGCACAGATGGTATAACCATTTTCTTGTCCCCCAAGTTTCGTTTCATTGTGAGCTTGTTTGATTGGTTGAATTTGACGCCAAAGTTGGACGTCCAAATTTATAATTTCCAACTTGTAAAATTCTAATTTTGAACCCGGAACTCCGGATTCAAATTCCAACACCACCAGTAGACTCGTGGCATCATTCTGGCATGAATTCATGTAAAGTTTGTAAGATCTGGAGGACGTGGGCCTTGGCATGCATTTTGATGCAAAACGGACCCCACAGTCCGAGTCAACGGACTATTTTGAGATCGGCTCATCGGAATCCAATTCGGGATGTACCATTGAGTTCGTATTTTCATTCTGGACTCGTTGACATAGATTTTGCTAGATTTAATGGACTTTGGCTCCAGCATGTATTTTCGTGTAAACTAAAATTCCAATGTCCTGGTTAATAGACCATTTTGAGATCGACTCATCGAAATCCAATTCCGGATATACCAGTGGGTTCGTATCGTCATTCTGGATTCGTAGACATATAATTTTTTAGGTTTAGTGGACTTCTATTCGATTTAGTTGTAGTATTTTACTTGATTCCTGACACGATGGAACACGGACTACTATACGTCGAATCCTGTCATTAGATGTCATTCCCGGGTTACCATGGTATATTGGTACATTGTACAATCTTGTTTCCTGTACTTATATCGACGCCAATTCCTAAGGGGATTTTCTACCCTCTTAGAGAATTCTGTGTCATGACGTGATATGTCCGGATCCATATACTACTCGGGGATGGGGAGTTATTAGTGGTTATGTGATCAATACCCCTCCTGTATCCTCTTGTTCACTTGTTCATAGCTCCACCCTCACTGTACGTAGGGTGCAGCCTGACCTGATACTACTTGTTCATAGATTTCCATTGTGGCCGGCCTGATCCTGTTGTCGTATATTTTCTGTTCATAGCCGGTCAAATAGAACAACCTGATCCTGAACCAAGCCGATCACATAATGCTTTAATATCTTGAGGCATTGTCTATGTTTACATTATATATATGATATTCTTGTACTACTTTACATTCCAGTATTTCATACCCTGACATGATATCCAATTTTACATATACTGTTTATTTCCAGTCTTGATATTTCAACTTGTATTCTATTATAATTGTCTCTTATAATATTTGTCAATTCATTTGGAACTGCTGTTAGTTTATGTACTTGTTCTCATTCTGACTGGATATGTTAACAAAATTTTAAGAATTATTATGTGTCACGATCCGCACCCAGTGTAGGAACATGAGAAGTGGGTACGTCCAGCCTACACCGCAGTGTCGGCATTAAAACGCTTTTCTAGGTTACATACATCTAACATGATATGATATGATATAACTCAATTACAGTCAAAGTACGATAGAATAAGACAAAAATCTATACTAAACTCAAAGCAACAACTTAAATAAACTTCTAAAATAATAATATCTCAAATAATCTCAAATACAACTCAAATCTCCACTTATTACAATACAAGTTCCAACAGAGAAAACTAAACCACATACCAGCAATCTACTGGTCCTCTAGGCTAGCTGTGAATCTCTATGTTATTTATAATATTTTCAACAGGTCAAGTCAGGACAGGAACGCGCACAAAATCTCAACAGTTCATATCATGGCAGGAATATAAAGCATGCAATAGAGTAAGATATATGAATCGTTGAAAGAAATTTACATAAAAAAGAGAGAGATAACTGTACTGGAAATATCTACTATAAGTAAAGAACTACAAGTGACTAGTGGTTTAGAGTACAAGATAGGCATGTGAACGGCTTGATCAATACATGATTACACTACTAAGTTGTACATAATTACACTACTTGAAATTATTCACATGACTATTTCTATTCCCCCGTACCCCAATCACTACACAAGGATCTTGACATGTTATGTTATTGTACATGATCATCACATGGGTGTGTTTGCAAAAACAAAAATTTGTTTTATTCCAAACTTATAAAAGAGTACAAAGTACAATAAATTATGGAGAAGTACAACTGTAGGAATCTGATCAAAAGACGACCACTTTAACCCTTGGACGTTGTGAACTTGAAGACTGTAGCCTCTGGAAAATACAACAACAAATTTTGCAAGAGTTCTTGATCTCTGTGCGTATGTGTGTCCTTCATAATGATTGGAAACTCTATTTATAGAGTTCTTGAAATAACTGTTTTAACAGTTATTCTGATTGTGCGCGAGGCTGGATTGCGCCACATTGGGTTGCGCCAACCTCCTGTTGCACCAACTTTTATTCAGTTGTCAGTCGTGTACTAACTATATTTAGACGCATGACATCATATCATTGAGATGCGCATGGTCGTGTACAGGATAGTAGACACGTCTTGAGAGATTAATGGCATATGCGCCACGTCATCCTGCTTTAGAATGTAAGTTGTTTCAACTTCATCAGGTTGCGCGAGCTTCAAACTGCGCTTGATTTAGGCTGCGCCTAGACACGTGGCAGCTTCTGAGCCAATAATCATTCAGGTTGTGCCTAGGTGCAACTAAGGATTTTGTTTAGATTGTGCCTGGACACAACTCACAAAGCGTACAAGACAGCTGTCCACCAACTTCCCTTGAGCGGCACAATTCACGGGATTCGAAGAGATTTTCCTCCTTCACTGTTGTGTCAGTTGTCAGTGTTGTCAGGTAATGATGACCATTAAGTGTCAGACGCCACGTAGGATTTGGCACAAAAAGACTGGGCGCAGTCTGATATGTGGCGCAACCTGTTTCAGCGGCGCAGTCTGTTCTCTGAGCTTCATATCAGTGGCACAACCCAATTTTTGGGGTGCAACTTGATCACTGATAAGTATATTAAGGGCGAAACTTGATTTTTCGGCTCTACAAGACCCCTTTCAAAGTTTTCAAAACTTAAAAATATTTCAAAGTTTTGGAATACTTTGAATTTAGAAATTTTTTTGACTAAGTCAAGCTGCGCCGGTCAATGTTCGACCATCACAATTAAATACCTTTCTCGAAAATACTCAATCGTCTCTTCATCTTCCCGAGTTTCATTGAATATTTTCAGTTTCCCATGAGGAATACGAAGAGTCAACTAGTTGATATATATATAGTAGTTGATCTTTGTGCTTTGTTCTTTACTTTTGTTCTTCAATGGTCCCCAAGAAGAAAGAGATGGAGACCAATACTGACACCACAATCAAGTCTCCTGCAGCGGGACACGATGTTGCACCGTTGACTTATTTGCTGGAGGCTGACCCTACATTGAGGGTAGTGAACTTTTTGGACTGCTTCGGTTTAACCCAGTCAGTCTTCAATCGCTCGAGTGGCAGGTCATCCTCTGAGGAGCACGGCAATTCGGAGGGATTTCTTAACCTGATGCGTAGCTCGGGGATCCGCAATATGTAAGAATTGGATGCCGCCCTTCGTCAGACTGATGAAGGCAAGGACAAGAAATAATATTCTAGGCAGAACAACTTTTATTTTTATTTTTATGTCCTTGATTGTAGGGGTCCACCCATCTTTAAGCAAAGAAACTTAAAGTTTTTGATTTTGTGTGGTTGTGATTTCGAATGGTGCTCATGGACACATTCTTTTAGCTAATTCTTCGTTTACTGTTTCCTCTGAGGAACACGTGGCTGTCGTTATACGATTTTAGATGCCCATTTTTAGTTCTTGCCCAAAATAGGATCCTAGAATGACGCACCCACCTCATCTTTAACCTCTTTAAAAAGGACATTCAGAAACGAAAGAATCATTCATACTCTCTCAAAACAAATATCTTCTCATAAGGTTTCATTTGTGCCACTTCGTTCTGATATTATTTGTCTGCATGTTGTGCCTTCAAAAACTGGTAAGGCTCGACGGATAATCAATGGTATGAATATTCTCCTTTGGTGCCACTTTTGAAAAAAAGTATCGTTCTGCATGTTGTAGACACTGTTGATATGCGCTAACTATTTCCGAGAATAGGTGCACACAATGGTCCAATATTTATCTCTGATCAGAGGCATGTATTGCTGACATACACTTGTTTGATCAGTACTTAGTGCTGATATACGCCTGTTTGATCAGTGCGCAGTGCTGATGTGTGTCACGACCCGCATCCTGAAGAGGGGCACGAGCATGTGGTTACGTCCGGCCTACCCCGCAGAATTGGCGGTAGAACGCCGTATATAGGGTCTTAAAAACTACGACTAAAACAAATAAAGGTACCTGTACAGTATATACACTCCGAATGGAGGTGACATAGCAATACAATCTCAATCACAAATATAAAACTAAGGTAGATAGCATGGAAAGGAAAATACGATAGACGAAAGTAGAAAATAAGTTCAAGGTCCACACAAGTCCAGAGCTATACATAACATCACAGAGTCACAGAAAATATATATAACTACTACAGTCTGAAAAGTACTAGCTGGCTCGCAGGCCAGGCAAACCTAACTAAGCTACACTACTCAGGGTGAGCAAAGTCTAGTGGCTCTACTATCAAGCCACGGTCCAAGTCTACTCCGTCAGACTCGACCCCATAATAGGTCGGACAATCTGCCTCAGAATCATCTATAATATATCAACGGTATCCTGTCAGGAAAATGAGCAAGTACAAATACCAACAACAGTTCCATATGAATTGACAAATACGATTAGAGACAGTATAATGAAATATAAGATAAAGATATGTGAAATACATGGTAAAATCAACAGAAAATGTATAACAGATGTGACTACTGAATATGACGATAATATATTTATATTGGATGACTTAGGAACTATTCGGAATCCGAGTTACAACCCTTAAACCAAACAAGGACCGGGGTTATAACTCTTCTCCCAAACAGAAGTTAACCTCCTATAGTAAATAAATATAAAAATCTGACTTGAATTATTAGAGCGCTATGTGATCGGCTAGGAAATCATGGTAGGATTATCCACTTGGCTCGACAAATCTACGGTGATCTCATGAAAGTCATGCCGGCCAACCTGGTTAACATGGACATGGAGGTATCTACTACACCCTACGTGAGGTGAGAGTGGCACAAGCAAAATAGTGACATGGGGCTTTGATCACATAACTCCTAATAATTTTCCATCCCCAAATAGTATCACGGATCTGGACATGGTACGTTATGACATAGGATTCAAAAGCAGGGGCCAACCCACTCCCAAATCGATGTCTATATAAGTACATGAAATATGGATATCACACACCAATATACCAAGGATATTCGGGAATAACATCTCATGACAGGATCCAACGTATACTAGTCCGTGAACCGTCGTGTCGAAAATCATGTGAGACACTACAACTGAATCAGATATAGTAGATATCAAGATAATGAAAACTATTAATAAATGTACTCGCCTGTGGTCCTGAGCAGATAAGGTGAACAGACGCTCAGAGTAATCACAGACCTAAAATAAGATACTATGAGTCAAACAGGGTTTTATACTGAAAAGGAAACTAATTTAAGTCATGAATGCAAGTCTAAGTCAAACTAGGTCAATCTAGGTCAAACTGAGTCATACTAGGTCATACTGGTTCATACTAGGTCATACCAAGTCACTGGGAGTCAATCCAAGTCAAACTAGGTCAAACGGGATCAAAGGTTGACTTACAATTGACTTTCGGTCAACTGGTCAACGTTGGTCAACTCTAGGTCAACCCTAGGTCAAACTAGTCTAATGTTGACCAACTGTTGACTTTCAGTTAACTGGTCAACTCTGGTTTGGTTTTGGTCAAATCTAGTCACTTATAGGCTAAGTTTGACTCTCGGTTGACTTTTGCTGACTTTTAGTCAAAATGGTCAACCGAAGTCAAAATTAGTCTAGGAGCACTATATTTGACCATTACCAACCAAGGGAACCAAGTTCTAACCATATCTAAATCTCTAAACTCAAATACCTTAGTTCTAGGTATTACCTACATTATCCTTACCAAAGTAATCCCGATTACCTTGCACATACCACTCTAACCTAGGAATACTAACCTAGGTTTCCTAGGATAGCTAGATACTATCCTATACTAACATTACCTACCATAAAATCCTAGTTCCTAGCTTATCTAACCCATCTTAGGTCACATATTGGTTATCTGACCATTACCTTACCCTTACCCTCTTACCATTCTTACTTCTAACTAACCACTCACACACACAACTCACTCACTCACATATAACACCCATGATACCACACTTATAGTCTCTCCTATAGGCTCACATATAGGCTCACATACACACACACATAGGTTGTGTTTGAAGGACTGAAATGGACTGGAATGTAGGGACAAGTTTGGGGCTGTCAAAGGGTAAAATGGAACTGGACATTGGTTGATTTAAGGGACTGTTTAGGCTAGTTATAGGGGGCTAAATAGCTGCCATGAAGGGCTAGAATAGGGACTGAAATGGGAGTGATGTATGGACTGTCAACTGGTGGTGTAGGGACAGGATTCAAGGGTTGAATTGGGGACTGAAATATGCTGGTATGGGGACCAACCTGGGCTGATATATGACTGAAATGGGGGGTTAATTAAGGACAAGTTTAGGACTGGTTTGTAGGCTGAAACAAGTGGACTATTAATGGTGATATGGGACTGGTTTAGGAGTCCTATAAGTGGACTGAATTAGGTTGCTTAGGCTGTCAAGTAGACTGTCCAAATTGGGACTGTTAAGGACTAAAATTGGGCTAACTATGGGACTGCCCAATGGGGCTATTAAGGGCTACATGACTGATCCCCTGCCCCCCCATAGGGGCTGAATCCCCCTCCAATACACTGAAATCAGTGTGCACACTGCTGCCAAATAGCATCTGAAACTAAAGGCTAAAACCCCTTCATACTCCACAGCAGTATACTGCTACTGCATTCAAAACAGTCCCCTGTGTGGGGACTGTTCAGTTCCAGGAATCAGTCCCCTGTGTGGGGACTGATACTTCAATGCTGCTGTGGTTTTGAACCCAGCGTTCCCCTCTAAATCCTCACTTTCAAACACATGATCTCCTCTCTAACTCTCTATACAAACACACTTATACACACACCAATCCAACTCCAAACCACATCCACCATTCTAAATCCTTCTCTCCCCTTGGCCGAATCCACTCACACATGAACACAAATAAATACACACATGACATACCATTGTATACATACATATAAATTTGAGACTATATACATATATATATGAGGCACAATATATATATATTTTATATATATATAATATATGAGGCACAATATATATATATATATATATATATATACACACACACACACACATAGATAAATAAATATGATACAATATGATACATTGAAAACACATCTCTAAAATATTAGAAATATAAGATTTAATTTCTAAATAATCATCCGCAATAGACATGAATTGATTATGATAAATGAATAGGCGATCGGTCACTTCAATTTTCGAGGAAGAAATATTGAATGAATGAATAGTCGTTTAAACTCTCGAAGAAGAAAGTGAATGAATCCAACACATCGGTTTCGAAGAAGGAAAGATGAACGGTCGGTTATGAATGAACCGTTCAGAAATGAACGAACATTTGTGCCTTTTTCCAAAAGTTGCATCAGTTTTCGAGACTGATTACATAGTTGTTCTGCTTATAAATAGAACAAAACTTTTGTAAATATTGTCAATCTCTTTTCATCTTGTTAAAATAAAATGTCTTCCAAAGATTTGATTGCTCCAAAGACTGAAGAAGAAACCAAGATTTCCTTTGCTGAGCCTCCAGTTTCTTCTCAAAAAAAGGCGAAGGTTCAACTGTTCCTTCTGTACCAGGACAAGATTTAATTTCCAAGTTAGTGGAGCCTGGGAAAACTGCCAAAGAAGAGGCATTGAGAATTGTTGCTTGTGAGTTCCTGGTGTGTTTAGACAACGAGATGTTTGAACGCTTGGCAAACTTTGTATTTAATCATGAAGGATTGGGGCCTCCTTTCCATCCATAATATTATGTAATTCTATTCTGTTTTTGAATAAAATGAACTTTTATTTACATCCTATCTTTGAAAATAAAGTACATTTTGTCTTTATACATAATATTTCTTGAGAAATATGCCATTGATGGGCATCATAGCAACTCTGCCATCCATATATGTTAATTGATAGGCTCCATTGGAGAAGACTTTATTTACCACATACGGTCCTTCCCATTTTGCCTCGAACTTGTCTTTGCTCATATGTGTCATAGTCATAGGACGTCTGACCGTAAGCACCAACTCGCCTTCTTGAAATGTTCGCACTCTGACTTTACGATTGAAAGCTTTTGAAATCTGGGCCTGATAAAGTTCAATATGCTGTTGAGCTAATAACCTTTTCTCGTCGAGTGCCTCCAGTTCCTGAAGCCGAAGACGATCATTATTTTCTGTAGTAAGCTCATTAGCAATGGCGATTCCCAATGATGGAATTTGAATTTCTAAATGTAGAACAGCTTCACATTCATATACCAAAGAAAAATGGGTGCAACCTGTGGGGTTACGGACAGTAGTGCGATATGCCCATAGACATTCTCCAAGTTTATCACTCCAATTACGTTTGTTATTAGAGACAAACTTTTTAAGGAGTTTGATAATAGTCTTGTTGAATGCTTCAGCCAGCCCGTTGGCCGCAGGATTATAGGCCGTAGAGGCAACATTATTGATTCTGTTGTCATCACAGAACCTATTAAACTTCTGGCTGATAAATTGTGGCCAATTATCATGGATGATTCGGCGAGGAACACCAAATCTGTATATCACATGATGTTTGATAAAATTGATAACACTACTAGTCTTTACTTCCGCCAAAGGTATAGCTTCTGCCCATTTGGAAAAATAATCGGTTATAGCTAAGATGAACCGATGTCCTTTAGATGAAGGAGGATTATGTTGGCCCAATGATTGTATCATATTTTTGAATATGGTTAATCTGTTAAGTTTAGCATTTCATTATCACTAATCTTCATACTATCACTATAACATTTCTACTTATACTTATACCTTTGGTGATATGTGCTTATTGTGTTACATATTAGTGATATGAGTTTTTATTATATATATCTTAAATTAATTGAGCTACCAAAATTAGAACTATGTTTTGATTATGGTTATTCAATTAAGTTTAACATTATGATATCACAAATATTTATGCTATCACTAAAGCATTGATACTTAAACTTTGCATAGTCCTAATGTGCTTTTATCTTTTCATTCTTGCTACATGTATATTGTTTTGTTCGTCTAACATGTATTTGCAGAAAAGCAATTAGCAAGATCAAATGTAGATATATGCAATGAAAAAATCATGGTGGGCCAAAGACGATGGTATCCCACAAGATTTCTCTGAACCACCCGACGATATCTCTGGAGCCACGCCCCGGGGGTTCCGCTGGATATCTTTGGACAGCTGCCGCCAAAGGAAAAAGCCAGCACCTATCAAAGGAAGAAGCCAAGACATGCCATCATCATTTCAAGACTCTGAAGAAGCCTGCACCTGCTACAGTATATCTGGAGTCTATAATGAGTCTTAGAAATTATTGTAAACACAAGAAATGGATGGCAAAATCGAAAGCTAGGGTAGAAATAAGCCTAGGATCATTTTCTGCTGAAAAACGGCATACCGACGGTATACCGGTGTATACCGACGGTATACCGATTTTGTTCACAGAAAGTTTCTGTCTACAAAACCGGCATACCGACGGCATACCGGTCCATACCGACGGTATACCGATTCAGTAATGTTCAAATTCTAACGGTCAAATTCTGAGCAATAAATGATCCCAACGGCTATATTTTTAGCCGTTGTATTCCAGATCGGTATACCGCCGGTATGCCGGATCATACCGACGGTATGTCGGTTCGTGACTGAAAAGTTGCCTTTGGCTCTTTTCAATGCTTTGGTTATAAATAGCCTTGAACCCCTTCATTCAAGGTTGATGCTTTGAGCCTAAAAATTTCTAAACCACCAAAGCCAATCCACAAACAACTCTACAAAGCTTCCATTTGCCATCCACAAGTTGTGTTAGAGTTATTTAGTTGAAAAGTGAGATCTTCATCTTATTGTATAAGGAGATCAAAACCTATTGTGAAAGGTTGAAGTTGGAGAGTCTTCGTATCCAAACTCTCGATTGAAGTTGGAGAGTCTTCGTATCCAAACTCTCGGTTGAAGTTGGGGAGTCTTCGTATCCAAACTCTCGGTTGAAGTCGGAGAGGCCTTCGGATTAAAGCTCTCGTGTAAGAAGTTGGCAAGTTCTTTGGATCCAAACTCGTGTGTAACTATTTACTCAAATAGTGGATTAATGTCGGAGAGAGTTCTGGGACTGGACTGCCTCTTGGGAGGATACCAGGATACATCGGGTGTCGGTATTATTTTTGCTTCTTCTCTTGCACTTATATTTTTAAATTGCCCATTAGCTTGTGCTAAGTGCTTGATTAGTTAGCTTGACCCTATTCACCCTCCCTCTAGGGTTCCTACAGATTAATAGGGTAAATTATATCTATGCCCCAAGCTTCGAAAGGCCATGAAGCCGCAGTTGGATGAAGAAATTCTGACGGTTGGTGAATAAAATTTGCGTAAATTTGTCATGCACGGCATTTTCTTGCATAATCAATGGCTTCTGATACCATAGAGGGCCAGTAATAGCCCATACATCTGATACGATCCTGTAGCTTAGGACCAGGTTGATGAGCTCCACAAACACCATCATGAGCCTCACGTAATATCTATTTTGCTTCATCACCAGCGAGATACCTCAAGAGTAATCCATCAAAAGTTCTTCGATATAGTGTCTTAGTAGTATGATTATAATAGAATGGAAGTGATCGATGATGGATACTTGTAGCTTCTTTAGGATCTTCTGGCAAAATGTCATGCACTGCAAAATCAATAAAATGAGCTCTCCAGTCCTCGCTAAAGACATTGACTTCAGTTAGGTTGCTGAATTCAATATTGTGGTTGTTTTCAACACAGAACATTTCTTTATTAGAGATAACAACCATCTATTGCCTTTTGACTGTAACTGCCAACACTGTAGCTAGGTTAGCTAAAGCATCAGCTTATGTATTGTATGCCCGACGTACATGTTCGATGAAGAATCTTTTGAATAAAGAAGCTATCCTGGTTGCTGCTTTATGGTATGGTACCAAATCTTGATGTCGGACTTCATATATACCTCTAACCTGATTAACAATCAGCTTAGAGTCGCCATATACTTTGAGATATTCAATATCTAACTGTTTAGCCAATTGGAGTCCAATGAGAAAGGCATTGTATTCTACCACATTGTTAGAGCATGATTCGTCTAAAGAATAAGCCCTTTGAATAGTTTATCCCTCGGGTGAAACGAGAACAATCTCCACTCTTGCAACAAGAGTACCTCCAGGTCCAATTCTAGAAGCTCCATCAAAGAATAATCTCCAAGTAGGAAATTCTTCTGAGATCATATTTGATTCCAAAGTTTTGTCCGAAATCTCATCATAGAGTTTAGATGTTTCAGGAACATGATGAGCTGCTAAAAAGTCAGCAAGTGCTTGGCCTTTCACGGACTTTTGAGGAACATAAACCATATCATATTGTGCTAATAGTATGGCCCATGTGGCAAGACTAGAATTGAGTGTAGTCGGCTTCTTTATTAAGACTCGAAGAGGATTGACTCGGGATATGACATGAATAGTTTGGCCTATGATGTAATGTCGTGTCTTTTGAGCAACAAATATTAAAGCTAAATATTCCTTCTCCACCGAAATATAACGATGTTCAGCTCCAATCATCGTTCGGCTAAGATAGTAGATGGCCTGTTCATGACCTTTCTTGTTCTTTTGAGCTAGCAAAGCTCCCAAGGAATGATCCATTGCCCGGACATACATTAAGAAAGGTATTCCTAAGACCGGTGGTACAAGAACCGATGGACTCATTAAATACCGCTTTATGTCATCAAATTCTTATTGAGATTCTTCTGTGTAAATAAAAGATACACCTTTCTTCATTAACTGAGTGAATGGTCTGCAACGTCTAGATAAATTCAAAAAGAATAAGTCTGCCTTGAAATCCTCGTAGCTCTTTTAGGTTGCGTGGAGGACACATCTCTTGAATGGCTTTGATCTTCTCGGGATCAACGTGTATACCTTTAGAGGTAATGACGAAGCCAAAAAATTTACCACTAGAGATACCCAAGAAAGTCTTGGTGGGGTTCATTTTGAGTTGATGCTGGCGCATTGGATTAAAGATAGTTCTTAAATCTTGAATGTGATCTTCTTTGAGACGACTTTTTTACAGCAATATTGTCAACATAGCATTCGACAGTCTTTCGTAAATAATCATGAAAGATAGTATTCATAGCCCGCTAGTAGGTTGCACCTGTGTTCTTTAAACTAAACGACATGACTGTATAATGTTTGCCATAAAAATATTGTTTATTGCAAATTTCAATTACAAACAAAACAGTGTTACAATATAGGACTTAGACGTAGTCCTAGGAGCACACTTTTGTTTATCTGGGTTCCTTGTGCCGATGGAGCGAGTGGTAATGCGTTGACTCCGTTGACGATCCGACGACGGTTATCGGTTCTCTGAAGGTTTGGATTACTCTCGGTGCTGGAGCTTGAGAGGAGGTAGACGTTGAGTGTCAGTATCTGCCTCTGCAAAGTCTCTGTCTGTCAAGGTCGATTGCTCTCTGTGTGTGTCTGTATTCGTCCTCGAGAAGGAAATGATACCTCTATTTATAGCTTTGCAGGCTGGCTGCTCATGCGCGCATATATAGGATGCGCCTTGACGTAGGGATGCCACGTGGTGATTGCTGATGGAGGCGCATGGACGATGCACCCTGATTGGGGGGTAGAATTTTTCATGCTGCTGTTGTGAGCCGACACGTAGCAGAGGAGAAGATCTTTCTGTTGCTGAGATCTTGGGTGAGTTGAGTCAAAGGACACGTGTCGTCGACCCATGGCTCGAAGATCTCGAATTTGGTGGGGAATGATCTGGTAGGATGCGCCTGGGTTGGGCGCATGACGAGGCTTTGACTCATAACCTTTAGGAGTTACGAACCGTCTGGGGCGCATGGCTTTTGAGGCGCATACGGGGCTTTAGTGATGACTTTACCTTTGTCTTTAGGGATCAGAGAAAAGTCTGATGCGCATGGCTTTTGAGGCGCATGCAGAGCTTTGGTGGTGACTTTGCTTCTATCTTTAGGGGATCAAAAAAGAGTCTGAGGCGCATGGCTTTTGAGGCGCATGCGATGCTTTGGGCGCATGACTGCGGAGGCGCATGCGGGTGATTGGGCGGCCACGTGGTTCGTAGCTGTCAAAGGAAGGTAATGATGATACCTCTGTCAGAGACACTTCGTATTCTGAAAAAGCTGTTTACTGCTCAGGGATGGTAGCTGTCATATCAGACCTCAGTATTTAATGTTTGTTGACGGTTGATTGACCTTCAGATAGGCGCATTGGTTGGCGTTCCCTTACGTGTATGGGGACGCATAGGGGCACATCCCTGCGAGGCAAGGGGGTGCGTCTGTGTGATGCGCGGCCTGGCCGGCATATTTATGACACGCTTTAAATGGTGCGGCTGTTACGCTCTTCGAGTGCTTTAAATAGTCATTCATGACTTAGCTGAATTCGAAGTGTCTGATTCTTTCATTTAATGCACATTCGTTGTACGGAATTCGGAGGGCCACCCACTTGGCGCATGGGTATGATTTGCCCGGCCTATAAATAGTGGCATGGAGAGGGTTTGCTTCTCATTCCCTCCTGTCTTCCCGAAGTGAATTTGTCTACTTGAGCTCCTCCCATTGACGAGATGCTTCTGAGGGTGAAGATGCGGCGGACTGCTTTGGTCCTTGCACTTGAAGGTGACTGTTACATCCAAAAGTCGGAGTCGAAGGCTTCCGAGGCAGGCGGAAGATGCCTGTTGTATCCAAAGATGAGGATGCGCAAGCCCTATCTCCGTTATGCTGGAAGAGCCACAGATCGGAATTGTGGTGCCCTGACCGTCTTCCTCGAGCTTTGGCGAGCTCCTTCTCTGCGTGGGTGTTGCCCATTCTGGTTGGAAGCTGCTCCTTTAGCCATGGTTTCGATTACGGTCTTCCTTTGGCTTTTGAGGCTCTTGCTCTGGATGGGTGTTGGTTGCCACCCTCATCCTGCTCGGCCAGGTGAGCCTGGCTGGAAGAGTGGCACATAACTGGGCTGCTGAAGGAATGCACATAACTGAGAAAGCACATAACTGAGCTGCTGACAGGATGCGCCCCGCTGAGGGCGCATGGCGAGATGCGCCTAGCTGAGAGCGCATGGGAGTTGCTGCACTATTTGAGGGCACATGGTGTCTGCTGCGTCTGACTATAGACTTAGGATATTTTCTTTGTAGTTTCTCCTTTGTACAACCTTTCTTAGACTTGTAACAGACTTCTATATGAAATAAAAATCCTCTTTCAATGTCTATCTCTTCTTGCTGTGTGGAGTATTTTGTCTGAGCCCCTCCTGGCGCATGTAGTTAGGTGCATAGGATTTTGGGTCCTGAAATTCCATGCTTCTATAAGACCCCCTTCAAAGTTTTCAAAACTTTTGAACAAATTTTGGAATACTTTGAATAAGAAGCATGGTGGTCGAGGCGCATGACTGTTGGGGCGCATGACTGTTCGGGCGCATGGCTAACGCCTCAATAACCAAAGAGATTAATGATGATCTTTTTGGTTTTATTTGCTTTTATCTCTTTGCAGAACCCGAGGCATTGCTGAGGTCATCCTTCATCGGTTTACGCGTACGACCGGGCCTATAAATAGGCGTGCGGTGGGAAGAGAGAGAGTTCTTCCTCTCTTTGCTTTTGCCTTTTAGAGTTCTTCTTCAAGAAAACCCTAACTTCCTTCTCTCAACCAAATGGCTCCCAAGACTCCTCGAAGCGGTGCTGGCAAGGAAAAGGAGCCGACGAAGTTTGCTGACGAGGATGCCCCTGTCACCATTGTGACTCTAGCCGACGTTCGGCCTGCGGTGACGGGTGGGTATCATCTTTCCCACTATTTTTTGTTCCGACGAGCTTTGTTTCATACGGCTGAGTTGGTGTGCCCTAACTCTTTACTGCCGGCGCGCATGGACCTTTGTCCTGATGATGCGTCGAGGTTTTATCCCGCCGACATGCATGGGTTTAGGCCCTTATTATGCACCGAGGTCTAACTGCTGACGCACATGGGTTTACACCCTGATGATGTGCCGAAGCTTCTGCTGACGCGCATGGCTTCACACCCTGATGATGCACCGAAGCCTCACTACTGACGCGCATGGGTTTATACCCTGTTGATGCGCCGAGGCTTATCTGCTGACGCGCATGGGTTCTCACCCTGATGATGCGCAGAAGCCCCACTGCTTGGGTTCGCACCCTGATGATGCGCCAGGTTGCTCTAAAGCTCTTTATCTGACTCTTGTTTTTTTGTTGTGTCAGTGTTGATGACAATCCCTTTGTTGAATGAAGTCCTGTTGGATGCCTCTCTTTGTCAAATGGGAGTTGATTTCGAAGAGGAAGTTATCAACCCTGCAAAGGATGCTATCTTGCAGAATCAACCTCCTGAGAGAATGCTGCAGATCCAGAATCACTTGCCGATTTTCCTTCAGAGTATGATGGAGGGCGGTAAGCTGAAGTCTGCTAAATCCGAAGATGTGACCTTCTTGAGACCTGCCTTTCTGTTCGGTGACCGACTGACCTCCTCCGAGGCGAAGATACTAAAGATCAAAGAAGACTGGTTCTTCTCTGCAAAATGCATGGTTCTGTACATGCAACAACTTGATCGCCAGCTGCCGCTGACAGCCTTCTACCGTCTAGCCTCCAAGAGAAGGATGCCCTGGGAACTTACTCCTTCTCAAGGAGGGGCATTGGGAGGCACCCTTTCGATCGATGCTACTTCGAATCAGAGGGATACCTTGGCCGCTTCATGAGCCAGTTCTTCGTTTAGCTGCCGAACTTTGCGCCCTGGGAGCCTTTATAGTGACGTCCCCAATAATACCTTCGTCTTCAGTGCTTCGACCTTTGCAAGTCGGATGCTGACATCAAGGGTCATGTATCCAAAAGGTAGCTTTCGGATGGAAGGTTGGTGTCACTACACGCCAAAGTGGAATGAGTTGACCACCTGGGTGTTGTCGACGTTCAAAGCCGAGCTTAAGGAGATTGGGCTGACGGCCGCTATTCGCTATGCAGGCTGGCGTAGATCTCAACAAGCCAATGTTCCTTGCGTTGTTGGAAATGTTCAACGCCCAGACTAACACTTTCTTTACCCCGATGGGGGAGTTGGGATTGGCTCTCCATGAGATGTACGAGGTGTCCAAGCTCCTCTGGGGCTCGGAACCATACGAGGAATATTTTTCCTCGAACGAGAAAATCCTTGTTTTGGAGAAGAAGGACCCGGAGATGATGGCCGTCTTTAAAGAGGTAGCGAGCCATCATTATCTGATGCAACGGAGGAAAAGAGGTAAGTCTCAGCCTCATGTGACTGCTTGGAGGGACTACGTCTTTAAGCAGGATTTGGCGGATACTTCGAAGGTCCGGTTTATGACTCTGCGAGGGCTGAAACCTGCGGAGGTGTCTTCTGAAATGAGCCGGTTGGACGAGAGGGCCCCTCGTTCAGATAAGAATGGCGAAGACTCGTATAGCTGCTTCTGGCATTGTGTGCACCAGATGTCATCTAGGGCAGTATTGACCGCGTTCTTGATGATATGGCTTCGTGATTGTGTGTTTGCGGATGGGTCCGATTCTGTAGAGAGGGTACACCGGAACCTTATCTTGCCAGCTGTGAAATTGGCTTTTGGCCGCCCTTTGGCTCTCCTCCCTGCGATGGTGTGTAACCTTTTGCGGGGCTTGAGGACCTTTGCCGAGGATGTCATCCAAGAGCGAGACAGGAACGACAACTTTCCTCGGGCCGAACTACCATTCCATTATCTTATGGGATGGTTAATTCTACATCACCCGAATGTGATGAGTCCAGGCCCTGAGGAGGATCACGTTGAAGGTGACGCCTTTATTCGCCGCTTCTACAAGAGGAAGTGGTTGCACACTGGCGTTCCCGTTTGCAGGAGAGTTTTGTCCTATCTTCAGGGGTGGAAGATTGTCAAGGTCGGCCCTATCTTTAGGGATTTCGAGGCTGATCAAGATTTGGATGACTCTGGTGAAGATGCGATTACTCTGCCGAGGTGGGGTTTTTATTGGTTGCAAAGCATTCAGCCTTCTCACTTGGTCTACCGCAACCACAATAGGTGTTATTTGGAGCCATATCTGCCAAGCCGGTTCGCTCTCCAGTTTGGCTACACCCAGCTGATGTTACGGAATCCTAGTAGCTGTCTGGGATTTGTCGGAAGTTTGTTGGACGGAGCTCGAGGCTGGCAATATTATAATGTCGGGTGCACTGGTGTCCATTTTACCACGCCGGTTCGTAACCCTCGGCCACAGATCCTGTATTCGGCCGCTAAACTGTATTGTACCATAAATAATGTGTCTTCTGGTTATGATAGGGAGACCAGTTTCATCATCGGAACCCAACTAGAGGCCACATCGAACATGTTGATGGCAGCTCGGTCCTATCGGCTACCAGAATTGGCGGGATATCGGGCTACTGCTGCAGTATCAGAGAGAGATCCCTCAGTTGGGAAGAGACGGGCTGACACAAAAGCTGGTTCGTCTGTACCAAAACGGCCGAGGAAAGTGGCACCCCCAAAGGCTGCGTCACCGGAACCAGTCCCTGCTGAGGTAGGAAGTCCTCCGTAATTTTGGCTTATCTTATCATTTTGGTGACTTGTGCTTTTCTTCTTGTAGGGATCATTGAAGAAGAAAACCCGTATTTCGCCACCGGGTTTCAGCAAACCGAGGGAGGTGGCAGGCTCTTTTGATGAGCGCATTCCTCCGATGATGATGTCCCCAATGGAGGGGAACCCTGAAGATATGGAGGGTCCAGCGGACACAGGGCTCCCAGATGAGGGAGTGGAATGGAGTTCGTCGTCTTCAGATGGCGTTCCTCCAGGATTACGTGAGCCTGTTGCGGGGGCAACAGATGAGGTTGGAACAGAGGAGAGGATTGATTCCTCTCCTCGTCATGATGAGGGGAGGTCGGTTGAAGCATTGCCGAGCCTCACCCCAGACTCAGTGGCGGAGACTGAGGCGATCATTGACCATGAGGTGGTGACAGATACCACCCTTGAAGAGGGAGCTGATGGGGAAGAGGAGACTCGTCTGCCGAGCCCGATTCCAGGAGATGTGCCCAGCCAGGGAACGGGAGCTGATCCCGCTGGCTTACCAGAAGAGGGCTCTGTGCTGGTTACAGGCCGCGCCTCGGTGGTTGAGGAGGCAACTCCAGACGTTGGTGGTCTGGTGGAGACAGACAAGAGCAAGGGCTTGATGGTGCAGAAGCCCTTTGTTGTTTCTTCGACCTGGGGGACGATATCGACCCCTCGTTCTGTTCCTTCTGCCTCGGTGGCTCTTCGAGCCGATGATAAGGGAGGGGCCGATAACGTTGAGGTGCCGGCTTCACAGGTTGAGGCTAGTAATATCGAGGTTCCGGCTTCGCGGATCGAGGTGCCGGCCTCTCGGGTTGAAGCCGGTTCATCATCTTCGGGGCCGCTGCCTATTATAGCAGCTCCCCCAACTCCCGCTATAATGCCTCAGATACTGGCTGACGTGGATAAATATGTAAAGATCATTGTTGAGGCAGTATACAAGATGCTGCAGAGAGGTGTGTCGACTGTAATAAATACGAATGGGAGTTTTGTGACAGCGAAGGCCATGGTACTCCCTCACATAACTCTGATACGCTCTCATCAGGGCCACGATCATATGGCCGAGATCTTGGAGTCCTCAGTAACTGAGCTCGAGCAACATCTTTCTGAACTCCAGAGTATCCAGCGGAATGACTTTTTCGCCCTGATAGACTCTGAGAAGGAGAAGCTACTGGCCGAAGTCGAGTCATCTTATCAGGCCACGGTAGCCACTTGGGACCATGAAGTGGCTGAAGTCGGGGCGGCGGTGGAGAGGCTGTCTCAGTCTGCGCAGGAGAAGGCGCAAGTGCGATCTTCGCTAGAAGCCCGCATAGCGGAGGTTGACGCCCGCATTCACCAGCTCGAGGACCAGCAAGCCCAGCTCCTATTAGAGGTAGAGCGAGCCCAGGCTGAGCATGTGCAGACCAAGGAAGAAGAGGCAGCGTTTACCCGCCACATTCTCTTTCTGGCCAATTAGCGAAAGGAGTTGGATGCGAAGCACGAAGATGATACTTCTCCAGCGACTGTGGAGGCGATGCGCCAAGAGGCTGAGCGCCGAGTCTTGGCAACCATGGGGCCTCGGGCGGAAGCTTTGAAGCGTCGAGTCGAAGAACTTTTTGCTGATCCCGGCAATGTTTAGGGATTTTTAATCTTCCTTTTATATTTTTTTGTATTTTGCAACTCTTGCTGGAGGTGTAATCCTTTACTCTCTTTCTGAGAAATAAAGAATACAATGTTTTTGTGGTATGTTCATTTTTGGCTGTCATGAACTCGATGATTTGTGTGGACCTATTATCTTTTGCGCACCTTAGTTTTTAGGTACAGATAATAAGTTTGAGAGAATCAACATGTTTATTCAGAGGTGATGTGGACGTGGCAAATATGGGATTCAAATGGTAGAATATCCCTACTCAGAGGTATTATGGACATGGTAGGAATTGATTCTGGGGAAACGCGGAACTCCTCAGAGGTTATGTGGACGTGGAAGTTCTGTGATTGATGTATAGCAACCCGGGGGTTGTCCGTACATGATGTTTACTCAGAGGTAATGTGGACATGGTAAACATGGAGGGTAGCATCGTCTTACGGAGTGTAAGATTCTGCTTTGGTAGGGCGTATGGGAACAACTCAGAGGTAATGTGGACGTGGTTGTTCTTCTACTGGATGATGCCACAGAACAGCTGGGTTTCTGAGGCATACGATTTTGTAGAAGGAGATTATATGCGAGCCCTGATGATTGGGCCCTGGTGGAAGTACATGTCTTAAAGATGTCAAGAGTAGTACTTCTTTAGGAACTTGCCAGATGGGCATCATAAACAAGTCCCCATTGGATTTGGCGAGGCGGTAAGCACCGTTTGAGTATACCATTTCTATGATGAAAGGTCCTTCCCATTTGGGTTCGAACATTCCTGGTGTCTTATGAGTCAACACCATCGGCCTTCTGACTGCCAGAACCAGATCGCCGACTTGGAAGGTCCTCTGCTTGACCTTCTTGTTGAAAGCCTGTGATATACGGGCTTGGTAGAGTTCGATACGTTGTTGAGCTAGGAGACGCTTTTCGTCGAGTGCCTCTAGTTCTCGCAGACGACGACGTTGATTGTCTTCTTCTGTTAATTGATTGGTAATTGCTACACGGAGTGAGGGTATCTGGATCTCTAGAGGTAGTACCGCTTCACTCCCGTAGACCAGGAAGAATGGTGTGTTGCCTATCGGGGTCCGTATCGTTGTGAGGTAGGCCCAAAGGCATTCACCGAGCTTTTCGTCCCAATCGCGTTTGTTGGATGACACGACCGTTTTGAGTAGCCTGACGATAGTTTTGTTGAATGCCTCGGCCAATCCATTTGCTACTGGATTGTAGGCGGTTGATGCCACATTCTGAATGTGATTCTTGTCACAGAATGTGCTGAAAATGTGGCTGATAAATTGCGGGCCGTTATCGTAGATAATCCTTTGAGGCACCCCGAAACGGTAGATAACGTGGTGCTTGATGAAGCTAATCACCCTGGAGCTCTTCACTTCTGCCAGTGGGACTGCTTCGGCCCATTTGGAGAAGTAGTCAAGTGATAGCTAGGATGAAGCGGTGTTCTCTTGATGAAGGAGGGGTGATTGGCCCTACGATGTCTATGCCCCAAGCTTCGAAGGGCCAGGAAGCAACCGTAGGATGTAGGGGTTCTGACGGTATATGGATGAAGTCTGCATGCAGCTGGCACGCATGGCACTTCTTGGCGTAGTCGACAGCGTCGGCTGCCATAGTGGGCCAGTAGTAGCCCATGCGTCGCAGTCGATCCTGTAACTTAGGCCCAGGTTGATGAGCCCCGCATGTTCCGTCATGAGCTTCTCGAAGGGCTTCGGCTGCTTCTTCATTGGACAGGCATCGAAGGAGAAGTCCGTCGTAGGAGCGTCGGTACAACGTTTTAGTGGCTGTATCATAATAGAATCGAAGGGAACACCTCATGACTGAGACGGCTTCCTTTGGGTCCTCTGGAAGAATTCCGTGGACGGCAAAGTCAATGAACGGGAAGCTCCAGTCCTGGACATTAACATCAGTATTTGTCGGCATGGCGTGGGCCGTGTATGAACACAGATTGTTTTTAGGACAGACCATGTCCCGACCAACTACCATGACGTAGTGTTGAGTCCCGAGGGGTGCTGCCAATGAGGCCGCAAGGCCGGCCAGAGCGTCAGCCTCCAGATTCTGTATGCGGGGTACATGTTCGATGAAGAACCCGGTGAAGGTTAAAATGATGTTCAATACAACTTCGTGGTAGGGGATCAGATCTTCATGGTGAACCTCGTATTGCCCTCTGACCTGGTTAACGACGAGTTTTGAGTCGCCGTAGGCTTCCAGATGATTTACCTCCAGATGTTGTGCCAACTGGAGTCCCATAACGAGTGCGTTGTACTCGACGACATTATTGGAGCACGACTTCGAAAGGGAGTAAGCACGCTGGATGACCAGCTGATTGGGGGAGACTAAGACTACCCCCACTCCTGCGATGATTTGGCTTTTGGGGCCTGTACTTGAAGCGCCATCGAAAAACATCCGCTAGACGGAGCTTTCTTCGGTGATGTTCGATTCTTGGACTTCATCTGGGATGTCTTCGTAGAGTCTTGGGGACTCTGGGATGGGGTGTGCAGCTAAGAAGTCGGCCAGAGCCTGACCCTTAACGACTTTTTGTGGAACAAACACCATGTTGTATGGCGTCAGTGTTTGTGGTTTATATTTAGGCGAATAAACCACCTTGTTCCATTCGAGGGGATAAGGTTGAGGAATCTCCATTTTCTGGCGCTCCTCTTATCTTGTCTTGGACTCAAAGCGTTCGTGCAAGTCCCTGATCATCTCGACCACGTCTTCCATGGAGCTGGGAGTCGAGGAAAGTGGTACCACCTGGAGCTGAGCGTTTGATGGCTCCGACGTCCGAGGTGCTTCACGGCGATCTGTGTCTGAGGATACCCGTTGAAGGGGCACACTCGACTCTCCGTTGGCTCCGGGATCAGGACCGGAAGAGGGCGCCCTAGCCAAAGCCGACCGTATCTCAAACACTGCTTGAGTCAGTGTTTGCATGGAGGCAGAGAGGGTTTTGAGTCCTCCCTCGAGAGTGTCCATGCGCTGGACGAGGTCTGCTGGTGGCACATCAGACTCGGTGTCACCCTCAGCCATGTACACTGTCATAACGCGGCTGGAGGTGGATGGATTAGTTGAGGCTTCACTCTCAGCTTCACTCTCGTGTAGGGGAGTTACCTCTCCTGGAGCTTCGCTTTGGACGTCCCCCGCTATGTTCTGGACATCGGTAGGAGCTTCTCCGAGGCTAAAATCTGCGGGGGCTAGACTACCCCCAGCTATGCTTTAAAGGACACCCTCATCTTCAGGAGAAGCATCCGTAAGGGTTTGATCACCCCCAGTTCCGTCTTGGAGGACTTCTTTGTCCTCGGGACGCGGCTCTACAGTGGCTGGACTACCCCCAGCTTCAAACCCAGCTGCACTTTGAAAGGTGCCTTCGTCTTCGGAAGAAGGTACATCACGGGTTTGACTACCCCCAGCATCCTCCAATATCTTCTTCCTTCCTCGAGTGCCTTCAAACACCCCGGAGGACGGGACAGCCGACTTGGTTTTCCTCGGCTGAATCGAGGAATTGCTAGGCATCTTTCGGACTGACGAGGAGTTGGAGATTACATTGTATGAAGCAACCATTAGTTTTGGCTCCTCTTGTATTGACACCTTCTTCCCGAGACGATGCTGGAGGGGTGTTGATGATTGCAGCCGCTGAAACACCGACTGCCTTGGTGGGACTGCTGTCTTACAACAGCAGTTGATGGTGACCACAGCACAAGTGTGTCCCGTGAGGGGCGCATCATGCTTGTCAGTCCACTCTTCTGATCGACGTTTGTGAGTAATCACGTTACGCAGATCGTTGGAGGAGAGTGCCACCTTCACACCCCCTTCAGGTGCATGGCAAGGCCAAGTGCCGGGGTGGTCAAGTGAATGCTGCGCCCCCTGATCCAACACCATACAGGTACTCAAATCAGTAGTGGGGAAACAACATTTACAGTGACTTGAACGGACCTCAGATGCACAACCAGAGGAGGTACGGGAGTTCAAGACCACAGGGTTTGCCTTGCTCAACTTGGTTGCAAACATAGGAGATACGCCCAAGTGAGACAAGAACTTTGAAGATCGGCTCGTTCCTGACGCGGAAGCGCCTGGGCCGACCTTGTACAGCTTGCCATCAGTAGTGCGCATGATTGTGAGCACATGCTTCTGGCTTACTGCTGGCATAGCACGTTTGGGGCGCATGGCCCGTGCTGCCTTGGACTTCTTCGTACTAGCCCGCTGGGGCGCATAGTACTCAGAATCCAAATTCTCCTCGCCACTATAACGAGTGAGTCTGTCAAAGACAGAGAACTTCTGTGGCGCATCGGAGGTGATGCGCGGGGCATTAGCTGCACCCCTGCTTCGTCGACGCATCTTCCTCGCCTGAGAGGGAGATGGCTGGGGAGTGTGGTCAGCCGTACGCTTCCCTGAGAGATGCGCTGCACTGGTGGGCGCATCTTGGTTGCTGAGGACGTCAGCAGAAAGGGAAGGCTGGATCGGCGCTTCCCCTTTGGTGGTGGTGCAAGAGGCATCGACCTTGTACCCAGACTCGGCGAGTCTTCTTCGACTTTGGCAGCCGCTTCGAAGGACTCGCACCGCCTTCAGAGATGAATTCCTCATACGCCTGTTGATTGAGGCGTACGACCAGCGTCTTGTGGGAGGAGCCCACCTTCACATCATCGGATTACGACACAACTTTCTCGTTGGAGGAGAAAGAGGTCCCCAGCAGAGTCGCCAGCTTATTTTCCATCAAAATATTGTTTATTGCAAATTTCAATTACAAACAAAACAGTATTACAATATAGGACTTAGACGTAGTCCTAGGAGCACACTTTTGTTTATCTGGGTTCCTTGTGCCGATGGAGCGAGTGGTAATACGTTGACTCCGTTGACGATCCGACGACGGTTATCGGTTCTCTGAAGGTTTGGATTGCTCTGGATGCTGGAGCTTGAGAGGAGGTAGACGTTGAGTATCAGTATCTGCCTCTATAAAGTCTCTGTCTGTCAAGGTCGATTGCTCTTTGTGTGTGTCTGTATTCGTCCTCGAGAAGGAAATGATCCCTCTATTTATGGCTTTGCAGGCTGGCTGCTCATGTGCACATATGTAGGATGCGCCTTGACGTAGGGACGCCACGTGGTGATTGCTGATGGAGGCGTATGGACGATGCGCCCTGATTGGGGGGTTGAATTCTTCATGCTGCTGTAGTGAGCCGGCACGTAGCAGAGGAGAAGATCTTTCTGTTGCTGAGATCTTGGGTGAGTTGAGTCAAAGGACACGTGTCGTCGACCCATGGCTCGGAGATCTTGAATTTGGTGGGGAATGATCTGGTAGGATGCGCCTGGGTTGGGCGCATAAGGAGGCTTTGACTCATAACCTTTAGGAGTTACAAACCGTCTGGGGCGCATGGCTTTTGAGGCGCATGTGGGGCTTCAATGATGACTTTACCTCTGACTTCAGGGATCAGAGAAAAGTCTGATGTGAATGGCTTTTGAGGCGCATGCAGAGCTTTGGTAGTGACTTTGCTTCTGTCTTTGGGGGATCAGAAAAGAGTCTGAGGTGCATGGCTTTTGAGGCGCATGCGATGCTTTAGGCGCATGGCTGTGGAGGCACATGCGGGTGATTGGGCAGCCACGTGGTTCGTAGCCGTCAAAGGAAGGTAATGATGACACCACTGTCAGAGATACTTCGTATTCTGAAAAAGCTGTTTACTGCTCAGGGATGGCAGCTGTCACATCAGACCTCAGCATTTAATGTTTGTTGACGGTTGATTGACCTTCAGATGGGCGCATTGGATGGCATTCCCTTAGGTGTATGGGGACGCATAGGGGCGCATCCCTGCGAGGTAAGGGGGCGCGTCTGTGTGATGCACTTGGTGTTGGGCGCGTCGGTGCGATGCGCTTTGAGAGAGGGCGCGTCTGTGTGATGCGCGGCCTGGCCGGCATATTTATGACACGCTTTAAATGGTGCAGCTGTTACGCTATTCGAGTGCTTTAAATAGTCATTCATGACTTAGTTGAATTCGAAGCGTCTGATTCATCCATTTAATGCACATTCGTTGCACGGGATTCGGAGGGCCACCCACTTGGCGCATGGGTATGATTTGCCCGGCCTATAAATAGTTGCATGGAGAGGGTTTGCTTCTCATTCCCTCATGTCTTCCCGAAGTGAATTTGTCTGCTTGAGCTCCTCCCATTGACGAGATGCTTCCGAGGGTAAAGATGCGGCGGACTGCTTTCGTCCTTGCACTTGAAGGTGACTGTTACATCCAAAAGTCGGAGTCGAAGGCTTCCGAGGCAGGCGGAAGGTGCCTGTTGCATCCAAAGATGAGGATGCGCAAGCCCTATCTCCGTTATGCTGGAAGAGCCACAGATCGGAATTGTGGTGCCCTGACCGTCTTTCTCGAGCTTTGGCGAGCTCCTTCTCTGCGTGGGTGTTGCCCATTCTGGTTGGAAGCTGCTCCTTTAGCCGTGGTTTCGATTACGGTCTTCCTTTGGCTTTTGAGGCTCTTGCTCTGGATGGGTGGTTGGTTGCCACCCTCATCCTGCTCGGCCAGGTGAGCCTGGCTGGAAGAGTGGCACATAACTGGGCTGCTGAAGGGATGCACATAACTGAGAAAGCACATAACTGAGCTGCTGACAGGATGCATCCCGCTGAGGGCGCATGGCGAGATGCACCTAGCTGAGAGCGCATGGGAGTTGCTGTGCCTATTTGAGGGCGCATGGTATCTGCTGCGTCTGACTGTAGACTTAGGATCTTTTCTTTGTAGTTTCTCCTTTGTACAACGTTTCTTAGACATGTAACAGACTTTTATATGAAATAAAAATCTTCTTTCAATGTCTATCTCTTCTTGCTGTGTGGAGTATTTTGTCTGAGCCCCTCCTGGCGCATGTAGTTAGGCGCATAGGATTTTGGATCCTGAAATTCCATGCTTCTACATATAACAATACACTCCTCGAGGAGTACAGAACGAAGCATGTTTTTCATCTTCAGGATTCATTCGGATTTGATTATATCCAGAAAACCCATCCATAAAAGAAATTCGTTCAAATTCACATGTATTGTCGATCATAACATCAGTAATTAGGAGAGGGAATTCGTTTTTAGGGTAAGCATCATTGAGATCCCGAAAGTCTCTGCAAACTCGAACCTTTTCGGTCTTCTTCAGGACTGGGACGATATTGGCCACCCAGTCTGGATATTGTTCTTCTCTGATAAAATTGCAAGCTATAAGCTTCTTGACTTCATCATCAATTGCATCCATCATTTCAGGCTTGAATCGCCGTTGTTGTTGTTTGACCGGCTTGGCATTCGACAAGATATTAAGCTTGTGAGTTACAATTTGAGGATCTAATCCCGGCATATCTTCGTAACTCCCGGCTAAGACATCAATGTATTCACGAATAAGGTGAATTAATTCTTGTTTATCATCCTCTGGAAGATTTTTGCTAATAAAGATCGGTCGTGATGCACCTTTCTCTCCAATATCGATTTGGACCAGTTGATCTTTAGTAGGTGGTTCTCATTGTTCAAAATAAAGTTTCTACTGATTGTCTATCCTTTTTGCCCAAGGGTCCATTTCAGTAGCTTCTTCAATATAACTTTCGTCATCTTCTGAGAATTCGACAGACACCATGTTAGAAGATACTACCACCTTATGAACATGACCGATGCTGGTATCAGAATCCCATGAGATAGAATCAGAAGAGTTTGAACGTTCTTCTTCATCAGATTCAAAAGGTTCTGGAGTTGGAAGTGGTGATGTATAACCTAGTCCTCGTTTTGTTTTACTGTGGTATTGTTGTGATTTTCCTTTTGGAATAGTAATACGAAGAGGGGTTTGCCTTCCTTTACCATTGTTGAGACCTGTTCTGAAATCATAGCCCATTTTACGGATGATAGTTTTAGATTGTGGACTGTAGCGTCATAATTGTAGCCTTCCTGTATCATCTCTATTATCATTATAGATCATAATTTTTGGTTCTTCTCTTTTGTTGAAGAGTATAGGCTTTTCATCTTTCTTTCAAGATGGTACTAAGAAGTACGACTCTTGTATTGAATCCAGTGATACCATGTTTCGTAGAGATGATACGATTTCTATTGTAAGTGGTTTAAAGCTATCAAGCATATCCAAATAACACCGAGTATAGTAAAAACATCAGTATACTGCAAAGGAGATGCTTTATTGATTTTTACACCATTATTTACAACAGAGACTTTAGCCTTAGCAGGCTTAGTCAGATTGATGACAAGAGGGGGAGAGGAAGAACGAGAAGGAGAAGGGAGCTTCTTGTGACGAAGATCGATTACAAGCGGCTCAGAAGAGGTGAGCTACCTTTGTTCTTGACTATCACCCTTAGGTCGCTTCTCATGAGAAGGAAGATAGATAGAAGTGGTTTAGAAGACAGAGGACAGGAGGTACGTCCTTTGATCGGGATCACCAGAGTTTCATTCGGCACACTTTTCTGTTCTTCATCTGTGTCCATTGCTAGTACCACCTTCATGAATTCCTCTTTGCACATACGAGAATCGTTGAAGTATGTTTTAACTCCTTTGAAAGGATTCATATCTGCAAATATTGGTGGAGCATAGAGGGTACAATATTGTGTTCATAGAGGAATGGCCTTCCCAACAAAGCATTGTATGAGCCATGATTGTCAATAACATAGAAAGTTACCTTTGTACGAAGATTGCCAATTTGAAGTTTTAGGCATATTTTCTCCAGAGGTTTACTTCTTCCTTGATTGAATCCCAGGATGGTAGTAATAGTTGTAGAAAGATTGTGTACTGGGATCTTCAAAGCATCTAGTAAGGACTTTGGCATGACGCTAAGTGCAGATCCGGGGTCAATCAGAATGCGGTCGACTTTTATGGTGTCGACATACCCCGTAAAATAGAGAGGACGATCATGAAGATTATCTTCTAACAACATTTTATTTTGTGTAAAAGTGATATTGGGCATTAATTCAAATACACTATGATAATGTGCACAGCTGACTGGCTCCTTTTCAGGCTTCTTGAGAAGAGTTAGACAAGTATCAGCTTGCATCAAAGCTTCACGTAACGTCTCACGAGTTTCTTTTGAGAGACGTAAAAGTTCAAAGATTGACAATCTTACTGGAGTATTGGCCAATTGAGCCAATATATCAAAATTTTAAGGTTTTTCAAGTCCAAGAGATGAGGACTTCTTCAATGCTTTGTCAAAATGAACATGATGCCTTTCCTTGTCTGCTGATGTTGGTTTAGGAGGAGATGGTTCGGCTACCGGCAAGGATGTAGATGGTATATCTTCAGCAAGAGAAGATGATGAAAGAGGAACATCCTGAGATGGAGCAGGGTTCTCTTAATTTTCAAATACTCTCGAAGTTAGGGTTTCCCAGATCTAGTGCCCATTAGAATTTCTTCTTCTGTTACTGGTTCAAAGGACACCATATTACAGTTCTTGGATTTAGATTTGGAGTGCTTTTTTTACTTAGAAGAGGAAGGCATTTCAAATTCTGCCACCAGGTCTGGATGAATCCACATAATCTCTCCTCTGTCAGTAGACAGCGGAACAAGACCTTCATTTTGAGGAGGTGGGATATTCACAATTTCAAGAGTAGTCCTTGGAATAGGGACAGCACCATCTTGTACAAGTTGTGGTAGAAAATTACCGAATTGAAGAGAGACCACATTAGCGGTTACTGTTTTCTCGTCCTGCTGCAGAGTAATTGCTCCAGAGTTGACCAACTCCTGGATTTTGCCCTTGAGCACATAACATGCTCTGGTTGGATGCCCTTTAACTCTGTGATAAACACATTATTTAGGGTGATCACTTTTACCAACTTCTTCTGGTCGCTTTGCCTCTGGAAGTTGAAGCTTATTGCTTTTGATCAAGCAATCGAAGATGCTTAAAGTATCATCTTCATCGAAAGAATACTCTTCTTTTGGACGAGTTGACTTTTGCAGTGGTGCTGATTGGGTGGATGCCGTCTGAGTAACATTGACATCCAAAGACTCTTTACCTTTGAGATTAATGGCCAGTGTTTTTTTTATTCTTGCGGTTATTCTGGCGATTACTACCCCCGGGTGTAGAATGTTCATCTTTGTTAGGATGAGTCATCTGGACTCCTAACTGTTTGAACTTTTCGGCACTGACTTCGGCCGCCTTTGTATTAACAATGAAAGAGGCCAATCCTGGATTGTGTAGATCTCGTCCACATACTGATAATAGGTAACAAGTTTGATTTGCAAGTGTCTATTGTTACAGTAGATGGAGTACCTAAAGAGTAAAGTGATAATAGCTAATAATAATTTATAATTAATAACTAAATAATAATAATATAATAAATTTCAATAGTAAAAATAATTCAATGTAGATCCTGGATGGGCATATCATATATTTCATTACTGGGCTCCAGAAAATCGTATCAATACTCTAAACACCAGCTGGTATTATCAATATCTATTTTATAAGTGTAATTATATTTAAAAATATTAGGCATTTCCTAAAATATACAAAGTATTTACACATACATAAATTTGTTTACACGGGTGTCTTTAGTCTCGTTGCATGCCTACATAGGCTTGGTCCGGTCTGGGTCCAGTCCGGACCAGTCTGGTACACCCAGGTCACATAAACGTCAAAATAATAATAATGAATAATTAAACTATTTATAATGGTCATGTCATAACTTGGTCTAGTTTTCCTAGTTAGGACATCACTGTGGCTCGACCTTCCCTACCAGGGCTAATACACTATTCAAAGCACGCCACTGCACTATCCGTGCCACGATTTGTAGTCACCTTGTACTCCAATTCCTAACCATGGCTAAAATTATCTACCATAATAATTAACTAATTAATTTTTTATAAAAATCTAAAAATTACCATTCAAATAAATAAATAATAATAATATTTCAAAATTTTCGGAAGGGGGCTACAAATCTACCCACCTTAAAATAATTTCATCTTTGAAAATCTAATTCATAATTATTCTTAAAATTCAAAGTATTATTACCTCGATCTCCTCAATTTAATTCCTCAAAATATTTTATAACTTTCTCCTAGCCATTTCGTGACTACGAATCCTCGATGACTTCTACCCACCTTTGGTCGTACTACCCCTTCAAACACACGTCGTCATAATATTGTAACCTTCCAGTTGATTGCTAAAGGTAACTACCAACATATATCTATAGCATAAGGCATCTATAATCCTATCCTATTTATCAATCAAGCCAAAATTAACAAGCAACAAATTACACAAGTAGCTAAGAAATATTGGTAATTTCTAATAAGCATGACCATTCGTTGCTCTGAAATAGAAGGACAAAAGATAAGAAAATAATCGAGAGCAAAAATAAAGTTTCAAGAGTGGTAGAGAGTATCCAACGATACAGATAAAAAAAGTTTATGAACCATTGACTTATTTGTTCGATTGGGCTACTCTAGTCCAGTCACTTACTAAATCGAAGAACCCTTCGTTTCTTAGAGGACTTGCAATCCATGCAATGCGAAAATTCTGTTCTCGAAATTAATCTGAACAAGGTTCCAAAATAGAACGGAATTTGAGAAATCAAGATTGTGATCTTTTTCGTGGTTATTTAAACACTGAACAAGGAGTATAAATGCAATACAAGATCGTATCTCGACTTCCAGGTAGATAGAATAAAGGTTACGAATGGATTCACATTCTAAGAGGTAGACTACATAATAGGTATAGGGACCTATATCAAGTAGTTCGGTTTATAGTCCAAATATGGTGGTGTTCATGGATGGGTTTTACTGTGCCTTAATGGGTTTTTCTGATTGGACATCAATCGTTGGTTGGATGAACCTGAGATTTCTATCTATATTGATTGGACAAGATCCCAATAAATAACTATTTCTACTAGGTTAGGGTAACCTAGAATAGGTTTTAACCCAAGTGGTTGAGCTAGTTGTCAGTCAGGTTGGTTAGCTAGGTCCCTAAAGCCCAAAAATGCGCTTCAGTGGCTTGTGTTTAAGTAGCACAAGAGGACACAATTGAGTGGCACATTAGTGGTATGTGTAGTGGGCTTCGAATAAATCACAACCATATAGTGGGAAGGGATTGAGTCGAGGTTGAGGCTCTAGTTGAAGTCGAAAAGTATACCGATATTATGGTAAGGGTTATAGCTAGTCCTTTTGACCTAAAAGTCGTACCATAAAATAGAGTACAAGGGGACGTGTTTGAGTGGGACATGATATACCTAAATGAAGGTGGACTTGTCTAGATCTTGTATATAAATTTGTTGGAAGGTAACAACTAGTCTCGTGCTCCGAATATTAATGACACGATCGGGGATACAAAATAATCTAAATGGAAAGTGGGAGTCCATGGGCACTAATTATCCTCCTAATGGAAAATATTCTAATCAACCGGTAATCCTCGTGTATCTCAAAATTTTAGAAGGCTTACAATCTACCCACCTTAGAAACTAGGACATGGTTTTAGGAATAATGAGGTTAGAAGAATTCCAATGTCCAGATATTTACCTCGACTCTTGTTAATAAAGAATAAGGTACGGCATAACGGGTTACGATATAAGTCAAGTCAAGGATCGTTCCTCAACAAATGGAAAATAGTGTGTACAATGACAAATGGTCGATAAAATAAAATGATCTACACGTCTATAGTATACGAGAGTTATCGACGGAGTAACCAACTCTAAGGCACATCATATGAAAAGATTTCTAACAACTGAGTCATGAATTTTATTTGTGTCAAACCTGCCAGACTATTGTCACAAGGGTTCTAGTTAAACCAAGCTTCAAACAAATGATTAAAGGCTCACAACATTTGGTCTCTTGAGAATAGTCCCTAGGTTGGCATTTGATCAAGGGAAAGATCCTAATCATTTTCGGACTCCAATACTAGGAGGTCAAGATAGTAGGTTTAGTGTCGAAGGGAGGACATGTAACTCAAGGCAAGGTTCCAGTCACAGGGCTGGCCGATGGTAGCTATACTTGCGTATACAACTATCATAGCATGGGGAATACTCTGTATCTATCTATCAATTACGAGCTTTCGTCTTTCCAATCAGTGAAAGACAAAAACAATAAAGAGTTCAGAGAGATGTCATTGAATACAATCATGTAATTCAAAGGCGAATATATAATTCAAGAGGAATTATCAAAGCAGTCGCGGATGAGATTAGAGACATCTACATCTCAATCCACGTGGGTTAATCTGAGGAAAGAGTGAACCGAGTGCACTAAGGTTGATCAGACCGTAGTACATCGACTCTGATTAGACAATATGTTAGTAGGCGTCCCCAATAAACATATGTCTTGAATCAAGCTCGATAAAAGAGTAAGCTTGCAAAAACTAGCATTGGTCAAGATAGTCAAGGTACAAGCATGCAAATTTTTTGAAAAGAGGCATAAGTGGTTCAAGTTTTGTGAGAATCAAAACATTACCTGGTGTTCTTGCTTATACAGTAATCCTACTATCTTCTTATCCATGACCTTGGTCGACTAATGGGTTATGGACCTCTAAATTCTATATTCTAGGTAAACCTATTAGTGTCAGTCATTTACCTCGTAATAGATCACGAAGTCCACATAATGCTAGGTCGGAGACTTGCTACCCAACTAACAGAGCTCTCACTAGTTTTGGCTTTGGATCTTATGGAACACACATGGCATTTTCCTATTCTCTATAGTATCCTAAACTTGTAATCACGTCTGAAGTTATTTCACCAAAAATTATGCCTCGTTCGTATATTCTGGCTGTGGCAAACCCTTGGTTCCGTGATTCAATTGTGATAATCTATCAGGTACTCTACCTTTTTATGACACAAGGGTATCTAAGATCTAAGGAGGTCAACGAAGATATAGTTTTAGCAATGTCCCATAAACTACAATTCTTCGAAATGATTTCAATTCTTTGGGCTGTGCCTCGCCAGTGCGCTGCTGGCTGGCCATTGCAGTGTTAAAATTACTCAAACTATATTCCTAAGAACTCCAAGGAGCTGCTAGAGATTCAAACTAGTTGACCATGATAGAAAGCGTAAACATCTGTCTATAGGTCTTGATCCTTAAGGTAAAGATTGATCGGGGTTGGGATAACTGAAGGCAAAGGAAGTAAGAACATCATAGTCTTATTTTATGTAGTTCAAATGGTTGAGAGAAGGCTTTGAATCAATCTACCTCGAAATTTGTATACGAATAACAAAGCAAGAATTATAAACCAACCCCTTATAACAAAATAAAATTTTAACATAGGTAATTCTAACTTATGATATAAGATTTACATCTAAATAGAGCAAAAGAAAAATTGAACAGTTTATCAAGATTAAAGCCTTAATTCTAGGAAAGCTTAACTAACCAAGTGAATAGTATATCCACATTGGATCATATCGTCACATCAAAAGTAGTAGTGTATCTATAGAGATCTGACAAGCTATCCGAGTTTAATAATTCTAAATTGCATGGCATCTGACAACCTTAACTACCAACGGTCAATTTGAACAAGGGACTCCTAGTCCTAGTCATTCTCTTAAATCAATTTTACCTAAATTGTGAATGAGCATTTCTGGTCGCAGGCTCACAGTAGTACAACTGACATAGGTACTATCATGAGTTCTCAAACTTTTGCGAAAACTGACGTGCATGGGCCACCACAAAAACTTGTCACGACCGCACCCAGTTTTCGGATACGAGACGTGTCCAAGCCAGCCTACGCCGCAGAGTCGGCGGTAGAACGCTGTCAAGTCCGCAAGAAACAATTGCTCAAAATAAACTTTATTGCTTATTCACATTTCTAAATTTATTACAACATTTACATATTCAAAATTAAAGAAAATACAAAGTTCTCACAATTAATAAAAGATACATCTGCTATCTATTTCTAGGTTTGGCCTACAAATACACCCGAATCTCCTAATGCTAGAGAAGTAAAGGCTAACCTGAAAAATATTAGTTTCCAGTCAATAATGGAACAAGTACACAAACCGACGGCAATACAAAAACACAATAGAATTAACAAGTCATAAAAATAACATATGAGAGATAAAACTAGAAAGTACTGATAACATGACAAGTTTGAGGAAGACAAGGAAAACAAATAAAAAAAATTATCTATGTGGTTTGAAATATCCTTTTCAACATGTGAACGGCTAGGGGGTAAATACGACACCCTGTACGTGTCGTGTGCAGCTGCTATCAGTCAAGATTAGACATATTGGGATAGTTCTGGGTATTCCACATGTCTACTAAGATATTTCTCCTCTCGACTACTCCATGTGACGAGCGTGTCAACAAGCAACAAGACATATGTATAAACATGAAATGGAAAGACTACCATGAATCGAAAGCAATCAGAAAGTACACTTGCCTGACGTCCATTGCTGGTGAAACCGACAATACTATACTACTCAGTGAGCCACAACAGTCAAACTCGTACAACAGTCTCCAGATGCTGAAATAAACATTATCAATATTCTCAAATAGTCGAATTAGCTAAGATTTCCTATCCTTAAGTCCAATTCTGGACACAGGGACAAAACGGTAATTTTGGGTCAAAACGGTGTCCGCCGTTGGACCCGCTTTGTACCGAAAAGTGTGCCAGAGTCTATGGTCTCTAAAGTCGTCAAACTATATCTCAACAGGTCCATTTTTTTGACACGAACCAAACCGTATTCTAGAGTTGGATTTCGGCAGGCCGTGTACAAATTGTCCGTTGAATCGGATCGTAGGGCCCGCAAAACGTTGATCCAATCAACTACTCAGAATTGGACCATAATTGGCATACATGGACCGAAAAATGATACAGTCTGTTGGCGCAAGTTTCGTCTCGATCTGTGAGTGTGCACAAAGTAATTGGAAAATTTGCACAGAGGCCGATACAGTAATTTTAACGAATACGTATCAAATTCATCGCGTACACGCGGCCAATTTGAATTCCGTCAAAGCCCACACATCCACGAAGCCGATACGCACCTTTCGATGCTTTCGTTCGCGATCATGTCGCCCGGATTGGCGTGACGCACGTCGTATCGAAGAATTTTATTGTTTTTAAAACAGGTTTTTCATGAACTTTGGGATCCAATTTTTCGGCGCGTAGCGATGAAATCGACTTCTGCGAATTGGGTTTTGGATCCCTACATGCTGTCTAAAAGTGTGTTCAAATAGAATTTCTAATATGCTACTGGATCGATCAAAATCGATCTTCAAACGTGGATGTTGGACTGTATTTGCCCTATTTTCGAACAGGTTTTTTCGTCAATTTGACTAAGTTTCTTTTCGAATATGGATCGATTCCATACAAAATAGCTAGATGGGTTCCTAGGTGTTATGTTGGCTTTCCAAACCAATTTATAGATTGAAAATTGGTTAACTATAAGATGAGAAATACGGGTTCGAGATATACCTTCGCGGCTGTTGTCACCGATGATGCACGCCCGCGCCTGTGCGCACGCGGCCTCCTTGGCCGCCTTCCGACGACTCATAGCCGGCATTAGCCGTATGAGGTGGCGCCAGAGGGTCGCCAGGGGTAGGCTGGGATCGGTTAGGGTTTTGTGAGTTTCTGTCCTATTTTTTTCCTTTCCCGAACATATATATATATATATATATATATATATATATATATATATATATATATATATAGATATATATATATATATATATATGTTCGTGCGCGTGTGCTTACAGTTCGGGCTCGACTTCTGGTTTGTTGTGGGGAGCTGAGTATGTGGGATAGTTGGGCCGGGCCCGACTGGTTGTTTTTCTTTTTTTGCTTTTAATATATATATAATATATATATATATAATATATATATATATATATATATATATATATTATATATTATATATTATTTTATATTATATATATATTTTATATTATCTATATATATATATATTATATATATATATATTTTTTTTTTTGTATGTATGTATATATGAATATATATATTATGTATGTGTATGAAATATATATAAATACATATTACATATGTGTGTATGTTTATGTATGTATATATATATATATATATATATATATATATATATATTTCACACACACACACACACCACACACACACATATCTTTACATCTAAATAAACTCCATAATGCCATTTCTAGTCTATAGACTAGAAATGGCATTATGGAGTTTATTTAGATGTAAAGATATGTGTGTGTGTGTCTGTGTGTGAAATATATATATTATATATATATAATATATATATATATAATATATATATATATATATATATATATTTTGGTGCTCTGACATCTTGTAACTATTATTGCTTGCTTGAGATGAGACAACAGGCTTGTTCATGACCATAGAAGACTGTTGGCTTGTAGTTAAAACCTCATGTATCTAGACAGCCGTGACCGTATTGCGAGGTGGGTTGCACTTCAATATACGTAGCTGGCTATGTACGCCCCTGCTCTCCAGTATTCTGGTTCTGGGGCGTTACACAGGCGGGCTAGGCTGGGGGGCGGGATGCCTGGGAGGAGGGTCAAAGGTGGGAGGGAAGGGGGAAGAAGGGGGAACCGGAGAGGAGGAGGAGGAGGAGGCGGGAGGGGATGGCCGACCAGGGCCAGCAGATCGGTCGGCCAGGGGGCTACCATCGGAAGCCGGGTTGGGGGAGAAGAGAGGGGGTGGAGGAGACCCTAGGGTCTCCATGGGAGAGAAAGCAGCTGAGAAAGGGGGCCATCTTATAATCTCTCTCTCTCTCTCTCTATATATATATATATTTTTAAGCCCCCACCATTTATTAATCAAAGCTCAAAAAGCCTTAGCGAAGCGTATACAAGGCACAAAATGAGGACGCCTATACAAGTATACCCACAAAAGAATAACAAAAAAAGGGGGAGCGCGACCCACAAGGTCAGGTTGAGCTGAGGAGCGGTGACCAGAAAGTGCTCTGGCAGCGAGGGCATCGGGTACTCCGTTTGCGGCATTGCCGGTAGATTTCCCGAATAAGCTGGTTTGCGGGAAAGATGTGACCTTCGTACTCGCTTTATTGCAGTTCTTCCAAATCACCCACGTGGCGGCCGCTGCGACGATCTGGTGCCCGTGGAGGCGCTGCCCCAATCGTCTGCTAGATCGTGGAAGCGTCCGCCACTCGGAACAATGCTGAATCACTGGTTAAGGGTCCTCCAGATGCCTTTAGGCAGGATTCCTTGACAAAAGGTGTGGTCAATAGTTTCCATCTGGTGTTCAGGACAGCAATTGCATGCGGAGCTAAGCTGATCCCAATGGTATTGAGGATATCGTCAGTTGGCACTTTCTTTCTGATGACTCTCCACATGAGGAATGACCCTTCTAGGGATGCAAGTGTTCCAATATTGAGAAGCGATGTGAGTAGGCTGGCCCATCCCAAGGAGAGAGAATCTGGCCGACTTCACAGAAAATGTGCCGGTGGCCTCTAGCGTCCATCTCCACTCGTCGGCCCCAAGACCGATCCTAAGACCGCTAAGACGGACGCTGTCCTCCATATCGATACCTCCCCAAGCACGCATCTTATCCCAGTCCCATTCATCGTTGTTTTTGTGTGATTCCACAAATCTTTGATCCTACAATCTCTCAGAATTTCTGCGAGACTAGGGCAATCTATCCCCGGTCCTCTCTCCCGGAATGGGTGACTCATCATTGCCCAGGTGAAGCCTGATGGCCTGTTCAGCAAGGTCTCGCCCGATCAGGATCCGGCGCCAAGCCGCCGAAGATCTGCTGTTGGATGTAGCCCTGAGGGGTAGGTGTGCTTGAAGTAGCTGGCTTTCATGAACCTGGTCCATAAATTCTTGCTCGTGCGGAGATGCCACCACAATTTTATCGAAAAAGTCTTAACGATGTGAGTGAGTTTGGTGAAACCCAGACCCCCAACCTCAGTCTGAGTCATAGAGTCCCAACTAGCCCAATGGTGCTTATCTTGGCCGTTACAATGCCCCCAAAAGAAGTTACAAAAGATCTGCTCGATCGAAGTAAGAACCTTCGAGGGCGGAGTACATGCGGCTAGAGTATGGATTGGAATGGAGGTGAGCACGTGTTTGATGAGGGTCATCTTGCCTCATGGGAATAAAGTGGCATTGTGCCACCCTGCAAGTTTTGTTCCTGATTCTAATGATTAACTTCTCGAATATTCTGGTATTGGATTTTCCGTACACCAGAGGGCATCCGAGATAGGTGAATGGGGATGATCAACTGAGAAAGAAGTTAAGTTGGCAATCCTGCTGGCATGCTTGGTGTTGATATTGTGGTGGGCGTAGATGACGCTTTTGGATGGGTTGATTTTCTGGCCTGAGCAAATGGAGTACCGCTGCAGGGTATTATGGACCACCTGAACCGCTCCTTCGTACCCAGATAAGAATATGATAAGTCGTCAGCAAAATCTAGGTGGGTGATAGTAGGGCATCGCTAGCGGTTTGATATTGTTGGAAGTGCGGGACGTTGATCATGTTATTGAGGTTCCTGTATATATATATTAGATATATATATATATATATATATATATTATATTATATAATATGGGATAGTTGGGCCGGGCCTGACTGGTTGTTTTTCTTTTTTTGCTTTAATATATATATATATATATATATATATATATATATATATATATATATATATATATATATATTATATATAATATATTATATATTATTGTTATATATATATATAATATAATATATATATATATATATATATATATTAAACATACAAACATATGTAATATGTAGTTATATATATTCATACACATACATAATATATATATTCATATATACATACACATACACACATATACTTTATATATATAATATATATATATATATATTATATATATATATAGGCACACACACACACACACCACACACACATACACACACACACACACACATATATCTTTACATCTAAATAAACTCCATAATGCCATTTCTAGTCGAGATCCATATATATATATTATATTTATATCTATATATATATATATATATCACCACACACACACACACACCCATACCCACATATATCTTTACATCTAAATAACTCCATAATGCCATTTCTAGTCTAGATCCAATTTAGGCCTATATAAATACACACACACACACACACACACACCACCACACACACACATATATATATATATATATTATTATATAATATATTATATATATCTATATATATCTTTTGATAAAGAGTAAAGTGATAATAGCTAATAATAATTTATAATTAATACTACATATAATAATTATTAATAATAAATTCCAATAGTAAAAAATTCAATAGTAGATCCTGGATGACCATATCATATTTTCTCATTATTAGGCTCCATAAAATCGGATCAATACTCTAAAATACCAACTGATATTATCAATATCTATTTTATACGTGTAATTTATATTTAGAAAATATTAGGTGTTTCCCAAAATATACAAAGTATTTGCACATACATAAATATGTTTACACGGGTGTCTTTAGTCCGTTGCATGCCTACATGGGCTTGGTCCGGTCCGGGTCCAGTCCGGACCAGTCTGGTACAACCAGGTCACTTAAACATCAAATAATAATAATAATGAATAATTAAACTATTTATATGGTCATATCACAACTTGGCCGAGTTTTCCTAGTTAGGACATCACTATGGCTCGACCTTCCCTACCAGGACTAATATACTAGTCAAAGCACGCCACTGCACTATCCGTGGCACGATTTCTAGTTACCTTGTACTCCAATTCCTAACCATGGCTAAAATTATCTACTGTAATAATTAACTAATTAATTATTTATAAAAATCTAAAAATTACCATTCAAATAAAATATATAATAAAATATTTTAAATTTTCGGGAAGGGGAGCTACATCTAAATATGTGAAATATATCTACATACCTTTTTATATATATATATATATATATATATATATATAATATATATATATATATATATAATATATATATCTATATATATATATATATTTATATACAGAGACACTAAAATGACAAATATGACATGTAGACTAAACCACTAAGATCTAACCATGGGTATCCAAATGAAAGTCATTCTAACCATCCTAACTAACATCATTCCATCCTAACATGTCTAAAACTAAAATTAAAACACCATTAAACCTATTAGATATAAACCAAACACATGAGGTGTCCTAATTTGAGATATAATAGTAGACACGAGACACAATTCTAACTTGCTCTAGAGAGCTCCAAATGGTCTCAAACTTGAATCTAAAGTGGGTACATGCATGGTGGTGGATCCTATGGATTCAAAACTAATAATAGCATAGAAAATCAATTTAGAGGGTTGGTTTTACCAATTGGGAGTGGAATCCCAATGATACTCCCAAGGACACGGCTCGACATAAAGATCTTCCAAAAAAACACTTCTCCTTGTACTTTGCTTCAAATCTTTTCTAGCACCCTCCTTTGGTAGTATGAGAAGATTGGATGGAAGTTTTGGTGGAGGACGTAAGGATTTGGAGATCAATCAAAGAGAGAAGCTCTCAATTTGGGAAAGAACACTTGTGAAAGAAAATAGAGGCTTGATGGAATGAAATGAAAGGAAAAGATACCTACATATAATGGCTGCCATTAAACCCTATTTGGGCCTTGGAAGAAAGCCCAATAAGGCCTCAACTAGTCCTTTGGTTAATTTTAAGTTAGGTTCAAGTTTGGGATCAAAGGTTTAAATTTAAGCCTCTAACTTAACCAATCTAACAAGTAAGATTAGTCTAAACTTACTAACTTAATTAGTGGAATTTGTGGGCCATGACTAACTAATCTTGGGTCCCGTCTAGAGTCTAAGCTACTCGGGTCACTACACAAGTCAAACGAAATAAACTCAAACTCGACTAAACAATTCTGCAAAATCAATTTTAAAATATAAAAATTCCTAAAATATTAAAATATGAAATAACCAAAATCACAAAACATCAATTTAAAGTTATTAAAATAATCTAAAATTCACCAATTAATTAAATCCTAAATAATTCAAAAGTCACAAAATGACCAAAATATTCTTAGCCTAAAAAGTTGTAATAGTCATTCTAATCACATGGTTAGGTCTCCATAGTCATGGTTAGTCTCTACCGCTCACTGTTCTAGGGTTCACTAGCTACACGTCAAAATTATAATTTACCAATTTTAAATAGTAATAATTAAAAAATCCCCATAAATCATAAATCCTATTATTAAATAATAAACTTTACAAAAGTTTAAAATTATCCTCATTTCAGAAAAGTGGGTGGTTATAAATCTACCCTCAGAATTTTTTTTACCGAAATGAAGATGGTCGTACTCTCTCTAGAGTCTCATCCCAACGATCATGGTCTTAGAAGCTCATCTAAATCATGCAATTTGAAAGAATAACATACAGGGTCATGGCAGGCATATCAGTCTGAGGTCTCATCTAGCTATACTAGCCATACTAGAGCACAAGACAATCACAAGGTATCAAAACATACAATCAAGGGGTTAACAAAATATCACAAAAGATATGCTAAAGCCTAGGTCGAACTCACCTCAAATTAGGTCTGGTGACTAAACTCCCTCCTAGAAGCATGGCCTAAATTCTAAGGCATTTCTCATGAATCATGCTCTTGTTAAAACACTTATTCTTTTTTTTGATCTTACTCTCCCTTATCCACTTAGTCATCCCAAAAATTTAAATTCCTATACCTCGTCCTAACTTGGATCCAAAATCTCTAGATCAAAGTCTACGAAATCCTCGAACTTGTTTAAATCACTGTCCTCGATTTATTCGAAGCTAATACTACTATGTCATGCAGGAACTTATTCTTTTTATAAAATCGACCTTCGTATTTCCATCACGTACACCTTCAAATATTATTCTTAATTTTAAAACCTCAACAAAATCTTTAAATTTTCCTAGAACCCAAACTCCTGTGTTCACTCTGTCCTCTTACCAACATCATATTCAATTTTGGTATCATCATCGCTTCATAGTTCATTCTCTTTTCCATTTCTAATTCCTAAATTTAGCATCACATCTAAGTAAAATATCTCGAAATCAATAACCTAAAATTATTTAAGTCCATAAATAAATAAACCGACCTCGAATATCTTTATTGTTTCTAAAGTACACCTACCAAATTACTGTTCTAGCCATCAATATATATCCTACTCTCCTTTGGTGAGCCGGAGGGGTCACTACCTCCTGAGCAGACTAATATCTATATGAAACTGATAGTCAAAATCAACAGAGATTAACTAAAGGGTTACTAGTCAATGTCAACTAGACTACCAAGCCGATCACATAACGCTTTAGTATCTTGAGGCACTGTTTATGTTTACATTATATCAGATATTCCTGTACTGCTTTACATTCCAGTATTTATATCCTGACATGATATCCAATTTACATATACTGTTTATTTCCAGTCTTGATATTTCAACTTGTATTCCATTATAATTGTCTCTTATAATATTGTCAATTCATTTGGAACTGTTGTTAGTTTATGTATTCGTTCCCATCCTGACTGGATCATTGACAAAATTTAGTAATTGCTATACCCCATATTATTGTGACTACCAAGATGCTAGCTGACGCGGATCTCGATATTCTTTCACTGTGAGTTGTCTCCCAGGAGTTCTAGACCTGGTAGTTGTTTTAATTTGTTATTGCTTGTCTCCGATACATTCTTATCTCATATGATCTTTTGTAGATTCTAGTTGTTATAGTGATACTGTTATCTCTTCTTATTCATATCTTCTTAGATGCTTGTGATTAGAGTAATATTGTCGTTATAGATCATCTAGATGTTGTAGATAGTTGTTGGGTACATGACATCGTTCTACCGTCAATACCACGGCGTAGGTGGGCGGCCTATGTACTCGTGTCCGAATATCCGGTGCAGGCCGT